>OU795038.1:10895203-11563484 GCA_917208275.1 Patella pellucida
GTAGGATGTTAATACACATTTCATTTCTCTCTTAAACCCTCGATGGGTTGTTGAAATGGCCAAATGGTTTGTGTGTTAACAAATATAATAGTTGTCTGTTCACATGGTTGCACCCTGGTTGTATGTGACAAGAAATAAGGTCGCCTGTCCAACCTCATGGGTTTTCTCAGGGCCCTCTTGTTACCCCCACTGCTATAGACCCCTACGCGTAAGCGAATTATTAAAATGAAATTGAACCATATGTTAGTCCCCGAAATGACCTACATGTCAAATGGACCTAGCCCCAATGCTTCCCCTAACCCTAACCATGGACCTAGCCCCAATGCTTCCCCTAACCCTAACCATGGACCTAGCCCCAATGCTTCCCCTAACCCTACCCATGGACCTAGCCCCAATGCTTCCCCTAACCCTAACCATGGACCTAGCCCCAATGCTTCCCCTAACCCTAACCATGGACCTAGCCCCAATGCTTCCCCTAACCCTAACCATGGACCTAGCCCCAATGCTTCCCCTAACCCTACCCATGGACCTAGCCCCAATGCTTCCCCTAACCCTAACCATGGACCTAGCCCCAATGCTTCCCCTAACCCTAACCATGGACCTAGCCCCAATGCTTACCCTAACCCTAACCTACAATATGACCTACATGTCAAATGGACCTAGCCCCAATGCTTCCCCTAACCCTAACCATGGACCTAGCCCCAATGCTTACCCTAACCCTAACCTACAATATGACCTACATGTACATGTCAAGTGTAACAGAAATTCACAAGTGTTGTTCTTTTGATGAATTTCTATTATGGTACATTAATTAGAGGACATGGCACAGATGTTCAAACATAATGGTAAATTTCTTTTCATTTACATGATTTAATATAATAAACAATATCAATTTACTTATTTACCATTGTTTGTACAGAGCACAAAGATTCGATCCGGTTATATGGAAGAATTTTCTGTCTCGGATACATTGATGGGTTTAGCAATAGGAACACACGGTGCCAATATACAACAAGCTCGTAAAGTAGAGGGTATTACCGGTATAGAATTAGATGAAACTTCCTGTACATTTAAAGTTTATGGTGAGGTAAGTAATAGGGACTGTTCTTTTGTTATTCTGGGGGGTTGGATGGCTGAATGGTTAGCGTGTGCGCTGTATCATAAAGCCTGTCATTGAGTCAACTGACGTGGTTTCAAATCCCCGATTGTACGTGGCAAGGAGTAGGGTCACGTCAAACCTCGTGGGTTTTTCTCCAGGTGCTCTGGGTTCCTCCCACTGCTATAGACACCTCTCTCTCTTTTGTTATTCCTTGTCGACCTAATGGCAATCATATTTCCACAGTCTGTCTCACAAACTATTGAAGATAAATCTATGATGCCTTGGACACACAATAGTAGTTTTGTATTTTGCTAATTTGAAATTGCTCGGATTTGATCATTTTTGTGTACTATAGAAACAAATTCAGATTTTGGCATGCAAGGGCACTGTATGGGGATTGAGTTGTCATTTTTTTTCTTTGTTGTTTAGACTACTTTTCGTGCTTGACGATCCAGAGGGAGGTTGTGTGACTAAGTTACAGGAATGTGGAATCAGTTTGATATCATGATTTTACCAGACTTGAAGACTCTTTAACTTCCTGCACTGTTCAAAGGATTTGTCCAATGTTAATGTACCATATTTCCCTTTTTATCTTACGATGATTTAGAAAATCCTAGAGTTTGATCAGTATTATTTCAAATATTTGTAAACTTCTGATAAAGGGAAATGAATTGAAATAATTAATGCCAGGCAACATTTACTTTTTTCAGAATGAAGAATCGGTGAAGCGTGCTAGGAAAATGTTAGAATTTGCTGAAGAAACATTTCAAGTTCCCAAAGAATTAGTTGGTAAATTTGACATTTCTAAAATATTTTATTGGATTATTGTATATACAGTGGACTCTGTCACATCTGATGTCTGATCACTCCAGATTTCTGTGACATCCGACATGATTTTCATATCCCGATTTATTTCCCTATTACTTCAGCCAAAAAAGATCTGATAAGTCCGGATTCTGTCAGTTCCAGATTTCGACAACAATCGGCCGTCCCGTCACTATAATTCCCATTGAATAGACACAGCATAATCCGTCACGTGCCATCGGCATTCAGCATTGAAGATTATTACGGAAAAAATATATTATTAATGACTGTTTCTCGGAGTACACATATTCTGTGTTATATCAGTGGATTATATTCAATGAAGATTTAAATTTAACTGACAAGGGGTCTGTGAAACTATCAAATGTATGATCCAATTAATTTTAATATCTACCTGGAGTTCATATGGAGCATCAATGACGTGAGATTTTGGACTGGTAAAACTAAGAGTGGACCGGTATTTTTAACCTCGATCGTTACGTATGGTGCACCGGCAAAATTTTCAGCTAGCGGAAACACTGATAGCATTCTGGTGTTTAGAACCTACAATATAAAAATACTTCCAGTTTTCGAAGTTTTATTTCCCGTTTTTGGGAAAACTCGGCATTCCGACACGCTGTGCAATCCGACATATTGTAACGATCCCGTACGATGTCGGATGTAACAGAGTCCACCGTATTATCAGTGGAGGATTAAGCTCCACCAAGGCCTGAAGCAGCAGTTGCTGAAGGGCCTATTTAGAATGGCGTGGGCTTAATTAATTTCGGGTCAGGGCCTATGTCGATTCCCGTTGGGCCTAAATCCCACCCCTGACATTCATTGTCTATGTGTTTTTAATCGTATCAGATAAGTCTTTAAAAAAAAAATTTTTAAAAAGCTTTTGGCCTGAGCCTCAGCCTCATCAGCCTCGCTGATAATCTGCTACTGTATATTATGTGTTTTAGGTGGTTGTGATCAGAAATATCAGGATTTATAAATAATCATTATGTTGTATGACATCTGTATATATAATCATTACGTTGTATAACATCCGTATGTACTTGCCTATGATCAGATTGTACCTTTTTTTTTACTGTTGTTTAATTTCTTTTTGAACAGCCAAAGTAATTGGTAAAAATGGTCGTAATATACAAGATATAGTAGATAAATCTGGTGTTGTTCGGGTCAAGATAGAAGGTGATAATGAACAGGAGGCTAATAAAGCAGATGTAAGTAGGGACTGATTTATAATAGATTTCTTTACATTTAAAGCTGGCTTGATGTAAGTTTCAGGTTTATTACAATACATGTTCCCCTTTGTCGATAGAAGACAAACACGGGGGAAAGTGTCCCTAGTTATTTGTATTGAACAAGAAATATGAGGACCGGTGTACAGCATGACATAGATTCGCTGGCAGTAGAATTAAATAGAAACTGTCCTGCCCAAACAAAGTTTTCTCCTTTTGGCTTTCTATCAGACCTGGAAATAACGATTTTAGATGTACCTGACAAAATGTCAGGCACTAATTAAATAGTACCTGACATTTTCAACTAAGTGCCGGACATGTATTAATAATATCATTAAAAAAGACAAATCAGTGCCGGAAAAAATGACAGGCACCAGTGGTTTTGTGTCTTGACAAAGCCTGAATCTGTGCCGGACATTGTCAGTGACAGGTGCCTTATTTCCAGGCTTGCTTTCTATACATAACTACATGTAATATTCTATAGAACAAGTCAATATGCTAAGATAGTCAATTATCAATATTGTGTAATATAATTTTCTAGATAATGAATTATTGTAGTTTGTTGATCATTTTGAACAGATTTACGTTGCTTGGCAATAGATTTTATTTGTTCTATCTTGTACAGTTTGTTGGATATTATTTCGGATATGGAATTAACAAAAAAAAATGACAACTTTATATTTTTATTTCAGGGTCAACTGCCATTTGTTTTTGTTGGAACTATAGAAAGTATTGAAAATGACAACTTAAAATTTTAATTTCAGGGTCAACTGCCATTTGTTTTTGTTGGAACTATAGAAAGTATTGAAAATGCTAAATTACTGCTGGATTTTAATCTTGATCATTTACGAGAAGTTGAACAATTACGTCAAGCCAAACAAGAGATTGATATACAATTACGTAGTATGTCAGGTCCGTCATCCGGTCCTTACTTTCCACCACCTAGAGAACGCAGGTAAGAACTTGAAATGTTTATCAATTAAAATTAGAGAATGCATCTTTAAAATATATCATTTTAATGACTGACAAGGACAGCTGCCTTGTCGTTCGGATGGGTCGAAAAACCGAGGTCCCGTGTACACATTGGAGTGCACGTAAAAGATCCCTTGGCAGTTGGAATTCGATATAAGAGTAGGCCGTAGCGCCGCTGCCCGGGCAAAATTTCCCTCATAGCACACTGTATGGCGTATGCCCGTCTTCCATTAGCTCAGGTTAAGTGCATAACAGTAAGATGTTAAACCCCATTTCATTCATTCATTCATTTTAATGAGGTTCAGTTGTATGAGTGTTATTCATGGGGTTTATAATGCACTTCAAACCTGGAAATAAGGCACCAGTCGCTGATGATGTCAGGCACAAAACCTCTAGTGTCTGTCATTTTGTCAGGCACTGATTTGTCTTTTTTTAATGATATTATTAATACATGTGTCCAGTACATCTAAAACCGTTATTTCCAGATCCGATGTACTTGATAAACTATTACAGTTAGGAAATTTGATTGTGATTTAAATTTTATATTTCTATGATATAATTATAGAGGTAGCAATGACCCTTATTCTGATGAAAGAGGAGGATTAAGGCGTGGTCGAGGAAGGGGAGGAAGAGGTGGACGGGGGAGATGGAATGATAGAACAGGTAAAAATGATACCAACCTACAAAATAAAACATAATTTGTAAAACTAACACCATCGACAAGAAAAGGTTGCACTTAAAACAAGTTAGATTTTGAGGAAAACCGTCACTTTTAGATAAAAATATGAAAGGAAAACTGATTTCATTAAATTCTAAAATTTACCATTGACCATTGCTTATCATGTTTATGATCTCTTATTTAAGGTGATGACACGGAACCTGTACATGTAGGTGATTGGTCAGCAGAGGTAATGGCAGAAGAAAGACGTCAATCCGGATACTTGACTGACAGTGTGTTAAGTGGAAGAGGGCGTGGCTACAGAAGAGGGAGGGGTAGAGGAAGATATAGTGGTTATTCATCATTAAGGAGAGATTCAGGTATTGCTTTGCAGCGGAGAGATATCTTTGTGCATTTTGTTTTGTGCCTTAAAGATGCATTATGTAAGAGCTAAATCTGCCAATTGCAGGTGTTTTTCTTTTGGGGATCACGGTGGCTTAGTGGATAAGGCGCTGGTTCGCTAGCCTGGAGGTCGAGTGTTCGATCCCTGCATTGGCTGAGAAAGTTCATCTCGATTTTCCGGCATGATTTCCCCTTGTCAGTGATGCAGAAGGAGAGCCTGACAAGGACAGCTGCCTAGTCGTTCGGATGAAAAACCGAGGTCCCACATACAAATTGGAGTGCACGTAAAAGATCCCTTGGCAGATGGAATTCGATATAAGAGTAGGCCGTAGCGCCGCTGCCCGGGCAAAATTTCCCTCGTAACACACTGTATGGCGTATACCCGTCTTCAATTAGCCCAGGTTTAGGTGCATTATAGTAGGACGTTAAACCCCATTTCATTCATTCATTCATTCATTTTATCTTTTGCTTCCAAAGAACTATTAATTATTTAAATATTTATTCACATGACAAGCCTATAATCAACTTAAACATTCGGATGGTGGAGGTTTAAACTGATTTAATTTAAAAATGATGAAGCAAGGCTAAGTACCGTTGTTACGATAATAAACAATCTATGCCACATCTTGTCAAACTTCAAACAGTGCTGACTTCCCTCAGAATGAAGTCACCAAAATGAAATTTTTAATATATTCATTATGCATTACCTATTTTTGAATTATTATAGCAAGAATGACCAGCTCTTATTTAAATCTTACATAATGCATCTTTTAATATGAGTTCTAAGATATGTGTTTATTTCTCCATTGTCATTTTCATAAATTAAAGATGTCAAGTGGGCACACAGTACTTCCCTGTACGACGTCTCCTCACACCAGCGCTTATCCACTCAACTAGTTAAAACATGTTGATTATCATAAAGCAAATTTCTCTTGAACGTATCACAAAAAGATGTTTTTGTTAACAAATATTATAGTTGCCGGTTGGTTCACACTAACTATGCAATGATAGAGGTATTCAGGTGTTATTGCATGGTTCAGCTTATTGCATGATGTAATATTACAAGTAATTCATGCCATGCTTTATTTATACATGTAAATATGGGTTAAATGTATTAATTAGAAAAACATGGTATAAATATAACCCACATACGATTCTGATAATTGAATTCTTTTCTGCTTACATTAAAGTCAGAATATTAACCTATACTATGCATCTTGATTAGAATAATTATTTTTAACTCATTCATGATTTAAATTGAAAGATACACTAACAATCATGTATTGAAATAGTTGCTCTTAACATTTTATCCTAACAACTTCATCCTGGTCTAAAAAAATAAAACATTTAGTCAAATTAACAAAAACACTATGGTCGAGCCAGTTGAACTAAAAATAAGAAAATATTAGATCATCTGGACTACAATGTAGCTATTTTTTTAAAAATTCAAAACGATCGTATCACGGGCCGTTGTTGGGAAGTTCCTGGTTACACATCTGGCGGGCTGTCTGGACACAAGAGTATGTGTCCCCAGAGTGTCACATTGTCAATTTGGTTGCCGTGACACAGGATAGTGTCCACATTATGATATTCATGTAACTTAGATCTTGTTTTCAAACCACACTGATATTTCACAAAGTTATTGATAATCTTGGGGGAGTTGGATGGCTGAATGGTTAGCGTGCGCGCGCTGTATCATGAAGCCTGTCATTGAGTCAACTGGCCTGGTTTCGAATCCCCGGTTGTACATGGCAAGGATTAGGGGTGCCTGTCGAACCTTATGGGTTTTCTCCAGGTCCTCCGGTTTCCTTTTACGCGCAAATAAATAAAAATTGAGACCATAATTATGTTAGCCCCGAAATGATCTAGTTTGTGTCGAGTGAACGTTAAACCCCATTTATCTCTCTCTCTCTCTATTGATAATCTTCTAGAACTGGCTTACCATTACTGTTTATGTTTTGAAATATAGTGTAATGTTGTCTGCATCCCATCCCATGTATTTTATTTATACTAACAGATACAGCATGGCGTGATTCACGAGACTATCCTGCCAGAAATGGTTATATGTCAGAAAGATGTAGGTTTCATTTCATTTCTCAACCTTTGCTATGAATCAATTTCTAGTTCTAGTCATCCATTTGGGGTCATTCTCCAATCTCCATTATTAATATAATAAGAACTAATTGAATCTGACCACTCGCAAAACTTGGTCTATGCCAATTCAATTTTATATAAGTGTAACTAAAGACTCATCTTACACATGGTACAATTTTATGGATACACAATTACTGAGTTTGATACTAAGCGACGTTTCGATGATACAAATATATGAATTGTGGGCAACAGAAGAAAGATTCATCTGTTTAGATAAAAATACATTATATGTGTAAAATAGTATAATTATAGTTGTCACTGCACATAGAAATAACTATTGTTAAATGGTGCTTTAAAAATGAAATAATGATACTTAATAACAACTTACTATTAATGATCCAACCTTGTGGGTTTTCTCCGGGATCCTTCGGTTTCATCCACTGCTAAAGACCCCTACACGCAAGCGAATTATGGAATAAAATTAAATCATGTTAGTCCCAAATAACCTAGTTTGTGTGGAGTGGACGTTTACCCCATTTCTCACTCTCACTCTTACTACTGATGTAAAGTTATAGTATTTAATAATGAAGAAATAGAAAATTGTGTGATGTGTTGAGTTTTGTATATTATATTGTAGTCAATGATGATGATGTGTTGAGTTTTGTATATTATATTGTAGTCAATGATGATGATGTGTTGAGTTTTGTATATTATTTTGTAGTCAATGATGATGATGAATCTCGTGATGCTAGATCAAGAAGACGCATGACAGATGATGATGATACAGTATTAGACAACGCCAGTGTCAACAGTCAAGATGGAGGTCAGTATATTGTATATGTTGCATAAAATAAAGATTTCTTTGATGCTGAATTGTCGGGCAATTCATGTTAATGATGCATCTGCATTTAATATGATAAATTCTATTTTGTTATAAATATCCACTTACATTTAACTGAATAATGATTGGTACATATATGTATCCACTATGTAAAATATCATCTTTAAAGCATTTCAAGGTCATTTGTTATAATAAATCATCAAGCATCCTCCTGATCTCTGGACATGTCCATTTCACAATGACATCATTCAGGATTCTAAACAGGAAGCCTGTGGGTTTTATCTGGGTCCTCCGGTTTCCTCCTACAGCTAAAGACCACTACATGCAAACAAAGTATTATAATAAAATGGAACCATTTGTTATTCCTGATATGACCTAGTTTGTGTTAGGTGGATGTTAAACCCCATTTCTTTCTAAACGCAGGAAATATTATACCTGAAATAAAATAGTACTAGTTATTGTACAACTGGTCTAAACAAATATTTAAATTTTGGGCACCTTTCATATTGGTTGCTGTTTATATTTTCAGATTATGACCGACGCCGTGATAGACCTGATAGAAGGCGGCGACGTAGGAAAAATAGAACCCGAGGTAATGGTGGAGCCGCTTCAGGAACGGAAACTGATACAAGCGTGTCTAATTATCGTACTTCTCGTTATAGCAACCCAACACCTTCATATCGCGGTTCTAGAGGGGGACTACCACCTTCTCACTCTACTGGTTCCATTAAAACAGATGCAATGGCCAGCAATTACTCAGCCAACCGTAACTCGACCAATGAACCAACTGCTGAACGACAGGCCAACGGGCAAGCCAATACTAAATCTGAATCAAGCCATTCACGGCAAGATCAGGGTTACAGTAAACCTGATGGCAAACCTCAACGACCGCCAAGAGAGAGTCGCCACTTCAAGCAAGCAGCTAACCCAAGTGGAAGCGACTCAGATTCAAAGGCACGGCCTAAAGTTGACACCAAAAAAGAACAAATGGTTAATGGGGAATAGATATGGTGTTCTGTCATCAAATCAAGCGAGCAGTATGACCTGCTCCCTTCGCTAACCTACCACTTAAATCTGCAGTGTGAAGCAGACAAACACAATATAAAAAAAAGAGACGATAGGAAAGGTTGTCTCTGAATGTTTGTTGATTCAATAACCAGTTGTGTGATTTTTTTAATGCGGACGCTTTTATTTCAAGACTTGAGAACTCATTTTACGACATTACTACCGATCAAAGACTCAAACTAGTTTTATTACTTTCTCCTGACTCGTCAGTCAATCATCATGCATGATCAAAACTTATGACCACACGTGTAATATGTGCAGAGTTATCTAAATATATGGACCCACCCGCTTTTGAGTTTGACGTTAAAAATATATAAATATATGTATGTGATTATATAGATAAATACTAAACAATAAGAAGAGAACTAGCAGCTGTAGTGTTTATTTATTTATTTATTCAGCATGAAACAAAGTCGGTGGAATGGCTTGTTTAAATAATTAAAGTTTGTTAACGAACGAACGTTCCATATTAAAACCTTTTAAAGACTAGTGAACTGTTCTCTTAGCTAGCTGAATAAACTAACTATCTATATCTATATATAACATGGAAGTAATTTATATGCAGTGATTAGTGAGGGTGCTGTTTGATTGTGATTAGTTCAGTTCAGAAATATATATATATATATGGATATATTACCTACATGTATGATCCGAATCCGATCAATGGAGAATATTTGAAGAGGCCATCAACAAACAACTGTCAATCTTGTAGTCTGTATATATATATATATGGATATATTACCTACATGTATGATCCGAATCCGATCAATGGAGAATATTTCAAGAGGCCATCAACAACTGTCAATCTTGTAGTCTGTAAATATATATATGGATATATTACCTACATGTATGATCCGATCAATGGAGAATATTTCAAGAGGCCATCAACAAACAACTGTCAACCTTTTAGTCTGTATAGAATAGAGAACCAATACCCTTGTTGCCTTATATAGATAGATCGAGTGGGGAAGTGAGAAGAATTGTATGATGTAATACGATGCGGTTGTGTTATTTTATATATTTACCTGTTGATCTGTTTTTGTATGATGTCGTTGATTTCAGTTTCGAGAAATTCATATATACGGTACCTTCTAGAGATAGACCAACCACAACAGTAGTTCCATGCTCAGCAGGAAGTCTGCTTCCTACACGACAGTGCAAAACTCGATTACTCTGTTAACTCACCATGTCTAAGGCCCATTTTCCATGTATATGTTTTCGTAGGTAAAAAAGTCAGTCTAAATGCAGATATGATGGAACCATTTCCAAGTAACCAGCGCAAATGCTTCGAAATCGCATACATGGAAAACTGGCTTGATAGCTGATCATGTCCTCCGATGATGATGAAAGTTCTGTTCGGCTCCAATCTCATTCATGTAGCCCAGATATTCACCTAGCAGTAAATGTATAGAGGAGCTGAGTAACTAAAGCGGCAAGAGTAGATATTAACAATTTAATATGCATAATTTTCTTTAGTAATTAAAACATTTTTTTGTGAGCTTTAGTTCTACATGTATGTAATTACCCCAATTATAAGTTTTTTGTTGGTGTCCATCTCCTTTGTTTAAAGTTTGTTTCTTCTTAAAGTGCCATGAAAATGTAAATCTTAATTCTATTTTTATAACCTGTCGGATAAATTAAGTGTATTATATTTAAGGGTGAAATTTCTTCATGATGGATCTGTCAATAGAACAAAATGATTATACATGTAGATAATTAAAGGTAATTCATATCTTAGTGTAGGATTTTGAATATGATCATTTCAAACTTCATTCCTCAAAATTTTAAAAGTATACTTGCAAAGAAAAATAACCCAAATTTGTATTAGTATTAAAGGGACAATAACACTCTTGCTGGCTTGACAGGTCAAGAAAAAAAAATATAGCCTTATTCTCACTATTACATGTAGATGTTTAAGTGTCCTGCCTGTTGTGTAAATTATCCATTACATCTTACATTGTATTTTACTTGTCAAGAGGGTTCGAAAATATTTTTAAATCTAAGTTACATTTTAAAAGGTTTACGTAAAGCTTTTCAAACCATGTAGTTGAATTTTTTCAATTTTTATAAATTCGGTGTGTTAAGATCAAATTTGTACGATCAAATAATTGGAATATTGTAAAATAGTAGAATTTGGTGACCAGAATAATGATTGTGACATATTATTCAGTTACAAAAAGAGTGTTATTGTCCCTTTAAAACATTTGTTCTATTGACTGCCATCAGAAACTGGTTTAATTCTACTTTCAGTTTAATAAGATACATCTATTCATCTATGCTTGTAACATAAATAGGTCGCTCGAAAAAAAATAAAAAGATATTGTACATAGCTAATCCTACAAGTAACTGCCAAATATAATTTTTTGTTTCCTATGTGATTTTAGACAGAAAGTAGATTTATAAACATGTATGATTGTAATTTCTTTATTAGTAAATTTTTGTTCATTTCTATAAGTTATTACTAATGATGATAAACGTACATTACATGATGTTTGTGTTTCGTAGAACATATCATTTATAAAAATTAATAAAATCAATTAAACTAAAAGAAAAGTTATGAATTTAGACATATCTTATGATACATTAGGCCATACAGAAAGCAATATTCTGGTTCTCGAGGAAATCCTTCAGAATAGTCTGATGTGGGATGGAGTAAATTATCACCAACATCATATTTCCAATTTCTATCTCCTCCTGTTTTTCAGGTCGTTTATTATAGTAATTCACTTGCTAATTCCCATCTAACAGAGCTGAAATTTACTTCTGTTACTGTATGCCCAGTTGGAATCTGGATACATGTACATGATTGATTATGCACTTAATTTCCGTTTGGTCTACTAAAGTTTACTTTGATTTTGTAGTTTCTTGTGTGAATATTGCTCCTTCAATTCTCATGGAGTATAATTTCAGTTATTTCTACTTCTCCTTAAGGCTGAGTCACACTAGGGGATTTTTCCTTTAAGACAAATCCTAGCGAACGTCTTAAAGGATAAATCCTCTCGGTTTTTATGATCATACATTAAGTAAAATCCTTTAGGTTTTGGTCATGTGATCAGTAATACCAGAAATGTAAATATGAAGGAAACTACAAAGATTATCTTTTCTCTGGTTTATGGTTATCTTCGGACTGAATATAGACCACAGCATGCTGTGGCAATTGAAAACAAAAATTAAATTCTCTGTCTCGGCCCGGTTGAGTTAGACGTCTGCCATTTTGATTGGTCAATTCACAGTACAAATCCTACGAAAATAGGACTTGTTCTAAACCTAAGGATTTGTCCGTAGGTCAGAAAATCTATAGCCTATAGGACAAATTTTCCCGTTCACATGAAAGGATTTAGCTTATGGATATAAAACCTCCGGATGAATCCACTAGTGTGACTAAGCCTTTACTACAAGTAGAATGTAATTAACAATCTGTAAGCATGGATGGGTGGCCGACATTTTCTGATAGCCAGGAGTCAGTTTATGGGATCAACAATATCATTTTTATTGATTCTCAATAACCTATATCGGACACATTTAATTATAATAGAATGTGCATAACAGTGGGACGTTAAACCCCCATTTCATTTCATTTATAATAGAATGACTTCTCTTTACAGCAGGACGAATGAGAATTGTTTTCGTACCAAATTTAAAATAGAGGCATGCAGCTTTTTGTACATGTAAGTGACACTGCTGTGTCTGAGAACTGGAATATTTTTTTTTTATATGGCCTTAAATTTTTATTAATGTTGAATACCGGTATACTTGTAGCCTTTGGTACTTAAAATGAATACAAGCAGATTAAGTTTTGTTATTAAATGTTGGGTCTAGTCAAAGACTAAATGGTTCAATAAATAACTGTAAATAAACTGTTGAGTGTGAAGAAACAAAACACGTATTTTATTCATTTGTTTATGCGACTCCATTTTATTGGTTAAAGTGCACATAAGATGGTTGTGGGAACTTTTGGCTGTGTAGCCATCCAATGGTTACTATTAGGGGTGGGCAAATGGAGGTCGAATTTTGGTGACAAGTGTTGTTTAAGGCGATTTTGGCTGCTGAATTTGAATCTGGTGAAATTTTTGTACAGTGACGTTATTTTAGGTTGGTTCAGTGGCCATTTTCAAAATGACTTTTTTTTCAGTAATTACCCTCATATCGATATAGGATGTTATCAAATCATAAATGGGAGTGCAATTTTAGAATCCACGGCCATGAAAACATATATTTTAACATATTGGACAACTAGCTCCAATATTATCTTGCTTTTATGAAAAAAGTGTCATTTTTTGGTCGCCATTTTGAAAACCACTGAACCAACCTAAAATGACGTCACAGAACAAAAATCTCATCGGATTCAGATTCAGCAGCCAAAATGGCCTTAGAAAACACTTGTCACTAAAATTTGACCTCCATTTGCCCACCCCTATTACTATATCCACTTTACGGCAAGTTCACAACAATCTGATTGAAATTAATTCAGCTATCTTCACTCAGTCTAAAAATAGACCTCCCATAAAAACGACTTTGCCAATTATCAGAAAACGCTCTTAAACAAACATTTTGCGACCAGTGACAACTTCGGAATCTGACATTCAATTTCATGCATAATGTTTACTGAAGAGCTTATGGCTTTGTTTAGAAATGGTTTTTTTTGTAGTTTTTGAAAGCACTCCAACTTACAGTAGAAGTTGTATTAAGCAAGCCCCTAAGGGCAATTTTAAAAGGCTTGCTTAATGGAGGTGCTCTCTTTCTAGAGGTGTTCAATATTACCCCTACCACAAAAAATAAAGATATAGATTGCATATATTTTTTTATTCATGTAGTATAACAATACATGTACTTTTTATGAATTCAAAGTAGTCACGTATACATGTTTGTTTAGTTTAGTAATATTACTGGATCTCTGGCCCCTCAATATTTATTTTACTTTTTGTTCCTATACACAACTTTTGAGAAACATCGTGGTTTAACAGCTTTGCCAATCAACAGGTGTGTGTTGAGTAGGGGTTAAATTACTTAAAAATCACTAAGGGGGGGGGGGGGGTGCTCATTGAAGCAAGTGTTTGCTGATAAGGAGTGCACGTCCGTTCGAGCAAGTTCTACTGTATATGGTATTTCTTTTAAATACAAGTACATGCAAGTCTATTTCAGTAAACTAGGACTCTGTGGAAGAACTCTTTGGTAGGAGGGGTGCATAGACATTACAGTGTAAATTATTCAAAATACAGAGGTTTAATTTATTTATAACAAAATAGCTAACAAAACAAATCTTTATATAAATAAAACATAACATTTTTGTGTAAATAACTTTTCCACATAGTGGAATTCTAACGTGCATAAAATAATAGTAGGTGTTGGTTTAGCTTTTTATGAAAATAAATTTAATTTTATAGAATATCATATTCAAGATAGCCATTGATACTTCTAGTTTTTAAAAACAATATGCCTTATTCAAGCAAACTGCTTGATATTAGCATTTGCTTGAAATCTTCGAAAAGGACTTTAAAATGTCTGAATTTAAGCTTCGTCTACACTAGGCTAGTAAAACCCGGCTTTTTCAAGTGTAGCGTCTACACTGACTGAAGTTTTGTAACGGTAAAAGACGATGAACACCGACCTTCATTATTTGTGCCAATGTTATGAATGTACGGAAGTTCGGGAAGGATGACATCCGGGTACTTGATAAAACCCGGTTTTTACCGTCTACACACATAAAATTGCCTTTTTTTTAAAAAAAGCCGGCTTTTTGATTCTGAAAAATCCCTCAATTATTGCCGGATTTTAAAAAGCCGACTTTTACGATCGAGAAATTGAAAAAGCCGGCTTTTAGGAGAAAACCGGCATTTAAAAGGCTAGTGTAGACGGTGAATGCTGCTAGTGTAGACGTAGCTTATGCCTTATTCAAGCAAACTGCTTGATATTAGCATTTGCTTGAAATCTTCGAAAAGGACTTTAAAATGTCTGAATTTAAGCTTCGTCTACACTAGGCTAGTAAAACCCGGCTTTTTCAAGTGTAGCGTCTACACTGACTGAAGTTTTGTAACGGTAAAAGACGATGAACACCGACCTTCATTATTTGTGCCAATGTTATGAATGTACGGAAGTTCGGGAAGGATGACATCCGGGTACTTGATAAAACCCGGTTTTTACCGTCTACACACATAAAATTGCCTTTTTTTAAAAAAAAAAGCCGGCTTTTTGATTCTGAAAAATCCCTCAATTATTGCCGGATTTTAAAAAGCCGACTTTTACGATCGAGAAATTGAAAAAGCCGGCTTTTAGGAGAAAACCGGCATTTAAAAGGCTAGTGTAGACGGTGAATGCTGCTAGTGTAGACGTAGCTTATGCCTTATTCAAGCAAACTGCTTGATATTAGCATTTGCTTGAAATCTTCGAAAAGGACTTTAAAATGTCTGAATTTAAGCTTCGTCTACACTAGGCTAGTAAAACCCGGCTTTTTCAAGTGTAGCGTCTACACTGACTGAAGTTTTGTAACGGTAAAAGACGATGAACACCGACCTTCATTATTTGTGCCAATGTTATGAATGTACGGAAGTTCGGGAAGGATGACATCCGGGTACTTGATAAAACCCGGTTTTTACCGTCTACACACATAAAATTGCCTTTTTTTTAAAAAAAGCCGGCTTTTTGATTCTGAAAAATCCCTCAATTATTGCCGGATTTTAAAAAGCCGACTTTTACGATCGAGAAATTGAAAAAGCCGGCTTTTAGGAGAAAACCGGCATTTAAAAGGCTAGTGTAGACGGTGAATGCTGCTAGTGTAGACGTAGCTTATGCCTTATTCAAGCAAACTGCTTGATATTAGCATTTGCTTGAAATCTTCGAAAAGGACTTTAAAATGTCTGAATTTAACTCATTTGAATCATTAAATATACATATTTCACGAATGGATTAACAATTGGGTCAAACTTAACAACATTTAATTATTTTCCAATATTTAATCAATAAATCGCTTACCATTATCATATTCAAATTAAAAATTTGACCATTAAGTCACCACAACTTGCTTTGATTAAACAGAAAATGTTCTTGTACGAGTTGTACTTCAGACATCTTTGAATATTACACCGGCTGATTTTTGATTGTACTCAATGAGAAAGAATTAAAACAAACAAGACTGGGTGGACAGTGTGCAACATTTTTTTTCAATCTCTTCCGTTTTCATAACTACAACACATCATGTCTTCTGTAGGCATTACAAAGATCGTTTCTGTTGATATAGCAACCACAAACCAGACGTTTACCAGTAAAACTTGATCTACCATGTAAAACACGCCAGTTGTCAACAAATAATACCATACCGGGTTTTAACTTCAACCAAAATTCATTAGCTGGATTCACTAAGTTTGTTCTTAGTCTGTTATAAGCCGTGTAAAATTGCTTCACCTCGTTTTGTGGAATGGTAGATAAAGGTGCTAAGTCGTACATGTTGAATCTGTTTAAAATAGAATGAATGAATGAATGAAGTGGGGTTTAACGTCTTACGCTTAAGCACCTAACCTGGGCCAATTGAAGACAGGCATACGCCATACAGTGTGCTATGAGGGAAATTTTGCCCGGGCAGCGGCGCTACGGCCTACTCTTATATCGAATTCCAACTGCCAAGGGATCTTTTACGTGCACTCCAATGTGTACACGGGACCTCGGTTTTTCGTCCCATCCGAACGACTAGGCCACTGTCCTTGTCAGGCCCTTCTTCTGCATCACTGACAAGGGGAAATCACGCCGGAAAATCGAGATGAACTTTCTCGGCCTATGCAGGGATCGAACACTCGACCTCCAGGCTAGCGAACCAGCGCCTTATCCACTTAGCCGCCGCGATTCCCCCTGGTAGAAAGAGAGAATGGTAGAAGAATAAAAGTATTCATTATCTCTGTTTTATTTATTAGTTGCTGGGATGATATATTATTGAGGTATCACACATCGCAAAGGGCTGAATTTGTACTCAACAACAATTCAGAGAATACTCTTCGAAACGTCGCTCAAATAAATAAGTAGCTGTTATTCCATAAGTATGTGTTAGTTTTATTGCTCTATCCAGTTACTAAATGCCTCTTAAAGATTAACAATTCAATCATTTTAATAATTCTGTTAAGGATAAATTTTGTCTACAAAATGACTCCTATTGCACTGATAACAACTCTTGTATGACACATGGATATTTCTGTTTTAACAAAAGAGGATGTTCATAAACTCGTACCCATAGTTATTTTTCTGGATAAATTTATGACCTATTTGAATCGTAATTTAAATTGTATTACATGACACCTGTATTGTGATACATATGGTTGTTATCTACTTTCAATTTCCATTTACAAATCTAGCTATTTGTTTTATTTTAAGGGTAACAAGGAGTTGCCTGTCCAACCTTGTGGGTTTTCTCCCGGTCCTCCGATTTCCTCCCACTGCTAAAGACCCCTACACGCAAGCGAATTATAAAAATAAAATGAAACCGTATGTTAGTCCAGAAATGACCTAGTTTGTGTCTAGTGGACATTAAACCCCATGTCTCTCTCTCCCTTTAAAGCCCCTATACCACTTTTGTTGTAACTGAATAATATGTTCCAATCTTTATTCTGGTCAACAAATTGGACTATTTTACAATATTTCAATTAAAAAATGATACAAATTTCATCTTAACACAACTAATTTTAAAAATTGGAAAAATTCAACTACATGCTGTAACATGGTTTGAAAAGCCTTACGTAAGCACTTTCAAATGCAACTTGGATTTAAACATATTTTCGAACCCTCTCGACAAGTAAGATAGGTTGTAATGGATAATTTACACAACAGGTAGGACACTTAAACATCTTGTAGTTAGAATAAGGCTATTTTTTTTTATGGACCTGTCAAGCCAGCAAGAGTGTTATTGTCCCTTTAAGGGTAACAAAAGTCAACTCAAATGAAAGTCAAAATTCAGACAGCAGCCTCAAACTAACCTGATATGGGTTAAGTCCCTTGAAGTTGGTGAAACTGACAGGACATGACCAACACTGTAATAGTGATCTTTACTTTTCTTATCCACAAATTCATGAGGTACAACAGCATGGGTTAAATAATTGAAGTCCTCTTCATGGTCTTCACTTAGTTGATGAGCAGCTTGAAAACCATCGACTAACAGAGTTTCTCCCCCTTCACCATCATGTTCCATACAATGAAACACTTGTATCCTGACAAGAAAAAAAATATTGATGATCATGAAATAACAAAATGAAATACAGGTTATCCATCTTTTCATTCTCGGAGATTTGTAATGATTGTCTTAAAATGTTAAAAGGATGGTTGGTGTAAAAAATTAGTCACCTTACCTTGTCAGTGATGCAGGGCCGACGGCCTGGGAAGGATCAATGTTAGTCATTTGGATGGGACATAAAAACAGGTCCTGTGTACACATTGGGGTGTACTATAAAAATACCCGTCTTCACTACCAATTATATTAAGTGAGCACTGAACAGTAGGATGTTAAACCCCATTTATTTCATTTCAGTTTTTATACGCCCACATTGAAATGTGGTCGTATATTGTTGACTGCCCGGACGATTTAGCTGCTGTGGGCGTATGTTTCGTTGCCTGGCAACCTATGTTTTAATTAAGTTATTATATTCCGTGGTGTGGAAGACATTGGCATTTTATTCAATGATACTGGCAATATCATGAATTTCATAGAAAATGTCAGCAGTGTCTAAACTTTGTCCCTGTCCTTTCATTTGTTTACAATGATTTAACAGCTACATGGACAACTTTCATCTAGTTTCGACTTACCCAGCTGGACAAGTTAAATATGTAGTATCCGTATGACAACCTATACCAATATTACTATATGCAGTATCGGCTCTCTCAAAGTCAGCAGTAAAACTCCATACACGACCAAAACAAGTTTCCATAATATTAGCCACACGTTCAGCAACTTTACCTGTATCTTCAATAGTAGCAGGTGACTTAAAAAATAATAAATATATCCATAATTAAATCACCATTTGCGTAAAATTTATTAAAATCATTCTTGATGGAGACCTAGTTATAAATTTTCATACCACCTGCACTTAATAACAATTATAGTAGAAATGTAAATAACATACTTTTAACAAAAATGAAAAAAAAGAATAGTTTTGATTTCTTAAATAAACTGGAAAACTTCAAATGCAATATCAATTTGAACGGTTAGCATATGCACGCTGTATCATAAAGCCTGTCATGTGACAATGGGAAGGGTAATCTGTCCAATCTCGTGGGTTTTCTCCGGCTCCTCCAGTTTCCCCCCAACCCCACTGCTAAAGACCCATACACACAAGCGAATTATTGAAATAAAATGAAACCATATGTTAGTCCCAAACTGACCTAGTTTGTGTCAGTGGATGTTAAACCCCATTTCTCTCTCTCTATTTTATGGCACAGATGTTCCATTAAAACAGGTTAAAATTAAATATTTTTGTTTAATATGTTATGATAATAAGAATGAATGAAATGGGGTTTAACGTCCTACTATTATGCACTTAACCTGAGCTAATTGAAGACGGGCATACGCCATACCGTGTGCTATGAGGGAAATTTTGCCCGGGCAGCGGCGCTACGGCCTACTCTTATATCGAATTCCAACTGCCAAGGGATCTTTTATGTGCACTCCAATGTGTACACAGGACCTCGGTTTTTCGTCCCATCCGAACGACTAGGCAGCTGTCCTTGTCAGGCCCTCCTTCTGCATCACTGACAAGCGGAAATCACGTCAGAAAACCAAGATGAACTTTCTCGGCCAATTAAGGGATCGAATTATGATAATAAGACAAATAAGATCCTTATTTACCCCTTGAATAATTGTAAAACCATACTTGAACAAGTAATATAAGGACTGTTTTAAACCTTCTTCTGTTTTCATGTAATCATCATAGTCAATTACTGGTCTAATTTCAGATCTCATCTTTTCTCCAGTCCAATAAAACTCTTTTATTGGTAGTTTACTCTCCGTTGAAAAGGAATTTTCTTTTAACCAGAAAATATCATATCTTGTAACATGATTATCTTTCCCTAGAACAAAAAATAATAATAAATCCAGATATTGAAAGTGAATTGAAAGTTTGCCAGCAACCTTATTTTTAGTCCTGTCGATGTCAAAGAAATAAAACTGTTTAAAAACACAACATTACATGAAAAAAAATCACAGCGTTTATGCTGTATAAGATTGTTTTATCACAATATTGATGTGTATCAAAATAAGGACAAAACCATCTAAGAGTGTTTGTGAACAAATGGATAATGTACAGACCCGGCGGAGTAGGGGGGCCCATGGACCCTCACCTATAGGGACTCAGGATGGAAGCCCCTCCAATCAAGAAAAGCTTCCGCCGGCCCCGATGTATAACATGGATAATAAAGAGTGACGGGTTACTTACTAAAGCGACAAAAAAAAAACCATACAAAAATAATCACGATACATTGCATGTTTAAGCATCTCGTGACAGGTTACTCAGGCCCGAGGCTAGTGGGGGGGCGAGTCGCCCCCCCATGGCCGTTCCTATCGGAATTTTTCTGTCTGCGTCGGAAAAAAATCGCTGGTTAGCTATGCTCGCATTTTCGCCGGGAGAGAGTTTTAGTACGACATATCCTCTCAAATTCGGCCGTAAGAGATAGTTAATGTCGGCTGGAAACTCTTAATTTTCCGACACATTCGCCACCTGCATGTCATAGAGGCCTTAATTCACTCTCACAGCTTCTAATTTTCGTGCTCTCCCCTCCTGTTTACGGCAGTCGGCAATGACCTTCGTTCATTGGTTTTTTGTTGTCGGAAATTTATCTTCCTCGCCCCCCTATGTCGGCTAAATTTTGGTTTCTGGCTTCGGGCCTGAGGTTACTTAATATAGGGACAAAATAAAACATTAAAAAATAATCACAATACATCGATTCAGCGTCTTGTGATTCAATTATGAGAATCTTGCATAGTGATACATTATAATACTTTTGTGGGACTCATTTATTACAGCAACCACCAAAGCAACAGCTGCAATCATCTGACAAGTTTTTAAAAAAAAAAGATAAACTATACTTTAATCTATACCTACAAGTTATTTTCAATTCCTGCCCATCACTTTCTAATTCTACATTTGCTGGAGTGATAGACGAAGATTGTGAAACTGATGGGTTAATCAAGAAATTCTTTTGATTAGTACCATGGTTGTAGCAGACTTCACACCGGCAGTGATCTCGCAACCATAACCATGAGAACTGTAAATTGTTGCTTTTAAACTCTAAGTAATCTTCTTTTATCTGCAGATCTGACTTGACTTGATTTTGTGTTGATATGTATTGACATAAAGAAACTTTTTTCCTTAAAGACCAGCTATTTGCTCTCAAAATTCTATTTGACCAAGGTCGACATAATGTGTTCAATTGTCTGGAAATTTGACAATTAAATGTCTGACTTTGTCTTATAGCAAAAGAATAAAAACCACGTGTAAGACAAAGGCGACAAGTTGTAGGCCTACTCATTATCCCTGCTCTCTTTTCTACTGTATTGGTTGATTTGAGTAGTTGTCTGGACAGGTGATTCTTATTCTCTTCTGAAATATGAAAGAACAATTTTTTATTTTAATATTATTAGACCTCTCAATCTAAACACTACGGTACTAGGTCTACCTTCTGCACTTTGTCTTTCCTGGATTTTGTGTGTAGGCCTTGAGTCCTAGACTAGGCATGAATGGATTTGTTGGCCTTCCAAAAAGAAGACCTACATTAACTATAGGCCTAGGCCTATGCTGCTTGAATTGACATAATGCTCTAACATTCTATAGATCATAGACATAGATGTCAATTTTTATAATTCCAAGGGGCCCAATTATTACATGTTCTTAGAAAATAACAAAATATTTACAAAAAATCTGGCAATAATAAATATATCATAAATTCCCAAAGAGCTGTTGATGGTCATGTCCAAACATTTTTCGGTACCGTTACGATGAATTCTGTTATCTCACCTGTCTGCAATAGGCCTACACCAATTACTAATTAGCCTCTTGTTTGGTACCGGTATTCTGAAAATCCTACCCGGTAGTTGCCAAAATTTATGTTTATTATAGTATAAATAAAATAAAACCAAGTCTATTGGAATATCCACAGCGCCATAACTCTAGTTCAGCATTAAAACAGACAAACGTAATATCTTGCATTAATATAATATAATGACTGCCAAGCTAAAAAAAAATCGATACCCTACTATCAAGGGAGACTACCACATATGCAATTTATCGACTGGCATATTATTATATTTTCATTAAAATAAAATAAAATGGGGTTTAACGTCATTATTTTCATAGAGCATAATATTGTAGAGATCAATTTACTTTTGCATTTCGAAAGAAGCGTGGTTTTGCTGAAATTTTTCATGTTTAGGCGTACCGGTATACAAAAAAAAATAAGTTCCTTCTTCTATCATTTTTATAGGGCCCAAATCAGACTGTCTTCAACGTCGATTATACGTTAAAATATTCATAATTATCATAACCCAGGAAGGTGTTTGCGAATGCCATGGAATAGTCCAAACGTTTTTCTTTATTTCAATGTCCCATGCAGTTATACAGTTCGAAGATGTGCGCTTATGTCCGATGCCGAATTATTAAATATCCTAAATATGAACCATTATTATTTTTTTATCCAGCGTTTTTAACATTATGAATTTTGTATTTCTTATATACAACTTATTGCGGCAGACTATCGCAACCTACCTCGGTTTTTTGTCCCATCTGAAAGACTAGACAGCTGTCCTTGACAGGCCCTCCGTTATGCATCACTGACAAGAGAAACAGCGCCGCAAAAATCGAGGTAAACTTTCTCGGCCAATGCAGGGATCGAACACTTGTCCTCCAGGCTAGAGTACCAGCGCCCTACCCACACTAAGCCACGTGATCCCCGTGTAGTAGTGTTCGGCACGAATATTCGAATATTCGCTCGTCAAAAATCGAATATTCGAATAGCAATTACCATATTCGAATATTTTCGAATATCTACATGTTTGTTTTTATTTGCCCTCAAATATTATTAAAGGCGTCTTTCCTTGTCACATTTACATTCAAAGCTTACTTAGACTTCCTAACTACAACTTGTAAGGGTACTACCCCTACATAACTCTAAATTGAATGTCTTAAGAGAACTTATCCGGTAAGTAGCTGGATACCTGCTTTGGTTAGTTAGTCAGTTAGTGCCGAGTTGGAGTTGGCTGTCTTGGCGAATATCGCACAAAGGCCCTAAATTATCTGGACCAAGTCTGGTCACCGTACCCCTTTAGTTACCATGGTATTATACTTTTATCACGGCGTCAATCCTTTTCATACCGGTTTTTAAAATACGCACAATGTCACGTTAAAGGAGCTAAATCCCTAACATGTGGGACCTAGAAATTGACAGAAATGGGTCGCAATTAAACTGATCTACATTCAATGGTTTAACCGAATTGAAATTTCTAGCGTATGGTTATTCCAGTCTACATACGCCATTTGATTTGGTGCAATGTGTATAGCCTCGTTCCCCGAGTCTATTGCTAGAACTGGGGCCGAACCTCATTATGGTACACGATTCGTGTACCATAGGTTAAATGTTTATTTTGTCTTAAATATTGGATATCAGAAGCCTATCCTTTCCGATAAGATGTTGATTTGACAAATAATTCGTGTTTTCAAAGTTGAAGATTATGGATGATATTGAGTAAGAGACCTAGCTTATGTGCGTTTAGACCCACTTTCTTCTATTTTAAGTTTCCACAGAATAGGAATATTGAGATAAAATTTCACCATATGTTAGTCCCGAAATAAACTAGTTGTGTCGAGCGGACGTTAAACCCCTTCTCTCTCTATCTCTCTCTCTCTCTCTCTCTCTCTCTCTCTCCCTCTCTCTCTATCCCCGTGTCCACTTGTTGCGATGTCGTGGAAGGTCGAGGCCTTGTGTACAAATTTGCAGTTTACGTAAACGATATACAGGCAATTGCTAACATATGATATTGTGCACTGTTCGCATGTCAACAGACATTTCACGCACTTCACAACTGATTAGAAATTATAATAAATTGAAGATATACCACTTTAAATATATTCATATTCAAAAATTGAAAATATTCGAATACTATTCGAATACTATTCGAATACAAATTTCAAGGTCCGTCGAATATTCGAATAGTATTTTTATTCGAATATCCGAACACTACCGTGTTGCAATAAACCTAACACCAACACAACCTCCCCAGTAATAGATAGATATCGTTAGTCTAATGAACTCTAACCCTAAGCCAACCCTAAAGCCTAGCACACTAGGCGACGACATCGGCGATTTCGGTCGCCGACGATGAAAAATAAAAAAACTCGCCTAGTGTGAGCACCTGATCCCAAGCGATTTTTCGTCGCCACGCATGGTCGCCGATATCAAACATGTTTGATATGATCGCCCAAGTCGTCGTTTCGTCGGCGAGCAATCGTGCAGTGTGCTCACCTCGGCGACGAGTTTGACGACATACAAGGAACCCAAATCACCTATAACCAATCATTTGGGGCTATAATGTGTATCATATGACATAAACACAAAATATGGCTTCGCAAAACGTTTACGAGACAGTTTGGACAGATAACAAAGATGGTTTGTTGACTGATTTTTGGTCACAGGAACCGTGCCTGTAAGACATTGCATGTCCAGATTATTCAAACCGAGTTGTAAAGACAAGTGCTCTGGACGAAATTGCAGATAAGTTGGACGTAGGCTATTAGGTAAAATTCGTCGATCTTTGTACGCCTACCTTTCAACCTACCATCGCTTGTAGGCTACTTTACCGTTCCCATCCCAACTCCAAAGTGAGGAATGCTGTTGTATTTTGCGGGATCGCCAAAGTCGTCGTGTAGTGTGCGCACCCCACTTAAATTACGGCGATATTTGTCGCCCAACTCGTCGCCTCGGTTGTCGCATAGTCTGCGCCAGGCTTAAAGTTATTAACAAATATCGGTGGATTAATGAACTCGCGGACTAGTGAAACCGCGGCAGAGCTTCGCCTAAGCTAAGGATTTGGTCGTGCGCGGCAAACCAGCCAGCACCGCCCTTCCTTAAGACTCGATTTCCGAGCACTTACAAATTTGATACACTATTAGTTTTGGCATCTTGTTAAACCATGGATTGAATAATCCAGGCTTGGCACATAGTAAAAAAAACCTTGTCAGCGATTTTCAAAACGTAGGCCTTTGTATGTTGCCGCCCAGTCTTCAACTTTTGGGCTCAGTATATAGGCGCACAGTTTGGCAAGTGCGCGGCGGCGGCGCCGCCTAGTTACCATGTTAAACTAGGCTCTGAACCGCGGACTTGTGAGCATTCCCCGTATGGAGAAACATTAATCATTTTAATTACGAGAAGAGTTACAGTCTATACACAATCTATATACATTACCGTTCGACAAGGTTCTTCTGTAGAAAGAGTTGAGTAACTCTGGCGGTGTGGCCCGCGGTGTGGGTACGGGCGTTGACATGCTGGAAAGCGTTGATTTGAGCACGTAAGAAATGTGGTTTGACATGGGGTCTGAGAGCGTGATCGATGTAGCGTACCGGTGTGATGCCGCATTCCTGTCCATGGACCAAGATTTTGGAACACCACAAGACCCAAACCATTATGCTTGGACCTCCCCATGAATCTCGTTCCATGACACGCTAGCCACGTCGACATGCTGTCTCAGATGCCTGTATAAAGGGATTCTGCACGTGCTGTCGCACACCATGGCCGTCTTGTCGCCTTATAGTTAAAGGGTGATCATCCGTGGTGTCGATTGCCAGAAAACGTTGTTGAAGCCTGTTGATAATCCGAAAAGTGACCCTGAAGTGATTGGCAACGGCTTTGGCAGTGTGGCCAGAGTGGAGTCTTCGAAGCGCCTGGTTCCTCTGAGTTGCCGTGAGTTGTGGCTTGCTGCTGATTTAACCAGGTATGAGGGTGCATTTTAATAATAATAATATCAGTATTTGTATAGCACATAAACACTGCTTCCACAGTTTCTAATGCGCTTTGAGTTCACTAGATTTGTTCACGATTTATATATCACAAAGAACTTTCGAAAAGGAAAGTTTTGAGTTTGATCTTAAAAACAGATAGAGATGACTCTTGGCGTATTTGTAATGGGAGCTGATTCCATAGATATGGTGCTGTGTATGAAAATCCACGTTTTCCAGTCTCAAGTGTTACACAAGAGACCTTTAATAAGTTTTTATCAGCTGAACGTAAATTTCAGCTTGTAGTGTAAGTAACTATCATATCTTTGATGTAGGTAGGCGATTGTGAATTTAGAGCTTTAAAGGTTAATAATAAAATCTTGAAATTAATTCGTTGATTAACGGGTAGCCAATGTAGTGATGATAATGTGGCAGAGATGCTGTCAAATCGTCCTTTCCCAGTGAGTAATCTGGCGGCTGAGTTCTGAACATATTGTAGCTTCTTTATGAGGTTTTCTGGAAGTTGATATATGAGAGCATTGTGGTAGTCGAGCTTAGATGTAATGAAAGCATTTTATAGGGCTGGGGCCTGTTTCACGAAATTTTAACTTAAGATAAAATCCAAATTTTAGTACATACTCAAATCTGATTGGCTAAGCGCTAAAATCAATCTAATACTATCCAATCGAATTACTAAAATCGGATTTTATCTTAGTTAAAATTTCGTGAAACAGGTCCTTGGGTCCGTATTCAAAGGATATCTTAAGTCTAAGATAGTCACTTAACTACTAGCTTTCACTTAAATATACGTAACTTCCTGTAAGTTAAGGGCAAGTGGTATTCAAAGGCACTGCTAAGTATCAAATTTTCCCTTAAAGTTAAGCTGCCTTAACTTTTAAGTGTAAGTCTTTAAGTGGTATTCAAAGGCCAGTTTAAGTGAGAAATATTCACTTAACTTTAAGTGACCTACGGGAGGTACCTTAAAGTTAAGTGAGATTATAATTACTTCTTTTAGCGCTGTAGTAGCAGTCCCGTAGTGGCGATTTTAAATGTTAGGGGATTCAGATTGAAACAAAGACAATGTCGCCGAGCGAAGCTGGCCTCATATTACCTTTTTCGTCGGCAGCTTTGATGTTGTGGTGCCATAATAGACCAAAAGGTTATTACCACCGAGATAGTTAAGGATATCTTTTTCCGATCATCTATCATGTTTGTATACATGCTTCATCATGTTTCCGCAATTGTCATATAATAAAGTTAAATTCAAAGATCTTTATACATTTTTTAAAATTATTTATACTACAGCTAGAAGCAAGGCATGATTTATATTTTTACATCTCATTCCCATATACATAATCGATAGTATTTATTCAGTTAAAATATAATGCAACATGCATCTTTCGTACGTACCGTCCGTGCCAGGCCTTTGAAAAATCTAAAATGTAGGTACTTACAAAATATCTATGAATTTCGCAAATGATAGATTAAAAAAAAACAACATTATGATTTGTCCAGTCTAAATTAGAAGGCAAAGGCCATTGTGTGTTGCTAATAATATGATTTTTTTCTATTCGTGATACAGTGTTAAAAAATTAAAGTTTACAATATCTATCATTTTACTGCCACTATTTATTGTAATGTATTTGAGATGAAATTTTAGGGGGGAAAAATCTATGAAAACAGCCATTCCGACCAAGGATGCACAATACCATAATTTATCCAAATTACAATCATACTATTTTCAAACGTTACAATACGTGTATAATGTTTCGACAAACATTTTCATAGTAATATAAACTAATTTAATAGAGTATAGTTGATGCTCTTAAGGGGGCATAACTTGCTTGCAATGTTAGAAATTCGTGATTTTTGGCAGTGGAGGGTAGTCCATAAATTGAAAATTCATGCTTTTTGGCGAATGTGAGTTTTCCATAATTTAAGTGTGGAGTTAAGTTTTCACATAGCCAAGCTAATGAAAAATAGAGCCTTTGAATACCGATTTAAGGTAAGACACTTGGTTAAGTGGAAAAATTAAGTATTTTTACTTAACTTTTAGAAAACCTTTGAATACGGACCCTGGTCTCGGTGAACAGCACGCCCAGCATGAGTTACATAAAAATCATGGAGAACACCCACCTTACCATCTCAGAAGTCAGGTTGTGTTTTTGAGAACATATCGTGGGTTCCATTCTGTGTTCGGGATGGAGCTTTATACAACTATTATACAATAAAAAAACATTTGGCAAGTTTCATGCAATGCGTCTATTCAGAGTAACATACCAACCTGACGTTTCTTTTGCTGCTTAATATATTATATTTCCTTATTATTTCCACTGGGAGAAGCTTCATAATTTCTGTTAACTGTCCTAATCCCATTCTAAATTATTTGCGATAAACCACGATGTCATCCCTCTCAGTGATATATATATATATATATCGGTCAAACGTAATTAAAGCTCAAGTGTCAATAAAAAACGCAATTAGTGGGATAAAAGTATCACACGACAAGTCCCGTGAAAGCATAAATTGAAATGCAGTACACATGTTATCTTATCATATGATAAACTGATCCACAACAGTTATGTATAGATTGTATGTAACTATATATAGGAGGGACATGCATATTATATCACTACACTAATATGTCAATCTCCACATTACAAAAAAAGTACACACGCGCTTTGGCAAATAAATTAAATTATAATAATTGATATGAAATACAATGTAAGTTTATTTATGCAGGGCTTTGAATACATACAAATATACTGAATACATAAATAGACGTTGAGTCTTCAACTACAGGGGGGGTGGGATGGCCTTGTAGTCTAGAGTGCCGCGCTTCGACCTCTAGCTGGCCGGCCACCTCTGGCTTTTGCTGCGGTTTCGAGCCCTGGTGTGAGCGTATAAGGCATGGAGATAGGGGCGCCTTCTCAACTTCGTGGGTTTCCTCCGGGCACTCCGGTTTCCTCCCACTGCTAAAGACCCCTACGCGCAAGCGAATTACTGAAATAAATTAAACCATGTGTTAGTCCCGAAATGACCTAGTTGTGTTGAGTGGACGTTAAACCCCATTTCTCTCTCTCTCTCTCTCTCTCTCTCTCTTCAACTACAACCGTTCTTACTTATATTACTAATCAGTAGGCCTATTGATTTTGACGCCATATATCGTACCGACAGATATGATACTTTGTAACAATAGTAACAATTGCATCTATATCAATACTACCCGTTCCGTAGACAGCTTGCTTTCTTCGGGGGGGGGGGGGCAGTCTACAGTAGGTATTTTAGAGCTATGGTCAGAAACTTTATGTGGGGGGGGGGGGGCGGTCGCAAAACATTTTTTCTACGGGCCTGTGTACTACAATAATTTTGAAAATAAGAGGGATAACGTGGATTATTTACCTCGGCTAATACTGAATCGTGTTTAGTTCATTTTTTAAAATATGCATTACAAATATAACAAGTTATATTAACAGTAAATTAAAATGCAAATCAAAGATATTATTCAATGTAGTCGTCCCTATCAGGTGGATTTCCTTGGATTTAATTAATAATAATAATAATAATATTGTATAATATAATATATCGTCAGTTCCATCCACAAATGCATGCCCAGGGCCCCATCTCTGTCTTAAGCTGATCAGCTGCCTTATACCTGGAGGATTTCGAAATATTGTAATTTAAGTTTTGGCGCATCTAACAAGCACAGATCTTCGGATTGTAGGCTTCATCTAATAATTATAAGCATGTCATAAGTATTTCACTAAACCTAGGTGAACAGTCTTACGTAAATGGTTTGCAATGTAATTAATGTGGGCGATTTAAAATTTGTGAGTGATTTTCCTTGTCATTAGCCTAATTTTGTTATCAATTTTTAAATATTATTATCTTGTTGTTTTATGTGAATATTATTATAAGAAATTTGGTAACATGAATCATATTCGTATAGGAGGCAGACCACCATTAAATTTCATCATCTCGTGGTTCGTCTATTTATAGCAATGCTCTCTCTGTTCCTTTTCTTCCCTTTTGCATGCCAATGGACGAAGAGGGTTCGAATTAACATTTCTGCCATATGTTAATTTATCAGGTTGGCTACGATGATATGTACAAACTAGTTACATGTTTTAGGTTGCTTCTTCAAATTTGTGTATCTCAAAATTTTGGTGGTCAACCTCATATAAATTTTAGTGCAAAGACATGGCCATTTGTTCCTTTTTCTATAGTGAAAAGCATTCAGCCCAACGAAATTTGGGGAAAAGTTGGAGGTGGGGAAATCAATTATGGGGTGGTCTGTATCCGTATGTCAAAAATAGGTAAAAATTATGTCCCTTGTCAAGATTTTCTCTGTCAAGAAATTACATACAGACGTAGATAATATCTTTATGTTTATTTATCGACGTTGTCTGAAGAAAAATGGTGAAATTTAGATGAGAACTATTATTCCCGTTTGGACAGTTAGTCATTATTTATTACTGTATCAATAGACACGAGCCAGCAAGCAAGTCTCTTTTTTGTTCATATTTTCTATAATTATGGACATACATCATGCATGTCACTGTCTGAGCTATGATAATGATATGAATGATATGATTGAATGAAATGAAATGGGATTTAACGTCCTACTGTTATGCACTTAACCTGAGCTAATTGAAGACGGGCATACGCCATACAGTGTGCTATGGGGGTAATTTTGCCCGGGCAGCGGCGCTACAGCCTATTCTTATATCGAATTCCAACTGCCAAGGGATCTTTTACGTGCACTTCAATGTGTACACAGGACCTCGGTTTTTCGTCCAATCCGAACGACTAAGGAGCTGTCCTTGTCAGGCCCTCCTTCTGTATCACTGACAAGGGGAAATCACGTCGGAAAATCGAGATGAACTTTCTCGGCGAATGCAGGGACCGAACACCCGACCTCCAGGCTAGCAAACCAGCGCCCTATCCACTTAGCCACCGTGATCCCCGTCTGAGCTATGTCATCTCTTCTTATTCTTAGTCAAATTCTATCAAATCCATGAGGGCTGATGCAAACTGACAAGCCTTTTTACTCTTTGCTCACGAATTGACATGCTTTTTTATTTGCCGGGCCCTCTGAGAAGAGAAAATCTTTAATCCATCTATTACTATTTATTAGTTAGCACTGCAGGAAGCCAGGAGGATCGGCTACATGCATAACAAAAATCTACAAAATAAACCCGGGGACAAGACAGAAAATAGACATTGCAAAAAATAAACAATTATCAAATCAACTGAATGGATCGGGGGGCCAGCCGTAATCGTCCACTGCGCTGTACGGTCCTGGGCCTGTTATGAATGATTGAACCTATAGGCCTGTAACAGGGATCTTAATAATGAAATGAAAGATGATGAAATAGGGTTCAACGTCCTACGCTTAAGCACCTAACCTGGGCTAATTGAAGACGGGCATACGCCATACAGTGTGCTATGAGGGAAGTTTTTTTGCCCGGGCAGCGGCGCTACGGACTACTCTAATATCGAATTCCAACTGCCAAGGGATCTTTCACGTGCACTCTAATGTGTACACAGGACCTCGTTTTTTTGTCCCATCCGAACGACTAGGCAGCTGTCCTTGTCAGGCCCTCCACCGTGATCCCCTCATAATAATGAACCTAATCTTATGACTTATGGTTATGCTAGGTTTCCACTGTACGTGGTGGGATATGTTACAATAGGATTGTACCGTTTGAGACTTCAGTGCACCGTCTGATCAACACGACTGCTACGACTGACCTTAATATGTTAGGATCACCATGATTACTCCATAGGGGAACGTAGCATTATTTAGCTGGAGAATGGTGATAAAGCTACTGTCTTCGCCATGGTAAATAATAAACGGATTTTTTAGATTATGAACAAACTTCTTAACTTTGGTTATTATAAACTTACCTGTGTGTTTGTAATCAACTCCCGTTCAAGAAAATCCATTGCACAACTAATTATTACAACTATGAAAACAAGTTCTCTCTTGAAATTGTAAACAATGATTTCGTCACGTATTGGCCGAATCCAATATACATGTTGCGGGGTTTGGATCGAGTGGTCTTTGGTCCGAGTGGAAGGCCCGAAGCCAGAAATCAAAATTTAGCCGACATAGAGGGGGGCGAGGAAGATAAATTTCCGACAACAAAAAATTAATGAACGAAGGTCATCGCCGACTGCCGTAAGCAGGAGGAGGAGAAAGAGCACGAAAATTAGAAGCTGTGAGAGGGAATTTAGGCCTCTATGACATGCAGGTGACAAATGTGTCGGAAAAGTAAGAGTTTCCAGCCGACATTAACTATCTCTCGGCCGAATTTGAGAGAATATGTCGTAATAAAACTCTCTCCCGACGAAAATGCGAGCATAGCTAACCAGCGATTTTTTTCCAATGCAGACAGAAAAATTCCGACAGGAACGGCCATGGGCGGATGGCTCGCCCCCCCAGCCCCCCCACTAGCCTCAGGCCTGTCGAGTGGTCGTAAGTGTACTTGAATTTCCTATGCTGTCGCCCCTAATACGAAATGAAATCTCCCTCCGAGTGACGTAACCATCTTCCATATTGTTATTTTTCTCTGGGGAAAAGTTGTGATATTTCAATTTTTCAAGAGAGAACTTGCTTTCATCATTATGATAATTAGTTGTGCAATGGATTTTATTGAACGGGAGTTGATTACAAACACACAGGTAATTTTATAATAGCCAAAGTTAAGTAGTTTGTTCATAATCGAAGAAATCCGTTTATTATTTACTATGGCGAAGACAGTAACTGTAACTCTGTATACAATTTCACTTGAAATATTTGATCTTAATTAAACATAATAGTTTTAGCAACTGTTGATGAAATATCATTAAATTATAGGCCTAGCAATTCAATGTGTGTAATATTTTTATTTATAGGATAGAAATTAATATGTGATACATGATGGCTAGGCCTAAAGATAAAGCTGCGCTGAGTGAAGCATTTGAACAACGATGTCAGAGAGAAAAAGATAAATTGAAAGGCAATCTAGGAAAAGTTCTCCAAGAAGATATTCTGAGGTTTGTATTGTAAAGATAATAATGACAAATATAATAATGACGACTGACATAATAAGCCTAGCCGGTAGTTATACATAAATCTGGCAAGATGTAATCTATACATAGACCACTCGTACGAAACCAAAAGACTACTCGGACCATATGAAAAGACTACTCGGACCATATGAAAAGACTACTCGGATCGAACAAATGAATAATTCAAGCATTATAATATAATTTAATTGGTCACAGATAAATATTGATCCAAGTGGTCTTACAAGTTACAATATGAATTAATTGGCCCAAGTGGTCTTTTGTTTGGTCCGAGTCGTCTTTTCATATGGTCCGAGAGGTCTCTGTTTTGGTCTGAGTGGTCTTGGTCCGAGTGGTCTGGATACCGATCTAATTCAACATTCTTCAAAACAACTATGGCCCAGGTTAGGTGCTTAAGCGTAGGACGTTAAACCCCATTTCATTCATTCATTCTAAATTTGCTTATTACAGACTTCTAACAGAAGAACTACATGTGGATACTTCAATTACAGATGGTCATCAAACGGCAGCAGCTCACAGATTTATATTATCTGCAAGGTTGGTTTTTTACCTTTAAGGGGGGTGGCCCAAATTCAATAAGAAAATATTTGTTTTTTAAATTGCACTGTCAACTATTAAAGCTACTGCTCTGAAATTTTTTAAGGACTTTATCGTTATCACACAAGTTTTTGAAAAATTTGCATTTCGGAACCTGGGCCACGTCCATTTCCCATAATCCAGGATGGCCACCCCATGCCGTTGAGGAAAAGCGTAAAAAAAAAAACTGCTTGATAAAATATAGATGGTTATATATCCTAGTAAAGCTAAAACACCAAGGAACATAATTATCTATATTTGAATGTCATAAGCAGTAGTAGAAACAAGTAATTAAAATAAATGTCAAATTTATTAAATATCTTCTCATTGAATTGGAGCCACCCCCCTTAAATCTAATTACCCATCTGTTCATATTTGGATTCCAACGTGAAATCATGACATAGTAGTCACGTGTTCCGGATACTGAAGTCTTAATTGTCAGGGGTGATATCATCTTCCTGAATTTTATATTCAAACTTCCTTGGAGCATGTAGTATTGTACTTTGATTTTGTTCATGAAAGTGTGAAGTGATTGTTTGTGAATTATGTCTTACAGGGCTAGCAGTTTATTTAAAGATGTAAAGGAAAAAATTAATGACGATTCCTTGACAACTTTTACCATTCCACAGAATAATTATTTTCATCTCAATGATTTTATCAAGTACGTAAAATTTACTGTACGGCTGTCTGTAAAATATTACCTGGCTCTCAGACTTAAGTTAAGAATTTACTCAACTTCCAATCACTGTATATGAGCAATATGTTTGATCCAGTAACCCAGAACTTTGCGCATAGTTTTTTTGTTGGTGTATTAGATACATTAAAACAACAAAAGCTTTATAAAAGGCTATATTTAAATTAAAATGAGACAAACGAACATGAGCAAATTCTTAACTTAAGTCTGAGAATGCTTTGTGAACTCAGGCCTAACTTTTAATGGGTACTAAAATAATTTCAAAATTTGTAATGTCCCTACACTAAACTCTCATGTTACTGGGGGGATCACGGTGGCTAAGTGGATAAGGCGCTGGTTCGCTAGCCTGGAGGTTGAGTGTTCGATCCCTGCATTGGCCGAGAAAGTTCATCTCGATTTTCCGGCGTGATTTCCCCTTGTCAGTGATGCAGAAGGAGGGCCTGACAAGGAAAGCTGCCTAGTCCTTCGGATGGGACAAAAAACCGAGGTCCCGTGTACCAATTGGAGTGCACATAAAAGATCCCTTGGCAGTTGGAATTCGATATAAGAGTAGGCCGTAGCGACGCGGCCTGGGCAAAATTTCCCTCATGGCACACTGTATGGCGTATGCCCGTCTTCAATTAGCTCAGGTTAGGTGCATAACAGTAGGACGTTAAACCCCATTTCATTCATTCTTTTCAAGTCTAGTTTCTAATTGTCAGGGTTCCACCTGTGTTAAAAGACCATGCTGCTGTCCTTGAAATAAATTTTGCAGTATAATAATCTCATATTGTGCTGTTCAGACATTATTTTGCCTTAGTGCACCTACCGTGCATTGATTGATAAACCTTTTTTCTCTCTTACTTATGGATAGGGTAAGTGCTCATTTGACTGTTAATAGTCCATCTGGGCTCTGTGCCCATTGATTGATAGCTTAATACTGATTTTTATGGAAACACATGGATTGAGTTTATAGCCATGTTCACAGTGAAAACTGGGGGTTGGATGGCTGAATTGTTAGCGTGTGCGCGCTTTATCATAAACCATGTCATTAAGTCAACTGGCGTGGTTTCGAATCCCCGGTTGTTCATGGCAAGGAGTAGGGTTGCCTGTCCAACCTCGTAGGTTTTCTCTGGGTCCTTCGGTTTCCTCCCACTGCTTAAGACCCATCCTCGCAACGAATTATTGAAATAAAATTAAAAACCATATGTTACTTCCGAAATGACCTGGTTTGTGTCGCGTGGACGTTAAACCCCATCTCTGTTTCTCTCTCTCACGATGAAAATTGAGATTGTGTTTTGGTTTTTTTTTCAGACAATTATACTATACAGAGAATATCGATAGTTTATTAGATGAATACTCTCAATATTTTGTTAAGAGAAAAAATGATGATAAAATCTGTGATGCAATGCTTGATAATCTGGATGATCTCAATCATAATTCTAGTGATATGACAGAAGACAGTAGTGTTGTGATAAGAAGAGACAGTTCCTCATGTAGCTACGAAACTAACACTGGAAATAATGAATCAAATAATGGGGAAGTAACTCTTAGTGATGTTAAGGTTCAAATGAAACAGGTGGACAGTGCACACAGTGCAGTTGAGAAAAGAAATGAGGATGGTTTGCACGATGCACAGATCTGTGAAAACGATTTAAATGAGAAAGAAAATGTCATTCCTTCTGAGAGTGGCTCAACAGACAATATATTATTATCAAATTTGATAAAAGTGTCGTATGATTTAACTCTACCTCATGTGTGTTGTAGTTGTCTAGGACAAGATCTTCTTCGTGCTTTTTTACAGGAGAAATGTACTGATTGTTCTTTAATTGTTGCTGGACAACAATTTAAATCACATCGGTAAGTATGCATGTGACAGAGAGATGAGTTTTCTGGTCGTCAGGATTCCCCCCATTGCTAAAGACCCCTATGCACAAGTGAATTATCGAAATAAATGAATGAATGAAATGGGGTTTAACATCCTACTGTTATGCACTTAACCTGAGCTAATTGAAGACGGGCATACGCCATACAGTGTGCTATGAGGGTAATTTTGCCCGGGCAGCGGCGCTACGGCCTACCCTATATTTCCAACTGCCAAGGGATCTTTTACGTGCACTCCAATGTGTACACAGGACCTAGGTTTTTTGTCCCATCCGAACGACTAGGCAGCTGTCCTTGTCAGGCCCTCCTTCTGCATCACTAACAAGGGGAAATCACGTCGGAAAATCGAGGATGGACTTTCTCTGCCAATGCAGGGATCTAACATTCAACCTCCAGGCTAGCGAACCAGTGCCTTATCCACTTAGCCACCGTGATCCCCTTATTGAAATAAGGATTCCAATTGTTCTGAATGCTGGACTCTTATTGCATCATTCAGGCGTACAAGTAAAGTCTCCCAATGTGCCTGAATTTTATATTCAAATCTACCTGATGGGTGTATGTCTTGATGCCTGGCAACTAGTGTTTGAAACTATTATAATCAGTGCCAGATTAACCTTTTGGGGGGGCCCAGGACATACCAACTGTGCAGGGGCCCCATTGTTGTTTGTTCAAATTGTTCGTACTGACCACGGATCGTACTAGTATGTATAGTTGGTATATTTACAAAAAAGCTGTTTTTGGTCTTCTAGGTGTATATTAGCAGCAAGAAGTGAATATTTTGAAGCTATGTTAGGAGGACAATGGAGAGAAAGTGACAGAAATAACATAGAATTAGAGGGGTAAATATTATGTTTTGATTATAAATCATAAATGTTCTAACACATGAACCAGTCACTTGGTGTGATTGTTCAGTTAGCTATAAAGAGGACATATTGCAAAATTTGGTGTGATTGTTTGGTTAGAAGTAACAAAATAGCCAGCTGAAGGTAGAATGAGAAGTCTGGAGTTGTTGCCCCTTATATTGAAATCTAGGGCTTACTCGATTTAAATTATGTCAATCGAGTGAAAAGGCGAATTTCAGAGTATAATCCATGTGCCGACTGCTTAAAAAATATCTCAAACAATCATGGCAGCTGAAACATATTTGTTACTTAAAATATGTCAGGATTCTACTCACACCACCTCTGTTGTTGGGACTGGCAGAACTGTGACAGTACTGAATTCCGCGTCACTCGATTGCAATTTTGTCAATTCAGGATGTTCTGGACTGTGAATTGAGCATCCCCATTGTACACCTTCCTCACCTGGGCTATTTATTGTAGACATAGAAAACTATGCAAGATTACTCTTTAGAGCGTTTACATGGGTTTGGTGACATGGGCATTAACTCAGTCCTAGAGCCGTATTATATTTTTAAGGAGTGTATATAAACATAATACACTCCTTAAAAATATAATACGGCTCTAGGACTGAGTTAATGCCCATGTGTATTTAATAGTGTAAATTCAGGAGTTATATTATGTTTTTATGTGTATTTGATAGTGTAAGTCCAGGTATATGTTTTTATATGTTTTAATAGTGTAAGTCCAGGGGTAATATTATGTTTTTATGTTTTAATAGTGTAAGTCCAGGGGTAATATTATGTTTTTATGTGTATTTGATAGTGTAAGTCCAGGTATAATATTATGTTTTTATGTGTATTTGATAGTGTAAGTCCAGGTATATGTTTTTATATGTTTTAATAGTGTAAGTCCAGGTATAATATTATGTTTTTATGTGTATTTGATAGTGTAAGTCCAGGTATAATATTATGTTTTTATGTGTATTTAATAGTGTAAGTCCAGGAGCTATATTATGTTTTTATGTGTATTTAATAGTGTAAGTCTAGGAGCTATATTATGTTTTTATGTGTATTTAATAGTGTAAGTCCAGGAGCTATATTATGTTTTTATGTGTATTTAATAGTGTAAGTCCAGGAGCTGTAGAACAAGCCTTGTTATATCTTTATGGTGGAGTAATAGATATAATAGAAACCTGTAATATACCAGATTTATTACTAGTTGGTGATATGTATGGTATGATAGGACTTAAAGAAATCGCATCATACCAGATTAAAAAAGATTTCTGCCATTTTTTCCACAAGGTAAATAAAAGTATGATAAAATATTGACACAGGTATTCGATAAATACGAAATAATATTGTGGATAAGCTATTCTTCGTGATTTAAAAGCTGTGACTTGTTTGGATGGTCGATTGCTTAGGGCGTGCACTCTGTATCATCGGGTCTGTCAGTGAGTCAACTGGCATGGTTTTCGATTCCCTGGTTGTGCATGACAAGGAGTAGGGTCACCTGTTCAACATTGTGTGTTTTCTCTGTGCCCTCCAGTTTCCTTCCACTGATAAATAGCCCTACGCACAATCAAATTATTAAAATAAAATTGAGCCATATGATAGTCTCTCTCTATAGATATCATACCATTAAACTCTTAAGGTTCTGCCTCTCTTAATATTCCAACTGTAATAATTGGTTCTTTTTTGTGCACACCAACTTGTACACAGGACCACTGTTTTTGTCTCATTCAAATGACTAGGTGCCATTCACTTACAAACCCCCTATGTCAGGCACCACTGACAATGGTAAACCATGTCAGAAAAACCCTATACCTTTTTCAGCCAACATAACTGAACATGGACCTCTACATAAGCAAGCCAGCGTCTTAACTCACTGAGACTCTGGATCCCAATCAGGTTATTCCCAAGGGTAGTAACAAAATTAGAAAATCAACACAGATAACTGTATTTCTTTAACTTTATTATATTTAATGTTTCAGCCATGTTCAGGGTGTTGGATGGCCGAATGGTTAGCACGTACATCCATTTATCATAAAGCCTGGCATTGAGTCAACTGTAGTGGTTTTGAATCCCCAGTTGTACGTGGCAAGGAGTAGGGTCGCCTGTCAAACCTCATTGGGTTTTCTCTGGTTCCTCATGTTTCCTCCCACTGCTAAAGACCCCTACGCACAAATTAATTATTGAAATAAAATTAAACCATATGTTAGTCCCGAAATGACCTAGTTGAGTGGATGTTAAACCCCATTTCTCTCTCCCTTTCAGCCATGTTCAACATGTTTATCATCTGCGGGAGATGCCTTGACCTTGGCTGTGACATATGACCTTCACGATATGAAAGAACGATGTGTTAAATGGATCAACAAGTATTTTACTAAATTCTGGTCATCGAGAACTTTTGCTGCTCAACACGAAGATATCCTACGTATCTGTCTTGATAACTTGATCTCACAAATAGTAGATACAATTTTATTTTTTACAAGTATTTGACGCTTAGAACCCGAAATGCTGCAAAACTGGCTAGAAATTGTATCGCATATACTCGAAATGTCGGTTTTGCGGCTTTGAGCGTGTCAAGCTCCTATTACGTTGACGTCATAATTAATATGACGTCCTGTAAATGCAGGGAGGGACTTGCAACACCCCATGTATTGTCAGGATTCAAAGGGTTAATACAATAATTAAACAACAAGGCAAAGTAGTAAGGATGATATTAGTTCAAACTTTGTATGAATAAAGAAACAAATTGAGAGTTAACTACATGTAAATGTTGGAATTCAAGGTACAGAATCAAAAATTCAGAAGTTTTTTTGAAGTACATGAAATATATTCCATTGACATTAAAACATCCTCGTCAGATAACCATTGATTAAATCCATTTTACTGAGAAAATTACATTGTATATTTCTTTCTTTCTTGAATTTATGTTGATAATGTCTTGATCTCAAACTTTTGCTTTTATTGGGATCCAGACTCTCATTTTATCAGATTTGCAGGACATTTTTTCCATAGCGTATACCAATTTTTAGCTTTATTTTGTGGGGGTTTGGATTGCCAAATGGTTAGCGATGGCATGGTTTCGATTCCCGAGTTGTACGTGACAAGGAGTAGGGTTTCCTGTCCAACTGTGTCGGTTTTCTCTGGGCCCTCCGTTTTCCTCCCACTGCTAAAGACCCCTACGCGTAAGGAAACTAAAATTGAACAATATGGTAGTCCCGAAATGACCTAGTTTGTGTAGAGTGGAAGTTGAACCCTATTTCTCTCTCTCTCACATTTGACCTTATCTCTTCAAAAGATAATGAGTGTCAATCATAATATTTGTTAATTATTTAATTAATTTAAAAAAAAAATTTGTTTTCAGTCTGAACAGAATGTTGTTGATATTATAATGGATACACATAAGTTGAGCGGTAATTTACCGTCTGTTAAATGGGCTGAACCAATACTACATCTAATCACACAGTTAAACCATGCCACCAAATCTTTTATATCACAAAACTTTATTTCTGTGATGAGCAGTAAACAGTTCCTGTGTTGGGAGAAGGTACATTTTATAAACATACCTTAAAGGGACAATAACACTCTTGCTGGCTTGACAGGTCCAGAAAAAAAATTAACCTTATTCTAACTACAAGATGTTTAAGTGTCCTACCTGTTGTGTAAATTATCCATTACAACCTATCTTACCTGTCCAGAGGGTTCGAAAATATGTTTAAATCCAAGTTGCATTTGAAAGTGCTTACCTAAGGCTTTTCAAACCATGTTAAGGCATGTAGTTGAATTTTTCCAATTTTTAAAATTATGTGGGTTAGGATGAAATTTGGATCATTTTTTAATTGAAATATTGTAAAATAGTACAAATTGTTGACCAGAATAAAGATTGGGACAAATTATTCAGTTACAACAAGAGCGGTATTGGGGCTTTAAACCATACTTTTTGAAATTAAAATTAGAAAACAATATCAAACCTAAATCTTTCCTTATAGCCCAATGGTAAATACTTACAAAACATTATACCAAATCAGGGTCGCCTGTCCAACGACGTGGGTTTTCTCCGGGTCCTCCGGATTCCCCCAACTGCTAAAGACCTCTACGCGCAAGCGAATTATTGAAATTAAATTAAACCATATGTTAGTCACAAAATGACCTAGTTTGTGTGGGTTGAACGTTAAACCCCCATTTGTCTCCTAATGCCTCTTTCTTTTTCTATTATTGGGGTTAACACAATATCATACCAAGACGTTATTATATGATTGAGTGAGGTTAACTGAATGTCATTCTCAGTCTTCCATATGATTGAGTTTATCAAGTCTTTTCTTATAGCCTAGTGATATCACTAAATCATACCAGATCCCTAGTGTATAGTCCAGTTATATTACCAAATCATACCAAACATTTCCTAGTTATAGTCTAGTTATATCACTAAATCATACCAAACATTTCCTAGTTATAGTCTAGTTATATCACTAAATCATACCAAACATTTCCTAGTTATAGACTAGTGATATCACTAAATCATACCAAGCATTTCCTAGTTATAGTCTAGTGATATTACCAAATCATACCAAACATTTCCTAGTTATAGATTAGTGATATTACCAAATCATACCAAACATTTCCTAGTTATAGCCTAGTTATATCACTAAATCATACCAAACATTTCCTAGTTATAGTCTAGTGATATTACTAAATCATACCAAACATTTCCTAGTTATAGTCTAGTGATATTACCAAATCATACCAAACATTTCCTAGTTATAGATTAGTGATATTACCAAATCATACCAAACATTTCCTAGTTATAGATTAGGGATATTACTAAATCATACCAAGCATTTCCTAGTTATAGTCTAGTGATATTACCAAATCATACCAAACATTTCCTAGTTATAGATTAGTGATATTACCAAATCATACCAAACATTTCCTAGTTATAGCCTAGTTATATCACTAAATCATACCAAACATTTCCTAGTTATAGTCTAGTGATATTACTAAATCATACCAAACATTTCCTAGTTATAGTCTAGTGATATTACCAAATCATACCAAACATTTCCTAGTTATAGATTAGTGATATTACCAAATCATACCAAACATTTCCTAGTTATAGATTAGGGATATTACTAAATCATACCAAACATTTCCTAGTTATAGACTAGTGATATTACTAAATCATACCAAACATTTCCTAGTTATAGTCTAGTGATATCACTAAATCATACCAAACATTTCCTAGTTATAGCCTAGTTATATCACTAAATCATACCAAACATTTCCTAGTTATAGTCTAGTGATATTACTAAATCATACCAAACATTTCCTAGTTATAGTCTAGTGATATTACCAAATCATACCAAACATTTCCTAGTTATAGATTAGTGATATTACCAAATCATACCAAACATTTCCTAGTTATAGATTAGGGATATTACTAAATCATACCAAACATTTCCTAGTTATAGACTAGTGATATTACTAAATCATACCAAACATTTCCTAGTTATAGTCTAGTTATATCACTAAATCATACCAAACATTTCCTAGTTATAGCCTAGTTATATCACTAAATCATACCAAACATTTCCTAGTTATAGTCTAGTGATATTACTAAATCATACCAAACATTTCCTAGTTATAGTCTAGTGATATTACTAAATCATACCAAACATTTCCTAGTTATAGTCTAGTGATATTACCAAATCATACCAAACATTTCCTAGTTATAGATTAGTGATACTACTAAATCATACCAAACATTTCCTAGTTATAGATTAGTGATATCCCTAAATCATACCAAACATTTCCTAGTTATAGTCTAGTGATATCACTAAATCATACCAAACATTTCCTAGTTATAGCTTAGTGATATTACCAAATCATACCAAACATTTCCTAGTTATAGTCTAGTGATATTACCAAATCATACCAAACATTTCCTAGTTATAGTCTAGTGATATTACCAAATCATACCAAACATTTCCTAGTTATAGTCTAGTGATATTACCAAATCATACCAAACATTTCCTAGTTATAGTCTAGTGATATTACCAAATCATACCAAACATTTCCTAGTTATAGCTTAGTGATATTACCAAATCATACCAAACATTTCCTAGTTATAGTCTAGTGATATTACCAAATCATACCAAACATTTCCTAGTTATAGTCTAGTGATATTACCAAATCATACCAAACATTTCCTAGTTATAGTCTAGTGATATTACCAAATCATACCAAACATTTCCTAGTTATAGTCTAGTGATATTACCAAATCATACCAAACATTTCCTAGTTATAGCCTAGTTATATTACCAAATCATACCAAACATTTCCTAGTTATAGTCTAGTGATATTACCAAATCATACCAAACATTTCCTAGTTATAGCCTAGTTATATTACCAAATCATACCAAACATTTCCTAGTTATAGTCTAGTGATATTACCAAATCATACCAAACATTTCCTAGTTATAGTCTAGTGATATTACCAAATCATACCAAACATTTCCTAGTTATAGACTAGTGATATTACCAAATCATACCAAACATTTCCTAGTTATAGATTAGTGATATCCCTAAATCATACCAAACATTTCCTAGTTATAGTCTAGTGATATTACCAAATCATACCAAACATTTCCTAGTTATAGTCTAGTTATATTACCAAATCATACCAAACATTTCCTAGTTATAGTCTAGTGATATTACCAAATCATACCAAACATTTCCTAGTTATAGTCTAGTTATATTACCAAATCATACCAAACATTTCCTAGTTATAGATTAGTGATATTACCAAATCATACCAAACATTTCCTAGTTATAGTCTAGTGATATCACTAAATCATACCAAACATTTCCTGGTTATAGTCTAGTGATATTACTAAATCATACCAAACATTTCCTAGTTATAGATTAGGGATATTACTAAATCATACCAATTTCTTACAGCACAGGGATAATGTTCACCACTCCTCAATACCAAATCTTTATGATAATTAAGTCAGAGAATTAAAAAAAATATTCTGCCACTAGTGTTTTCTAAGAAAATAACCTGCATTTATTATAAACTATTATGTTCAAACCTTTTATTTGTGTATTGTTTAGATATTTGACTGTGTATTGTTTAGATATTTGACTGTGTATTGTTTAGATATTTGACTGTGTATTGTTTAGATATTTGACTGTGTATATTTTAGGGTGCAGCCTGGAATGCGAGTGTATTAGAAGATATATTTGGTAGCGTTGTGGAAACTGTTTGTCCATCCAATAGTTGTAAAATATATCAGCGATTACTAGATTTAGAGAAATATTTTGCTTTACGAGAATATTCTATAGACAATGAGGTATAAACAGTTTTTAATGACTTTAATAAATAAGACTATTGATCAATAGCTTCCATTGAATTAAAACTGTAATTATGATTATTTTGAATTTAAAGGAGCTAAATCGCTAATATTTGGGACCTAGAAATTGACCCAAACATAAAATGATTTAAATTTAATTGTTTTCATTTTTACTCTAATATTAAATCTGTTATGTTCCGCGAAATAAGCCAGCAATCTCAATAAAATGCAAATTTCTAGCATCTGGTTATTCAAGTCTACATACACCGTTTGGTTTTGGTGCAATATGTCTAATCTTGTTCCTCAAGTCTCTTGCCAGAACTGGGGCTGAAACGCATTATGGTAAAAAAAAAAATTTGTCTTAAATATTGAATTTCAGAAACCCATCTTTTCCCGGTAAGATCACAACATCAAAGTTGATTTAAATTGACAAATAATTTGTGTTTTTATCGCAAAGATTTTGGATGATATTGAGTTAGAGACTTAGCTCCTTTAAAACTATTTGATCTTTGGGGTCCAAAAGTTAGGGGCGGCTTTGGATAAATACGGGGGAATTTGGGTTAGCCTTTTGAAAGTTTTCTTTAAACGTATAACAGGTTATTCTTCCAGGGTAGGTTCTTTTTCCATAAGAAAACATGAAATAGGGTTTTTCTTACTGGATTACTGGGATATTCTCTTTCATGTAAATGTAAACATACACAGTTTATGAGCAAGATAAAGTCCTCGACTTCGGTTATGCTGGGGCAGAAACACTTCAGAATAACTGCTTTAGTTTTCTCTTTAAATTATTGAACTTGAACAATGTGTCAATAGCACTTTTGGGTTATTTACTTGAAAGCTCTACATCCAATACAGAGCCTTTTCCACAATGCTTTAACATCCTGAAATGTTTTTATTTAGAAAATTTCCGGTAACAGTTGCTCTAGCTTGAATGGTTAGCACGTGCGTGCTGTATCATAAAGCCTCCCATGGAGTCAACTGGCGTGGTTTCGAATCACCGGTTGTAAATGGCAAGGAGTAGGGTGGCTTATCTAACCTCAGGTGTTTTCTACGGGTCCTCTCGTTTCCTCCCACTGCTAAAGACCCCTACGCTCAAGCAAATTATTGAAATAACATTAAACCATATGTTAGTCCCAAAATGACCTAGTTTGTGTCGAGTGAACATTAAACCCTATTTCTCTCTTTCTCTCTCTCTCTGCTCTTTCTTGAATTAAAGGAGCTAAATCGCTAACATTTGGGACCTAGAAATTGACAAAAGTGGGTCGCAATGCATATAATACTGTAATATGAATGTATATAAACTGATTTACATTCAATGGTTTCCGTTTTTACTCCAATTTCAAATCAGTTATGTTCGACAAAATAAGCCATGCAGTCTCAATCTAGTTCACATTTTTAGCGTCTGGTTATTCAAGTCTACATGTGCCGTCTGGTTTGGTGTAACATGTCTAGCCTCGTCCCTCGTGTCTCTTATTACAACTGGGTCTGAAGCGCATTATGGTACACGAGTTGTGTACCAATGTTAAAAAAAATTATTTTATCTTAAATATAGGATATCAGAAGCTCATCTTTTCCCAGTAAGTTTACATCATCAATGCTGATTTAGATTGACCAGTAATTCTCTTTTTTCGGTGTCAACGATTTTGGAGGATTTTGAGTTACGAACTTGGGTTCTTTAAGATATTTTTATTTATCTTTGTGCATAGAATTTCATTCATTATTTGTGAAATTTAATGTCTGGGTTTTTTTTGCAGGATATTGCAGCTTTCGTCAAGTTTTTAATAAAGAAATGTGAAACGTTTTTACGTATAAATATTCATCAGGTCACTTTGACAGAAGATTGGTCCAATCTACCAGAAGATATAAGAACTAAGATACTAAGTTGTAAGTTATTTTATACATTCAATCAAGGTATATATAAACAAAAATAAAAGTGGTTGGAGTGCCCAAGTTTAGATTTGTCATAGATTCCATGAAGTAGCTAGGTTTTAGAACGCTAAATACTGTGTAATTCAACATGGCGTCTGTGGGGTTTAATATGATATATATAGGTACGAAATAGTACCAAATGGTTAATTTGTATAAGAGTCAAGATTTCTGACTATAATGCCTTGGAAATCGGAAGTAGAAGGCGACTGGTATGTGTCTTTCCTTTATATATACTTCGACTAGGCTGGGAATCAGCTACCTGTCACAGATAATGTCAGGCACAATCTCTCTAGTTCCAGTCTTTTGTCACGCACACATTTTTTTAATGAAATTTAATGGGAGTTTATCGTCCTACATTTCTGCTCCTACTGGGCTAATTAAGACGGGGATGTGCCATACAGTGTGCACTATGGCCTACTCTTATATCGAATTCCAAGGCTCATCGGAAATCAGAACCCAATATAGGGGCATTATGGGAGATTAGATAAAGACTTGACAGTTGTTGCTATGCAGTGGCGGATTAAGCTGCACCAAGGCCTGAGGCGGAAGTTGCTGGAGGGCCTATAAGGACCTGTTTAAAATTGCGCGGACCAAATTAATGTCGGGTCAGGGCCTATGTTGATTCCCGTTGGGCCTAAACCACACCCCCTAACATTCATTGTCTATGCGTTTTTAATCGTATCAGACAAATTTTTAAAAAAAAAATTTCCAAATTCTTTGGGCCTGAGGCTGCAGCCTCATCAGCCTCAATGAAAATCCGCTACTGTTGCTATGATAGTTAAAAAATTGATAACATTGACAGAATCTGCTGAAACTTTCATTCTACCGGTAATTGCCCGACTTTGAACTGAGATATAAACTTTACTCTATCATCAGTATGATAATAAAAAATGTATTCTAATCCACTAAATATTGTAGGCTAGCAATGGCACCGAGAGTTGATTATAATCTGGATAATTAAATTAATGTCTAATTAAGGGGGGTGGCTCCAATTCAATGAGAAAATATTTGTTTTTTAAATTGCACTGTCAACTATTAAAGCTAATGCTCTGAAATTTTCAGGACTTTATCGTTATCACACAAGTTTTTGAAAAATTTGTATTTGGGAACCTGGACCACGCCCATTCCCCATAATCCAGGATGGCCACCCTATGCCGTTGAGGAAAAGCGTAAAAAAAACCCTTCTTGATAAAATATAGATTGTTATATATCCTAGTAAAGCCAAAACACCAACGAACATAATTATCTATATTTGAATGTCATAAGCTGTAGTAGTAACAAGTAATAAAAGTAAATGTCAAATTTATTTAATATTTTCTCATTGAATTGGAGCCACCCCCGTTAATAATCTAGATAACATAATGTATATTTAATATTTTTTATTATGGTATTTGTTTCAGGCGCTTCCTATGTTTGTATGGATTATAATAAAATGAAGAAAGCACCACCAAAACTCAACACTAACAGAAAGGTATGCTGGCCTTGTAACATAAACCACAATGACTTAGTTTACTTATAAATAAGAAATTATCACCGTGTCCGCCATTTTGAATAATAGAAACCATCAAAAAAGCCGCTGATTCGTATTGAAAATAAAAAATCTTTGGTCTCTTAATTAGTTTATTACTACTCTTACTGTATATACTTATCAACACTAATCGGAGATGATTGATCAAGAGACAAAAGATAGGTCTTTTGATACCTAATTAATTTTTAATTGACTCACTGTCAATGAACCATTTATAACGCGTTTATACAGCGTGGAAATTAAAGCTTTGTGTCATTATGACAAGAAAAAATTATTGCCAAAGGTAAAAAAGAATCGCCGTATAGGAAAAAGTTATCGCCAAAAAATCCGCCAGATTGAATATTTTATCGCCAAGATTATATTTTTATCGCAATTGGCGGAAATGGCGATCGACAGCGTAAGCGCTGATCTGCGGTTGCCATCCAACTATATATAGATTCGTAACCCTGTTTATTTTCAAGGTATTGTCTATAGGCTGTATCATTAGAAGAAAATTAGCCAGGTTTTTACTGATTTAAAATGTAAGATTCAGTTAGAAATAAGTTGTCATTTTGTTTTGATTTGATTAGTGAGGTGATAATCTGGGCATGTTTCTCGAAATCTATACTTAAGATAAAATCCAAATTTTAGCAGACAATAGTATCCAATCAAATTACTAAAATTTCGTGAAATAGACCCCTGTTTGTTATTATACATAAAGCCAGTTGCTTGATATAATGCATTTATGTTCCACTGTCCACACATCAGTAAGCAAAAATTGAAACAAAATTGGTATAAAAACATATAAACTTCCTCTTAATCTTGGCACTAAGTTTGATTGGGTATAGGATTAACCTATGACCAATCAGATTCCTTAGTCGTTGCGAATACCAAGTCTCGCGCTTTCAAGCTAAAATATATACCGTATTTTTCGGTGTATAAGGCGCACTTTTTTTACCAGATATTTTTATTTACAGAAGGGGTGCGCCTTATAGATAGTAATAAGCAAATCTGGGCTTTTCCCCCGTGTCAACATTGGCGTCTGTCTGAAGTTGATGATGTCGGCATTCCCCGTGCAAAAAAAATGGTGGCCATTTTACAGACCACAATTCAGTATACTGTTAGTCATAAACGAAAGTGCTAACAGTATGGGCCTATAGCTGTTTAATGTTAGCCATATTAAAATATTTGCAAAATTATTGTTGATATGCTATTTTAACGTTTTCATGACGTCCACTACAATCGACTATTTCAAACTCATTCAAATTACGAAAATTTCAAAGTTACACACATACCGGGTAGTCTTCGTGGGCGAAAATTTGTCCACCGAAATAGCCATTTCCATTCTGATAAATAAGTAACAAGTACATGTATCGGGTGTAAATCACAAATGAATTAAATGCCTTCATGTTGGGATTTCAAGTACACATAGCCTGAAGTCACCTTCAACCTTGCTTTTCACATGTACATTAACACTACCAGTGGGGTAATACACTTTGATGGCCTTTCATTTCGGCACCAAACAGTCTGGCTTAATGCTACAAACTGTCAGTCAAGATTACTAATTAATTACTGGATTCACACATGTCATCAAAAGGAATTGATAATGCACGATTTCCTTCACACATCACCCTTTGATGTTAACTCTTTGATGTGAATAATTCTCACCTCAGTTACTATAATCTTTATTCTGTCGGGACTAGATTTCATTCACAAGAACTTGTTGTTCAGTGAAAGTGTCCACGGAAAATATGCAAATTAATATTTGTTTCTGTGATAATTATTGGAAAACAACCAGGATTATTATTTAGGATATTTATCGTCTAATGTATAAATACGGTAGGCAGTTTGTTCGTTGCATTTATATGTTCAAGTATAAAAAAAGAAATATATATATTTAAAGGGGTGATCATGATAAGGGGCTATTTCAGACATGATGAATGTTCACTCATATTTTATACATGTATACACTGGGTGTTTTCTTTGTGCAATACTGTCTTATAATTTAAACATATAACCGTTTAAAGTTACCGACAGTTTTTCATTCAACATGGATTCAGTGATTGACCCATTGTTATAAATTACCGGTATAGTTAGTGATCAACCAGTGAGTTGTTACAGTTTTCTTTACGAAGGTGTTTGTAGTTAACAAAATCATTGTTTCCTTGATTGGTATTAAAAATTATAACGTATTATTTTACTGATAGATCTAAATGGCTACAATCTGGGTATTGTCATGACGCGTGTAGTGGGCGGGGCAACGGACGCTATCGATTGTTTGTCAGTTGTTTTCATAACTTACGAGTAAGCATGGATTTATTGTTTCTCTTTAACCGGTAGTCAAGATTTCAGTCGTGAGTAGCTGATCATGAGAAATTATTTCTATAGTTAACAGACGTACCGTTAAAAGTTATGAAATAATCAATTGTATGTTATAATTAATAGAAACAAATGTAACAAAAGCAATTTATTTCATAAATATATAGCTTGATACGGCTAAACATTGGTAATTATTATAACTGTAAACAATAGAGTTTGACCCAGTTTAGGAAGATCGCAGTGGATTTGAGTGATAATCGAGTTCCAAAGTTCAAAGTTCATCCAATGTCAAGGTTTCCGTTGGAGGTAGCGATGTTACCTCTGATTGTATGCTACTGTTGACGTATCTGAAGATAATGTAGCTATAATGTCGGAATGGCACAATATTCAAGCAACAATTAGATGTTGTAAAACTTGCTGCTGATGCTTCCGGAACATGCCTAATTCAATACTTTATTTTTACCTACATGTACATCAAAAGATGCCTAGCTCTTGTAATAAATTGAAGAAATAGCAAGATTTCGGTATCTTTCAAACCACAGTATAGGATTGTAGCAAAGCATTAGTACATGTATATCTATATGAATCATAATTATTTGATATTTCAGATAAAGGTAGCCAGTACACAGAAAATTAAAAAATCATCCACAGTTAAACCATTAACAAGACAGTTATCAGAGAATCCACAAACATCCACTAAATCTGAGATCCTCTTGACTAGACAAACTTCAGCACCTTCTGCAAGACCTGTTGAAAAAGCAGCAACTAAAACCACAAAGAATCCAAAGTGTAAAACTACATCTATGCAACAACAAAGGAATGTCAAGACAAGCATTAAGACAAAAAATCAATCTGAGCAAAAACAAAAGGACAAAGATACTTCAGAACTTCAATATCTTGGGGCTTCCAGCATCCCAAAACGACAGTTGAGTTGGTCCCCAGACCCTGAGGGTTCCATCAGTCCTATAAGTGTCAGTCCACGATCAGACTCCAGGATACCCATACATCGTACGAGTAGTTTAAGTCCCAGAGGAAAGACTGACTCAAAGAGTTTGGAGAATCTGCTAGGTGAACATTGTTCTCAAGCATCAGATGGATTTTGTCGCCCTGTGGAAGAATCATTAGTAGGTGATGAAACAAATGAGGAATCAGTAGCAGCAAAATTATCAAAGGCCTTAAATAGCAATCAATCAAAACAATCCATGACCATGCAGCAAAAGTCTTCAGCATATTCGAAGGCAGCAGAAACTGTAGAACCTGTCCAATTCCTGCGTTTGAAGACTTCGGACAGAAATGTTGACAAAGAAAGGAGATGGTCATCACCTCCTATGGTGTTCAGTCAACCAAATCTCAATGAAGGACTTCACTTAGAAGGAAGAGGTTCTGTTAGCACTGAGAATCTAAGTCCACGGCTTCTTCCTTTGTTTGAAGTAGAATTTCACAAACCTGAACATGTTACAAATATACTTTACTTTTAAGGCAAACACATAATAGCTATTAAATATTTTTATTTTTTTATTCAAAAGTTAAAACCTGCATCACACAATTTATCTTTTGTGATCATGGAAATATTATGGTCAACTTTCAGTCTTTTACAGTAGTCATAAGACAAACGTGGCTTTATTTTCCCAAAAATTAAAGTTGTCATTTTAGGGACTTTGAAGCCTAGCAAACTACCATATTGTGAAAGTCGAGTCTCACTGTCTCAGTCAATTCATGAAATTGGTTCAAGCTCTTTGGTATTTACAAATATATGCGATGAAAATTCTGCTCCCTTTCCAGGCTTTTTAAACAAGTCAAACACCACTTATTAGTTTAGGGTAAAATCTTTTAAAAGGACTGTCCCGATAGAACAGAGCCTCAAAAATAAAAGTCCGATTACGTATGAAATTTAAACGCCAAACTATAGAAGACTGGGGTATATGAATGAATGAATGAAATGGGGTTTAACGTCCTACGCTTAAGCACCGTACCTGGGCTAATTGAAGACGGGCATACGCCACAGTGTGCAATGAGGGAAATTTTGCCCGGGCAGCGGCGCTACGGCCTACTCTTATATCGAATTCCAACTGCCAAGGGATCTTTTACGTGCACTCCAATTTGTACACGGGACCTCGGTTTTTCGTCCCATCCGAACGACTAGGCAGCTGTCCTTGTCAGGCCCTCCTTCTGCATCACTGACAAGGGGAAATCACGCCGGAAAATCGAGATGAACTTTCTCGGCCAATGCAGGGATCGAACACTCAACCTCCAGGCTAGCGAACCAGCGCCTTATCCACTTAGCCACCGTGATCCCCCTGGGGTATATACTCTGACTCAAAATTTCAACTCAAAATATTGAGTAGTTTGGACGTGAGCGTTAAAACAGTTTATCCGGACACGTAACCGTTTAAAGATTTCAGGTCAATTCTTTCGTTGGGTGACCCGATAATCGATTCCCGTTTCTTTAGAGGTCTACACGGTGAATGGTCCATTACAACAGGTAAATTTCACCGACACATTATCTTTATAAAATAATACTCTGGTTTTATCAAATCACCACATAATACAGTTTGGGACATCGGACTCCATTTCAAGATGAACACTGGTGGGTGTAAGTTGTTTGAAAACGTATCACATATATTGAGTTAGTTGCTCGGCCCTAAGGTAGGGGGTCTTAATGGATTTTAACACAAAATTAAAGAGTTTTATTCTCAAATCATTATCGGGATTGACCCTTTAAGGGGCCTCTTTAAACAAGCCAGCACTACTTAGGGTAAAACCTTTTCAGAGACCTCTTTTGAATCTGAATGAATCCAAACTGTCTATCATTGTTATATACATGTAGTCAATCCAAGTGCAATGCACTAGGCTGTGTAAATGTAGATATTGTCCAAAAACTTGTACAAAAAAAGCCTGTTATGTGTCATTAATTTATTGTCTTTTGTGTGTTTTTAAAGCAGCCTATCAGTTCTAAAGTTGATGTTGATCAAACTGATGTGTATTGTATAATACCGGTAGGATGGTGTATGTATTACACAAACAACTGTTGCGCTCCTTGGGCAGCATATGTTGGGGCTCTTTCTAAGATTTAAAGAGTTCAGCGGTAAAGGGAGGTAATCAGGCTTTACTTGTATCCTAGAGACCGGGATAGTAATTGTGTAGCGCTTTGAGCATAAACTTGGTTTCTGGATATAGCGCATTATAAATGTTCACATTATTATTATTATTATTGTAGAATGAATTAGCCCGATGCCATATTACCGATATATTCTGCTTCCAGTCTAGTTTAATAATTAGATCTATATTTTCGTCCATTTTTAATATATTGTTGGTCTTCTCTTCATGAAGACTGCGTCTCTCTTTATCTTTATCAGGCATCTTTTCTGTTTGAAGTTTGTTTTTAACGGCTGTGTTTGACTAAAACTATATTGTTCATGTCAAGATTCTTAAAGATGTTTGTACTAGTTAACCATAAGAACAAAAAACTTAAATAATTTAAAGCCAATTTGAATAAACTGATTTGCTTCAGTCACACTTTAAATCTTCGGGGGGTTGGATGGCTACTTCCTTTGTTTGAAGTAGAATTTCACAAACCTGAACATGTTACAAATGTACTTTACTTTTAAGGCAAACACATAATAGCTATTAAATATTTTTATTTTTTTATTCAAAAGTAAAAACCTGCATCACACAATTTATCTTTTGTGATCATGGAAATGTTATGGTCAACTTTCAGTCTTTTACAGTAGTCATAAGACATAGTATCATCGTGGAAACGTTACGTTTTAATAAACCAGTAATTGTTATCCATAAATAGTGTAAATTGAGAAATGGTTGAGTTTAAAAGATGACTGAGAATTTAGCGTCTTTTGATAGAGAAATTTAATGAAGATTATTTGAGCTGAAATATTGATTGATGGATTTGAGTTGATTTGTACTACAGACAGGCCCGTAGCCAGGAAGTTGTTTTTGGGGGGGCAAAATTGTTTTCGGGAGGGCCAACTAGCATGGGCATCTGCATGAATTTTGCGGTAAAGGCCAATTTTCTTGTGATATTGGGGGGGGGGGGGCAAGACTCAGTATTGGGAGGACAGTTGCCCCCCCCCCGTGCCACCCCCTGGCTACGGGCCTGACTACAGATTGTATGGTTGTTCAACCGGTATTGTGATAGTTTATACATGTTATTTATTAATTATTTTTTTGAGTTTATAAATTTTATTTATTAATACTATTATTATTATCATTGTTGTAATTATTTATACAAAATACTACGTGATTATTTCAGTTGTGAAGCTCGAATTTGATCAAACTTGCATGAAATCTAATTTCACATTTTTACAATGAGGTCATCTTTTACCCAGTTTAAAATTGCATTTATAAATAGTTTTTATACGCCCAAATTTTCATGTGGACGTATTATGTCGTTGCCCCTGTCCGTCCGTGCGTCCGTCTACAGGTCACAATTCTTGTCCGATTTTGACGAAACTTTTAAGATAGCTTCATCCCCAAAAGATCTCGACTGCTTTCGATATTGGCATGTATCGGATCGAAACTTCATGGATTATGGCCCCTGATTGTACGAAAAATCACATTTTTAGCTTGTGGATCGTATAGAGATCACATTTTTGAGCCGATTTTGATGAAACTTGACATGCATATTTATAACCCAAAGATCTTGGTTCCTTTCGATATTTGCGCCTATCGGAACGTAATTTCCTGAAGAATGGCCCCGGATTATCCGAAAAATCACATATTTTAGCTTGTGGTCCCTCTGGAGGTGACAATTATTATCCGATTTGAAAAACCGTTTGATTATATCATCGTTACACCCTAAGGAAGGTCTAGTTCGAATTTCGGGAAAATCGGACCAAAATTGCTATACAAAATGGCCGCCGTTTGTACGGGAATACTGTTAAAAAACATGTATATTAAGGTTGTGGACCCTGTAGAGATCACAATTTTAATCCGATTTTAATGAGACTTGAATTGCATGGTTATGACCCAAGGATCGTGGTTCCTTTCGATATTTGCGCATATCGGATCCTAACTTCCTGAATTATGGCCCCTGATTATGTGCAAAATCGCCTTTATTATCTGATTTGAAAAACCGTTTGGTTATATCACCGTTACACCCTAAGGAAGGTTGAGTTCGAATTTCGGGATAATCGGATCAAAATTGCCATACAAAATGGCCGCCTTTTGTACGCGAATACTTTTAAAAAAATGGTATATCAAGGTTGTGGACCCTGTAGAGATCACAATTTTAATTCGATTTTGATGAAACTTGAAATGCATGGTTATGACCCAAAGTTCTTGGTTCCTTTCGATATTTGCGCATATGGGATTGTAACCTCCTGAATTATGGCCCCTGATTATACGCAAAATCGCCTTTGTCTAGCTTGTGGTCCCTTTGAAGGTCACAATTATTATCCGATTTGAAAAACCGTTTGATTATATCCCCGTTACACCCTAAGGAAGGTTGAGTTCGAATTTCGGGAAAATCGGACTAAAATTGCCACACAAAATGGCCGTCGTTTGTACGCGAATACTGTTAAAAAATGGTATATCAAGGTTGTGGACCCTGTAGAGATCACAATTTTAATTCGATTTTTATGAAATTTAAAATGAATGGTTATAACCCAAAGATCTTGGATGCTTTCGATATTTGCGCATATCGGATCGTAACTGCCTAAATTATGGCCCCTGATTGTCCGAAAAATCCCCCATGGTCCCTCTGGAGGTCACGATTATTATCCAATTTAACAAAACATTTGACTCTATTACCGTTACACCCTACGGAAGGTTGAGTTCGAATTTCTAAAAAATCGGACCATAATTGCCAGACAAAAATGGCCGCCGTTTGTACGCGAATAGTGTAAAAATATGGCATATTTGGATGAAACTTTAAATGCATGGTTATAACCGAAAGATCTTGATTCTTTTCGATATTTGCGCATATCAAATTGTAACTTAATGAATTATGGCCTTTGATTGTAGGAAAAATCACTTTCGGTATTGCTTGTTCTCTATCCATCTCTCGAAAATGTGGGCGTATTCTGCCTGGCAGTGCCAGCTAACTATCTTTACATTGCTTATTTAAACAAATTGGTCTTGTTGGGATTCCGTGGTTAGCCCAGTGAGCACAGATAAGAAAACCCATTTTCAATTCATTTTTTTTGGAGTTGTGGAACCAGTGATGGATCATGGCGAGGGCACAGACCACCATTCCAGGATGAAATTTGAAAAGATTTATCGGTGAGACCCCTCAACCCCCACCCCCCCCCCCCCCCTCTTGGGTGTCATCTTTACTTTAGGGCCTGGTATCTATGCTGCCTCATGATCCATAACTGTCAATCTTCCAACTCTTTAGGTTAAAAAAACGGTCTTTGAACTCCCAAAAGGGTGAATAATTATATAAATTCATTTACATGTAGTACAAGTTATTATCAGTCCAATAAAAATATATAATGTCTTTATTTGGTTCTGAATTAGTTATGTTGTTGATTTACTCTACGTAAGATATTACGACTTCTTTACCAGTTCTGTTGTTTTACGAGTTCTGTTGTTTTAAGATCTACGACTTCTTTACCACTTCTCTTTCAACTCTGATTTGAACTTGATCGTCGCCCTGTCCGTCCGTCTGTCCACGTGCGCGATAAATACTATCGGTATAGAAGACTTGAATAACTAGACGCTATAGATTGCCATTCGAGCGTATTTTGCCGAACATTTGACGGGTTGACAAATCGTGAGTATTATTTGTAACCACCCTACTGGCTGTTCGAAGCTATGTCTCGCTCCTCCGTTTTTAAAATTAAATCAAAATATGGCTGAACCGTTCAAATCTACTTCATATCGAAGATATCCGTTGGCATCGAGAGTTGATTATAGTCTTGCTATGTTAATAAAAGGGAAAGTCTAATTAATAGGTTATCAATTGGCTCTAAACTATAATAGTATATTTGGGGTCCCCTGGATAAGCATGCTCCAGCAAAAAACCAAGACGATTCCATGTATACCTAATACACTGATGATGTGCGATTGCTTAAAGGGACAATAACACTCTTGCTGGCTTGACAGGTCCAGAAAAAAAATTGGCCTCATTCTAACTACAAGATGTTTCAGTGTCCTACCTGTTGTGTAAATTATCCATTACAACCTATCTTACTTGTCCAGAGGGTTCGAAAATATGTTTAAATCCAAGTTGCATTTGAAAGTGCTTACGTAAGGCTTTACAAACCATGTTACGGCATGTAGTTGAATTTTTCAAATTTTTAAAATAAGGTGTGTAAAGATGAAATTTGTATCATTTTTTAATTCGAATATTGTAAAATAGTACAAATTGTTGACCAGAATAAAGATTGGAACATATTATTCAGTTACAACAAGAGTGGTATTGGGGCTTTAAATATAAAAGGCGTAGATGCATAGCATTGATATTGAGTTTCTATTATCAAGTACTATCAACACCCCCTCCACCCTTAATCGAGTTTGTAAATCTTACTGAGGTATTGCCAGGCCCGAAGCCAGAAACTAAAATTTAGGGGGGCGAGGAAGATAAATTTCCGACAACATAAAATCAATGAACGAAGGTCATCACCGACTGCCGTAACAGGAGGAGAGGAGAGCACGAAAATTAGAAGCTGTGAGACTGAATTTAGACCTCTATGACATGCAGGTGGCGAATGTGTCGGAAAATTAAGAGTTTCCAGCCGACATTAACTATCTCTCGGCCGAATTTGAGTGGATATGTCGTACTAAAACTCTCTCCCGGCGAAAATGCGAGCATGGCTAACAAGCGATTTTTTCCCGACGCAGGCAGAAAAATTCCGACAGGAACGGTCATGGGGGAGCGGCTCGCCCCCCCCCCCCCCCCACACACTAGCCTCGGGCCTGGGTATTGCCTATTATAAAAAGGTCAAAACCAACAACCGGTAAACTTGAACCTGTCCCAACAACACTGATCATCTCGATCGCTTTCTGTCCGTTATTACACCATTAGTTAACCTGAGTATAACTGAAGCGAAAATACCAACAATATTCAAAATTGCTCTCGTTAAACCATTTCTGAAGAAACCAGGACGTAATTCTAAGGAATTAAACAACAACCGCTTAGTATCAAACCTTCCATTTATTTTCAAAGTTACAGATCGCGCAGTTTTTCTTCGTCTTTCACAACATATGTCACTACATAATCCAATCTGAACGACAGACTCACCCTACCTGCAGAGAAGTGACTCTTAACACAATGAACAGCCATGATATTCACATGGCGTTATCTAAACGTCACAGGTCGCAATGACTTCGACGAACAGAAAACCTGTGTCGTATCGAGATTGAATAATAATTCCCGGAATTAGCAAGTTTAAACGGACATTTGACAAACGCGGGGGCCGCACTATTGGCACTATTTTGTGCTTCGGTCGGCTCTATTTCACATATACACAATGCATTTTGCTAATGTTTTTAGCGTGGGGATTGACTAATGGTTAGTTTATTTCAGTTCTAAACAAGAATTTAAAACTTTAACGCAATTTAAAAAATAGCCAAATTCTTGCTGGGATTACTGAGCAAAACGGCCATTCACTGGATACGTGCGAGAAAAAAAAGCCAGCTACCATATACTTTGTCACGTTAGTAACGTACGAACAGTGTCGGACTGGGCCCCACTTGCCATTGGCAAGTGGGCCTAAGCCGAAAAAAATATGGGCCTAAGCCTCAAAGAAAAAAGCAAAAAGTAAAAAAAAGAAAAAGAAAAGGTAGTAAAAGAGGTGAGGAGAGGAAACATACCAATTTTCTGAACAGTGAATATCTATCATACTATCTGTGCTGTTGAATATGACAAATTCTGTGAATTCTTGACTATGACAAATTTGATTTCTCTATTCGTATTCGATGATGTGTGATTAAAGTGCTCGCTCCTGTGGCGCTCGTAGGCGGGCTTCGCCTGTCATTTGCTCGTGGGCCTTGTCACAGTTATGGCAAGTGGGCCGAAACTGCGTACGTACATAATCTTGTCTAGCCCTAACAGTCTGCTTAGCGTCCATTCCGTTCTACAGAATCTGCTCTTCTTCGTGTGTCCAATGATAAACGTACTGGTATTGAATTGAACATGTGATACCATCAACCACAATACTATTCTTTTGAGGCTAAACGATGACTATGGTTTTGATGGTAACGCATAGGATTTGTTCTGGTCATTTTTAACAGACGTCTCTACGCCTGTTGATTTAACCTGTGGAGTTCGTCAAGGATCTGTGTTGGGACCGGTACTGTTTACCCATAACACTAAAGACATTGGTTCACTTATTAGTGAGAATGACCTTATTAAACATTTTTACACTGAAGACTTACAAGTTATGTCTATATTCAACCCTACGTCAATGTCAGCTGCTTCAACCAAATCCCAACATTTCAAAGTGTTATGAACAAATTAAATTGTGGATGGTAGCAAATAAACTAAAACTTAATGATGAGAAAACTGGGGCTATACTTCTTGGTCCTGCAATAGGCGGTTTAGCTCTTGCATAATGTGTTTGTAAACTTGAAATTTACATAATTGCGTATGTTCTTATGTGACTACATGGACAGCTACTAACGACACATAGAAACTAAATTGGATTCCCCCTGCATCAAGTCACACGATAAACAGGGCTCGTAAACATCGGTTCTCTCAGTTTGGGGTATTTTAATTCCGATTAAAATGTTTTGAGAGGGATTTGAATCAAACGTTTGATAGATAAAAAAACTTCGTTTAAATATTTGTATATTTGAAATATATTATCAAAACACCCAGTTTGTACGCTGAAAGCTATCTTTAATTTCCCATGATATAGCGGTTTGTGGTGTTGGATATATAAGATAAGATAAGATATTATTTTTTTTATTGCATCGAAACATCCATTGAGGACAGCATACAACATAAAAAAAAGTACATAAAATTATATTGATCTTTTTGTATTAAAATAATTATGTTGGAAAGTTGAAACAACCAAGTGTTAGTCCCGAAATGACCTAGCTGTGTTGAGTGGACTTTAAACCCCATTTCTCTCTCTCTCTCAAACAACCAAGTGGTATTATCGTTCATATATAAACATATCTGGTAAAAAAAAGACATCCACATAGATGACATGAATTAAACACTCGAGTCACCGACCATACCCTATGTGACCTATTTAGCCTATCATTGAAATTTGAATACATCAATACGGTCAATAAGAAAGACCACTTCATTGCTTTATCAAAACTTGTGTGTGTGAAATAGTACAATGAAATTTGGGAGACTGCTATTGCTGGGACACATATTTTCGACCAATCGAAATAGAAGAAATGAATTTCAACTAGATGTACTATAGTTTATTAATATCTATAGAACAACATGGCTAACAACTGTCGTCTGCTACCCTTTGATAGCGACTTTAAATTCTTGAATGAATTAAAGCTCTTTCTGGGATCTACTTTACAACAATATTCACAGGATAAAATCGAGTGGACCGAGGATGAATTAAGAGCAGGCGTTCATACAGTGTTATCAGACGGCAGAAATGTTCGGATAGTTCTTCCTAAAAATAAGGCAGAGACCCTTCAACTAATCGATCATGTAGGCCTAGTACTGAACAACCAGGAACAAGACACTAAAAGTTCCACAGATGGAGGAGGAGTTATTGATAACGGTAAATGCTTGCGTTTTGTGGGGTTTATAGGATTCGGCAGACCCCAGAAGGAAACAAGTGAAGAATTTACAAAGAAGTTATGGGATTTTGACAGGGAATTGATTGACGAACTTCCCCGACAAAAACATATCATGGCATATGTATCGGGTGAAAGGGAACATGGTGGGAATTGGGGGAATTTAGTTCTGTGTAACTCTCCAAAGGCTTTGGAGGAATGGAGCGCTTTTCATTACCATTCAAGAGCAATCACGTAAGTACAAATACATAATTAGATCGATTGTCTAATGAAGGGAAATGTGATAGATAACTCCTATTTTGTACCGATTTTTTTTATTTAATTTGTATCTCTCAGTAATATAATATATATACAAATAAAAAATACGTCCAGGTAAAAAATTCTCCACTTGACTTCATTCTGACATATACATTGAATCATAGCTAGCTGTCTTCCCTCTATAGGGGGGTTGGGGTGGCCTAGTGGTCTAGAGTGCCGCGTTTCGACCTCTAGCTGGCCGGTCACCTCTGGCTTCCGGCTGTGATTTGGAGCCTTAGTGTGAGCGTATGTGACATGGAGATAGGGGCACCTTCTCAACCTCGTGGGTTTCGGTTTCCTCCAACTGCTAAGGACCCCTACGCGCAAGCGAATTATTGAAATAAAAATTGAAAACCATACGTTAGTCCCAAAATGACCTAGTTTGTGCCGAATGGACGTTAAACCTCATTTCCCTCTCTCTCTATTCTCTATAGGCGTCTCAAGATATTTTAATTTTATAATTATGTTATGTTCTTACACCATGCCCAGTCTCGTGGGTTTTCTCCGGTGTCCCCCCGCTGCTGAAGACCCCTACGCACCAGTGAATTATTTAAATAAAATTGAACCATATTATGTTATTCCCGAAATGACCTAGTTTGTGTCGAGTGGACGTTAACTCCTCTCTCTCTCTCTCTCTCTCTCTCTCTCTCTCCCTCTCTCTCACGCACACATCAGGTATATAAGGTAAGCATTTGTTTCCATCCACCGGAGCCTGATGTGATGACGTCATATGTGGATTGTGGGTTAGGATAAGGGTTGTGGCCTGCAGATTTCGTCAGAGTCTCGAGATGTAGACATGGCTAGCCCTTACCCTAACCCTGGGCCAGCCTAACCCTTAATCTAACCCATAATCCACATATGACGTCATCACACCAGGCTCCGGTGGATGGAAACAAATGCTTACCCACACATCATGTGTTCTGTTGCGTCACCCCGTGATATCTAATAAATACGTCATCCAGGATTTATTCCAGGGGTTGACTTAAGGAGGTCAGGGGCGCAGCGCGGTCGACCAAAGGCGGGAGCACTAGAAGGGGGGGGGGGCATAGGGTGTCCAAAGGGGTTAAAACTATTTTGTGCTATCTGAGGTATCTTCTGGCCAATAGTTCTCAAAGAAATACAAAAAAAAACACAAACTTGTCCGATTTTGCGTTTTTTAAATCTCTCAAGGGGGGAGGGGGACAAGTCACCCTAGTCATCCCCCTGGATCCGCCACTGGCCATGACATTGTTTGGTACGGGACATGGCTCTCCCCTTAATATTAGAGAGAACAAAGTCTAGGTAGAACAATAATAAAGACAGTTACCTCATAATTTTATCGCTGTTTGACATAGATCTGAAGTGATGTAATATAATAGATAAATGTCACAAACGTATAGATACAATACTTGAACTGTTTCAAATTCCAATTTAATTTGTATATACTCGGTCCCACTTGGGGGGTTGGATGACCGAATGATTAGCATGTGCGTGGTGTGCTGTATAATAAAGCCTCGGTTGTACGTGACAAAGAGTAGGGTCGCCTGTCTAACCTCGTGGGTTTTCTCCGATTTCCCCGGTTTCCTCCCACTGATAAAGACCCCTACGCGCAAGCGAATTATTGAAATACAATTTTTAAAAAACATATTTTAATGCCGAAATGACCTAGTTTTGTCTAGTGGACGCTAAACCCCAGTTAATTCTCTCTCTCTGTCTCTCTCTCTCGGTCCCACGTATAATCACCGACAAGGACCGACAAGAGAGAGAGAGAGAGAGAGAGAGAGAGAGAGAGAGAGAGAGCGTCAGTAACTCGACACAAACTAGGTCATTTTGGGACTAACATATATGTTTATATCTTATTTAGATAATTTTCTTGCGCGTAGGAGTCTTTACCAGTGGATGGAAAAAAGGGGACCCGGAAAAAACCCACGAGGTTGGACATGCGATCCTACTCCTTGGCAGTACAACCGGCGAATCGAAACCACACCCGTTGACTCCACGAGAGACCTAATTTTGCAACGCACACGCGCTAACCATTCGACCCTCAATTTCTAAAAAAGTTTTGACAACATTATATGATTGAAACTTTGTGTATTATTTCTTTCAGGGAAATATCTCCACAAGCCTACACCCACATCAGAATCCATCGCGGGACATTACCAGAAGGTCTAGCAAGCGATAAATTTTGCGTTACCCAAACAATATTTCTAGATTATGGTGCTAAATGTACAGGGAAATTTGTGTCAAGAAAGGTGGAAATCTGGACCACAGGAGAATCGTCGGACTATTTACAAACAGAACAATAATCATTTATAGTCAGACGCCATGTGTATATTGTATATACATAATATTTTATCGCTGCAAATAACAACAATACTTTAAGTATGTCTTGTCCGTGTTTGCTTTTAGAAATGAAATAACATCCTACCGACACCAACCAGCTTAAAGTTATATTTTTAAAATTTAATTTAAAAAAGCCTTAAAAATTATGGTATCCATAAACAGTCCTTCCTTGTTAAAGAATAATCCTATTAATATTATAATTCACTCATCCCAGCTGATACATTGGCAAAAGTATCATTTTCAACTTCAAATTCCAACGTTTGAAGGAAGATTATGCATGGAGGAAATGGGACAACAAGGGAGGTAATTGTGTTATTATTTCCTGTGTCAATGATGTTTAAGGGTGGGAAATAATGCCCATGGTCGTATTAATGAGTTGATATCCTACTGAGCAAAAGACATACACATAATTATGTTTTGACTTTCTTAGAAAATATGAAATTCTCGCTTTAAAGGGACAATAACACTCTTGCTGGCTTGACAGGTCCAGAATTTTTTTTAGCCTTATTCTAACTACAAGATGTTTAAGTGTCTTACCTGTTGTGTAAATTATCCTTTACAACCTATCTTACTTGTCCAGAGGGTACGAAAATATGTTTAAATCCAAGTTGCATTTGAAAGTGCTTACGTAAGGCTTTTCAAACAATGTTACGGCATGTAGTTGAATTTTTCCAATTTTTAAAATTAGGTGTGTTAAGATGAAATTTGTATCATTTTTTAATTGAAATATTGTAAAATAGTACAAATTGTTGACCAGAATAAAGTTTGGAACATATTATTAAGTTACAACAAGAGTGTTATTGGGGCTTTAAATGAAGATGATACATGGGCTATTAATTAACTGTTATGTATGGTGAAGTCAACCTGTGCCTACTATTGACAGGTGTAGTGTAAGGGGTAGGGCATGCTTAGCCTTTCTAAAACACCCGACACCATTATTCTTTTAGGAAGGTGCTATCAGTAATATAAAAGTTAATCATGTTCCCTGCCAGCAAGAGGCGCCGCCGTGAAATATTTACTGGGAGGGAGAGGGCTGCAAATGAAAATATATAAAATGTTGACAATCTGTGACGCCAGAGGCACAAAGCTGTACCGCGGCCGATGAAGCGCGATAGGGAGAGTGTGGGGGGCACCCCAATAAATTTTTTTTAAAAGTTTACCGTCTCTTATAAGGATGTATATATAACTACAATAAGAATAGTAAAAAAAAATTTCTACTTGTGCTTTCAACAATAAACTAATTTTAGAATAAATAGAAAATTCCATGGCACCTCTTGATGGTCACAAACTGATAAGGAAGGGGTTATTAAATTACATTAGTAGCTTTTACTGTATGTATAAAGTATACAAAAATAACAGCCTTTATTTCCATTAGTAGCAATCTGATTAAAACACAGATCCTATTTCGTTTCGTTTTTTATAGTTCAAAATTTCGCTTTACTTGTCTTTACTACACATGAGCGAGGCCATCGAAAGTATAAAAAGACGAAACGAAATATAGATCTGTATTTTAATTAGATTGCATTAGTAGCGATGATCTGTGAAATTATACTTCTGGGACCAGTTGCTCAAAGCTCCGTTATCTTTAACGGACATATCTTGGTAACGTGTTGTTTGGTAACTTTCCGTTAAATTTACTACAGAAAACACCATAGAATACTTTATTTTTTATATTAGCATAAATCTGTAGTAAAAATTTGCACCACAGAATGCTCGGGGCCTTTATTTCCAGCAACAATCTTTCTCTCCGTTAAAGTTCACGGATCGTTAAAGATAACGGAGCTCTGAGCAACCGGCCCCTGGAATATTTATAAAATATTACTGTCAGGCTAACTCGACACAATTTTTAGAACAGAGTTACTTTTCACTTCACAAGGATGATTATCTCTGTGTTTTATTTTAGCAATGTAAACCATATTGGGATATGTACAGGTTTTATACAGATACAATCTTAACAAATCCTAATAATTATTGTAAATAAATAGGAGTTGGGGATTACTATGGGGGGGGGGGAAGTATATCCAGACGAGACACAGGAGAAAACTCTCACAATGGAAAGTATTGTCTGGCGTTTCAATCTGATTAAAATACACATCTATATTTCGTTTCGGTTTTTTTTTATACTTTCGATGGCCTAAACCAAGTAAAACGAAATTTTGAACTATAAAAAACGAAACGAAATAGGATCTGTGTTTTAATCATATTGCCGGCGTTTCTGAAAGTGTACACATACCCTGTCCATTTAATCCCACCTCAACTACTTAAATTAGTCAATAGAATATGTATTACTTTCTGAAAGTGTAATAAAGTATATTTTTATTAACTCAACAAAGACAAATATTTTATGTTTTTTATTCTGTGTTATACATAATTACGAATATTGAATGGGGGCGTGGGAATATTTACAATACATTTTTAATCCACATCTATACAGCCCAGGGCCCTATTTCACCAAATCTTAACTAAAGATCAAATCCAAATTTTAGTAGATTAGATACTTCAATTTTAATTGGCTAAGCACTAAAATCAATCTAATGATTTCCAATCAAAATTTGGATTTTATTTAAGTTAAAATTTCGTGAAAAAGGCCCCAGGTCATTTCAAATAAATATCCTACAACATGACGGTTTATTTATTTAATGTCTACTTACAACTACTATTAACCATACGAAATATAAACATACTAATAATCTATGAACAATACGATAAGTCCTATTATACAAACATGTTAAATTTGTCGGTCCGTGTTTACTTTTGTTAAAATTATTTACTTAGATATAAAGTAGGCCTACTTAATGGTGGACTATTCTAGCTGCTAGTCCCGACTGTCAAATATTTGAATTGAAGACAAACATTCTATAAAAAATAGAGACCACGAACATCTAAACTAGATAAATTTTGCTAAAAGAAAAACATAATTCTCCACTTATATATCTATTTTAAACACTTAACTCATTGAATGAAATAAAATGTGGCTAGTCTTCACAGACCATTTGCGTAAAATAACAAATTAAATGCTCTTATTGTCCTTTCTTCGGGCTAGTCTGTTTCGTCCAAATGTCAGTTCAAGGGCGACTACTCTGTCTGGCCTCTCATTTAGTTGGGTCTTTAATATTCCACACATCACGTGGATCTCCGTGAGATGGTCGTATACCCAAACTAAACTGCCACATACACGCGAATACTCAATATGCACTCCAAGATATGTAGCACCAATATAAAAACTTAACAAATACTTAACAACACGGGTAGATCCATCTACCCTAACAAAATGGTTACCAACGTAACACAATAACAGTTACTATGGCGACAACTAAACACAATCGGTTGCTATAGTTGTGACCTTGACATCCACTACCAGAATCACAAACTAAGAATACTTGGTTGTCAGGGATATTCTCTCGAAACATCTATCTTGAAGTAAACTTGGAGTTGTTCCTCGATGATATCATTCTGCCCATTGGTTCTTTTTGAGGAGTGTTTCCACCGATGAGCAGAAATTTGTTTCCAGCAGCATCTACGCGTATGGATAAGTGACTGGATATTGAAGTTTAACTAGACTTGAACATGTCACATAAGAGTCTTTCGATGGGAATGCTCCCGATCGTACGGCGAAAGAATATGTCCTCAATGGTCCGCGCATTGATGGTGCGCAGAGCCGGAAGGAGAAGTAGGAGTTTCCCAAAACGTGCTTTGTTTCCAGGGTGATGTGCAAAGATGTATTCGTGCATCATAAGCTGTGCCTGGTCCTGGAGGGTGTCTGTCTGGATCGGGTCTCGTAAACCACGTGTTTCTGAAACAATTAAATGATCAGTGTTATTCAGATTGTAGAACTACTGGGAAATTTAGAGTGTATGTCACAAATACAGTGTCCAATTTGTTTTCAAATCAGTTAATTGACGTTCCGGGTCTATTTAGTCTTAAACAACAAGTTTTAAAATGATAAGAAAATATAAGTAGGCTACCTGATTTAAACAAGACAAGCGCTTTAAGACAGGCATATTCAGTAGCGTCGACTCTGAGGGAATTATATCTATTGATGATATCCTGGAAACTTCGGATCTGTGATGATATGTAAGCACTCTTCTCACTGTTGGCATTCTCTGTAGTTACGCCACTGGCTACTAACAAAGTGGCTGAAAATATAAAATTTAGCTATTAACATTGGACTTGGATTCTGTAGACATTGGCATTGTTTCATGTAAGTTTAACTGAAGATAAAATCCAAATTTTAGTACATACATGTATTTCAATTTTGATTAGCTTAGCACTAAAATCAATCCAATATTATCCAATCAAATTAGAATTTTATCTTAATTAAAATTTTATGAAACAGGCCCCTGGTATAATACCAATCTATAATTGATCCGCAGGGTTCATGTCCACGGAACAAACTAGAAGTTCCTGGTGACTTTTGGATTGAACTCGGGGGTAACTTTAGTTCAACGAGCGTCATTTTCAATAAAAAGGTAAATTATTGACTGGGAGTTAAAATGAAATGAAATAGGGTTTAACGTACTATTGTTATGCATCTAACCTGGGCTAATGGAAGACGGACTGGGAGTTAAAAATCATAACATTTATTTACCTGGGTCAAGTGGAAGCGACCACTGAGAAGCGCTCAAGATGAAAAGCTCACTCCATGATTCCTCTAAGAGGATAGCCTGGTCCCGGAACGGAAGCTGTAGAAACGATGGAATGTTTCTTGCCCATTTCACGGACATGAAGAGAAGACGAGCTGCAGTTTCGAAGACGTTTTCTGTGGTGGAGTTGACGAAAGCATTGTGGTCCTGAATAGGGTTGGGTAAGTTAAAAGACGAGGAGAAGGGGGAGGAGAATGAGGGCTGTGGTAAAGAATGAGAAGGGGTCAGTTTATTCAAGAACGGCTGATGAAACGACGAGATTATTGGTGTCGACGTCAGGTTGGGTGAGATTTTACTCGTGCTTGTAGGTGAATCTGAAAGAACAAATACCAGAAGTTTATAAAATATGAATATATAAAGGCTATGTGTTCTTCAATTGCTTTCAACGTGTATTAATTAAGCTCTATATTTTCTAAGTTGTATGACCAGGTAAACCTGACCACGGCGTAATGTCCATACTGTCTAATTGCCGTTTAAGAGTCGTGGTCAGATTGTCAACCAAGCAACCCGCAACAGTTTCTGATCAAAGTACGCGTTTTTCGAAGCGGACATTAATTTTTGTGGTGGGCTGGTATATAGAACAGGCCCGAAGCCAGGGGGTGGCACGGGGGGGGGGACAACTGCCCTCCCAATATTGAGTCTTGCCCCCCCCCCCAATATCACAAGAAAATTGGCCTTTACCGCAAAATTCATGCAGATGCCCATGCTAGTTGGCCCTCCCGAAAACATCTTTGCCCCCTCAAAAACGACTTCCTGGCTACGGGCCTGATATAGAACTAGACATATACTTACTTTTTGACGTCCGTTCATGTTTCACTGGCGGAGGACTGGGAGTTCGATCTTTACTAGTACTTGAATCAGCGGAAGAGTCAGCCGACATGTCCTTAGATTCATTTAATGGTCGCACATCTGGATCACTTGCTTCGCTGGTAGATAAACTTTCATTGGAACTTGAGCTCACGTTACTCACAGCCGATGTATGGTTGTTGTTGTTGTTGTTGGAGTTGATGTTATTGTTGGTTAATGCTGTCACGTGAAGAAATCCATGTGGAACGCCCGTGGGTACCGAGGAAGGATAGAGATGGCTCCGACCCTGGCTGGCCATGTGTAGATGTAGTGGTGGAAATAAGTGGGGGTTCGTGTAACCATATTCTCCTGGTACACCAATAGGTGGGCTGTATTGGGCGAATTGTCCAATTTCAAATCTGAAATTAAACGAGTCACATGTTTTGATAAGATTGGCATATAATCAAAGGAATAACCAATAATGCCAAAGAACTATGAAAAACCTGCACACGTAAACTCGTTGGTAAAACCACAATTCTCAAAATCGACAGCGTTCTATAGGCTCTGACCCCCTGTAAAATCGCCAAATTAGAAAACCCCGAGAACCGTACGTCGTCACAAGAAATTGTGGACAGAAGGCAACGAATGAAATGAAGTAGGGTTTAGCGTTCCACTGTTTTACATTAACTAGGCTAATGAAAACGAGCATGCGCCATGTAGAGGATCTTCTGGTTAGCGCGCCAGTGTCATAATCACTAGCCACCGCGGCTTCCGGTTCGTGCGGCAATTATTTTAATTATTTGTTTGGGAATATTAAATAAGATATAGATCTTTGTAACAAACCTTGATCTATCGATGTAGTCTGTTAACGGCGTGTAAGCCACTTTCTCGTCAAGATGGAGTTCTTCTGGGCTGTCTCTTTTGTACTGGTAGCATCTAGGTGCTCTTTCGTGCTGCACTGCTGAAATAGAGAATAATATATTGTTCTATTTGTAATTTATTTACACGAACTAAATCTTTGAAAATTGTTGGGGAGAAGAAATCACTGTTCCTCGTATCAACGGGGTTTTAAAATAGTTTTGTAGAAATTGAAACAATGCAGCATTTTAAAATCGTCCCCAAAAGGTTGCATTGCTTGTGCCATTGACCTTGTACTTAATTTGCCACGATTTAGCACCAAAGCCGTGTGTAGGATTTTAAAAGTTGGGGTGAAGCAGAGCGGTGGGACGCCAATATAATGCCCAAGTTTGATATTGATCATAATCAAGGGTATCATTTTAAAATTGAGCACTTCAACTTATTTTGTGGGTGTGTTGTTGGGGGGGGGGCGCCATTGCCCGGGGCGCCTTATTTTTCTGGGGGTGTAATGTGCCCCCTGTACCCCCGTTAGATACGGCTTTATTAAGCACGATTCGAATGATACCAACATTATAGGGATTGGAAGCGTAAGCGTTACCATTCGTCTTAACAATCCTGCTTTAATTTTCGGTATAGAGTATTAAGAGTACCAATTCCAATTCTACAACTTTACTATTCACCCATGTTAATTCTAACATTATTAAGCACGATTCGAATGATACCAACATTATAAGGATAGGAAGCGTAGGCGTTACCATTCGTCTTGACAATCCTTGGGCCTGTTTCACGAAATTTTAACTAAGATAAAAACTCAATTTTAGTAAATACTTCAATTTTGATTGGCTTAGCACTAAAACCAATCTAATATTATCCAATCAAATTACTTACATTTAGATTTTAACTTAGTTAAAATTTCGTGAAACAGGCCCCTGTTTTAATAATAATTGTCGGTACACGAGTACCAATTCTTTTTCTATAACTTTACTATTGACCCATGTTAAATCTAACTTTATTGATGTTTTTACTGGAAAGGGTTTCGTTGTAATTGGAAATCTGTGTTTCTTTTGTTAAATGATGAGACAAACCAGGTACGTGTTCATATCTTTATGCAAATCAATCAGTCAATTTAACATACATGACAAAAACAATTACTCAATCTCAACACGTCATCAATAAGTGTGTGGACGTCATCGAGATGGAGTAGGCTACAATTCCCTTCTTGCTAATGTCAACAAAAAGATCTGTGCGATTCTCAGCTCCTCGACACGAGGTTAAAATACCGTCCGCCGAGCACAGATTCTTTACACCAATTAATGAATAATTAAATTATGACAATTAACGTGTCCGCTTTGCTCGCAAGTATTCGATCGGGGCGATTGGCTTTACACGTGCTTGTATGGGAGTTAAGATGTGTGCATTAAATATGTTCAGCTTTTCTTCAGGACCGGTTATTGAAAAGTAAGATAAATAAAGCACGGTACTTAATATCAGTTTCAACACTCCTTTAAATTCATCTTCTAAACGTGGCGAGTTTTAGTCCCTGGATTTTATTTCATAATCTCGCAGGGTTAAATATTAGCACGTGCAGACAAATGAACCGTTATTTGATACACTAATCCATTGTTCGATAGTTTATTTCACCGTTTCTGTGGTTTGAAGTCGCAATGAAGTACACGCGCGACAATTACGTCCCCTGCTATAATGGTCGTGCGTGTTTGTATTGAAAACGAGACCGCGACACGTGTAATCGTCAGTACAGGTGTGCAAGTGGCATGTTTTCCATCCGGGTACTTGAGGTTGTACCTTCCTGCTGCATGCACCATTTGAAAAATGTTTATTATTCGAATTAAGAGATACATGTACATCATGGGAGATTAATTAAAGAGCTGGTAGTTCTCACTAAATAAGTTTAAAACTAGGTAATGTAAAGGCAATTTGCTGAAAACTTCAGTCAAATTGATCCACTCTCAACCGATAATATAGCAATTAAATTTCGGCCTTGCCTCGATCATCATTACTAAAGTCGGTGCGACAAATAACATTGTCTCGGTTATCCATTTCATGATAAAATCAAGAATGAAAGTTGAGCAGCAAATCGGATCCTAATCTTGTAAATATCGCAGGATATCGATGACATCGAGAGTTGATTATGGTCTGGATTTTGGTGAAAATAATATTCCTACTGTCCATTATATTTTGTTTTAGTTACATTTTTATATATCTATTATTTCAGGATCTGGTGCCATCGAATTTATATTCAATTTCGCATTTGAAGCAAATAATATAAAGGTCAAGGGCAAGGTTAAAAAAAGGAGGAAAAAAAAACTCGTAACATATGACCATATTATTTTTATCAATTTGATTCGTGTTGTTTCGAATACATTGTTAAATTTAATAATTGAATATTGGATCATCGTGTGAAACAAACGACATGGGCAGGATATGCAAATTTAGCAATACATGTAGACTTCTGCACAAATACAAAATGGTGCGTCTTTAGTTTACCGCCCTTTTAGAAAAAAACGAGCGCTTATCGACCTGTTGATGCAATGATTTTTAATTAATCACAATACCGTTCAGGTTGGGAACTTTTGACTTAATAGCATATGGTCGGTGAAATCTTAGCCGCGGTTTGGTATCAATCTCGTCCGATAACTCCGCTATTCACGTCTAATACGTGACTAAATTAGTGTTGCTTTAATTGAGTGCATATTTGAATAACGTAAAACCAGTTAACGAGACGATTTACACAAATAAATCCGCCCTTAAGCAAATCGACAAATCACTCATTGAATAGCGACTACGCTTGAAAAGTTAGTACCGAGGACTTTTGTTGGTCGGAAAATTAAGATAACTAACAGTTGGTGATAAAAGGCTGTCGGCTGATTTTCTACCTCGAGTGGAAATATCAACAAGGGTTGTTAGAGGACGATAAATTACAATCGATGGTGGCTAGGCCCTACATGATAATGGATGATGTTATTAATGACACGTAAAAATGCACGATTTCATTGATATTCTGCTAGACGTTTAACTAGATTATTAAAGTGTTCGGTTTAAAAATAAAGCAACAAAAGTCTCGAGTTTTCTCCAGGTCCTCCGGGTTCCTCCAACTGTTAAAGACCCCTACGCGCAAGCGAATTGTTGAAATAAAATTAAACCATATGTTAGTCACGAAATGACCTAGCTTGTGTCATAAAGCCTGTCATTGAGTCAACGGGCGTGGTTTCGAATCCCCGATTGTATGTGACAAGGAGTAGGGTCGCCTGTCCAGCCTCGTGTGTTTTCTCCAGGTCCTCCGGTTTCCTCCCACTGTTAAAGACCCCTACGCGCAAGCGAATTATTGTATTAAAATTATAAACCATATTATGTTAGTCCCGAAATGACCTAGTTTGTGTCGAGTGGACGTTAAACCCCATTTCTCTCTCTCTCTTTCTCCGCTATTATTTTATGAAAATATAATATTTCATTTCATAATGAATACTTACCATCCTTGTTCATTTTGACTTCTAGACATTTTCTAAATCTGCAGGCCTGACATTGATTTCTTCTGGCTACATCGACAGTACAGTTTCCGTTCTCTTTACAGACGTAATCCAAACTACGCCTAATGGATCTTTTAAAGAAGCCTCGACATCCATCACAACTCTGAACGCCGTAATGTTTGCCAGATGCCTTATCGCCACATACTAAACATAGAGCATCCAACTTCTTACTGCTACTGTAACTCTCTATAAAAATATAAGTAATATTATTATAACGTTCAATTTAAAGCCCCAATACCACTCTTGTTGTAACTGAATAATATGTTCAAAACTTTATTCTGGTCAACAATTTGTACTATTTTACAATATTTCAATTAAAAAATGATACAAATTTCATCTTAACACACCTAATTTTAAAAATTGGAAAAATTCAACTACATGCCGTAACATGGTTTGAAAAGCCTTACGTAAGCACTTTCAAATGAAACTTGGATTTAAACATATTTTCGAACTCTCTGGACAAGTAAGATAGGTTGTAATGGATAATTTACACAACAGTTAGGACACTTAAATATCCTGTGGTTAGAATAAGGCTATTTTTTTTCGGGACCTGTCAAGCCAGCAAGGGTGTTATTGTCCCTTTAACTCGAAGGGGTACACGAAATATCATTATAACCCCCAATATAATCCAACTCTCTACACAGTAAAGATAATAGTATTATAACCCCCAATATAATACAGGGTGCTTAACCAACAATATAATTCAATTTAACTCTCTACAAAATGCGTGTAATATAATTATAACGCCCAATATAATACCGGTAGCGTCGTGCGTGTAATATTATTTTAACCACCAATTTAATTCAATGTAACTCCGATGTATAATCCAACTCTCTACAAATTGCGTGTAATATATTATATATTATAACCCCATTTTATTATAACTGCTAATATAGTTCAGTTTTAACTCTCTACAATGTATAGCCCCCCCCCCCCCCATATCAACTCATTTTAACTCTGTACGAAGTATAAGTTATATTATAACATATAATTCAATTAACTCCCTTACGAAAATAAGTAACCTTTACTCGATATTATACGTACCATACAAAGTACATGTATAAGAATTGTGTGTGGTGTGAAATGGGGTTTAACGTCCTACTATTCTGCTCCAAACTGGGATAATGAAGACGGGATGTGTGTTGTTACAACCCACAATTTAACTAAATATTAGTACAAGCAACACACATAACTCCCGGTACAACTTATACAAATAACTCCCAGTACAAGTTATATTATTTTTAAATCTACATATACATCTTATGCAATTTTGGCTTTCACCAGAAAAACTATTATATGTCTCGACAGTAGCTATTAGACTTCCGTTTAATGTCAAGACTCTTGTTATTATGTCATTACGCACATAAGAGTATGAACAATTAAGCGAAAGAGAGAGAGAGAGACAGAGACAGAGAGAGTTTAACGTCCACTTAACACAACTAGGTCATTTCGGGACTAACATATGGTTTTTAATTTTATTTCAATAATTAGGCTGCGCGTAGGGGTCTTTAGCAGTGGGAATAAACAGGAGGAAACCCATGAGGTTGAGAAGGCGCCCCTATCTCCATGCCACAGACGCTCATACCAGGGCTCGAAACCACAGCCGCGAGCCAGAGGTGGCCGGCCAGCTAGAGGTCGAAGCGCGGCATTCTAGACCACTAGGCTACCTAACAAAGGTTTAATTAAGCACATATGGGTATGAACAAAGCACATGCGATTATGAACAATAATTATAATCACATGAGGATGAATAAACAATTAAGCACATATGTCTATGAGTGTGAACTAAGCACATACGAGTAGGAACAACGGGGATTCGAACACGCCAGTTGACTCGATGACAGACTTTATGCTACATCACGCACGTGTAGGCTATCGAAAGCATAAAAAATGAGATTGGAAACTATATCGTATGGAAGCCTATAACTACCATTCATAATTTCTACTTTTCGCTCCTTCAAAAAACGAAAGTCGAAAATAGGAAATTAAGAAAAAACGTGAATTGTGCGTATTCAAATATGACATGAAAGGCAGAGACTACAAGAACTTCCGAGACGAAAGTAGAAATTAGGAGATTACGAAATAACTCGGTTTATTTTCCTAATTTCCTATTTTCGATGTTCGACTTTTGTGTTTACAAAAATATGATTAGCCAAAATGCTGTGTGTTATTTCTTAATTTCCTATTTTCGAGTTGATTTTGGCTTGTATACCGTCTTGGCGCCTCATATTTTTTCCTAATTTCTTATTTTCGATTTTCGACTTTCGTGTTTCGGAGGGACGAAAAGTAGAAATTATGAATGGTAGTTATAGGCTTCCATAATATCGTATGTTAGCTAAACAAAAATTAGAATACTTTCTCATCTTTATTGACTCTCAATCATACATGAACTATTGTAGTAAGTGGGGAAATGTTATTTACTGCTGTAGACTGTAAAGTAATGGGTAATTTTGGTCAAGATTTTGATTTTTGTGATCGAGATTTGGGTATTTATGGACAATTGAAAAGCAGATTATTGCCCTAATCAAATGACGTGTGTTATAATTTAACGTAATAGATTAAAAAAATTATTCAATGAGTGGATAATTCTATATCATTATTATAAATCGATTGTTATTAATCTATCATTTATTACATTATCTTACTTATTATTATTTATATGGGATTTTAGTAAGTTTATCTCTCAGTCTGTGAGCAAGAAGTATTTGTATTAATCTATTGACGGTAAATCAGATTTCAACAATACAAAGATATATGCTGTTTTTATGCAATCTTTTAAAATGTTAGAATCAGAGCGGATTATTCAGTATAGTTGTCACTGGATTTTGAATGAATGAATGAATGAATGAAATGGGGTTTAACGTCCTACGCTTAAGCACCTAACCTGGGCCAATTGAAGACGGGCATACGCCAACAGTGTGCTATGAGGGAAATTTTGGCCCGGGCAGCGGCGCTACGGCCTACTCTTATATCGAATTCCAACTGCCAAGGGATCTTTTACGTGCACTCCAATTTGTACACGGGACCTCGGTTTTTCGTCCCATCCGAACGACTAGGCAGCTGTCCTTGTCAGGCCCTCCTTCTGAATCACTGACAAGGGGAAATCACGCCGGAAAACCGAGATGAACTTTCTCGGCCAATGCAGGGATCGAACACTCAACCTCCAGGCTAGCGAACCAGCGCCTTATCCACTTAGCCACCGTGATCCCCATCTCATGTCAGAGATGAATTTACCTAAACTTTGTGTTGCTTGTAAACCCAGTATATTGTTTATACCCAAAATGACACGCTGTTAAATAGAGAGGGGGGTGGGAATGGTGTTAAACGTCCTCTCGACAGAAACTAGGTCATTGTGGGACTAACATAATATGTTTTTTAATTTTATTTCAAAAATTCGCTTGCGCGTAGGGGTCTTTAGTCGTGGGAGGACCCGGTGAAAACCCACGAGGTTGGATATGTGATCCTACTCCTTGTCACGTACAACCGGGAATTCGAACACGCCAGTTGACTCGATGACAGACTTTATGCTACATCACGCATGGCTAACCATTCGGCCATCCAACCCCCACACTATTGAATAACTTGTTACTAGTAAACTATAGTAATTGTTATTCCATATAAACATAAACCATGATAATTGTCATTCCTTATAAACCATGGCATTTGTTTTACCATAAATAGTGAGTTATTTGAGTATACCAATTAAAGAAATTGTATGCGTATGTCGCACTCAAAACAAAAATTATTGTTTGAACCAATCAAACCGTTTGTTACAGGTATAAGAGAAATATATTCGATAGTCGCGATGCTCATGGTAACGACTCCAATAAACAGGTATACTAAATGAAATGAAAGGAAATTGGGTTTAACGTCCTACTGTTATGCACCTAACCTGGGCTAATAGAAGACGGGAAACGGGTACTGATAGCAAATGCAGGAGGACCGCACTACACGCAAAACAAACAAAACAAAAAAAAATCTACAAGATAAACCTGCGGACAAGACAGAAAATAGACATTGCAAGAACTAAACAATTATCAAATTAAGTGAATGGATCCGGGGGCCAGCCGTAAGCGTCCACTGCGCTGTACAGTCCCGGGTCTGAACGTGTGTGTTTACTGTACTATTAATATAAAAAATTAATATTTTATGGTACTGAAATTATTGAATCAGAGGTTAGTCTTATGCACCTGAACATACACGAGTCAAACGTTCACTTTATCATATTTAATCTATAAACGTAACAGATTTTTATTTCTTTAGTTCTCTTTGTAATACAGGTGTCATATATTAAGAGAATGCCATAGAGACTCGCGATATATTGGATGACAATAACACTTCAGGATCTCGATCTGTACTTAACGGCCATGCATTTACACACTTGATTAATTCTGTTGTTTTTAGTTAATCTTTTTTTATTAATCTTCTGCTAATCCCTATTAATTGTTCGCCATCTTGCTGTATACTGAAGTAGTCCTTATTATAATACAGATGATACTGAGACCGCTTAAGATAAAACGAAAGGCAAAGTAAATTATTTTTGTTTTTAATTAATTTATCTCGAATCTAAACCCCACGGTGTCACCTTTCACTCCTCTCCTGTGGGATTAAACAATTACTTTACACCACTTCGTTAGAATTTATACACCTATGCACTATACAGATTGTGTTTCTTTGACGGCTATAGGAGTTAAAGGTAACAGTATTGGCGGCAACATGAAAGCACGCAGGTGTAAATTAGATTATTCGATGATTAGGAAACTGAAAACTCGTGGTTAAATACCGTTCCAGTAACCAATTACAAAAGAAAAATAAATATCATTGTGACAAGATTTTATATTTTTTTCTAAATGTAAAATACCGTAGCAGTAACTAATTTCCAAAAGAAAATTAATGTCTCTGTGAAAAGTTTTGTTTTTAAATTTTTCAATATATAAAAAATAAGCATATAATCATTGAGTGGCATTTAGCGATTGAGCACATTAAAAAACGCAACACAGTTTTTATGGAAATAACAATCACTGTTTATATACATATAGCACAACGTTTCAAAAAGTATCTTCTTGTCGTTATATGTATATAAACAGTGATTTTTAGTGATTGTTATTTCCACAAAAATTGTGTTGTGTTTTAAAAAATAAGCATCTTTACAATGTATATAACGAAAAGTCACAATACTGAATGAATGAAATGGGGTTTAACGTCCTACGCTTAAGCTCCTAACCTGGGATAATTGAAGACGGGCATACGCCAACAGTGTGCTATGAGGGAAATTTTGCCCGGGCAGCGGCGCTACGGCCTACTCTTATATCGAATTCCAACTGCCAAGGGATCTTTAACGTGCACTCCAATTTGTACACGGGACCTCGGTTTTTCGTCCCATCCGAACGACTAGGCAGCTGTCCTTGTCAGGCCCTCCTTCTGAATCACTGACAAGGGGAAATCACGCCGGAAAATCGAGATGAACTTTCTCGGCCAATGCAGGGATCGAAAAGTCACAATACACGATATTATTTATGGCAACATCTGGCTAATAGAGGTTTTTTTTCGTTTTTTTTTTCACCTTTTGATCGTTTCAAATTAATTGAATCATTATTTGAGCGTTACTGTGAATAAATTTAATAAAAATCTCCCATAAAATATTATATCTATTAATATCGATTAAAATGAATACATTAAAAGCATATTAAAGTTGTAAATTGTGAAACCTAATTTTTGTTGAACTTTTTGAGTTCAGAAATTTTGTCCTAAGTTTGATATAAAAGAAATATGAAAAAAAATTTGCGTAAAGGTATAAATGTTTTACTTATTGAGATAAACACAATATATACCAATTTCGTAAGGCGGCATAGTTTCATTTAGTTAAATAATTTAATATTTCGAAATAAGAAAATTTTCTATATTATAGTATGCATACTTTGATTAGTTTCAGTTCCTTTAGGTTACAAAATCTTTACACCAGTAAAATAACTTTTAGTTGTAAAATTCAACAAATCTTCGCGATAACGGTAAGTGTAAACATTAACGAGATTAAAGTCGCACGCGACCCGTGTTCTATGCGGTAAGATCAAAGAGATTTACCGTTAGTGATCAGGTGCGATATGAGACAATTGAGTAACACTTAAAGGTGATATCTATAGTAACCTCAATAAAGTTAGATTTTATTTATCCTTACACGACATGTACTGTTTCCGCTCAGTGCTGCCGTTTAAAAGTGATTTGAATTAAAAGTTATGTGATAAACATTTGGATATTTGTTTAGAATATAGCTTTCAAAATAAATTAAAATTTCGTCTTTTTGTAGGATTTAATCTATTTATGTGCAAAGATATCAGAAGAAAATTTTAAGACACAAAATAACCTCTTTTAAAAGAAAATAGATCTACTAAAGATTAATATTTGGTTTTGTGTTGCATTTTTTCAGATCTTTGCTAACTTTCGGAATTAGACCAAATATCCAGAAATATCTGGGGCTTATCATCTTTATACAATCGGTAGAAAACCTAAATACGAAAGCACAACAAAATTCCCTCAAATGGCAAATAAAAAATTTCCTCAAATGGCAAATAATAAATTAAATGGGGTTTAACGTCCTGCTGTTCAGCTCCGAACACGATTAAGCAAAAATGTGACAAGATTTACTTTAGACATATGTATTTCCTTTTTAAATATTATTGTCTGTTGTTATTGAGGGTTAACTATGATAAATTTTGCCTAAACGGGATAGTGTGCTTTCTTGTTATCTTTTTAATTTATATCGTCACTTTTCAAAAGCATTTTCAGCGCACCACAGGAAAATATTTTGATTTTTTTTATAAATGAAATTTTATATAAAAAAAAAATCAGTTATTTGTCATACAAATTCAGGTTCATTTTTTATTATTCTTTTTGTTCTAATTGAAACAAAATGAAATACCTTATTTCGCGAAGGCGTTCAATTAATCGGACGCGTGCCGTTACACGCGCACCACACGTGCATGTGGTAATGTCAGCATGTCGGGTAAACGTTCGCGATAAGTTTAAACTACTTGTAACTTGATAATGAAAAGGGAATTCTTTAAATAATAAGGACGCAAACGATTGGAAATGAAACGTAAAAAATTAGAAACCGAATTATTAGCCGAGTGATTGTTAGTCAGAAATCCTAAACCATTGAACCGTTACATGTAGACTAAAGAATACAAATATGACACATTAATTACATACACAGAAATCACGGGGTTCTATTTTCAAAATAATTTCAATTGTTGAGTTATTGGATTTTATAAATCTCCTCTCTTGCAGATTTAATTAAACGCAATATAAATTATCTCCCCACATATTGATTAATTAATATTATTTTTTCTTGCGTTTCATTGACACGGATAGTGATATTGAAATAAAAATGGATTAGTTTAGCTTAATTTTAAAAGAAAAGTTTGATTTTTTTAGTAATAAAACAAAACACTACTAGAAATTGTTTCTTTACATCCCCCCCCCCCCACACACACACACACAAAACAACAGGAAGCTCTCTTTCCATATAATTCCACGAATAGAAAATAAATTTTACCCCAAATATGAATACAAAAAGCGCTTCAATCTCCCTATTCAATTTATGCAAAAAATATATAGCCTTTATTTTTGTGTTTGTAAAGAATAAATTGTTGTATTTTGCCTGTAATTAAAATATTAAAGATTAATAATTTAAATTAATTTGACTAACCTGTGTGAGCGGAGTCTATTATTGCACTCATTCTCTTATACATGTATTTTGTCCTGTTAAAATTTTAAATCTTCATTCGATATATTATATATTCGATATCTTTGAAATGCGCTCAGGTGATCAAAGATGCCGTCTGTGAATGAATTATGGTGAAAAGTCGCTGGTCTTAAATTATACGTGTTGGCGCGTGTGAAATTAAACATATGCGCGCGAACACGCGCCCTTCTGGCACGCGATTGGTTACAATCGTACCCACACGCCAAATTCTAATGTCCCATTGGTTAATCTTTTGCTCGCGCTGGTCTAATTATCATATGGTTAATTAGGTTTTGGTCTCTATTCGTGGTGCTATTGTTATATGATTTACACAATAAGTAATAACAGGTATAGGATTAACCGCGTGATTAATTTACGGAATCCCTCACTATTGCCTGATAATAAGGAGTTGATCAAATGGCTTATTATTCTAATTCTATCAAATCGTCCTCGCTGACCGCAGATTGAGCAATAGTACAACTAATTCCAGCTTTTAACTTGATTTATCTAAGAAAATTGTACGACTACAGTTTACATAACCTCGAGTAAAACTTATATTAATCAAGGCCTTACTCCAGTAAGTTGAAATAACAAGGGCTTCGTTAAATCTTCTTTTCATACACACGACATCCAGCAGTGCGCACTTGACTTTTTAATGGTATTAATTTAGAAAGTTTTGTGGCTTCTTTGCATTTTAATTACAAAATTGCCAATGAAGTAAGAATTTATAAAATGAGGGATTAAAGACTAGAACATTTTCTAAAAATGTACCAACATTTTGTGCAAAACCTTTTAGTAATTTCCACATCAAAATTAGATACAATTCAGGAAAACCTTTTACATGTCTCTTTATTTTAAATCATTTAACGTATTTTGCTTTATATTGGAATTCTGCTAATCATATATAAATAATATATAAAATATGGATTATCTATTTGTAACCATCACTTTCTTAAAGGGACAATAACACTTTTGCTGGCTTGACAGGTCCAGAAAAAAAAATTAGCCTTATTCTAACTACAAGGTGTTTAGGTTTCCTACCTGTTGTGTAAATTATCCATTACAACCTATCTTACTTGTCCAGAGGGTTCGAAAATATGTTTAAATCCAAGTTGCATTTGAAAGTGCTTACGTAAGGTTTTTCAAACCATGTTACGGCATATAGTTGAATTTTTCCAATTTTTAAAATTAGGTGGGTTAAGATGAAATTTGTATCATTTTTTAATTGAAATATTGTAAAATAGTACAAATTGTTGATCAGAATAAAGATTGGAACAAATTATTCAGTTACAACAAGAGTGGTATTGGGGCTTTACTTCTCTCCTGTCTTAGGCCTATATTCATAATAGTATAGTCTTCATTTTTCAGTGGGGAAAATGGCGCTGGTATTTAGTAATTGGTGTGATTTAAATTTAATATAGGTTTAAAGATTTTTGCTCTTCTCTTATTCAGCGCATATTTCTTAATTTTGTGCTTGGAGTTCTCGGATAATTTGGAATCGTTTGAATCAGAATTAAATGTGTAAAATCTTTAAGTGGGACCGAGTGCCCTTCAATTTCTTAATTACCTCCTTGTTTACATTCATACATGCCCGTTCGTTGCTTTTGTTTTCAGTCAAGTTGCGTATGTTTGAAATGCAATATGAGTTCAATGTCGCTTACAACACTTGCTCTTTTCATACCAAACACTTATTTTTTTTACACGCCAATTGCGTATGGCGGCACAAATATTGTCAGATTGCCCATGTTGATTAAAAATCCAAATTTGTTTGTATTGGTTGAGGTTTAGGGAATTTATCTGTATTGATAACAGGTAGGCCTAAAAGTGAAATTTCCCGTGACGCCATTTCTATGTCTTGTCGCTAAAAAAAAAATGGAGTCACCTTCTATTTCTAATAAATTTTCTATTGGTTAAATAAATCAAAAATTCCCTTTTTATACTAGTTTGTCAACCATTTAAAATTTCAAAATATATTAAGTTTGATATAATAATGTAAATCATAAAATAATGTGTTCAGTAATTGCTCCATTTCTATTTTAACATTTGAAAAGAAGTAATGACTATTGTTTTGAACATTAATGGAATAAACTGCATGCGTTTCTATAGGAAAGTCATACATTTTTGGGCTTTGCAAGTATCAAAAAAAGACAGATCTGATGTGTTAAGCAATGTATCAAGACCGTGTCTATTTTCACATTCACATTCTTGGGGCTATTGGGACTTTACCAAATGTATTTAAACCTTATCGGGTTTTAATTTTATGTCTGAAATTCGCGACCACGATAACCCAATGTACTTTTACAAGACAGAATACAGTTTTTATGGGGTACAATCACTAGTTTATTCTAACAGCACGACGTTTCGACAAGTATCCTCTTATCGTTATCAAGCACAAAAAAAAAAAAAAAAAAAAAAATGTGCTTGATAACGATAAGAGGATACTTGTCGGAACGTCGTGCTGTTAGAATAAACTAGTGATTGTACCCCATAAAAACTGTGTTCTGTTAATGTGTTCTCCGATGGCTAAATGCCGCTTAAAGATTACTTTTACAAGGCCGTGAATCCGACCAGGCATAATAAGTTCTGATAATCCAGAGATTTGTAGATAATCCGGCCTGTTCCTGGAGGTGTAATAAGTACTTATATAAAGTAAGTTTAGATTCGCGTGACGATCTCGTGTCGCGAGACAATATTAGTATATCAAATATTTATCTAGATCGTTTAGCGGTTAATTTCAAAGATCGGGAAGTCTTTAATCTTAAATGGTTTAAGCTTAAACTCTATACATGTATATATATATATATATAAATAAACACACTTTATGGATATACTACTTCTGAATTTTATTAACATGCTACGTTTCAATACACATACAGGTATCGTTATCAAGCAAATAATGATTAATAAAATTCAGAAGTAGTATATCCATAAAGTGTGTTTATTTTTAGTGCAATCTATTTCTATATGTCTTATAAGGATTATGTATATATATTATAATCCAACTATATAGTGTGCATATGCTAAACACAGAATGTTCGATGAATAAATCCAGAGCAAATATAAATAAATAAGAATATGAAATCTGTAGGTTCTTTACTAAAAGATTTACATAAATAAATAAAATATACGTCCAGGTAAAAAAAAACAAACCTACTTCACAGATTATTTGATTTCACGCTTTTGTGATGTTGTAAGTAAAATCGTAGGCAACACAGAATGTTCGATGAATAAATCCAGGGCAAATATAAATAAATAAGAATATGAAATCTGTAGGTTCTTTACTAAAAGATTTACATAAATAAATAAAATATACGTCCAGGTAAAAAAAAAAAACCCTACTTCACAGATTATTTGATTTCACGCTTTTGTGATGTTGTAAGTAAAATCGTAGGCAACACCTATGTTTTTTATTATTGTTTACTTATAAAGTATAATATACACAATTTGATAATCAACATTTTCATAAACAATTTTCAAAAATAAACCGGCTATATCTAGTAATTTAGTATTCCCTGCCTGTATTAAAGAAAAAGTTAAAAACCCACCTTTTTAAAAGCCATTTTAATTGTTAAATGCTTAAGCTTTTTCTGAGTTTACTTTTTATTATTGTATACTATATTTTATTCTAATTGTGCAATGTTCTTATTATTGAGATGTTTTATATTTTATACTTTTACAATAATGTAATAGCGCCATAGAGCAATCTAAGTATTGGATTATAGGCGCTCTATAAATAAATTATTATTATTATTATTATTATTATATAAAGTAAGATGGACTTATTGACCGTTCATAAGTTTCAACGATTCGAGGAACTGTTTGCATCGACAGCAGTACACACATTTAGAATTAGAAGAATTACAAATTTGGTAATCAACAATTTCGTAAACTATATTCAAAGGTACAATAGGATTTTGGTTTATAAAAAATGTTTCACTCGAGCAAAACAACCATTTAAAATTAAATATTTTTAAAATTGATTCTGACGTGTATTCCTGGAGTGACGTCATAAAACAATTACCGTATTTCCTCGAATACAACCCCGGCCTCGATTACAACCCGGGCCTCGAATAGAACCCGGGGGTAAGGGGGTGTTGAGATAAATACAACCCGGGTCTCGAATAGAACCCGGGTCTAACGTAAAAACTGAATAATCCCTGTCAAAATATAAATTTATGGATGATCCCTACACAGGAATAAAAATTGTCTCATGTCACGCACAGAGAGTTTAGCCTTCGTATTTGCAAGACCGACCCTGTATGCTTGTTTTACTCGTCCAAAATGTCACTCCTATAGAAGATTTTGAAGCATTAATTCGGGTCTGAAAAAATACAACCCGGCCTCGATTATAACCCGGGCCTCGAATAGAACCCGGGAGTCGAGGGGTGCTGAACGAAATAGAACCCCGGGGTTGTATTCGAGGAATACAACGAAGGTTGTACAAAAACGATTTCGATTATTGTGCCTAATTGGCGTTTTATTTGTCTCAAGTTACAGGTTTTTAAATTCAAATTCGCAGCGATTGTTTATATCGATGTTCACAATTTTTCGAACTATTGGCCGAGTGCGGTTCTGTGTGTATTTAAAATTTAAGTCAGATTTGTTTCCACGGAGACACAAAAATGATTAAACCCAAGATATTTCAAATTAGCTAACGACACGCCTACTTTAATAGATTGATGTTTGTACAAATTTTCGTGAAGATGATATCATGAAAAGTTTATGAGATATTCCCCGGAAACAAAATTAACCACCAAAAGTCAAATTTGTTTCCAAGGAAACACAAACATGATTAAATCCCAGATATTCTAAATTGGCATTAGCAAAATGTACAACTGCTATAATAGGATGATATCATTCTCCACGCAAGTCTCGCTATCCATTAGTCATCCTCGGTTACCCAGTGTATTCATTCCGTTCTGCTCCACTATACCCTGGGTTAATCTATAGGGCTTCCACGATTTCAAATTGCTAGAATGTAGCTATACTGTACGAGCCAATCGAAAAACAGTTTACAAACCAATCGTTTCGCCTACGTTTTTATAAGGGTAGATAACCATATCCATGTCCATTTACTGATTGATTTATATAAGTATTGTATATATTAATAATTTATTTATATTCAATTGTATTATTATCAAAATCTGAAGTATGTGTTGTTGATTTCAAATATGTATAACATATATATGTTTCACTTTTGTTATCATTATTACTATACGTTCTTTGTTTGAAATAATATTAATAATATGCCGTTTTGTTATGTTTATTATATTAATGGAAGTATACTCGTTAATTTAATTCCCAAGTACTTATCATACATAAAATTTAGGACATCATACATAAAATTCGCGGATCGGACACACAATTCTCGAAAAAACTAATTACTCTACATAAATAAATGAACGTTTTATCTTAAACAATAAAACATATAATTACGCTATAGAAAAGGCCAACTCCTAACACTGTCGGAAGGAAGAGAGTAACGTCCCTTTGGTCAACTTCCTTTTCAAATAACAGTTTGTGGGATTGGTCGATAAAAATAGCACAAGCATCAATAGTGGATAACTTGAAAACGTGTCTCCCCCATAGATTAACCCAGGGTATAGTGGAGTAGAACGGAATGAATGCACTGGGTAACCGAGGATGTCCATTAGTGTGCACTGCAAGGGAAGACAACTCTGTTTGGGAGATTGGGATGATATTTGTACAAAGTTTCATGAATATATCTTGAATGGTTTATGAGATATGCTCCGGGAATAAAATGGGGACGGGTTGACACACGGTTCAATATCCCCTGACTTCGTTCGGGGCGGGACAGAATGGTTAATATTGAGAGTTAATTTGTTCATAAAACAATAGATTTTTCCCATAAAATGCCCCTAACCTTTTATCTTTTTATTGTCAAAGAATTTCCAGTTTATTTCTGTGGGATTAATATTTTAATTTTTTACATAAATAATTCAATTTAAAAAATATATTAATATCATGAAACGTACCAAACAGTTTTTATTTCTTTTGTGTGTTTTGATGTTATAGAATTTGATGGTGTTTTTTTTATTTTGAAGCCGTGTTTTGATCTGAAAACATTTATATACATAACAAGAATAATTCTGGACTTCCATCAGATTCCAGATTATTTGTCTTTGTATCAACAGTAGAAAATCAAGAATGAGGTTCGCAGTTACTCTCGCAATGCTGATCATCGGAGCCACTGTGCTGTGGACAGAAGCGGGGCCATTGTCTGCAGTAAGACCAATAGTTGCAGAAAGTGAATCATTAAATGGCAGATATCCTCCGCCTGGGAGTTTGTTAGTCAATCACAACAATATTAGACGCAAAAGGTTAGTGTTGTCCCGCTTATATTTCTCTCCGAAGAAAATATTTTTCGCGTTATTTTTGGTCGTTTCCATCACTCCAAAAGTTTAGAAACCTGATGATTCAAGGTAATAACAATATAAAGTCACTGGCAAATCTTGGAAAATATTTATATTATTCAATGAAAATTAGAAATGAACTGTTAGAATCGTAATACTTTTAACTTTAAATCGACCATGAATATATATCCTGATTCTATCATACTACTCATACTATGGCTGAGTGCGCGGTGACTGGGTGGCTATAATCTATTTTAAATTTTTAAAAAAAAATTTTTTTTATTAATAATTATTATTATTATTTTTAATTTTCTTATTATAATTCTTTTTTTTTTGTTTTTTTTTTTGTTTTGTTGTTGTTGGGGTGCGGTGTGAGTATCAAAATAATAATTGTTCCGATTTATTAAATTATTTATGTTATCTTAACTATTATTTGGTAGAAAGCGGGGAGGAGGATGAGGCGGGAGGCGGTATCAAAATAGTCATTTTAGGACTAACGTATGGTTTTCAATTTTTATTTCAATAATTCGCTTGCGCGTAGGGGTCTTTAGCAGTGGGGGGGGGGAACCGGAGTGTCCGGAGGAAACCCACGAGGTTGAGAAGGCGCCCCTATCTCCATGTCACATACGCTCACACTAGGGCTCGAAACCACAGCCGCAAGCCAGGGGTGACCGGCCAGCTAGAGGTCGAAGCGCGGCACTCTAGACTACTACCCCCCCCCCCCTAATGGTATGGGCGACTACTACCAGTGGTATCCATATGACGTAGTGATCAGTTCCTGTCGACATCCATGTTTCTTTTTATTTCTGAGTAAAAAAACGGACAGGATTTTGATAATTAGATATTTTGTCATTTTACTACCGCGTGCTGCTCAGATATTTGGTGATTTTGATTTTGGTTAAAGTCCGTTACTCAATATCATCCAAAATCTTCAACTTTGAAAACACAAATTATTTGTCATTTTAAATCAACGTTGATACTGTAATCTTACCGGAAAAGATGGGATTCTGTTATCCAATGTTTAAGACAAAAATAACATTTTACCATTGGTACACAAATCGTGTACCATAATGCGTTTCAGCTCCAGTTCTAGCAATAGACTTGTGGAACGAGGCTAGACTACATTGTACCAAATCAAATGGTGTATGTAGACTGGAATAACCAGATGCTAGAAATTTTAATTCGGTTGAGACTGCTGGCTTAGTTTGTGGAACATAACTGATTTGAAATTAGAGTAAAAACGGAAACCATTGAATGTAAATCCGTTTATATACATTCATATTACAGTATTATATGCGCTGCGACCTGTCAATTTCTAGGTCCCTAACGTTAGCGATTTAGCCCCTTTAAAAAAAGGTTTTGATGTAACATTTCCATTATCGTATTACTGGCACTAGCTTTACAAGAATATGATTTAAAATCAAGAATTTAAGTAGAAATCGGTCTGTATAATAGATTAATTTCAGTTTCATTTTTCTCGTCATTTTCATCACGTGCTAATTTTACTTAAATGGCTCATGGCTCTATTCTTTGGAACCTTTAAATAGATGGAAATGTTTTTAAAGAGAGAGAGAGACAGAAATGGGGTTTAACGTCCACTCAACAAAACTAGGTCATTTCGGGACTAACATATAGTTTCATTTTATTTCAATAATTCGCTTGCGCGAAGGGGTCTTTAGCAGTGGGAGGAATGCGGGGTGTCCGGAAGAAACCTACGAGGTTGAGAAGGCACCCCTATCTCCATGCCACATACGCTCACACCAGGGCTTGAAACCACAGACGCAAGCCAGGGGTGGCGGGCCAGCTAGAGGTCAAAGCGCGGCACTCTAGACCATTAGGTCATCCCAACCCCCGGAAATGTGTTTAAAAGTATTTTTGTAATATGGATGTATATAAAGTGATTTGTATTCAATTTTTTAATTTTTCATTGTAATTTGCTATAGTAAATTATGTTCAGTGAAATACTTGAACATCCCAAATTGAACGACAGTCGTTGCCGCTTTATTGTTAGTCCATTCTACATCTATATACACGAATGTTTTCTTTTTTATTATTTTGCATTTTTGAATCAGCCATTACTCATTACTCCTGCATTGTACAGAATATGTTTTTCTTTGATCATTACATATGGTGCTATCCACCCTACTCCTAAATTGCACCAGCCTCCAACGCCAAGGAATACCCCCACCCCACACACACACACACACACTCCATCTATCCCCTCTATTCCATTAAAATTTCATCTTTTTTTTTTTGTTTCCTTCAGGAATGCGAAGCCGCCAACCGGAGAGGAATAAAGTTAGGACAAAAGGAGAGAAATAAAGTTCGGACAATGAGCTGTTGCACATATCTACGTATAATATTTGTAATTTTTAAAAACTGTTTTGGAAAATTCCATTGTGACCTGATTGTACTCCTTAAAGCCCCAATACCACTCTTGTTGTAACTGAATAATATGTTCCAATCTTTATTCTGGTCAACAATTTGTACTATTTTACAATATTTCAATTAAAAAATGATACAAATTTCATCTTAACACACCTAATTTTAAAAATTGGAAAAATTCAACTACATGCCGTAACATGGTTTGAAAAGCCTTACGTAAGCACTTTCAAATGCAACTTGGATTTAAACATATTTTCGAACCCTGTGGACAAGTAAGATAGGTTGTTATGGATAATTTACACAACAGGTAGGACACTTAAACATCTTGTAGTTAGAAAAAGGCTAAAAAAAAATTCTGGACCTGTCAAGCCAGCAAGAGTGTTATTGTCCCTTTAATTCAATAAATTCTTGTGAGCTGATTAACCAGTCTTGATTGTTTTTCTGGCGCAAAAGTAAATTTTGAGAGGACTGGTAAAACTGCTTGGCTACTCAATATTGTCTGCCTGCCATTTATATTTTCTGTCGTAATTGATGAAGGGGCACAGTGGATCGCATTTTCAAGTTTAGCTAACAAGCGTCTGTCCATTTTGGGGGACAGAATCTGGATATAGCTTCTTAAAGAAAATATTGTTCCAAGGCTACGAATCCTGACTGACTTACACGCCATAGGAATTGTTAACATAGGGAATTTTTTTCTCAGGTTTAAAAAATTTGTATTAAATGTTAAGCTGTATGTTGAAATTTCCAGCTGAGTATCTTGGTTCAAGTCTTAAAACCAACTAATATTTTTAACTAAACGTTTAGTTTTTACAGTTATAATATGTTAACTAGACATTTATAAAATAAAAAAAATAAAAAATACTTGATGCTTATATATATAAACAACCCAGAAGATCTCAAGTAAAACTCTCGTGTTTCAATTCTAAAAATAACTGACGTGTGGTTTTGCCAATTATAAGCCAGGGGCCTGTTTCACGAAATTTTAACTAAAATAAAATCCGATTTTAGTAATTCGATTGGATAGTATTAGATTGATTTTGGCGCTAAGCCAATCAGATTTAAGTATGTACTAAAATTTGGATTTTATCTTTAGTTAAAATTTCGTGAAACAGGCCCCAGGAATTGCCACAAGTCGAATCGCCAAGTGGGTACGCTATAAAGTTAATTGTGATTATGGAGGGTTGTCAGTCGAAGTTGTTGGTTTTTTGATAAATTATTTTTAGTAATGAATATTGAAAGACAATATCTATATTATTATTTTATCGCAAAAAATATATTGCATTTATATCCCCCTCACCTTCCTGTCTGCTCCCTTTTCCTATTCGGAACAGCTTTACCAGCATGTAGCTGTTGGGAGTTTGACCTTTCAAACACAAAAATAAGGTTATTTCTTCCTCGAGTTTAGAAGAATGAAACTTTATCCGTCTGAGATTTTAGATGATCAATAATAAGATCAATATATTGGAAAGTTAAGGCCGGATCATTTGTCCTAAACTCTACTTGAAAAAGCCCCAACGTCAAATAAACTATCAACCAATAGACGTTCAATAAACAATTCATCAGTAGGACAGTAAAAGGCGAGCGCGTGACTCTATTGTATTACTGCGCCGATTAGAGCGCGGGGCGCACGAGGGGGTCATTGTGTAAGTAATGCTAGCAGTCTTGTTAGGTCTTATAAAAGTTAGGAAATGTCAATTTATTTTCCAATCTCTTTACACAGAACAAACTGTAAAGAGAAATTAACTTGATAGGTCACTTCAGTTCTTCACAAATAAAAGGGTTCCTTCAAGGGGACAGAATCGGCGACTAGCGAGTGGTTTGTTCTCCCCGCCTAACAATATGGACCCCAATTAAAACCACACTTCTTCAAATTATCAAGTATCTTAGACCGTCTTCGTTTCGTTATTTTTGCGGTTTTTCACCGCTAACGGTTTCAATTCTAAAGCTAACTGACGTGTGGTTTTGCCAATTAAAAGCCAGGAATTGCCACAAGTCGAATCGCCAAGTGGGTACGCTATAAAGTTAATTGTGGTTATTGAAGGTTGTCAGTTGAGATTGTTGGTTTTTGAGAAAAAAAATTGGCATTTCTAGTAATGAATATAGAAAGACAAATTGCCAAGAATTAGACTGGTATAAATCGAAATGAAATTTCAAATATGCAATGGCAAAAAATATAATTTACAAAAACAAATTATTTGAAAAATGAATTAAAGGACGTTGGTTTACTGAAGTGAGCGCGCCCAATTATACATATTTTTTTTATTTAACACACAAATAGGCCTACGAGCAATCAGAGGAATGATATATGTAGGCCTAGTCCAAAATTAAAAAAAAGAGCTCTGGATAGAAGAATGAAAAATACCAATCTCGAAACCAGAAAAATTGTTGAAGAAATCCCGCGGCTGACTCTGGGAACGAGATTGGAAAAGTAAACCATCCCTATGTCATTGATACTCTACTTAAGCCCCGTTTACATTACCAAATATTACACATATGTGCATTTTTGCATATATGTATTAATTACTCACGTATGCAAAAGTATATTTGCTAAGCGTTCACATGTTATATAAGCATTCACAGTAATATCTTGAATACAGTGTTTAGATGCCAATTCCAGTATATTTGCATATATGCAAAAGTATTTAGGGTTAGTATTTGTGCAGATTGTGTCATTAAGCTCAGCAATATTTGCATATGTGTATATATCTGATAATGAGATAAACACACATATGCAAATATTGCTGAGCGTTTATATGACACATCTGCACATATACTTACCCTAAATATACTTTTGCATCTGGTCAAGACTAGGTGCAAATTTGCACCTGCAGTATTTTTACACATGTATGTAAATGCGTTTACATGACGAAATTTGCATACATGAGTAATTTTGCATATATCGGAAATTGCTGAAAATCAATAGGCTTCTTTGTCTTATGACCTTAAACACTGTGTATAAATTTAAAGTCAATCGGTTATTAACTTTAGCCTCTAGAGAGCGACCACAAGATTTTTTGAAGTGATCAAGGGCCATAGTTCGGACAGCAATTATCGGAAATCGCTGAAAATCAAAAGGATTTCTTCGTCTCATGACCTTAAACACTGTGTATAAATTTAAAATCAATTGGATATTAACTTTAGTCTATAGAGCGTCCACAAGCAATTGTGGACATCGGACCGACGGACGGACAGACGGACGTACAGACGGATGTGACGACAATATACGACAAGATAGAGAGAGAGAAATGCGGTTTAACGTCCACTCAACACAACTAGGTTATTTCGGGATTAACACGTAGGGGTATTTAGCAGTGGGGGGAAACCGGAGTGCCCGGAGGAAGCCCACGAGGTTGAGAAGGCGCCCCTATTTCCATGCCACATACGCTCACACCAGGGCTCGAAACCACAACCGCAAGCGAGAGGTGACCGGCCAGCTAGAGGTCGAAGCGCGGCACTCTAGACCACATTTCAATGTGGGCGTATAAAAATGATCAAGGGTCGATCATCACTGTCGTAGAAAATTGCCGAAAATCAATAGGATTCTTCGTTCCATGACCAAAAACACTGTCTGTAAATCTTAAGTCAATCTAAAGATAACATTAGGCCATGGAGCATCCACGAGATTTTTCAAAGGGGTTAAGGGCCATTGCAACAGTATAATTATTGGAAATCACTGAAAATACATAGAGGTATTCGTTTTATTACAATAGGCCTATAAACAGGGCATCAATGAGTTTTTTGAAAGTGTTCAAGGGTCATAACTCTGGCAGTAGTCCTAATGGTCGGAAAAGGCTGAAAACAATAAGCTTCTTCGTTTCATGGCCATATAAACACTGCTGCATAGACGTTTAGAATCTTTATGGACGCCGGACGGGTGGACGGACGGACGGGATTACGACAATGTATATGCGACAACATATATTTTGTAACTGTGGCACCTGGGCCGGATTAATCTTGTGAGGGGCCCGGGACATACCAACTGTGGGGGGGGGGGGGCATTTCAAATGGTGCGTACTGACCGCGGATCGTACTAGTATGTACTCCAGCCTGGGGTGTTTTCCTCCAGGATTTTTTTTTTAGAATAAGGATTAATGTCAGTGCATCTTGGACAATTTGGGCAGCGATTTCATTGACGTTTAGAATTCGTTGACAATTTGGGTATTTTAAACAGAGCCTTTCTCTCATGATGTTTTCGTTTACTTTATTTTAGTGAAATTATTTTAGGTGACATAAAACATTAAACAACATTAATTTCCCGGAACTGGATGGGCCCCAGCAATCACATCGCGGTATGGGGTCTACGGAACTGGTTAGGACCTATTGATTGGTCCAACCTCTAAATTATGTAATTTAGTTAATTTTAGGGCCTAACCGATCTTTGCCCCACCCCAAAAAAATATGTTGGTACCTACCATTCCCGGGGCCCCCAATATCCCTTACTGCCCAGAGCCCCAATCTTCGCCTAGGAAGTGGTTAGCTCTATCAGGGATAAAATATTAGTATTATCCAGAATTGTGGGGGGCACCTAATGTGGGGGGGGGACATTTGTCCCACTTTGCCTCCCCTAGATCCAGCACTGTGTGGCACACAGGAAAGAAGGGGCGCTAACTTAGCGAGGTATTGCAGGACAGTGGTTATTTAGCGAGGTAATACAAATCAATAAATGACATTTCATGTATTATATAAATACTGAGATTTTAGAAAGAAAAACCCCGTTTAATCAACATAATATATGTCCATGACCGATTTTTAGACTATCCAAAAAGAAAAAAGAAAGAAAGCGAGTAACTATTTATTAAACATTTCATGACATATGAACCAAATTTAACTAAACCCCCGCGCTGTTGAAGTATTGCATAGCTGTTTGTAAAAAAGAGAGAGGAAGAAGTCTAGAAGACATCGTTGTGTTATTAGTGACCTTGTCCTTGGCTTTGTCCAGGTCCTTTGTTTAGTTTAAGTTAGATAAGGGGAGGTAACTCACAGAGTAATCGAAAACGTACCGAAAATTGGTAAGACTTTGCATTTTTCACTTTAATAATCTTTATATTATCTAATCTATGAAGTCACGAAAATTTAAATGGTTTGAGAAAAATTTACATAAAGCACTTTTGAATATTTTCATTACAGCGAATTAGAATGAAAGATCAAGATGGGACGTGATTCAGTCGACGAATACGATGATAATAAAAAATCAAAAAAGAAGAAGAAACTCAAACTGAAAAGACGTTCTAGATCTAAATCTAAATCAAGGTGAGTGTTGGATAGGCCCTATACTAAGTATTAGGTATATTGTTATGAATACAGAGAGTAAAAGTAAGTTACGGTGAACTATGATGTAGTTGATAATCTAGCCTACTTATCTTTTCCAAACATGAACTATTGTAAGCTAAATACTTTAATATACCGGTAATATATATATAATATATAAATGTGTACGGTACTGAAAAAAATTAATTATTTGATATTCATTCAATTAATTAAGAAATCGAAAGTAGTATATAAACATTCGAAAATCTCCTGCCCTAGATTCAATCAGAGTAAAAGGGTCCAATCGAAAGTTTTTAGCAGAGATCCCAACTAGTAAATATCAAGATCATGTCCAAATTTTGTTTCTGGAGCATATAGGCCTGTCTTGTGAACTACTGGTAGGCCTATTCAAGAATTCTTTATGAACTTTAAACACGCATCATCCTACATGACATGTAGATATAGTTTACTATCCTTGTACCTTCCACATGGGCAAGGGTGCAGGTGTGAATGACCAAGTCCTGTTTTCATTGAGACACAGGAATAGTGTTAAAGGGGTTAGTAGCGCATGAATGAATTGGTCCGGTAATCAATGGGCACCTCACGAGGTTCAATCCTATGATATAAGCTTACAGAAGTGTGAATAGATTATTAACATATTCTGCTCACCAAGATTGGCAAGATAATATTTTATTAAATACCCTGATAATTGGATGGAAAAGGAAAAGAAACTGAGCTTACCATCTAGAATCTAATACACCAGTTAATAGATTGCTATCTAGAAAGTGTTAAATGCCATCATTAATATTCATCAAAAAATGTCCAGTTTGTGTTACCGTGTAGTTTAAGAAACACTGTCTCTGTTTTTGACACTGATCTTCTAGTTTATGATAATAAATGGTCATAAACTAGATGACCAAGATCAAAACTAAACTAAATGGTCACAAACTTGATGACCAATGTCAAAACCAAATAGTGTTTCCTAAACTACAAGATAGCAGAAACTGGGTATTTTTTTTGATGAATCTTGATGTCATTTAACACTTTCTGGATGGCAATCTATTAACTGGTGTATTCGATTCTAGTCTCTATTATCCAGAAAAATATTCTACGAATATTAGTCTGGATGCGTTGTCAACATTCGACAAAAACTGACTGATCATAAACAACGTCTAAGGGGGGTAACTCCTCTTAAAAAAGATGTTTACACAATGACTTGGCTACAAAGACTGGATAATAAACCACATTAAAAACCAAACTCCCGGTTACGCATGAGCAATGGGCTTTACGTCAAATATTGAGAACGGACCCAGACCCTCTGTATGTTGAAGACTAGGAGGTTCTGGGTGACCGAGACTAATTAGATTCTAGATGGTAAGCTCAGTTTCTTACCTTTATTCATTAAGTCTGAATGATACCTGGTCCCTTATGATTAGTCTAGGCAGAAGAAGTAACAGAGAGAGAGAGAAATGGTCGTGTAATGTCCCCTAGACTCAAACTAGGTCATTTCGGGACTAACATAATATGGTTTAATTTGCATGTAAATCAGAGAACAAACCAATCAGTACTTTTCTGTCAACTTTTATCTTAATGATAGTTCTATTACTGCCAATTCAGATTGTTTTACCAATATTTATTGATGTCCTAGCATTTATTGTTTTATAACCTGATTATTTGTGTAGGTCCAGAAGTGGTAGTTTAAGTAGCAGATATTCGAGCAGTAAGTCAAAGAAAAAGTCTAAGAAACACAAATCGAAGAAATATTCTTCACCAAGCCCATCATACGAACGAAGGCGTTCTCGAACACGGTCACGCAGCAGGGAGAGATATTACAGATCTAGATCAAGAAGCAGAGGTAGACGGACTTGGACACGGTCGAGAAGTAGAGGTCGAAGATCAAGATCAAGAAGTAGAGGTAGAAGATCAGCGTCAAGGTCAAGGAGTAGAGGTCGTAGGTCAATATCTCAAAGTTACACAAGAAGAACTCGTAGTCCAGAACGAGAGCGATATAGACGATCTAGATCAGACAGTAGAGGTCGGAGGTCAAGAAGCAGAGATAGATATCGGAGATCAAGGTTAGACCTATTTACCTTCCGCTTATGATGTGGTACTGGAAGTCTACAATTTTTATTCAATTTTAATGAAAAATGAAATGTAACTTTATAATGAAATTGAATTTTGTTATGGGGATTTTCCTGATTATCTCAAGGATAATATGTACCAGAACTTCAGAACAACCATCAAATGATTGGTGAATTGAAGCCAGCAATCACAGCCAAAATCATCGAAATTCCTAAAGAGGAATGTGTTTGTGAAATTTACAATTTTGCACAACATATTTTTGGGAAAGAACATGACATTTAAGCAAAGTGACCAAATAACTGAAAGTTTAGGGAATGATCGCACACAGACTGAAGTTTAACTCTGAAAAAATTACTGTAGAATTTAGTAATGATTTTATGGGTTCTGTTCTTTTTGGGCCAATCTTTATGTTATACATACTCCAATTATATTGTAATGAAGGTTATTTTTTTAGAATCCTGTAATTCTAGACAAATCAAACAAAATTTATCATTGCAATATTATATATTACCAGATATGACTTGCCTGTCAGTTATTAAATCTTAAAAATGTTTTCTCATATAATTAAATCTTTTATTTTAGATCTAGCTCAGGTGATAGATATCGGGATAGAAAGAGAAGTCCAGAAACAGAAAGGTGAGTTCAATAGGTGGAACACTATATATTACAGATTACAGAATATCAGCATAGTGTATATAAAACTTTTACTTAGACATACATCAGGAGAGAGCAGGCCCGTAGCCAGGCGGTGGCACGGAGGGGCAACTGCCCTCCCAATACTGAGTCTTGTCCCCCCAATATAACAAGAAAATTGGCCTTTACCGCAAAATTCATGCAGATGCCCATGCTAGTTGGCCCTTCCAAAACATCTTTGCCCCCCAAAAACAACTTCCTGGCTACGGGCCTGGGAGAGAGCCCTACTTCAAGTCTGCTTTAGTCTCAGGGAACTCCTGCTTATAAAGCGTTCAACAATTATCTGTGACGATAATCATAATATATGATATTGTTTATTATTGAATTATGGTGTTTGTATTTACACTGCATATTTCTCTGTCACTGTCGGGTCAAAGTATACACCAACACATTCTCTTCTTTGAAGTTATATCTAGTGTTCATATGTAGCTTATTAATAATAATTGAATAATTAGAAGTTTATTTAAGTCGTGTCTTAATAATGAATGAAATGGGGTTTAACGTCCTTCTGTTATGCACTTAACCTGAGCTAATTGAAGAAGGGCATACGCCATACAGTGTGCTATGAGGGAAATTTTTGCCCGGGCAGCGGCGCTACGGCCTACTCTAATATCGAATTCCAACTGCCAAGGGATCTTTTACGTGCACTCCAATGTGTACACGGGACCTCGGTTTTTCGTCCCATCCAAACGACTAGGCAGCTGTCCTTGTCAGACCCTCCTTCTGTATCACTGACAAGGGGAAATCATGTCGGAAAATCGAGATGAACTTTCTCGGCCAATGCAGGGATCGAACACTCGACCTCCAGGCTAGCGAAACCAGCGCCTTATCCACTTAGCCACCGTGATCCCTAGTACATGAAATAAGACATACATCAGGAGAGAGCCCTATTTAAAGTCTGCTTTAGTCTCAGGGAACTCCTGCTTATAAAGCGTTCAACAATAATCTGTGACGATAATCATAATATTTGATATTGTTTATTATTGAATTATGGTGTTTGTATTTACACTGCATATTTCTCTGAAAGTCACTGTCGGGTCAAAGTATACACCAACACATTCTCTTCTTTGAAGTTATATCTAGTGTTCATATGTAGCTTATTAATAATAATTGAATAATTAGAAGTTTATTTAAGTCGTGTCTGAACCCTTTTAGGGGGATATTTTGTCCAACTGCTCAACCACTGTGGGGGAATTAATTGGCTGAAAGTTTGACGTCATATTTATTTTGACGTCATAAGACTTAACCCTTTTATGATAAAACGACATTTATGTCGCTATCCCCGTAAAGCGCGTGTGTCGGAAAACGACATTAATGTCGTTATCCCCGTAAAAGGGTTAAGAGGAGTTATTGAGAGTTTATACGTCAACATCACTTAACGTCACTTTGTCATATAGGACACAATCTATCGTTCATATTTAATTTGCTGCATGCTTATGTTAGTGAGAGTAGGCCTACTTGGCAATAAAATGATACTTTAACACAGTATAAATATCTAGAAATAAAGTTTCATAGTTAAAGTGCTATTAAATATTCAACACAAAACCCCTAAAAACAGAATGCAGGGCATTAATTTTATGAAATTACATTTGTTCATTTGCTAAGATAAGGACTCTGGGAGGGATAAGTACAGAGAATAGAACTCACTTCTTGTTTTAAAAAATATAATTCTTCAAAATCTCTTTCTAGTACTGATCCTGCAGCAAATATTCCTGGTTTTGAGGACATGGTAAGTAGAAAATTATTCAATATCTCTTAATAATAGAACTGTCTTGTAGTCATAAACTTCACATAATTAACAACTCGTAAACACGGGCATTGAGCTAACTGCCATGGTTTCAAAATCCCCGGTTGTACGTGGCAAGGAGTAGGATCGCCTGTCCAACCTCGTTGGTTTTCTCCCACTGCTAAAGACCCCTACGCGCAAGCGAATTATTGAAATAAAATTTTTTAAAAACATTTGTAAGTCACAAAATGACCTAGTTTGTGTAAAGTAGACGTTAAACCCCATTTCTCCCTCTCTCTCTGTACATCGTGGATTGTTCTGGTTGTCAAGCGTTGTATTTTTTTTGCATCTTTAAATAAAATTTTAAAAAGGCACAGGATGTTATACTGGTATGTATTTAATGGTAATTTTTTTAGTATCAGGTGTTTTATGTTATGGGTGTTCTTTCAGGCTCCACACGAAAAGGCTAGAATAAGAATGCAGTTGGCTTTAAAAGCAGCAGGTAAAGTAATGTATATTATGTATATTATAATGTGTATTTTTACATTGAATTACTAAAATAAAGGGATGGATGTATACCATTCACAACAAGCGAACATTAATTACCGTTTGTCATAGCGAACAAGAGATCAGTAAAGTATTCTATCAATTTAAACCTAGTCAAGCTTACCAGCTTAAAACTTATGGTGCAATCGGAAAGCCTAAAATATCGGCATTTCTAATTAGAAAAATATGAAATGAATTAAATTTGAGTTATAAACTACATAATTTTTTAGTATTAGTATTTCTTTATTCTCTTTCTTTTTTGATAATTCTTAGTTTGTTTTGAAAAGGGATTTTCAAATGCTATCAAATTTCGGATAGACATAATTTGTTGTTTTGTACTAAAACAGTACGATTTTGGGGTTTGGATGGCCGAATGGTTAGCGTGCGCGCGTTGTATCATAAAGCCTGTCATTGAGTCAACTAGCGTGGTTTCGAATCTCAGGTTGTACGTGGCAAGAAGTATGGTCGTCTGTCCAATCTTGTGGGTTCTCTCTGGTTTCCTCCCACTGCTGAAGACCCCTACGCGCAAGCGAATTATTGAATAACATTTAACTATATGTTAGTCCCAAAATGACCTAGTTTGTGTTGAGTGGACGTTAAACCCCATTTCTCTCTCTCTCTCTTTAAACAATTTTAAGTGTGTAACTGTTTTTTGTCTTTTATTTTATATAGCTGCAGCGGATGAGAAGATAAAAGAAGAAACAGCCAGTCTAGCAGAGAGGGCAGTCTTTAAACCCAAAGATCCAATGGCCTTCTCTACAGCGGTTGCTGAAATTGAAGATTTTGGTTTTGCGCCTTCAAAGTTCAAATCAAGTCAGTCAAAGAAAAAAAAGGTATGTTTACAGTATTATGTTTAATTGAAAAGCAATTCATCAATTTGTCAATTCAATGTGCAATATTGTCAGACCAGAAATATGTTCATTAGTACTGACACATTGTCCGATTATAACTAAATCATTATTTCCAGGTCTGACTAGGAAGATGTAGAAGCTTATCATAATTTAATTATTGCTGATAATTATTTTATGGATTGTTAATCTTAGTGTCTTTTAAATGATTTGTAAATGCCATCCATTAACTACAATAGATGAAATATTTTACCTTTGTTGAGGGGGGTTGGGATGGCCTAGTTGTCTAGAGTGCCGCGCTTCGACCTCTAGCTTGCGGCTGTGGTTTCGAGCCCTTGTGTGAGCGTATGTGGCATTTCGATAGGGGTGCCTTCTCAACCTCGTGGGTTTTCCTCTGGTTTCCTCCCACTGCTAAAAACCCCTACGCGCAAGCAAATTATTGAAATAAAATTAAACCATATGTAAGTCCCGAAATGACCTAGTAGTGTAGAGTGGACATTAATCCCTATTTCTCTCTCTCATTACCTTTGTTGACTGGTCAGATGATTTCGCTGCTTTGGGCGTATGTTTTGTTGCTTGAACGGCAACTTATCTTTGGGCAAGCAAAAACAACTTTGCAACTGGTCGGCCTGAAAAGCTTACATCCATGTTTTAATAATTCAAATTAAATACTAAATAATCCAAAGAATTTAGAATTTCATTGTCTGGTTAGCTGTGTTTTGAAAATATCTCACCCTATAGTAAATATGTGAGCGTATGTTTTGTTGCTAGAACGGTAGGTTCTTTTTGGGCTGTAAAGCTTGCATCCATGTTTTAAAAATTCAAATAGTAAATAATCCAAAGAATTTAGAATTTCATTTTCTGGTAAGCTGTGTTTTGAAAATATCTCACCCTATAGTAAATATGTGAGCGAATGTTTTGTTGCTAGAACGGTAGGTGCTTTTTGGGCTGAAAAGCTTGCATCCATGTTTTAAAAATTCAAATAGTAAATAATCCAAAGAATTTAGAATTTCGTTGCCTGGTTAGCTGTGTTTTGAAAATATCTCACCCTATAGTAAATATGTGAGCGAATGTTTTGTTATTAGAACGGCAGGTTCTCTTTGGGCTGAAAAGCTTGCATCCATGTTTTAAAAATTCAAATAGTAAATAATCCAAAGAATTTAGAATTTCATTTTCTGGTAAGCTGTGTTTTGAAAATTTCTCACCCTATAGTAAGTATATATGTATGAATGATTATATTTGCAGCGTGAGGATCAATCTGAGAAATATATTGATACACATGAACAAGCCATGTTTGGTATTGGTGGATTAGAAATTAAATCTGAAGTTGGTTTTAATAAACCTATAACTATAGATCCCAATACTCTAGCTCATCCTAATGTAAGTTATTCTCTTATTTAAATTAAATACACCCTTGGAAGTCCTCGACTTCATTTGAAGAAAAGAATGAATGAATGAAAGACATGGGGTTTAACGTCCTACGCTTAAGCACCTAACCTGGGCCAATTGAAGACGGGCATACGCCATACAGTGTGCTATGAGGAAAATTTTGCCCGGGCAGCGACGCTACGGCCTACTCTTATATCGAATTCCAACTGCCAAGGGATCTTTTACGTGCACTCCAATTAATACACTGGACCTCGGTTTTTTGTCCCATCCGAACGACTAGGCAGCTGTCCTTGTCAGGCCCTCCTTCTGTATCACTGACAAGGGGAAATCACGCCGGAAAATCAAAATGAACTTTCTCGGCCAATGCAGGGATCGAACACTCGACCTCCAGACTAGGGTTGGGATGGCCTAGTGGTCTAGAGTGTTGCACTTGTGGTTTCGAGCCCTGGTGTGAGCGTATATGGCATGAAGATAGGGGCACCTTCTCAACCTTGTGGGTTTCCTCCAACTGCTAAAGACCCCTACGCGCAAGCGAATTATTGAAATAAAATTAACCATGTTAGTCCCAAAATGACCTAGTTGTTTTTAGTGGACTTTAATCCCCATTTCTCGCTCTCTCTTTTGAAGAATTCAAAAATGTCTGTGGTGGAGGACTGAGGGTCAGTTGTTCAAATGGGATGGAAAACCAAGGTACTATATTTATTACTGGCAACATGTTCCAGTTCCCTGACAGTCAGAAAATGAAAAAGGAGGAGACTTAATCACCCCTGTTAGGACAAAACTACCCCTCATAGCACATTGCATATTCTCCGTCTTCATTTGCCCAGTTGGTGCAGAAAAGTAAGACATTATTCCCCCGTTTCGTTTCATTTATCTGGTATACTCAAGGTTTTCTGGTAACCATAGGGGGGGTTGGATGGTTGAATGGTTAGCGTGTGCGGGTTGCATCATAAAGTGTGTCATTGAGTCAGCCGGCTTGGTTTCGATTCCCTGGTTGTACGTGACAAGGAATAGCGGCGCTAGTCCAACCTTGTGGGTTTTATCTGGGTCCTCACACTTCTGAAGACCCCTATGTGCATGCAAGTTATTGAAATAAAATTAACCATGTTAGTCCCGAAATGACCTAGTTTGTGTCAAGTGGACGTTTAACCCTATTTTTATGTCTCTTGGGGATGTTGGATGGTCTAATGGTTAGCACGTGCAGGCGTGCACGCTGTATCATAAACCCCATCATTGAGTCAACTGGCATGGTTTTGAATCCCTGGTTGTACGTGACAGGAGTAGGGTCGTCTTTTCTTTTGTGAGGGTGGTGATGCAGAAAATGATAAATATATAAATGGTTTGATTTTGAATATTTTGCAGTTATACTCTGATCCAAAAGAGAAAATGGACAAATGGATAAATAAACTGGCATCTATGAGAAGAAAAAAATTTGATGGAATGTCAATGATACACTGATAGTTAATATAATTGATCAGTGTATCTGTGAGACAGTTTAAAAACTTAGTGATTGAAAGGTTTGGGGACATTGTGTATCTGCGAGAACATTGTTAATTACATAACATTAGTGTAAAAGAAGAAATTTAGAACTAGATTGTATACAGTAGCGGATTAAGCTCCACCAAGGCCTGAGGCGGCAGTTGCTGGAGGGCCTATTGGGCCTATTTAAAATGGCGTGGGCCTAATTAATTTCGGGTCAGGGTCTATATTGATTCCCGTTGGGCCTAAACCCCCGCCCCCTAACATTCATTGTCTATGCGTTTTTAATCGTATCAGACAAGTCCAAATTTTTTATTTTTTACAAAATCTTTGGGCCTGAGGCTGCAGCCTCAATGATAATCCGCTTCTGATTGTATATCAGTTGAGTTTAATACAAACTGTCTTTATTTTGACTACAACAAATATTGGTCTGAATAAATACTGTTCTCCATGCAATCTTCAATCCTCAAGTAAACTGAAGGTCAGTTTGTCTCTGAAGCAATTAAAGGACATACTAAAGCAATTCGTGGTTATTTGGTAGACAAATTGGACTGGAGTGATGAAGACAACAGTTGTAGAAAATATTATAGATAATCAGAACTTCTATAAATCATTTATTGGGCATTCCAATAACAAACAATCTGATTAAAATTAGATGTACATTATTTATTTCGTTGGATGTACCATATTTTACCTCTGTAACACCATACATTTATATTAAAATATAATCAACATAAATGTATTCTTGAACACTCCCATTTTGTTTGTGCATTGATAACATCACAGTATGTTAAAGCCCCAATAACACTCTTGTTGTAGCTGAATAATATGTCTTAATCTTTATTCTGGTCAACAAATTGTACTATTTTACAATATTCCAATTAAAAAATGATACAAATTGAAAGAATTCAACTACATGCCGAAAGATGGTTTGAAAAGCCTTACGTAAGCACTTTCAAATGCAATTTGGAATCAAACATATTTTCGAACCCTCTGGAAAAGTAAGATAGGTTGTAGGCCCCTAATGGATAATTTACACAACAGGTAGGACACTTAAACATAATATTGTAGTTAGAATAAGGCTAAAAAAAAATTCTGGACTGGTCAAGCCAGCAAGAGTGTTATTGTCCCTTCAACACAAATTAAAAATAGCACTGTCATGGCCAATGATGTAAATCTTCCTACTCAACATAAACTTTCTTGAACTGAAACACAGTGTTAAAGTTAAAGCTAAATAATCCGACATGATTTATCTATCAACAATAATGGAGTCACCGGGACAAACGAGATGTTCATTAAAGCCCCAATACCACTCTTGTTGTAACTGAATAATATGTTCCAATCTTTATTCTGGTCAACAATTTGTACTATTTTACAATATTTCAATTAAAAAATGATACAAATTTCATCTTAACACACCTAATTTTTAAAATTGGAAAATTCAACTACATGCCGTAACATGGTTTGAAAAGCCTTACGTAAGCACTTTCAAATGCAATTTGGATTTAAACATATTTTCGAACCCTCTGGACAAGTAAGATAGGTTGTAATAGATAATTTACACAACAGGTAGGACACTAAAACATCTTGTAGTTAGAATAAGGCTATTTTTTTTTTCTGGAACTGTCAAGCCAGCAAGAGTGTTATTGTCCCTTTAAATCCAACCCAATCATTTATAATAGTCTTATTTCATTTTCATTGTAACATTCATTTTGTAAATAGGACTGTAAATTTATTGATTTCATTTATGAATAAATCAGATAAATATGAAGAGTAGGTATTGTTGTACCAGGATTTTAAGCCTTCAAGTGTTTCGCATGATGTCGGATGTGATCTTCTATAAAAGATGCGATGAAGAAATAACTGTGGTCATAATCCTGAAAAATATATATAACAGTAATTAAAGTTGAAATGAATGTATGAATGAAATGGGGTTTAACGCCCTACTGTTATGCACTTAACCTGAGCTAATTGAAGACGGGCATACGCCATACAGTGTGCTATTAGGGGAATTTTGCCTGGGCAGCGGCGCAACGGCCTACTCTTATATCGAATTCCAACTGCCAAGGGATCTTTTACGTGCACTCCAATGTGTACACAGGACCTCGGTTTTTTGTCCCATCCGAACGACTAGGCAGCTGTCCTTGTCAGGCCCTCCTTTTGTATCACTGACAAGGGGAAATCACGTCGGAAAATTGAGATGAACTTTCTCGGCCAATGCAGGGATCGAACACTCGACCTCCAGGCTAGCGAACCAGCGCCTTATCCACTTAGCCACCGTGATCCCTGATTGGCATGAAACTACTCCTTTAATTGTACTGAGACCAAGAAGATGGCCTGATAAGTATTGCACTGAATCACCAGCCAGTAGGTCCCACGTTTGATTCAGGGGTCAATTGTCTAGCCTTGTTTCCCCATAAGGGCCTGACCAGAAAAAGTGTATAATTGCTTTGCTTGGCCCTATGTATACTATTGACTGCAAGTTGAAGATTCTCCTGATATTTGAAATTCATATTAAAAGAGAGAGAGGAATGGGGTTTAATGTCCACTTGACACAACCTAGGTCATTATTTCACTAATTTGCTTGGCGGCAGGGGGGTTTAGCTGTGAGAGGACCTGAAGAAAACCCACGAAGTTGGACAGGCGACACTAACTCCTTGTCGTGTACAAGCGGGAATCAAAGTCATGCCGGTTGACTATGTGACAAATTTTGTGATTTTATGTGCGTGCATTAAACCACAAGACAACCCAACCCTCCTGAAAATCGAAATAAGAGTAGGTCATAGCCCCAGGTCCAGGGCTATCGCCAAAGTCACAATTTGCGATAAAATTATGGGAGTGGCGATAAAATTTTCTACTTGGCGATAACTTTGTCGATAAAGTTTTGGGGTACTGGCGATTCTTTTTTAGATTTGGCGAAAAAAAATCCTTAAAATTCTAATCGTATTTATCCTTGATTGACCATAGCGGCATACTATAAATCAATCAACTTGCTGATAATCCCGAACATGTCATAAGTAATGATAAACAATTGTCTGAGAATAATGGTTTCAACTGATTGATAATTGCCGATAATAAAGCCTATATCTAAGCAGTACTCATCATATTGATTAACCTTAAAACAAAGGGAAGTAATCAAAATGGCCGATTGTTGCCCACAACTCTTTTCAAAGAGAGTTTACATTTTTGATAGTTGAATTTCGTTTACTGGGGGTTCATACGACATGTATATAACAGCATGGCTAATTGGAAATTATTATTTCAAATTATATTATCACCATGGGTCGAAAACGAAAAAGCGAGTTGAATAGTGACGATTCTGGAGTGAGAAAACTGTCCGCGTTTTTTCCTTACCGCCGTCGAAGTGTTCTAAAGTTAACGAAGAGCCTGACAGTGGCTTCTCTAGACGAAATGAAATCGACACTACGTTAACGATTCAGATGCCGATACCGTGACGGTACCCGAAATCAGCAATAGGCCTATTGTACATGTGAAACGAAAATTCAAAGAAAACTGGAAATTTAGCAATCCTTGGCTGAGATTTGACGCATACACGCAGAAAGTGTTTTGTGAAAATTCGAAAGTCAGCAATAGTCATTAGGTATTTTTTTTCAAACAATTGATCTTGATGTTAATGAATGTGTATCAGAGATCGTTTCTTTCAGGGCTTATATAAAATATGTTGATTGTACAATGGATAGCATTGATGATGTATTGAAACTTGCCATTAAAGAAAAATCAAATTTTGTTAATGTTAATAAAGTTGCTTGCCGATTATTGTGTTTACCGGTTGCAGCTGTGATTGTAAGTGAGGTTTTAGCAGCAGACAAGATTTAATAAAAACAGTGAACAGAAACACTATCCGATCTCCATAAATCCTTTTCCAATTGAGCTAATATGAAGCAAAGAAGATTTTGTAAATTGTAAATATATTGTTGTTTTAAGAGAACGTACAAGAAATAAAATTGTTTTATATTATTACAATATGTTATATTTTTGGCGGATAACATATTCAAGTTGGCGGAAAAAAATATCATCATTGTTTTACATAAAAATTAGAATCCATTTTGGCGGAAATTTTTTTAAAGCCAGTGTGAGCCCTGCCCAGGTCAAAATGTTATTGTGAATGACTGGTTAATTGCGATAGCCTTAAAACTCGACAGACATCAGATACCACCCTTTTCATCCTACCTCTTGCATTCTTAATGTGATAGGTATTTTCTTCTCACTACAAACTTCCACCAAGTTTTCTGGTAAAAGTTGTTTCTGTGTCAAGAAGTTATCAGCTTTTCCCTGAAATATGAATGACAAAGGAATTAAATTTCTCAACATATATATCATGTTAAATATTTAATGTGCCACTCCACACAAGTAATTATCACTCGGGGTAATCCACAAGTAATTATCACTCAGGGTACTCAACACAAGTAATTATCACTCAGGGTACTCCACAAGTAAATATCACTCAGGGTAATCCACACAAGTGATTATCACTCAGGGTACTCCACAAGTATTTATCACTCAGGGTAATCCACAAGTAATTATCACTCAGGGTAATCCACACAAGTAATTATCACTCGGGGTACTCAACACAAGTAATTATCACTCAAGGTACTCCACACAAGTAATTATCACTCAGGGTACTCCACAAGTATTTATCAATTGTGGTACTCCGCAAGTAATAATCACTTGGGGTACTCCACACAAGTAATTATCACTCAGGGTAATCCACACAAGTAATTATCACTCGGGGTATTCAATAAGCAAATATCACTTGGGGTACTCAACACAAGTAAATATCACTCGGGGTATTCCATAAGTAAATATCACTTGAGGTACTCAACACAAGTAAATATCACTCGAGGTACTCAACACAAATAATTATTACTCAGGGTACTCCACAAGTAAATATCACTCAGAGTACTCCGCAAGTAATAATCACTCGAGGTACTCCGCAAGTAATAAACACTCGAGGTACTCAACACAAGTATTTATCACTTGGGGTACTCCACAAGTAATTATCACTCAGGGTAATCCACAAGTAATTATCACTCAGGGTACTCCACTGTCCACAAGTAATTACCACTCAGGGTAATCCACAAGTAATTAGATTTTGTGCCAGATAATTTTCTAGTTAATGAATTATATTATCTATATGAAATGTCTTCTATTTTTGTCTGACCATTCAAGCGCCTGTATATTAAAGAGCTTCGGACCTTGTCTCTTTCAATCACATGACCTTCATAACCCTAATACTTGCTTCTTTAGCTGGCATTTTTTGCTCAGTAAAATGACGAAACCTCATTACAGGATAACACAGTTCATAAAAGAAAACAGAAGAAGCAGGATTTACAAAACAACAAAGCCCTAAATTTATTATTTCTAATGCATAGATATATAAATAATTAAACTTGACCTGATCCACTAAAATATCTAATGCTGGGCCATTATACTGTTGAGCTAGTTCACATGCATCATAGGCCTACAATAAATCATAATAATATATAGTTTATCGATAGTTAAAATATTCAATTTTATTCAATTAAAGGCAATAACTCAATTATCAATATATTCAATAAGAGCTATTTACATACAACAATATAAGATAGTAGCATCATCCTTCACGGCTTATCGAAATACATTAGATACTTGTTCTCAAAATCAGATATTCCCCAAAAGTGAAAGATACTCTGCCTTATACATGACACTTGTCACTACTATATCCAATAATATACATAACTTAGAAAAATTGAAATAGCTTATCTATGACAGTTCACATGGGCATACTGAATCATCAACTATGTCCTTGTGATGACTGTAAAGTTTACTAAATGACGATTTACTTCTTTTCGATAAATAATTTGTTTTTGCAAGGTTGATAAATTCGGGTTAAAAAATCGACTCCACTTGGCTACAAATTGTATACAGATATGGGTCTAAGCAATTGTCTGCGATGTCACTTAAGTGAAAGCAGACGTTAAACACCAAAGAGACAGATAGAGTCTAAGCAAGTTGTCAGTTCGATATTTTACAATTGTGACCTACCTTCCAAACAGCTTGATCTGCACCAAGATATCCATTAAAAGCTTTCTGACCCCATGGACAATTAACAGGATTACATATTGGTGAGAAGGCACTAACAGAACGGTATTTACCAGGATTCTTTAACGTACATATTAAAGCTCCATGTCCACCCATACTGTAACAAATCATCATGTTAATCAACAATCTATCAATCAACATTTAATTGTGAAAGAGAGAGAGAGAGAGAGAGAGAGAGAAATGGGGTTTAACCTCCACTCGACACAAACCAGATCATTTTGGGACTAGCATGGTTTAATTTTATTTCAATACTTCGCTTGCGCGTTGGGGTCTTTAGCAGTGGGGGGAAACCGGAGAAAACCCATGAGGTTGGACAGGCGATCCTCCTCCTTGCCATGTATAACCGGGGATTCGAAACCATGCCAGTTGACTCAATGACAGGCTTTATGATACAGCGCGCCCGCTAAACATTCAGCCATCCAACTCCCCTAATTGTGAAAGAAGATAAATTATTGTTGATTGCAGTTAAGTATATATGGTGCTATCCAATCACAATTACTGAGCTCATAAATGAGGGATGTAGATGAACATTTTTTTTCTCTCTATAAATGGTTGGGAGGAAACAGAACAATTACGCCAATGCAAGTTTAAGGTGTGTAACATCTGTTTCAGTATTCTGTTGGGATGGGTAAACTACTGTTACTATCTGATGCTTCAATTAACTTTCCAGCTTTTTACAATGCTTCACGTTTTATAAACAATGTACATGTACATATATAATTAAAGAGAGAGAGAGAAATGGGGTTTAACATCCACTTGATACAAACTAGGTCATTTTGCAACAAACATGGTTCAATTTTATTTTAATAATTCATAGGGGTCTTTTAAAGTCGGACGAAACCAGAGAAAACCTACGAGGTTAGACAGATGACCATACTCTTTGTCACTTACAACCGGGAATCGAAACCATGCAAGTTCACTCAATGACAGACCTTATGCTAACCATTCGGGCAATCTAACATCCCTGTATAATTAAAGGGACAATACCACTCTTGCTGGCTTGACAGATCGAGAAAAAAAATAATTAGCCTTATTCTAACTTCTAGATGTTTTAGTGTCCTACCTGTTGCGTAAATTATCCATTACATCCTATTTTACTTGTCCAGAGGGTTCGAAAATATGTTTAAATCCAAGTTGCATTTAAAAGTGTTTACGTACAGCTTTTCAAACCATGTTACGGCATGTAGTTGAATTTTTCCAATTTTTAAAATTAGGTGTGTTAAGATGACATTTGTATCACCAATTAATTGGAATATTGTATAATAGTACAATTTGTTGACCAAAATAAACATTTGGACATATTATGCAGTTCCAACAAGAGTGGTATTGGGGCTTTAAAGACAAGTACTTGTGTGTGCAAGATCTCCTTATATATACAAACAGCTGAAAGTTTAACAAATATTTCTATCAATTAATGAAAATGAATAGTAAATACTAACCTATGACCCATAATAGATTGTCTGTCTGGTATGGTAGGGAAATTTTCATTAATTAAAGTGGGAAGCTGAAATAGGCAAAATTGTATTTTACTAATTACATTATACCACACTCTCAATATTTATTTTTAGCAATGAAATGGGGTTGAATGTTCTACTGTTCTGCTCTTAAACTGGGCTAATGAAGACGGGCATACGCCATACAGTGTGCTATGAGGAAAATTTTGCCTGGACAGCGGAGCTACAACCTACTCTTACATTATATTCCAACTGCCAAGGGATCTTTTACATGCACGCCAATATGTGCATGGGACCTCGTTTCTTCATCCCATCCGAACGACTAGGCAGCTGTCCTTGTCAGGCCCTCCGTCCTGCATCACTGGCAAGAGGAAACCACAAAGAAAAATCTAGATGAATTTTCTCGAACACCCGACCTCAAGGCTAGCGAGCCAGCGCCATAGTCACGTGATGCCCTTAATTTAAGCCAATTTAAAAAAGGCTCTACATAAATGAATGAAATGGGGTTTAATGTCCTACGATTCTGCACCTCACCTGGCCCCAAGTTCACAAAGCATTCTCAGACTTAAGTTGAGAATTTACTCAACTTTCAATCCATGTTTATGAAAAATATCTTTAATACAGAAACATCAAACTGTGCACATAGTATTTTATTGATGTATTTGATATATTAAAATAACACAAATTTTATAAAGGGATATATCTTAGTTAAAATAAGGTGAACAATTTTGAGTAAATTCTCAACTTAAGTCTGAGAATGCTTTGTGAACTCTGGGCCTGAACTCTTGAATACCTCCTGAGTGATGTAAGAATACATTCTATAGTTAGTCTGCCATTTATCCTGTGTAGCATCAACATAGAATCCAGCACCTGATCCAAAATCATAACTATCATTTTCCCCTTCTATATTAACGCCACCTGAGTAAAATAATTACTTTGTTTAATACTATATTCACCAAATTTACAAAAATATTTAATTAATGTCAGGCACTAATGAAATACTACCTGACATTTTCAACTTGGTGCTGGACATGTATTAATAATATCAATAAAAAAGACAAATCAGTGCTGGACAAAATGACAGACACCAGAGCCTTATTTCAATACTCTCTAGATCAAAGATGTTTTCAATTTTGATATTACTGAATTTTTGCAATTCATTGCCTGGAGCTCTTAAATTATTGGTAGACACAAGCCTTGAAATAAGGCACCTGTCACTGACAATGTCAGGCACAGATTCAGGGTTTGTCAGGCACTAAACCTCTGGCAGTGGTGCCTGTCATTTTGTCCGGCACTGAATTGTCTTTTTTGATAATACATGTCTGGCACTAAGTTGAAAATGTCAGGTACTCTTGTCAGTGACAGGTGCCTTATTTCAAGGCTTGGGTAGACAATCTATTTGTTTAGATGATTTACATAAAGTCTTACGTGGGCTAGTATCTGGAGCAACGATGATCAAACCATGTTCAGCAGCATATTTCTGAGCTCCTGATTTCGTTACAAAATTCTGCTCTGTACACGTCAGTCCTGTATTTAAAAATTAAATGTGAAAACTTATTAAACTGCAGGAAGCGTGGAATGGACATGAATACACCTATTAAAAGAGAGAGAGAGATAAATGGGGTTTAACGTCCACTCATATGGTTTAATTTTATTTCAATAATTCGCTTGCATGTAGGGGTCTTTAGCAGTGGGAGGAAACTGGAGTGCCCGGAGGAAACCCACGAGGTTGAGAAGGCGCCCCTATCTCCATGCCACATACGCTCACACCAGGGCTCGAAACCAAAGCCGCAAGCCAGAGGTGGCCAGCCTATTAAAGCTCCAATGTATTTAATATAGACGTTTAACAGTATATACAACCAAGAAAAGATAATTATGCCATTTTCTACACGCCAGAGTCGATTCGGTATGAAACATTTTTTGGTTTCTGATACAAAAGTTCTAAACTATCGTAAATCTTTTTTCCTCTGTTCTTTGACAACTAAATAAACTAAATTATAATTTGAAAAGATGTACCTGATAACCAATAGATAACAGGAACTTTACCACCAGATGCTGCAGGAGGTAAAAATACCCCAAACTTCATTGTACATTTTAATTCTGCACTACAATGATTAAAACAAAACAAAAATGAAATGGGGTTTAACGTCCTACTGTTCTGCTCCTAAACTGGGGTAATAAAGACGGGCATACACCATACAGTGTGCTATGAGGGAAATTTTGCCCAGTCAGTGGCACTATGGCCTACTCTAATTATATTGGATTCCAAAATTACAACTGTCAAGGGTTCTTTTACGTGCATGCCAATGTGTACACAGGACCTCAGTTTTCCGTGCCATACGAACGACTAGACAGTTTTCCTTGTCAGGCCATCCAATGATTAATAAAACAAATACAAGTATTTTCACATATGTTTTTGAGAACAGCCTTTGTATTAAGGTTGTTGTGTGAATTCAAATTAACAAAGTTGATAACTTAAAACATCTTACATCATATTCAGCATAACCATAGCGGCTTACTTGTAGGGCTCTTAACGAATATTAAAACATTACTATCGAAAATATATTCTACTTTACATGTATTTTCTTTCTTTTTATTGGGAGCTTAATTTTTAAATTATATTAAAAGATTAAATTAGGTATTATGTTCGATTTAGGCATCTTTACACATCACCCTTGAATCCGTGGTGAACCAAGGAGCGTTTATATATGTTTATGTATGTTCGTTCTAATGTGATTTTTCTTTCATTTTGTAATTGTATGCTGCTGCTCAGGGGCGTTTTTTTAATGCAATAAACTTAATTACTTATTGGCACATTTTTTTCTCATACAATCAATTTGTACATAGGGGCCATCCATAAAGTACGTACGCTTGAAGGGGGGATGGGGGGCACGCCAAAAGCGTACAGGTGCGTTAATTCAATGGAAAAACTTTCGTACAGGAACGTACAGGGGGGAGGGGGGGTCTGAATTTTACCCATTTTGAGCGTACATACTTTATGGATGGCCCCATACCCTAACATCATGTCAGACAATAAATTATTCTCTCATCGATTCTTTTAAGTTGTATATGATTCTTTTGTTTACACAAATAAATTATGGATCATAATTTGTCTGTGTCCCATCATTTTGTGTTCAACAAAGTCAATAGTGTTATTATTTAATACCTTTCATGAGAGAAAACCTTTTGTTGACCCCCAAATAATTTATTCGAGGAAACTTCTGTTAAAGCTGCCATTTTAGAAAACCTGGAAAAATAAATTATACATGTATATAAAATATCTTTTAATATGCAACATTATGAACACACATGAAAGGATTAAATTTGAGAGTATAAAATATATTATAAGTGAACTTTCAAAATGTAGGGGTATAAAGTGTTCAAAATAAGTAAGTAAATTGCCCAGACAGCGGCACTACAGTCTACTCTTTTTTTTAATTCCAATTGGTAAGGGATCTTTGATATGCACATTGATGTGTAGGCCTACACAGGACCTCAGGGTTTTTGTCCCATCCGAATGACAACCAGCATATATTATTTGTACTCCCTTGCCCAGAAAGGGTGGGGGGCGGGACTGGAGGACCCAGGAAAAAAACCCATGAGGTTGGACAAGCGATCCCAGTCCTTGCCACATACAGACAGGTAATCGAAACCATGCCACACACCAACTAGCATTTACACCCCCCTCCTCCAGATTAACAGCAAAAATCATATTTGCATGTTGCTTGTATAAAAAAAAAAGGTAAAAAAAAGGTATTATTGTTCTGCATCTTCAAGGAACACAAAATATTCTAATGACATGTGAAGGAAACAGGCATTTCAGACTTAATTTACTGTTGGATTAAAACTTTTTTGGTAGATGGGTCTGTAACTGGGATCTATAACATAACTATAGTATAATCTATCTATTTTCTCTATTAAACCGGCATTTTCTATTCTTCATTTCCCGAATTTTTAGGAATATTAATACCTATCCGTTCATGGAAGCTTATTCAATGGATATAAACAATACTATAAAATAATAATAAGAAAATGTCACAGACGCAAAAACAAGATTTACCAATAAATTTAAATGTATTATTTGCAGGTCGGTCAGCTGAAATGCTTGCAGTCTTCAGGGACGAACAACCGCTTTCTTAGGGCTATTTTTATCAATGCGCTCACAAAATAGGACCTGCATAGGATTCTGTATTTGCTCTAAAATAAGAAATTAAATCATAAAAAAAACGTCACCAGAACAAATATTTTATTTCGATTTACATCGAGAGAAAATCATATTCATATTTGATGCAAACTAAATTCAGTGTATTAATCTCTGACCTATAAATAGAATTATTTAGAGTTATCTTCCTATACCGGAAATAAATAAACGGAAAGAATAGAAAATGTGCACAGGAGAAAATCTGAAATAATTGTAATAATAATTTGTGAACAGAAAAGTAGACAAAGATGCCAGCGCTTGAAGTGCTACGGCCGGTTATTCCGGATGGCCAAATTGATATTGAACAAGAAAAGGTCCCACCACCGTCAAAACCAGTGATTGGGATCATTTATCCCCCACCAGAAGTGAGAAGTATCCTTGATAATGGATGGATTGAATTCATCATAATTGATTGCAACTTCCAAGTTGAAATTCAACACTTTGTGTTGTTGAAAAAATGATCACTTGATATTTCATTTTGTATATGGTGCGGATCTTTTCAACTTTCTATTATTTAATAATAGTGTTATAGATCTACTACATTTGATTCTTTTCATTGGTTTTGGTATGATAATAATAATAATAATCACGTCATTTTACAAGGGTAGCAAATTAGGCCTGAGGCCTTTTTCAAATTTGGCCCTTGGCACAGATCGTGCGAATGGTTTCGATCATTACTGCAGGAAGAAACCGAAGAACTCGGGGGGAAACCTGCCTGATCGGACGGGAGACCGAATATCCCTCTCACTTACAACGATAAAGTTCATGCCCTGAGCTGGGATTGAACCCTCGTTGCATTGGTGAGAAGCCGCCTCTCTATCGCAACGGCTATCCGACCAGCTATATGCTTGGCAATCATCATCATGTTACGCAGTGGATATTTTGCCGGATCCGGTTTCACATTTTTATGACTATTTTACCGTGAATTCTCTTGCACATGCGCAGTTCTCTGATCCGTGCACTTAGCAGTTTTCAGCACTTTTCGCTTTGGCAATGATGCGTAACCATAACCCATGACCCTACTCCTACCCCAAAACTTAACCCAAACCCTAAACCTAACCACCATTCGTTAGGGGTTTCAGGTCACGTCACTTTAGGTTGAAATCGGGACAGCCAACAGCTGAAATATAGCCCACTTCAATCTACGATTCTGAATTACTAATTGATGTAAATGCATTCCTAACAATTGTATTACAATAGTTTAATATCAATCTCAATATCTGCAAAGATTTAGGCTAAAAAAGTATCGAAATGTTAGCGAAATTATCGTTTGTTTACAGGAGACGCTAGCGGGAAAATACCGCTCTGAGGTCACGCGGCTGGTAAATTTCCATTGACGACATTGCTACGGCCCACTTCATTGGTGAATCCGATCGTTAGTTTTCAGGGGATTTTCATATAGAACCAATCAAACGATAGATAACATTTTTGTGATTATTATTGTACGTGATACCTCGAAATCAGACAATTAGAGCCCTAGAAAATGGAATTTATCTGTTTTGATGACTGAAAATTGCTAAATTTCGACTAAATATAAAAAAAAATTCTTGAGGTATCATCGAGATTATAAATATTTGACATATTAATATTATCATTCAAATTATTACGATTGTAATAAATTTTAGCTGATAATAACGATCGGATTTCAGTTTTAAAATTAGTACTCGCGATTCTGAAGGGGAAATACCGCTTACGACGTCACTCAAATATGACTGAAAAGCACTTATTTTGGTGCCGTGCTACGCATTGACCGGTATAGAGCAGTTTGATTACATTATTGACGTCAATCTCGGATTTTAAAATTCCATAACTTTGGATCTAATTAGAATATTTTGATGAAATAAAAAGGATTGGGTAGCATTTTATGTATATTTTCAAAAAATATTTAAAAAAAAATTTTTTCTTTCATTTAAAACTTTGACCTGAAACCCCTACATTCGTTCTTTGTCTAACACGACTACTTTCTCCGTTTCTTATAAAGGAACGAAATAGCCATACTTGGATTTCTACGGTAGAATCCAGAGAACTAGTTTTAAAATAAAATAATAAATGTAAATTGTAGAAAAGCATTTAGAATATTATTCTATTTCGGTCAAGGGCTCATTTCTGTGGATTTTGGTTTTTAATTTAAGTACTAAGACTGTCAGTGGTTTATGTTTTTTCCGTAAAACCGAGCTTCTGCGCCAAACTTGAAAGACGAAGTTACCGTTCTTGTGGAATATATCAAGAATCGCACAACCGCGCATGTCGAACGGATCAGAGAACTGCCCATGTGCAAGAGAATTCACGGTAAAATAGTCATAAAAATGTGAAACCGGTTCTGGCAAAATATCCACTATGATCATGTTATGTTTGATCAGACTCCTTTTTTCTATTTCTATCACAGTTTTACACCGAAAAACTAGCGGTTAGCTGTCCATAATGTGTCCAAATCGAGCTTTCTACCTTCTTTTAGTCTTAGGGTCAGGTATTTAAGATTAAAACCTATATAACACAAAAATGGGACTCCCATCAAATTCAAACATGAATGCCCGATGCATTTGTCATGGTTTATAATTTAATTAATATTAGAGAACAATCAACAAAATAAATCTTTTTTTTTTTCAATAAATATTCTATAACATTACAAATTCATTAACAAACAATACAAATACAATTCAATAACAAAGTCACACTCAGTAGATTCGAATATTTAAAAACTTGTCCTGAATCATGTTGAATTACTTTCTCTGCAGTGCCTGTGATTTAAATTTAGCTAATCTTAATCATCAAGCGAGTGGATAATCTTTGATTTATTTTCAGATTCCATATCAAGTCAATTAAATGTTGTCTAAAGAGTAAAAAAGGCAGATATTGATGTAAAAAATAAATCAAACATAAATTACAATCCTGATGCAAAGTTTTGTTGTTTTTTTACTTATCGTTAAAGGGCCAATCCCGATAAATTTTTGGGGAATAAAACTGCTAAATTTTGTGTTAATTTCATGTAAAACCCATTATCTAAGGCCGATCAACTAACACAATTTTTGTGACACGCTTGTAAATAACTTTAACCTGACAGTCTGCATCTGGAAATGGAGATCTTTGTATCATACAGCATCTGGATAATCCAGACTTTTTTCTATAAAAATAATATGTAGGTAAAATTAACCTTTTGTTATCAAGTACAGTACATGGGCCATTCACTGTATAGACCTCTCAAGAAACGTAAATCGATTATCAGGTCACCAAATGAAAAAAATGCCCCGAAACTTAAAAGGGTTACGTGTCCGGATAAGCAGTTTTGGCGTTCACGTCCAAACGACTCAATATTTTGAGTTGAAATTTTGAGACAAGGTATATACACTATTCCCCTATATTTTGGTGTTTTATTTTCAAATATTCTCAGACTTTTATTTTTGAGCCCCTGTATAATACGGGACTGTCCCTTTAAATAATTAGGGCCTGGCTCTATGAAAAAACAGGAATCATATACTCTTCAATGTATTTCATATAAGGGGCATATCCAAAGACTTTCAGGTACTCTGAAGACAATATTATCAGACCATTATACCTTTGTGAGATGATGATACATTATATTTAACGGCACAATTTGCAGACTAAAATGGTAAATATTGACTGTCAGACCAGACATAGAAAACTGTAGTCTTACCAAAAGACATATTAGTCTAAAATATAGTATCCAATCAAAAAAATATCCAAGGTTCATATTACATAGAATAGATTTCATACTGCCATCATCTTGCAATGATTGAGTTTAGTCATAAATCATGATGAATTTCTATCAATGGTAATATTATCTAGTTCCATAGCATATTTACTATGGTAGTTAATTCTACATTGAACAGCAGAAGCCTAGTAAAGTTAAGGTTTTTTTTTTTGACTACCAAGTACCTTTACCTGTGACTGTATTTAATTCCAAAGACTATTACATTGATTATTTTTTGAAAATCAGAAGAAAATTTTTTTTTTTCAAAGATTTTTATTCAAAGACATACATCGGACAGTGATGTAATGGTTAGACTAGTACAATTAAAAAAAACCTCATTGATTTTCAGCTTTGATTATTCAGTGTGTCATTTTAGTGTTCCCTTTAACTTTACCAAATAGACATTGTTGATAAAACTGCTAGCTTTGTTGCCAGAAATGGACCAGAATTTGAGAATAGGATTCGACAGAATGAAGTTAATAACCCCAAGTTTAATTTTTTGAGTGAAAATGATGCCTACCATGCCTATTATCAACATAAAGTTAAAGAATTTAAGGAAGGGAGAGGTAAGTGGTACCAACAAAGAAAAAGAATTCAAAAATAATATTACCATATTTAACTTATCATGTTAAGCTAGTTTACACAGACTTTCATATTTATGTTTTCTTAACCTGAATACAAATTAAGATACAAATTTTAACGAAAATTCATTATGACATTTTGACTTATAAATTTATTTATTTTTTATTTTTTTCAGGTCAAGAACCATTAGCACCAAAGGTTTGTACTTTTATTTATTCATAAAGACTGGGAACATAAATTTTTAACTCCCTGAGAAGAAATATGAAATGTTACAGAATTTTATGCAAGGCTACCAGATTTTAGTGGGTTACTTATAAAACATTCTGGGACAAGTTTTTGCAAGTCCAGATGGAAAAATGCGCCTGCCATGAAAATTCTTGTCCGGGGCTAGAATTGTTTATGTAAAACGTACTCTAAAAAGAAATGGGACTTATGGCTTGTGCTGAAAGGTCATTTTCTAAAACAAGTGTATATCATGATGATTTTTGGACTTGATTGTCCAGTATCAGTGTTGATTAAACCGTAAGGTCATAATTAAAAGATTGTTTGTTTGCCCAAACGCTACCTACCCCCCAAAAAATCTGCCTACTCAAATTCTTTTATTGCCGTTTTTGAAGGATTTTTTTTAACAGCATTTTTTTTACGCTTGACAATGCCTCCCAAACGTGAAAAATCGGTCGGGAGATTGAACAGCCACTGTCATGTCTATACATAGTAACACCAAACTCGACACATGATTTTATAAAATCTCGTTATTTATCGTCAAAGTCTGGCCCCCCCCCCCCCCAAAAGAATTTGCCCACCTACCTACCTACCTATACCTAATCATCATGAGTCGGGTTTGGGCAAACTGAAATATTTTTAACCCTGGCCTAATTATTGAATATGTACCGATTTTTTTAGCCTGGAGGACAGTCATTGGCACGGCAACCGCAAGAACAAACAATCAAGCTTCCGGAAGTGTTTGTACCTAAAGAAGCCCCACCTGAATTTGAATTTGTAGTAGACCCACCTTCAATATCTGCATATGATCTGTAAGTTGGAAAATAAATTTATGATTGTATGTTAATTCAAGCTCAATCATGTTTGTGTATGATAAAAGTTCATCTTCATGAAAAAATGCCCCTTTGACTCGCAAAATTTGTACGTCTATGGAGAAAATTTTTTTTTGAAGGGTATTGGAAATCAAACTCTGGTTTTAACAAGGAATTTAATGATACTATTTAGTTTGTATTTGGTGACGAAATTGACATTGATTATTGCATTTATAATTGATGTTGAAGTTCGGAGATTTTTTTATCCGTGCAATATAAGTTCTATGTCTATGGAGAAATTTTGTTTGTGGGCTACTGGAAATCCAACTCTAGGACTTCATTATCACCTGGTTCTTACAAGGAATTTAATGATACTATTTAGTTTTTGTTTGGTGCATTAATTGATGATGAAATTGACAAGGATTATTGCATTAGTATTGATGTTAAAAATGGAGATTTTTTATCCGTATTGTACAATGCTGGGTAACTGATCTTGTTATATACAAATGGTATACACATATTGATTTCAATTCATATCATTATTTGAAATACAGTAGTAAGTCTCCAAGAATGTTCAAAATCCAAAATAATCATTCAGGATATTAAAGGTGAATGTATTCTCAGCTTCGTTTGTTTTTTTTAATATTTATAGAGATGTAGTCAAATTAACAGCACAGTTTGTTGCTAGAAATGGACGTCAATTTCTCACAACTGTAATGCAGAGAGAACAGCGCAATTATTTATTTGATTTCCTTCGACCACAGCACAGTTTATTCAACTACTTTACAAAACTTGTTGAACAGTACACAAAGGTAAGAAATGGCATAATATCCAGTATATAAAAAAACCTTTGGGACTTGAATAATGATATATTTGTGGATAGATGTGAGTTATTGTTCAGACACTGGCAGACAATTATAAGGTGGCATAAAATCAATAGAAATTAAGTATGATTTGACCGCCATAACTTCTGTGAATAAATATGAATAAAAATATAGATAAAGCACTCTTTATTTAAGAAGTTCTCAACTACTCTATGAATTACAAGTAATTACTTTTATTCGTGTAGATTCTTATTCCACCCAAAAATCTACGGGAAAAATTGGCAAAGGAATCAGAAACATACAAACATGTTTTAGACCAAGTGAAATACAGAGTAGAATGGGCAAAACATCAAGATAGAGAAAAGAGAAAGGAGGAAGAAGCAATTGAAAAAGAAAGGGGTATGTTTCAGTTTTGAAATAACTAAAATCTGCTTGATCCTTGATTTTCTGTTCTTCAGGAATACATGTTGAAAAAATTCTTCATGGGAAAATGACTAGTTTAAAAATCAACAGCCTTTTAGTTCCAAATTTTAAACTAAGAAACTGTCAAGTGTTTCCAGTGGCTATTTATTGATCAAAACCACAAAAAAATTTAATTGATTTGGCCTAAGGTAGAGTTAAAATGTGTGGCCGAACCAATTAGATCTAATTGAGTACTGAATCATAAAATGATTTCGACAGAGAGAAAAGGCATAGGACCCAATATGTATTTAACTTGTTTTATACTATCTTCTAAAAATATCAAAGTATGTGCAGTGATTAACAAATGTAAGTTTTATTAAAGTTACATTATTCAAGATATAGATAAGAACTAGCCATTCTTGCTATAATAGTTCGAAAGTAGGTGATGTAAAATGAATAATTTGAAAATTTCATTCAAATTACTCCATTGCAAGCGAAGATATTGGCATTTGAAGATTTGGCCGATGTGTGCAATAATTTCAACCACGGTCCTGGTTGATCAAAGCTAAGACTTGAAGCGTCTGGAACCGCCATATTTGATTTACCACTGAAACGTTTTAATCTGTTTAATATCGGAGCAATCTGATGCCATCCAAAGTTGATTAAGGCCTGGATCAGTTAATTAATGTCTAATTAATACTTTAGAAAACATTTCATGCCCAAATAAGGACCTGCACTAGGCAGATTTAGCTCTTGAATAATGCATGTTTAACTTTCTGATCTCTATTTTAGTTGCGTATGCATCCGTTGACTGGCATGATTTTGTTGTTGTTGAAACGGTTGATTTTCAACCTAACGAACAAGGTAGGTCATTATTTATGGAATTGTTCAGTTACATTAAAGTGGAATTTTGAAACAATAATATAAGAATTACTATTGTATTTAAAACATCTATTTGGCTGCTTTGATTCACTGCCGCATGCAAACTACGCGATTTTGAAATTCTCTTTACCAACCCATCAGACTGCTTAGATATATAACAGTAGATTTCTGGAAACTATTTTTTATTTATTTATTTAAAGGAGCTAAATCGCTAATATTTTGGACCTTGAAATTGAACCTAATAGGTTGCAAAGCATATAATAATGTATTCTGATTGTAGATACACTGATTTACATTAAATTGTTTCCGTTTTGACTCTAATTTAAAATCAGTTATGTCCAGCGAAATATGGCATGAGTCTCAACCGTATTAAGTATTTCTAGTGTCTGGTTATTCTAGTCTACTGCGCATGCCCAAGAGATAAAATGTGGCCTCATCGTTTGACAGGAGTGGTGGAATGAGTTTAGCCTTGTTCGTTCTGGTCACTTGTTACAAGTGATGCTGAAACGCTCTATGGTACACGATTCGTGTACCAATGGTAAAACGTTTTTTTTTTTGTTTCAAATATTGGATATCAGAGGCCTACCGTTTCCAGGTAAGATCACAACGTCAATGTTGATTTAAATCGACGAATAATTCGTGTTTTCGATGTCGAAGATTTTGGAGGATTTTGAGTTACGGGCTTGGGTCCTTTAATAACAGTTGTCTTTTATTTGTTGATAAAAGTATTATTCTATAACTCCTATACTCATTTTCACATCTATAACCTAATGTAATTGTAATTTTAAAGGAAATCTTCCGCCTCCGACAACACCAGATGAAGTTGGAGCTCGAATGTTGGCACAGGAAAGATTAGTTAAAAAGGTCAGATATTAAGCTTCTTATCAAGATCAAGTGTTTCGCTGTTATTTTTATGGGGACTTAATTCGTTGTCACCACTGACTGTCAGGAAGTCTGTCTGTTCACATTTTGTTTGTGATCACTTCACAGGATACAATTTAAATCCGTTTATACCCCAAAGATCTCAGTTCCTTTTGATATTAACGTACACTGTAAGTTTACAGACACCCTGTCCATATTGGCGACTACTATGAAATAATAGTAAATGCAGGAGGACTGCACTACACGCAAAACAAAAAATATACAAGATAAACCTGCGGACAAGACAGAAAATAGACATTGCAAAAACTAAACAATTATCAAATCAAGTGAATGGATCCGGGGGCCAGCCGTAAGCGTCCACTGCGCTGTACAGTCCCGGGCCTGTCTTGGTACAGGCTTCACTAAAAAGATTTACATAAAAGACGTAACAAAAAAATGCGACCGATCTTGTAAGTGGTCGTCTCTTCAATGGCGATAGTCAGCCAATCGACGTCAGGTGTTAGAACGTCAAATAATTTTAACAATAAGGGCGATAATCCGGACAGAAACTCGGAAAACGCTAAAAAAATGTAGTGAGCTAACAGGAGCAAAGCCCGACAACGAGAACATTCTGCAGTACGAAGGGCTAAAACTCTACTCTAATAGTAAATGCAGGAGGACTGCACTACACGCAAAACAAAAAATATACAAGATAAACCTGCGGACAAGACAGAAAATAGACATTGCAAAAACTAAACAATTATCAAATCAAGTGAATGGATCCGGGGGCCAGCCGTAAGCGTCCACTGCGCTGTACAGTCCCGGGCCTGTCTTGGTACAGGCTTCACTAAAAAGATTTACATAAAAGACGTAACAAAAAAATGCGACCGATCTTGTAAGTGGTCGTCTCTTCAATGGCGATAGTCAGCCAATCGACGTCAGGTGTTAGAACGTCAAATAATTTTAACAATAAGGGCGATAATCCGGACAGAAACTCGGAAAACGCTAAAAAAATGTAGTGAGCTAACAGGAGCAAAGCCCGACAACGAGAACATTCTGCAGTACGAAGGGCTAAAACTCTACTCTAATAGTAAATGCAGGAGGACTGCACTACACGCAAAACAAAAAATATACAAGATAAACCTGCGGACAAGACAGAAAATAGACATTGCAAAAACTAAACAATTATCAAATCAAGTGAATGGATCCGGGGGCCAGCCGTAAGCGTCCACTGCGCTGTACAGTCCCGGGCCTGTCTTGGTACAGGCTTCACTAAAAAGATTTACATAAAAGACGTAACAAAAAAATGCGACCGATCTTGTAAGTGGTCGTCTCTTCAATGGCGATAGTCAGCCAATCGACGTCAGGTGTTAGAACGTCAAATAATTTTAACAATAAGGGCGATAATCGGGATCGAAGGGGTAAAGCGCAAAATAGCGGCAGTTGTTTCATTGGCATATGTTGAAGATAATATCCAGCGGTTTACTTCATTTATTGATTTACTTTGTCATCCCTAGGATTTTCATTTAACTCCCAGAATGCAGTAGCGGATTATCATTGAGGCTGATGAGGCTGCAGTCTCAGGCCAAAATATTTTGTAAAAATATTTTTTTTAAAATTTGTCTGATACGATTAAAAACGCATAGACAATGAATGTTAGGGGGTGTGGTTTAGGACCTTTGGGAACCAGCATAGGCCCTGACCCGAAATTAATTAGGCCCATGCAATTTTAAACAGGCCCTTATAGGCCCTCCAGCAACTGCCGCCTCAGGCCTTTGTGGAGCTTAATCCGTCACTGCCAGAATGGTTTGATTATTCTCGTTGAAATTAACTGATATCTACAAGCCTGGAAATAAGGCACCTGTCACTGACAATGTCCGGCACAGATTCAGGCTTTGTCAAGACACAAAACCACTGGTGCCTGTCATTTTGACCGGCACTGATTTGTCTTTTTTAATGATATTATTAATACATGTCCGGCACTTAGTTGAAAATGTCAGGTACTATTTAATTAGTGCCTGACATTTTGTCAGGTACATCTAAAACCGTTATTTCCAGGTCTGGATATCTATTTGCCTTGTATGTAGTCCTATCAATTATGTATTTTACAGACTGTAGATCCTGATGAGATGGATGTAGAATCCGATGATGAGTCGGAAGATGGTAGTCAGGTAGCAGAAGATGAACCTAAAACTCAGGTACTTTGGTGGATAATATTCTTATTGATTTCGTATAACCCTGATTAAATCTGTGTACAGAAACAATTTAGTTGTTGTACAGAGAGAGAGAGAGAGAGAGATAGAGAGATGGGGTTTAACGTCCACTCAACACAACAAGGTCATTTTGGGACTAACATGGTTTAATTTTATTTCAATGCGCGTAGGGGTCTTTAGCAGTGGGAGGAAACCGGAGTGCCCGGAGGAAACCCACAAGGTTGAGAAGGCGCCCCTATCTCCATGCCACATACGCTCACACCAGGGCTCAAAACCACAGCTGCAAGCCAGAGGTGGCCGGCCAGCTAGAGGTCGAAGCGCGGCACTCTAGACCACTAGGCCATCCCAACCCCCAGTTGTTTTACAAATACTTCTTTAAAAGATATTAAAATATTGTTGGTTACATCTGATTTGATGTTAATATCTTTAGTCTGTCTAGAAAAATATAATTACATTTTGTAAGGCTGGAATTTGTTCACCTACTTAATAATGCAAATGTCAGTAACAAATTGAAAATATCAATAAAATAGTGGGTTTATATTAAAGTTTTAAAATCTCACATGACTTTTAAGGTGACTATTGTCTATTTGAAGCCTGAGGTAACAGGGTAAATACGAGTGTTCCCCTTTAATATAAAACATAATTGTCATATGTTGTGTTCTTTATTTCTTTTAATCAGACAGTTTGAGGGGAATATTGTCTAATTGAGGTAACAGGGTAAATACGAGAGTTCCCCTTTAATATAAAACATGATTGTCATATGTTGTGTTCTTTATTTCTTTTAATCGGACTGTTTGAGGGGAATATTGTCTATTTGAAGCCTGAGGTAACAGGGTAAATACAAGAGTTCCCCTTTAATATAAAACATGATTGTTATATGTTGTGTTCTTTATTTCTTTTAATCAGACTGTAGTTGAAGGTTCTGGTGGAGAATCGGAAGAGGAAGAAGATGAAGAAGAGAATATAAGAATGCATCGTCCAGCACCCCCTCCCCCTCCTCCTCCTCCTCCTTCAGATGCCCCTCCAATGCCACCTACACCTGGTTCAGTTATCATCAAGAAAAATTACGATCCAAAAGGTTTGTTGATTTAGCTTTTTTCTATCTGATTAAACCAAACACTGTTCATATGCATTACAACCATATATTATAAGAACTTGTATGGTTTGGTTGTATTGCAATTGTGGGAGTTGAAGTGCAGTAGTCAAGAGGTAGGGCACTGGTGTCTGTTCTAGAATGACCCTAGTTTCGGTATTTTCAAGTCTGTTTATCACCGTGCTTAGTCATAAGGATTTTACAAAAAAAGTCAACATCCATCCATGTTTGTATATGAACCATTGGAAGTTGGACTTCAAAGAAGATCAAGCAGATATGAAACCCTCACAATTCCACCCACAGTTCTTCCCATTTGTATTGTACATGCATCTAGCCAACTGAAATTTGTCTGATTTTCATCTCAAAGAATTGTGTTGACAATACTTAAACTCATTCCATTATTTCATTGTTATTGGCATTGCAATTACTACCTCAGACCTGTCTTCAAATAGACTATAATGTGAAAAAGTTGGATGATTTGTTTTGCAAGATGAGTATCTGTCTACAAATGTTTGGTCTGCAGATTAGGCCAGTTTTAAGACAATTTTTTATTCAACATTGAACAGTTTACATATAAATACCAAAAAAAAAATAGAGCTACTTCTCTAACTCTTTTGAATAAAATTTTAATTGCAGATATCTTTCTCCATAGCAAAATTAGTAAATATTTAATAAATATGTTTATACATGTGTTTATTACAGCAAGAGCTGTTACTGGTGAACAGCCATCAGATCAGTTTATGATATCACCTATAACGGGTGAGAAGATTCCAACAGACAAAGTACACGAACATATGAGAATTGGTACGTATAATTTATATTGGTTAAAGTTATATTATTCAAGATATAGATAAGAACTAGCTATTTTTGCTATACTAGTTCGAAAGTAGATGATGTAAAATGAATAATTGGAAAATTTCATTCAAATTACTCCATTGCAAGCGAAGATATTGGCATTTGAAGATTTAGCCGATCTGTGCAATAATTTCAACCACGGTCCTGGTTGATCAAAGCTAAGACTCGAAGCGTCTGGAAGCGCCATATTTGATTTATCACTGAAAAGTTTTAATCTGTTTAATATTGAGCAATCTGATGCCATCCAAAGTTGATTAAGGCCTGGATCAGTTAATTAATGTCTAATTAATACTTTAGAAAACATTTCATGCCCAAATAAAGACCTGCACTAGGCAGATTTAGCCCTTGAATAATGCATGTTTAATCATATTTTATACCAATTTCTCAATGCAGATTGCTTCATAGTACAATTCAAAACCATCCTGTTATCAGTTAGAATCAATGCTCAATATCTGTCACTGAAATTGACTGACTAAGTTAAAATTAACTGTTGGACCTTTGCCTTTACTGATACCGGTGGTGGAAGTTAATGTGGAACATAAATGACACTACCCTGCCAAAATTTCTCCTAAATGCTTTACATAGCCATAGACACTAATACAGGTCTCCCCAAAGGATATAATAAGATTTATTTATGGAATAGAGAAAGACACTAAAATGAGGATATTTTGTCTCCCCAAAGAATCACATGCTCACTATTTATGGATGCTAAAATGACCATATTAGTCTAAAACAAAAAAATAAAATGGGAGTTATTTAAATTAGCCATAGACACTCAAATGATGGTATTAGTTTCCCCAGAAAATAAATCTGATCTTTTTATCTGACTAAAATTAAAATGATTGTCTTAATCGCCCCTCAAAATAACATTACTGCAGTCCTTATGGTTTTCTTTACTAGGTCTATTGGGGGGTTAGGATGGCCAAATGGTCTAGAGTGTCGCGCTTCGATCTTTAGCTGGCCGGTCACCTCTGGCTTGCGGCTGTGGTTTCGAGCCCTGGTGTGAGCGTATGTGACATGGAGATAGGGGCGCCTTCTCAACCTCGTGGGTTTCCTCCGGGCACTCCGGTTTCCTCCCACGGCTAAAGACCCCTACGCGCAAGCGGATTATTGAAATAAAATTAAACCATGTGTTAGTCCCGAAATGACCTAGTTGTGTTGAGTGGACGTTAAACCCCATTTCTCTCTCCCTTTACTAGGTCTATTGAATCCTAAATGGATAGAAGATAGACAGAGAACATTAGAAGAGAAGAGAGAACAAGAGGAGGTTTACGCTGCTGGATCATCAATTGATATTAACTTGAAACAGTTGGCTGAAAGACGTACTGATATTTTTGGTATTGGTACAGAAGAAACTCAGATTGGTAAAAAGGTAAATATATTACATCAATGCACCTCTTACTTCAGTTAATGTACAAAGTCATTGATTATCAACAAGCATGTTCGCTAGCCTGGAGGTTGAGTGTTCGACCCCTGCATTGGCCGAGAAAGTTCATCTCGATTTTCCGGCGTGATTTCCCCTTGTCAGTGATGCAGAAGGAGGGCCTGACAAGGACAGCTGCCTAGTCGTTCGGATGGGACAAAAAACCGAGGTCCCGTGTACAAATTGGAGTGCACGTAAAAAATCCCTTGGCAGTTGGAATTCTATATAAGAGTAGGCCGTAGCGCCGCTGTCCGGGCAAAATTTCCCTCATAGCACACTGTATGGCGTATGCCCGTCTGCAATTAGCCCAGGTTAGGTGCTTAAGCGTAGGACGTTAAACCCCATTTCATTCATTCATCAACAAGCATGCATTTGTATGGCTAGGATGTAGACTTAAGCGGTGGACACGTTAGCTGAATGGGTGGACACACTAGGCAAATTCTTCACCAGATTCACTGGTCGATTGCATCACCTTTCACTTGGCATGATTAAACATGGGGGTTACCATTCTTCAAACAATCATGTGACTTTTCGATATGCGTGGATGATGAGTGGTGATTGGCAAACGGATTCTACAATTGGGTGAATGCTTCGGTGAAGCTGACACACTAGGCAGATATATTTCGGCTAAATGGAAATAAGGCCAAATTAGCAAATATCTTTGATTCGGGTGAATCATTCGCCGAATGACAGTGGGCAAACTAGGCGAATTTTGATGCCAATTGATTCAGCTAGTGTGTTCACCGCTTTATTTATTTTACCTTTGATATAAATCTATGCACAATGGCCCTCAGTCATTTTCTTATGATTATGTGTAGTTGATGGGATTGGATAGAAAACTGATTGGCATTGCAATCAATTGAACCCCTAGAAATATTTATAGCAGAAATGTAAGAAAATGATCATCTATGGCATTGTGTACATAACCGTATCTCAAATGACCATTGTCAAATTGGAGTCAAGAGATCTGTGAAATTTTTCTCATTCAATCAATATTTGGTGGGGGGCATCTCAAGACTATGTATTGTGGGGCTCCCATGTTCCTGAAACAACAACTGCTTTTACAACATCTTGCCGTTGCTAGTTTACTTCACAATTCCTGACATTATAGCTACGTTATCTGCAGACATGTCAACAGAAGCATCCAATCAGAGATTGTGACATAGCGAACCCCACGGAAACCTTGACATTGGGCGAACCTTGAAATTTGTAACTCAATTATCACAGGTATACATTTTAGAGTGAAAGCACAAGACTTGGTATTCGCGAGGTCCAAGGATTCTGATTGGATCACAAGCTGGGCTTATACCCAATCAAACTAAGTGCCATAATATGAAGTGTATTACATGAAGGGCTTTATAAGATATACGTAGTTAAAGCGAGATCAAGCCTTCTATTGAAGATGAAGGGCCCCCATTTGAAGCTTAGAGATTTGTATTTACATGTATCTAATTTGATTACAAATTTATGTTTAATAATAGATTGGTGAAGAAGAACAGAAAGATAGGAAGATAGTATGGGATGGTCATACAGCTTCTATGGAGAAAGTCTCACAAAAAGCCAGAGAGAATATATCGATTGAAGAGCAAATTGCTACAATTCATAAAGTTAAAGGCTTATTGTAAGTCAGATTAGTATTTTAAAGTTTAAGAATTTAAATTATATTTACTGGATCGTATAGCGTAAAGAAATGAATATAGTTATATTTTATTTGAAATTGTTTTTGCAAAGAATGAAGAAGATAAACATATTTTTTTCAGGTCTCATGTCATTTTAGTGCATTAGGAATCCCTCTCAAGTTTCATACTATATTGGGATCACGGTGGCTAAGTGGATGAGGCGCTGGTTCGCTAGCCTGGAGGCTTAGTGTTTGATCCCTGCATTGGCCGCGAAAGTTCATCTCGATTTTCCGGCGTGATTTCCCTTTGTCAGTGATGCAGAAGGACAGCTGCCTAGTCGTTCGGATGGGACGAAAAACCGAGGTCCCGTGTACAAATTGGAGTGCATGTAAAAGATCCCTTGGCAGTTGGAGTTCGATAAAAGAGTAGGCCGTAGTGCGGCTGCCCGGGCAAAAATTTCCCTCATAGCACACTGTATGGCGTATGCCCGTCTTCAATTGGCCCATATTAGGTGCTTAAGCGTAGGACGTTAAACCCCATTTCATTCATTCATTCATACTATATTACTGTGAAACACGAATCTCTACTTGGAATATTGGTCCCAAAAATGGTTCAATTCCATATAGTATTTACAAAGATATGTGGAATTGAACTTTCATTAATCTATGCTTATTATAGCCTACCGCCATTTTGTTGTGGTTGAGAGAGAGAGAAATGGGGTTTTTCAATTGGCCCATATTAGGTGCTTAAGCGTAGGACGTTAAACCCCATTTCATTCATTCACTCATACTATATTACTGTGAAACACGAATCTCTACTTGGAATATTGGTCCCAAAAATGGTTCAATTCCATATAGTATTTACAAAGATATGTGGAATTGAACTTTCATTAATCTATGCTTATTATAGCCTACCGCCATTTTGTTGTGGTTGAGAGAGAGAGAAATGGGGTTTAACATCCACTCAACACAACTAGGACATTTTGGGACTAACATATGGTTTAATTTTATTTCAATAATTCGCTTGCGCGTAGGAGTCTTTAGCAGTAAGAGGAAACTGGAGTGCCCGGAGGAAACCCACGAGGTTGAGAAGGTGCCCCTATCTCCATGCCAAATACGCTCACACCAGGGCTCGAAACCACAGTCGCAAGCCAGAGGTGGTCAACCAGCTAGAGGTCGAAGCGCAGCACTCTAGACCACTAGGCCATCCCAATCCCCCTTGTTGTGGGTGAACAGAATCTATACGTCTATTTTTATTTCTATTGGATCCACCCCGGGAGATTATTATATCTAGATGTTGAATAATCAGTCTAGGCACATATTAGCATGGGTTTAGTCTTGAGAAATCTAATACTTTATATGACACCTCATTTTATCTTTTTTAGACCAGATGAAGAAAAGGAAAAAATTGGACCGGCCATGCCCAAAAATTCGCCAGCACCAGCACCACCACCACCAAAGCGGCCACCACCTAACCCTCAGCCGCCACCTCCTTCACATCCAGCTCCCCCTCGACAACCCCCCGCTCCTCGACCACCTATGATGCAACATCAGCCAATGATGCAACCCAATGTCATGGTTCTTCAGCAGAGACCACCTATGCCTATCATCGGTAAGTATTCTCCTATTTACAATAAATTATAACTGAGCGTATAAAGTTTAATTTAGTCAGATCACCATTGAAATCTCTTTACAAAAGGACTCAAATTCAACATCAGAATAATTATGAATGAATGAATGAAATGGGGTTTAACGTCCTACGCTTAAGCACCTAACCTGGGCCAATTGAAGACGGGCATACGCCAACAGTGTGCTATGAGGGAAATTTTGCCCGGGCAGCGGCGCTACGGCCTACTCTTATATCGAATTCCAACTGCCAAGGGATCTTTTACGTGCACTCCAATTTGTACACGGGACCTCGGTTTTTCGTCCCATCCGAACGACTAGGCAGCTGTCCTTGTCAGGCCCTCCTTCTGCATCACTGACAAGGGGAAATCACGCCGGAAAATCGAGATGAACTTTCTCGGCCAATGCAGGGATCGAACACTCAACCTCCAGGCTAGCGAACCAGCGCCTTATCCACTTAGCCACCGTGATCCCCCAGAATAATTATGAATATAGACATAAATTATTTTACTTTTATCTGAACATAAGGGTCCAAAAATGATATAATGTTTTGTGTGTATGTCAGGTATACCAGGTCCTCCACCAATGGTACGGCCTCAGATGGGCATGCCCCCAAATCCTCAACAATTTCATCGACCTCCAGCAAATGTTCAGCCACCTCCACCACCTAAGCCAAGTGATGATGAACCTCCAAACAAGAAAGCCAAGACTGAGGATAATTTGATACCAGAACAGGTGTTCTTGAAGAAGAATAAGGTGAGATATGTCATATTTCTTTTATATTATTTTAGTCGTTTGGATGGGACGAAAAACCGAGCTCCCGTCTACACATTGGCGTGCACATAAAAGATCCCTTGGTAGTTGGAATTTGATATAAGAGTAGGCCGTAGCGCCACTGCCCGGGCAAAATTTCCCTCATAGCACACTGTATGGCGTATGCCTGTCTTCCATTAGCCAAGGTTAGGTGCATAACAGTAGAAGATTAAACCCCATTTCATTTCATTTCTTTTACATTTCTTGTCAGCTAGCATGGTTTCGATTCCAAGGTTGTATGTGACGAGGAGTAGGGTCGTCTGTCCATCCTTGTGGGTTTTCTCTATCCTTGTGGGTTTTCTCCGGTTTCCTCCCACTGCTAAAGACCCCTACGCACAAGCAAATTATTAAAAAAAAATTTACGCATGTGTTAGTTCCAAAATGACCTAGTTAGTATCAAGTGGACATTAAACCCCATTTCTCTTTTTATATTTCTTACCCAGAACAAGTAATTATACAAATAGTATTGTAGTCAAAAACAAATAGTTTTCAAATATGTTTTAATTTCAAATACATTACAATTTCAAATATTATGTTACAGTTACAATTTCAAATATGTTACAATTTCAAATATGTTACAATTTCAAATGTTACAATTTCAAATATGTTACAATTTCAAATATGTTACAATTTCAAATATGTTACAATTTCAAATATGTTACAATTTCAAATATGTTTCAATTTCATATGGTATTTTTTCAGGGTCCTGTGAAGATTTCTGTTTCAGTACCTAAATCGGCAGATAAACCAGAATGGTCTCTCAATGGACAGAAATTAGAATTTACATTGCCTTTAACAGATTCGGTATGTTTAATGTTTTTTTGATAAGATTGGTCTGGTTAAAATCTGTTATTGAGACTTAGATCCAATAAAATAAAATCACCAAAAAAACCTGAGATGTCACTGAGAAGATATGGAAGGAGATTTCGAAAACATCAGGGGCCGGTTGCTCAAAGCTCCGTTATCTTTTAACAATCCGTTAACTTTAACGGAGAAAAAGATTGTTGCTGGAAATAAAGGCCCCGAATATTCTGTGATGTAAATTTTTCCTACAGATTTATGCTTATATTTGTTTAGGAAAATATAAAGTATTCTATAGTGTTTTCTGTAGTCAATTTAAAGCAAACAAAACGTTACCAAGATATGTTCGTTAAAGTTTAAAGGATCGTTAAAATGACTTAGTTTTGAGCAACCGACCCCAGTTGTTGATATCTGACATAGGTAATGTTAGAAATTCCAGAACATCTTGTATAGTAAAATAGTTATTATTTCAATAAAGGTATTTTTAAGCATTGATTATTAATAATGCATAAAAATAGGTAATAATTTTCAAAATAATGATTTTAAATTTTATGGGGTTTTTTTCTAGGTGTCTGTAATCAAAGCCAAGTTAAACGAAGCCTTGGGTATGCCTGCTGGTAAACAAAAATTACAATATGATGTAAGTATCTGTTTATTTCATAAGGTATATGTACACATAATTCAAAATATATAAAAACTTATATAGCCAGATGCAAACTATATCTGAATATCTTAATTATCAGATACAATTTTGTAAATCTCTGAAAAATCCAGAAACAAGATATTACTAAATTTAGTTTAAGTAGCAACTCAATCTGATTGAAATACAGATCTATATTGCGATGGCCTACATTACATGAAAATCTGACAAGTTATAGCGATAGGTCACATCAGAGGTCATACGAGCGGCTTTTAACCCTATGACGTCAGGCATTTGATTAACCAATCAGCATGGATGTTATTAGTGGATCACCCACAGTTATGTGCAAAACTAACCGTTTCATTGGCTTATCCCTCACACCATTCAGAACATATCAGTTATAAGACAAGTAAAATGAAATTTTGATCTATAAACACGAAACGAAATAGAAACGGTGTTTTAAGGGGGGTGGCTCCAATTCAATGAGAAAATATTAAATAAATTTGACATTTATTTTAATTACTTGTTTCTACAACTGCTTATGACATTCAAATATAGATAAATTGACCTTGGTGTTTTAGCTTTACTAGGATATATAACAATCTATATTTTATCAAGCAGTTTTTTTTTAACGCTTTTCCTCTACGACATGGGGTGGCCATCCTGGATTATGGGAAATGGGCGTGGTCCAGGTTCCGAAATGCAAATTTCCTAAAAACTTGTGTGATAATGATAAAGTCCTTAAAATTTCAGAGCATTAGCTTTAACAGTTGACAGTGCAATTTAAAAAACAAATATTTTCTCATTGAATTGGAGCCACCCCCCTTAATCAGATTGAAAGCAACTAGTCATGGATGTATGCTTACTCAGTCTATAATTTCTGCTTCACTTCTCTCAGAGGAATTTCTATCATTCCCATGGTCTAATATAACAAAGCAAGTCGCTGCTCTGACTTTCTCTGTTGAATTTTGTTCTTATAGATATCTTAAAATACCTAATGCAATTTTCTCCATTTTTCTCAAAATGTTACTTTTTCTTTTCAGGGTATATTTATCAAAGATTCAAACACACTTGCATTTTATAACTTTAATAACGGAGCCACAGTAGATTTACAAGTGAAAGAAAGAGGAGGAAGAAAAAAATAAACTGAATATTTGACACTGTACATAAACAATAGCTTGTGAATACTGAATAAAGTGCTTAGAGAACTTTACAAAATATCGTATGACATTTGCAATGTGGATGAAATTTTAACAAAGATATAAAAGTCAATAAATATTTTAAATATTTTCATTGTCACATAAAATTTAGTGGTTCATTCATAATTGGGAGGGTTTTGAAAGTTTTATATCATTTGCACTGTTGGTGAAAGCTTAAAAGTTTTGAGATAGGCAGAGAATTATAGTCGACCTTGAAATGATGTAGCCTGTCAGTAAACATTTTTAGAGTTTGTGAATTAATATCATCCAGTATCTAATGATTTAGTAATAGAGTACATACATTCTTTTAATAGAGAATTTAAATTCACACCATATTGTCATTAATTCTTCAAATTTAATTGCATCCATCTGCTAAGGGAATATATTTCATGTTTAGTAGAAAATCTTGAGACAATCAGTAGGCTATATAAAAATGGTTCTAATTGTACTTAATAGTTTTATTGAACCATATGTCAGAATTTCATCTTTTAATACAATTACCTTGCTGTAAGGATTGGAAATGACAATAAAATTTATGGAAAAGAATGTGTTTCTTTATGTTGTTGTGTCAATGTGGATTCTATTGTATTTGTGTGATACTTAAAAAGTGTCTTTTTGTTTGTAAATTGTTAGTGTTGTATTTTTTTTATCATAACAAAAATTATCAGCAGCAGAGCTCATTGCACAAGATATAAATAGTTGCATATTTAGCACTATATGCCCAGTGTAGAGAATTTTGTGGGTTTCCAGACTCCTTCTGCAATTAACTGCTGATAGTCATCTAGTTCTGAAGTACAATGTCAAATAGACTGGATCGGCACTGTAGAAATCAAATCCAGATCAAAGCTTTCCATAATAGATTGACATACTTAGCTCCTAACCTAACATGTCCCTCATGAGCAGCCTGTCACCTACTGGTATAAGAAACTCTGTGCATGTTCTAATGATGTAACCCGTAAAGAGATTATCTGTGTATTTTCGTTGCATTTACCAATGCAGGTTGACATACTGCCAGTCACATAAATCAACTGAAGTGAAATTAGTGAATGATTTTGACCAGATCTTGACAGCAAAAACACATAGGTACTCAAATGTTACAATCTTTAGCATGGTGTATTAAAGGTCCGAATGGCAAGAGCATCATATTACTATTCATTCTTGTTAGCATATTCAGAAAATACGCATAGGTAGGCTACTCAAATGTTACAATCTTTTAGCATGGTGTATGAATGGTCAAAATGGCAAGTGACATCACATTAATTCTTGGCATATTCAAGGTCACCAAGATGTCTAATATTACATGTTAGCGAAATTGATTACTCTGGGGTTGGCCTACAGGTCCTGGCTCCCCTAAAACTTGATGCAGTTTTAGTCCATGAGTCCTACAATGTTTTGATACGGTAGCGAATATTTCTTGTTAATATGGCAATTTTATATGAAATGAGTGTCATTTTTGGGGTAGCAAAAAATCTAAATGGACACATGATGAGGAGATTGCGGTCCCCTAATTGCCTTTAAAGATTAGAACGAACGGAATGTTGAGAAAAGAGCTACAACCTGGGATGTGACAGCCACTTTACCACTTTACATTGAAGTAAAATGTCCAAATAATTGCTTGTCTGAATCCGTTTGTTTTGGGTATGAAAAATGAGTTATCTCCCTTCATTCAGAACAATTTATCAAACAAACAAAGTCACAAGAAGTTACTTTGGGCTTTGCAAAATATTTCAATTGAAATAATTTTTTTATTTTTAACTAAGTCTATAAATATCTGATTACTGCTCAATATTTCGATTTCTCACACGTAAGAAAGTACGATAAATTCGTTTCGCTATTACATTGGGGCTTGATTTTGACGATACCAGATGTTGCGCGCATGAAAAGGCAAAACGAAACTTGCACCATTCGAAAAAATGAAATTCATGTATTTTTGAAAAATAAGTACGTGTATTATGTATTTGATTTGCTCCACCAAACCCCGGTTTCACATTTACCCCCATGGCCATGTCCCTCGAAGGAATAGTTAAATGATAGCTACTCTTCGAGCTGGGCAAGTTTTGGTTTTGTCATCACGAGCCAGTCGAATAATAACCAATAATTGAATGATAACACTAACAGCAAAATTAAAAATCAAGTTTTTATTTGACTAAACGTAAGGTGTACGACGTAGTAGATCTTCGAAAGTGTCAAAGAAATTGTAGTAGTTTGACAATAACTAATTTTAATGGTAGACTTGGAAATTACAGCAGATAAATGTGGCTAAGTGACGTAAGTCTTAGACTCAGGGTGAGGGTAAGGCACTGGCTAGTTCCTTTTGGAACTATCTCAGTGGCTTTTTAGCCGCAAAGCCTTTTGCTAAAAAAAAGCCACTACATGAGATAGTTCCAAAAGGAACTAGGCACTGGCTTAATTGCTAGCCAGTAGGTTTGGTGTTTGATCCCTGCATTGCGAGAAAGTTCATCTCGATTTTCCGGCATGGTTTCCCCTAGTTACCGGTACTATCTTGTATCGTTAAACTCTCTGTTTAACGTTACAATTGATACAGTCTAAGACCATTGACGCAAGCTTAATAAATAGGTTCAAACGCACAATTGTTAACATATATCATTACAGTTTGTATCGAAATAAGTAATTATATCACAAATAGTGAAGACCAGACCACTACAATAGTTACCGAACAGTTTTTCTTTGTGGTAATGCGTTCTACATTTCCCAGGCGGTATTTCTTAAAATGTCTCCATGAAACTACCCGTCAAATCTCGCCAAATATACGTTAACTCCGCCCATCACTTCCATTTAAGGCATTGCTACTACGACCGACCAGAGCCTTATATATAAGGCTCTGGCCAAATACTATCACGCTACAGTCATTTGCATATAATTAAGGTCATGAAGCCATATATTGAATGTGACGTATGATCACTAGAGACGGAGAGCGCATGCGCTTTTCCACGATGGTCCATTAATAATTCGAACAAGGCGAGGAAATTAGCGTAGCGACTGGATTTCATGAAATCATATAATTATGCGGTAAGACCCCACCTTTGCTTCAATAGGAATTGATTTATTATGTTAAGCTATGTGTAGTACTGTTTTGGGTCAGTTTATCTGTAAATTCAGGGAGCTTTAGGCCACGAAACTTTTTGTAGTCATTTGACTAAAAAATTTGCGCTAAGGAAGTCTGTTAGTTCAATCACTGAAAGACATCAGATCAGTAGTGTAATCATTTCCAGGTTTCCCCTTGTCAGTTGTCAGTGGTGCAGAACGGAGAGCATGACAAGGACAGCTGTCTAGTTGTACGGATGGGACAGAAACCGAGGTCCTGTGTACATATTGCTATTATTGGGCTGCGTGTAAAATATCCCTTGGCAGTTGGAATTCGATATAAGAGTAGGCCGTAGCGCCACTGCCTGGACAAATTTTCCCTCATAGCACACTGTATGGTATAGGCCCCCTATGTCGTCTTCCATTAGGTGCAGAAGAGTAGGACGTTAAAGGGCCAATCCCGATAACTTTTTGGGGAATAAAACTGCTTAATTTTGTGTTTAAATCATGTAAAACCCATTATCTAAGTCCGATCAACTAACACGATTTTTGTGATATGCTTGTAAATAACTTAAACCTGACAGTCTGCATCTGGAAATGGAGATCTTTGTATCATACAGTATCTGGATAAAACCAGACTTTTTTCTATAAAAATAATATGTAGGTAAAATTTATCTTTTGTTATCAAGTACAGTACATGGGCCATTCACTGCATAGACATCTCAAGAAACGTAAATCGATTATCAGGTCACCAAATGAAAAAAATGACCCGAAATCTTAAAAGGGTTACGTGTTCGGATAAGCAGTTTTGGCGTTCACGTCCAAACGACTCAATATTTTGAGTTGAAATTTTGAGACAAGGTATATACACTATTCCCCTATATTTTGGCGTTTTATTTTCATACATTCTCAGACTTTTATTTTTGAGCCTCTGTATAATACGGGACTGTCCCTTTAAACCCCATTTCATTTCATTTGTATTGATTCATCATAACCATATTTTATTTAGATTTGATGGTAGACAACTGACAAGACAATAAAGCCGTAAAATGGATGAAGAAAGTTTGAAAGGTTCCATAGAACTATACAAGTCACAGGTTAATATAATATGTTCTTTGTAATATAGTCTTATAAGGATTAAGCTTATTATCTTCTATTATATAGAATATAATTAGGAATTACTGTCCGAACCTTTGTAAATTAAAAACAGATTTCTGCGACTATGAACAAACAGCACTCATATTTGATGCTACTCCCATTTTTGTGTTCTAGGGTTTAAATTTAAATAACTGACCCTAACCCTAATAGAAAGTTTAGAAGTTCCATGTTGACACAGTACAGACAGCTAACCGCTAGTTTTTCTGTGTAATAGTGATGGATATAGAAAAGGGAGTCGGATCAAACATGATCGCAGAACAAACTGCAAATAAAAATAATTGGGCTTTCAATAACTGACCCCGACTGAGACATAAATGATATGTCAAGTTGCAGGATTTTCTTTTTAACCATTTTTAATCAAAAAAGATTCACATTCAACAATCTTTGCATCATAGGCTATACAATTTTATAAGATTTATTCCCAAAGGGTCCCCTAATTCTTTATATTTATATGGTATTTTTTACTTTTAAAGTTAAATCAAGTTGAACAAGCTATTGAAGCTGCAGGGGAAACAGATGACATGGTGAAATTAAAAGATGATTTGAAAGAATTAATAGCATTGACTGAAGGTTAGTTTTATGTACACTTTGGAACCTGTTCTTTGTGGCAGTGTTATTATGTGATGTGTGTACATATATTAGCAAAAAAAAAACCTAGCTAAAACTTAAATTTGAATTAACTAAGATCAATCACAGGAAGAATGTAAAAAGCATCTTCAAATGTAAGATATGTTTACCATCAAGAGCATGGATTTGTCATAACTTTTGGGGGGCAGGGGCTGACGAACCCTGGAACCTTTCATTACCAACCAAAATAATGAATGAATGAATGAAATGGGGTTTAACGTCCTACGCTTAAGCACCTAACCTGAGCTAATTGAAGACGGGCATACGCCATACAGTGTGCTATGAGGGAAATTTTTTGCCCGGGCAGCGGCACTGCGGCCTACTCGTATATCGAATTCCAACTGCCAAGGTGTCTTTTACGTGCACTCCAATGTGTACACAGGACCTCGGTTTTTCGTCCCATCCGAACGACTAGACAGCTGTCCTTCAGGCCCTCCTTCTGCATCACTGACAAGGGGAAATCACGCCGGAAAATCGAGATGAAATTTCTCGGCCTCCAGGCAAGCGAACCAGCGCCTTATCCACTTAGCCACCGTGATCCCCTCCAACCAAAATAATAATTATGAACAGTTTACCAGTTTTATTAAGTTAAAAGCTGTAACTAGAGGTAATATGATGACGATATGAAAAATTTGACTAGCCAACATTTAAGGAGGAAGATTTTGTGAAGACCAATTACTGTTACAAGACCCAAAGAAGTGGTTAGATAGTCTTTAGAACTGGACATTCATGTGGATATAAACCTGTAAATCTGTCCTGGCGATCAAAATCAATGGGGGGATTGAGACATATATGTCCCCCCCCCCTTCCGATTGCAGGTCCCCCCCCCTAAATCCACGTCCATGTTTACCATATATCATATAACTGGACAGTACTTTTAAAAGCTTATGTCTGATTCAATGATAGATGATTTAAGTTAATACATGACAGAAATTTATTAAATTGAATGTTCGGAGTAATCAGAGCTAGCCTATTCTGAAAAGATCCTTGTTATATCATATGTAATTAAGTTAAACTGCAGTAATTTTGTTAAAAAATATTTTATAGATAGCATGTTGTCCTTATTGAAAGGACAGCTATTACAGTCTATAGAATCCACTTCTTCTACTACTGCTACTGCTACTACAACTACAATAGATGATGAATATGCTGCATTTCAGGTATGTTATGGTGTACACCCAGTAAACACAGCTTAAGGGAGCTGAGTCTGTAACTCGATATCATCCACAGTCTTCGGCATTGCAAACACAACTTATTGGTCAGTTTAAATCGACATTGATGTTGTTATCTTATTATGAAAAAAGGCTTCAGGCATCAAATATTTAAGAAAAAATGAAGATTTTAAAATTGGCACACGAGTTGTGTGCCAAAATGCTTTCAAGTGACAGTTGTATGAAGCAACTAGATGAACCATGTTGGAAAATACTACCAGTGTAGACTGGAATAACCAGATGTCAAAGATTGCCATTCCATTCAGACTCCTCGCATATGTCGCCAAACATAACTTATTAGAAATTAAATATATATGTTTCGCCACCATTTCGACCCATTTCAAAGTGCCAACGAATAGTGAGTTAGCTCCTTAAAAAAGTTTTGCATCTTAATGAAACCGCATTTGAGCAACATGTACATATATATAATATAGGTTATTTTGTCGTCATTCTTATATGTAAGCTTACTTATACGTACAGGGGGTTGGCTGGCTGAATGGTTACTGTGCGGGCGGTATATCATAAAGCCTGTCATTGAGTCAACTGGCGTGGTTTCGAATCCCCGGTTGTACGGGACAAGAAGTAGGGTCGCCTGTCCAGCCTCATGGGTTTTCTCCGGGTCCTCGGGTTTCCTCCCACTGCTAAAGACCCCACTTCTCTCTCTTGCTTCCTATTGAAGTTGGTTCTATGATTAAAATTCTACACGCAAGCAAATTATTGAAATAAAATTAAACCATATGTTAGACCCAAAATGACCTAGTTTGTGTCAAGTGGACGTTTAACCCCATAATGTGGTCGTATAATGTCATGTTTGTCCATCTTTTTTAACTCCTTCAATGATTTTTACAGTTATATCCCCTTAGTCATTATTCAGAATACCGGCCCTTAATCCTTGTGTATAATGGAAAATGGAAAATGGGAAAAACAATACAGAAGACCAAGCTGTTGCTGGGCGTATGTTAGCTTGTCTCACAGTTGGGTTTTCTCTATGTCCTCTGGTTTCCTCCTCCCACTGCTAAAGAATTATTGAAATAAAATTAAAACCATATGTTAGTCCCGAAATGATCTAGTTTGTGACAATTGAAGTGGACCTTTAACCCTTTTTCTCTGCAGGTTTATGAAAAAATTGATTATAATGTTACATATTTTGTATTTATTATAGGAGGCTTTAGGAGAAGATACAACAAACAATGATTCAACAAATCATAACACGGACAATTCAATACCAGGGAAAGATAACTCTGTAGATGAAAGTTTAGAAGAATCTTTGTCTGAGCTCCAGGGAATGAGATGTCGGGCTCCATTTCAGCATGATTGGGGATGCCTAGCTTATTACAATGCTCTTATACATTCTGTAGATCCAGTTTCACACAACACTCAATGTCCTATGGTAACTGTCTTACATTATTGATTTCTCCACATGACTGGGGGGTTTTGGTGGCCGAAGTTCTGTCCTGTAGATGTCAAAGAATAGGTATCCTATCCAACCGCATGGGTTTTCTCTGGGTCGTCCTGTTTCCTAACACCTGCTAAAGACCCCTACCCGCAAGCAAGTTATTGATGTAAAATTGAAACATGTTAGTCCTCAAATGACCCAAATTTGTAGAGAGGATGTTAAATCTCATTTCTCTTTCTTTCTTGGGGGGGGGGGGGGGTGAGTGGCTGAATGGTTAGCGTGCGCGCCGTATCATAAAACCTGTCATTGAGTCAACTGGCGTGGTTTCGAATGCCCATTTGTACGTTGCAAGGAGTAGGGTCGCCTGCCAAGCCTCGTGGGTTTTCTCCAGGTCCTGCGGGTTCTTCCCACTGCTAAAGACCCCACCCTCAAGCGAATTATTGAAATAATCAAACCAAATGTTAGTCCCGAAATGACCTAGTTTGTGTTGAGTGGATGTTAAACCTCATGTATCTCTCTCTTTCTTTACAAGTCATGGGATTTTTGTTCTCTCATTGATTATGGCTCTCGTTCATTTACTAGTAGGTTTTTTAACTGTCATTCGTCTCTGATGTGCTTGTTTGTTCATCTTATACAAACAAATAGATACTGTTCCTTGCCATAATCTCTGTCCTGGACCTCCAACCTTGTGGGTTTTCTCCAGGTCCTCCGTTTCCCTCCCACTGCTAAAGACCCCTACGCGCAAGTGAATTATTGAAATAAAATTAAACCATGTGTTAGTCCCAAAATAACCTAGTTTGTGTCGAGTGGACTTTAAACCCCGTTTTTCTCTCTCTCTCTCCCGTCCTGGACCACAGACATCAGGAAATATACTAAGGAACATTCTCGATCAGTACTAGTGCTAATGCAGCTACTATGACTCCCTGCTTAAAGCCCCAATAACACTCTTGTTGTAACTGAATAATACGTTCCAATCTTTATTCTGGTCAACAATTTGTACTATTTTACAATATTTCAATTAAAAAATGATACAAATTTCATCTTAACACACCTAATTTCAAAAATTGGAAAAATTTAACTACATGCCGTAACATGGTTTGAAAAGCCTCACGTAAGCACTTTCAAATGCAACTTGGATTTAAACATATTTTCGAACCATCTGGACAAGTAAGATAGGTTGAAATGGATAATTTACACAACAGGTAGGACACTTAAACATCTTGTGGTTAGAATAAGGCTAATTTTTTTTCTGGACCTGCCAAGCCAGCAAGAGTGTTATTGTCCCTTTAATGCATAAAAGATAGTTGAAATAATAACAAAAATTGGATAAGATTGGATATCGTACATTAACTTTTGTTAATTTCAGGTTAATGTAATGTTTTGTAATCCAACCCATAGTTCTATGGCACTGTGTCCATTTTATTTAGAGGGAAGATGTAAATTTAGTGATGAAGAATGTCGGTAGGTTTTGATCATTCAATTTTAGATAGCTCACATTTGATATATAGAATATTGTAACATTGATCTTGAGAAAGTTAGGATGATGTCCCTATGAAATGTGAGTGAGTGAAATGGGGTTTAACGTCCTACTGTTATGCACTTAACCTGAGCTAATTGAAGACGGGCATACGCCATACAGTGTGCTATGAGGGAAATTTTGCCTGGGCAGCGGTGCTACGGCCTACTCTTATATCGAATTCCAAGCCAAGTGATCATTTACGTGCACTCCAATGTGTACACAGGACCTTGTTTTTTGTCCCATCCAAACGACTAGGCAGCTGTCCTTGTCAGGTCCTCCTTCTGCATCACTGACAAGGGGAAATCACATCGGAAAATCGAGATGAACTTTCTCGGCCAATGCAGGGATCGAACACTCGACCTCCAGGCTAGCGAACCAGCGCCTTATCCACTAAGCCATCGTGATCCCCCCTATGAAATGTACTTTACATGCTAATATATGGATTGGCTCAGTTCATTTCTTTAGAGTTTTCTGAATTTGTAGTAGTTAGATTCATGTAATGCTACTAAAATTTCATTACAATTTGAATATATATTTAGATCTATGATCCTAATAATGAGACTGTTGGAATCTAATTTGCATTGTTTTCTTTTTTCTTCTTTGTTAGAAATAGTCATGGATATCCTGTGAAAATAGAAGACTTACAAGAATATCAGGAACCAAATTATAGGTGAGAAAATGATACTGGATCTTACTAAAATTTGTTTATATTATAACAAGCAATGAAGTCACTCCACACAACTCTTAGATGATAAAGACCCCAAATACATGACATAACCCATGTAAACTCATTTTAAAAACTCAGTGGTTTGATCAGGTCATCATATGGATCAGTGTGATTCATTCATTATTTACATAATACTAAAAGTTATTGCCCTTAATTCAGAAAACTTCTAAATGTGTTAGATTGAAAAATTATTGATTAGACTGTGCAGATGTGCAATAAAAATTTTACACATTGCTGTAAAACCTTCATACTCGCCTCAGTAATGTGCTCACCACCAAACTCGCTGTTTGAAAATACACTACTGCAAATCTCTTATATAATAATATGTGACTCTAATGTGTCAGATTAGTCATGATTCTGTTTGAAACTTTAATAAGCTTTCACCAGGAGATCATCCCTTTTGAATTGAGTGGAAGTTTGCCAGCCAACAAAAGTATCTTTTTTAGTTCGCTTAATATTGAAATTTATTTTGAATTTTATGTTCTGCGATATATATATTTTGATTCTATTCAATACATGGATTGTGTTTTTTGACATATAATATAATGGTTTTCTATTTATTTGTATAGTTTAGTAAAGATAGATACTAAATGTTTAGCTCAGTATGAAGATGGTTTATGGTACAAGGCTACAGTTATAGATATGAAAGATGAAAAAATACAGGTTTTATTTGATGAATATGGGGATAAAACTTCTCTGAATTTAGAACACATTCTACCAATAGGTAAGTTTGCAAAAACAAATTCTACCAATAGGTAAGTTTGAAACACTTCAATAGGTTTAGAACACATTCTACCAATAGGTAAGTTTGTAACACTTCTATTGGTTTAAAACACATTCTGCCAATAGGTAAGTTTGTAACACTTCTATAGGTTTAAAACACATTCTTCCAATAGGTAAGTTGGTAAAACTTCTATAGGTTTAGAACAAATTCTACCAATAGGTAAGTTTGTAACACTTCTATTGGTTTAGAACACATTCTACCAATAGGTAAGTTTGTAACACTTCTATAGGTAAAGAACACATTCTACCAATAGGTAAGTTTGTAACACTTCTATAGGTTTAGAACACATTCTACCAATAGGTAAGTTTGTAACACTTCTATAGGTTTAAAACACATTCTACCAATAGGTAAGTTTGTAAAACTTCTATAGGTAAAGAACACATTCTACCAATAGGTAAGTTTGTAACACTTCTATAGGTTTAGAACACATTCTGCCAATAGGTTAGTTTGTAACACTTCTATAGGTTTAGAACACATTCTGCCAATAGGTAAGTTTGTAAAACTTCTATAGGTAAAGAACACATTCTACCAATAGGTAAGTTTGTAACACTTCTATTGGTTAAGAACACATTTAAATAATAGAATTGTAGCACTGTATTGTGAATTATAAGGACTTTTAGAGGAATAATTAAAGTTGTATTATTCCCTTTGATATATCAGTGGAATGCTGTTCTTTATAAGTATTAGAGGTGTCACTATTGTAGTATGCCACCCTGGTGATACAGTATGTATCAAGATATATAATATGACCATGATGCACCTTTAAAATGATTTTAAAATGAATAAGTTCAACTATAGGTCTTATGGGGGCGTCATGGAGGAATTAAACGTTGCACATTACCAAGATAAAAATATCAGTTATTTCTATTATTTTGTTTTGGAGTAAATTATGTAAAATACATAGTATACTGGTTTATAATAACAGCTCTACAATCGGTACCATCTGACATCTTTAAACTATAACACATACTAATGGAAAAACAGCTACTTATTTATTTGTATTACTGTATTAGGTTGATAACGTGGAGAGAATACTCTTCGAAATGTCGCTCAAATAAATAAGTAGCTGTTTTTTCCATACATGTAGTTATGTGTTATAGTTTTATTGCTCTATTCAGTTACTAAATTCCTCTTAAAGACAGGCCTGGAAATAACGCTTTCAGATGTACCTGACAAAATGTCAGACAATAATAAAATAGTGCCTGACATTTTCAACTTTATGTCGGACATGTATTAATATCATTAAAAAAGACAAATCAGTGCCGGACAAAATGACAGACACCAGAAGTTTTGTACCTGACAAAGCCGGAATCTGTGCCTAACATTGTCAGTGACAGGTGCCTTATTTCCAGGCGTGCTTAAAGATGATCTAACATCTTATTATACAGATAATGGAGCTGACATATCAGATGATGAATCAGAGTTAGATGATGATATAAATAAACCACTAGATAGATCCGATTCAGAAGATGATGATGATGCTCTACCTGTATTTCTATGGAAACCACCAAAAACTACAGCCAGATTAGGGGAATGGGAAGAACATACAAAGGTAAAATTCCAAATAAACCACTTAGAATTATTAAATTGGCTCGATCTTAGGTGTTATTTCTATTTGTAATAGTTAATTCAAGTCTATTTAGTTTTTGATAAATTCTTTTTATATCCAGGCAGTCTTGTCAAAATTGTCACCAGGGATTTTTTTACTATGATTTATCTACAAGGAATGGTTCCTGTTTTTCCTCTAATGCATCAATGAGATCAAAAACTTGCTTCACTTTTATGGGAACTCTTCCGTCCCTCTTTTCCCATCTTGTGTGAGTTTTTTTCGTCATCTTCTTGGGATAATTTAGTTTTAGGATACATGCAACACACAGCTGATTTTAGTATGGTACTGGTAAAAATAACATTTCTAAACTGTCGTAATGAGCAGATGATTTTTATACGCCCACAATTTCATGTGGACGTATTATGTCGTCGCCCCTGTCCGTCCGTCCGTCCACAATTGTTTGTGGACCGTCTACAGGTTACAATTCTTGTCCGATATTTACAAAACTTGAAATTAAGCTTTATCCCCAAACGATCTCGACTGCTTTCGATATTGGCATGTATCGTATCAATACTTCATGGATTATGGATCCTGATTGTACGAAAAATCACATTTTTAGCTTGTGGACCCCATAGAGGTCACATTTTTGAGCCGATTTTGATGAAACTTGACATGCATGTTTATAAACCAAAGATCTTGGTTCCTTTCGATATTTATGGCCCCTGATTGTCCGAATAATCACCTATTTTAGCTTGTGGTCCCTCTGGAGGTGACAATTATTATCCGATTTGAAAAACCGTTTGATTATATCACCGTTACACCCTAAAGAAGGTTGAGTTTGAATTTCGGGAAAATCAGACCAAAATTGCTATACAAAATGGCCACCGTTTGTACGCGAATATTGTTAAAAAATTGTATATTAAGGTTGTGGACCCTGTAGAGATCACAATTTTAATTCGATTTTGATGAAACTTGAAATGCATGGTTATAACCCAAAGATCTTAGTTCCTTTTGATATTTGCGCATATCGGATCAAAACTTCCTGAATTATGACCCCTGATTATACGCAAAATCGCCTTTGTTTAGCTTGTGGTCCCTCTGGAGTAGACAATTATTATCTGATTTGAAAAACCGTTTGATTATATCCCCTTTACATCCTAATAGTTAGTGCAGGGGGACTGCGCCACATATGATTTACAAAAAGGACAAATACAATGACAAGACACCACACTCCAAAACAGCAAACAAAACAAACAAAAAAAACAACAATTCAAAAATGAGTGAATGGATCCGGGGGCTAGCGGTAAGCGTCCACTGCCCGGGTCTGAAGCAACACAGACTTCACTCAAGATTGAACATATTTACTCGTACAAGAAAACGCACAAACAACCCAACACAAAGAAGCAAAGAAAATGTAGACCGCCTCGGGAGGCAGTCGTCTGCTAACTGAATGGTGTGACGTAAATACGTCGTAATGTTATCAATGACGTCAATAGAATTTCTTAACAAAAAGGGCGATAATCAAGATTTAATAATGCTAAAAGCTATAAGTTTAAACAACCAATCAGAATATTTAAGTTGTATAATTGCACAAAACATAATACTAAATACCCCATACAAGCAATGCAAAACAGGAATGTAGAAGAAAGCATACAATGTAAGTGTATTTATGAAGTAATAAAATAATAACAATAAGGGCGATAATCCAAACATGGCTACGTAACTATACAAATTAAACTAAATTAAATTGGATAATTATCCAATATGTACTCGGTTATATACTTATAAGAAATGTTAAACTTGGTATATTGATGAAACGGAAGTTTCGAAATTTCTTTAAATATGTGTAACTGTGTACCTCCTTTGGCAGTGCATTTCAAAAACTGGGATTTTATTCGGGAAAGAAACAGTTCTTTGTTGTTACATACGGTCAAAAATCGTAATGCCTGTGAATAGAAAACATTATATAGTGTTGTATCTGGTATGTTACTATAAATTGACGGATATTTTACTACTTCAAAACCGAATTTGTCCGTTTTGTCGAAAATACCAACATTAAATCTATTGTTAATGATATTGATGTCCAGGTCAAGAACAGATGCAATTTGGGTGCCGGAATTTTCTTTATTTAATATTAGTTCAGGGGGATATATTTCACTTTTATATTTATTGAAATTTCCATTATCATTGATAGGTGTTATGTCATCAATGTAACGGAAGGTGTAGTTGAGACTTTTAGCTACTTTGTAATCTGTTTTTATACGCCCACATTTTCATGTGGACATATTATGTCGTCGCCCCTGTCCGTCCGTCCGTCCGTCCGTCCACAATTGTTTGTGGACTCTCTACAGGTCACAATTCTTACCCGATTTTGATGAAACTTGAAATATAGGTTTATCCCCCGAAGATCTCGGCTGCTTTCGATATTAGCATGTATCGGATCAAAACTTCATGGATTATGGCCCCTGATTGTACGAAAAATCATGTTTTTAGCTTGTGGACCCTATAGAGGTCACATTTTTGAACCGATTTTGATGAAACTTTACATTCATGTTTATTACCCTAAGATCTTGGTTCCTTTCGATATTTGCGCCTATCGGAACGTAATTTCCGGAATTATTGCCCCTGATTGTCCGAAAAATCACCTATTTTAGCTTGTGGTACCTCTGGAGGTCACAATTATTATCCGATTTAAAAAACCGTTCGAATATATCACCGTTACACCTTAAGGAAGGCAGAGTTCAAATTTCGGAAAAATCGGGCCAAAATTACCATACAAAATGGCCGCCGTTCGTACGCGAATACTGTTAAAAAATGGTATATCAAGGTTGTGGACCCTGTAGAGGTCACAATTTTAATTCGATTTTGATGAAACTTTAAATGCATGGTTATAACCCATAGATCTTGGTTCCTTTCGATATTGGCGCATATTGGATCGTAACTTCCTAAATTATGGCCCCTGATTATACGCAAAATCGCCTTTGTTTAGCTTGTGTTCCCTCTGGAGGTCACAATTATTATCTGATTTAAAAAATCGTTTGATTATATCACCGTTACACCTTAAAGAAGGTTGAGTTTGAATTTCGGAAAAATCGGACCAAAATTGCCATACAAAATGGCCGCCGATCGTACGCGAATACTGTTTAAAATGGTATATCAATGTTGTGGACCCTGTCGAGGTCACAATTTTTATTTGATTTTGATGAAACTTGAAATGCATGGATATAACCCAAAGATCTTGGTTCCTTTCAATATTTGCGCATATCGGATTGTAACTTCCTGAATTATGGCCCCTGATTATATGCGAAATCGCCTTTGTTTAGCTTGTGGTTCCTCTAGAGGTCACAATTATTATCCGATTTAAAAAATCGTTTGATTATATCACCATTACAACCTATGGAAGGAGAAGTTTGAATTTCGGAAAAATTGGACCAAAATTACCATACAAAATGGCCGCCGTTCGTATGCGAATACTGTTGAAAAATTGGTATATCAAGCTCGTCGACCCTGTAGAGGTCCCAATTTTACTTCGATTTTGACGAAACTTGAAATGCATGGATATTACCCAAAGATCTTGGGTCCATTTGATATTTGCGCATATCGAATTGTAACTTCCTGAATAAATGCCCCTGATTATACGCAAAATCGCCTTTGTTTAGCTTGTGGTCTCTCTGGAGGTCACAATTATTATCCTATTTTAAAAATCGTTTGATTATATCACCGTTACAAGCTAAGGAAGGTTGAGTTCAAATTTCGGGAAAATAGGACCAAAATTACAATACAAAATGGCTGCTGTTTGTACGCGAATACTGTTAAAAAATGGTATTTCAAGGTTGTGGACCCTGTAGAGGTCACAATTTTAATTTCGATTTTGATGAAACTTAAATTGCGTGTTTATAACCTAAATATCTTGATACTTTTCGATATTTGCGCATATCAAATTGTAACTTAATGAATTATGGCCTTTGATTGTAGGAAAAATCACTTTCGGTTTTGCTTGTTCTCTATCCTTCTCTCGAAAATGTGGGCGTATCCTGCCTGGCAGTGCCAGCTTACTATCTTTCTTTTATGGTCCTGAAAATAGAATTCATATTTATGTAAATGTGCATTTGCCATAAATGGGGCGGGGTCAGTTCCCATTGGTAAACCAATAGTTTGCTGTATTATCTGATCCCCAACCTCAAATATGGCATTGTCAATGAGAAAATGTATTATGTTTTGAAATTGCGAGGTTTTATAATCCATCTAGCATCTTGAGAGTAAATGGCCATCAAGTTTCTGCCTTTTCCGAAAGGTTGAGTTCGAATTTCGGGAAAATCGGACCAAAATTGCCATACACAATGGCCATCGTTTGTACGCGAATACTGTTAAAAAATTGTATATCAAGGTTGTGGACCCTGTAGAGATCACAATTTTAATTCGATTTTGATGAAACCCAACGATGTTGGTTCCTTTCGATATTTGCGCATAACGGATCTTAACTTCCTAAATTATGGCCCCTGATTGTCCGAAAAATCCCCTATGGTCCCTCTGGAGGTCACGATTATTATCAAATTTAAAAAAACGTTTGACTCTATTACCGTTACACCCTATGGAAGGTTGAGTTCGAATTTCTCGAAAATCGGACCATAATTGCCAGACAAAATGGCCGCCGTTTGTACGCGAATAGTGTAAAAATATGGCATATTTTGATGAAACTTAAAATGTATGTTTATAACCGAAAGATCTTGATTCTTTTCGATATTTGCGCATATCAAATTGTAACTTAATGAATTATGGCCTTTGATTGTAGGAAAAATCACTTTCGGTATTGCTTGTTCTCTATCCATCTCTCGAAAATGTGGGCGTATCCTGCCTGGCAGTGCCAGCTTACTATCTTTATTGTTAAGAATATTTGATGTTACTGATAATATTAGGGGTGGGCAAATGGAGGTCGAATTTTGGGAACGAGTGTTTTCTAAGGCGATTTTGGCTGCTGAATCCGAATCTGGTGAAATTTTTGTTCTGTGAGGTCATTTTGAGCTGGTTCCGTGGCCATTTTCAAAATGACTTTTTTTCAGTTATTACCCTCATATCGACATAGGATGTTATCAAATCATAAAAGGGAGTACAATTTTAGAATCCACGGTCCTGAAAACATATATTTTAACATATTAGACAACTGGTTCCAATATTGTCTCGCTTTTATGAGAAAAAAAGACATTTTTGGGCCGCCATTTTAAAAACCACGGAACCAGCTCAAAATGACGTCACAGAACAAAAATTTCACCAGATTCGGCAGCCCAAATCGCCGAAGAAAACACTCATTCCCAAAATTCGACCTCCATTTGCCCACCCCTTATAATATGTTATTATTTATTCAGGGTATTGGGTCTAAGTTAATGATTAAAATGGGATATATTATTGGACAAGGATTGGGTAAAAATGGTGAGGGTAAAGCAGAACCTGTTCCAATACAATTAATACCAAAAGGTAAGTTTTATCATCATACAACCAATATTTATATAAATTCATCCTTTCCTTCACTTCCTGGTAGGTTCGATGGCTGAATGGTTAACACGTGCTTGGTGTATCATAGAGCCTGTCAATGAGTCAACTGGCGTGATTTTGAATCCACGGTTGAACGTGACAAGGAGTAGGGTTGCCTGTCCAACCCCGTGGGTTTTCTCCGGTTTCCTCCCACTGCTAAAGACCCAAGCATGCAAGCTAATTTGTGAGAAAAAAAAATTAAAAAACATTTGTTAGTCCCAGAATGACCTAGTTTATGTCGAGTGTACGTTAAACCCCATTTCTCTCTCTCTCTCTCTCCTTCACTACCTATAATCACACCAAGTAGTTGTCAGTGGCTTCAAGTATATTTGTCTGCTTTCGTTGAATTATTATTTAGAATTTTAGATACACTCTCAAAAACAGACATTAGACATGAGACTAAATTCTCCAGTGGTAGAATACTATTAATACATTGCTATCTGTGCTATGATATGTAATACAACCATGCCAAATTACCATTATCAGTTTTAGAAAACAGTTCTAATCAATCTTCAATTTAAATCGTCATTTTCTGAATCATGTCAGTTCAAACTAAACAGAAATTTCTGTAGATAGTTTTGAAATGCCCAAAAGAACCAACAATTTGATTCAATAATTTAGATGATAGACAGCAGTATGTGTAAACTGTTGTCATCTATGATTAGGGGTGGGCAAATGGAGGTCGAATTTTGGGAACGTGTGTTTTCTAAGGCGATTTTGGCTGCTGAATTCGAACCTGGTAAAATTTTTGTTCTGTGACGTCATTTTGAGCTGGTTCCGTGGCCATTTTCAAAATGACTTTTTTTCAGTTATTACCCCCATATCAATTAAGGATGTTATCAAATCATAAATTGGAGTGCAATTTTAGAATCCACGGCCATGAAAACATATATTCTAACATATTGGACAACTAGTTCCAATATTGTCTCACTTTTATGAGAAAAAAGTCATTTTTGGGCCGCCATTTCGAAGGCCGGGGAACCAGCTCAAAATGACGTCACAGAACAAACATTTCTCCAGATTCAGATTCAGCAGCCAAAATCATCTTAGAAAACACACGTTCCCAAAATTCGACCTCCTTTTGCCCACCCCTACTATGATAGACAAAGACTTTTTGTTCATGGTAATAAATCTTGAAATGAAATTTAGGAATGTGTTATATTGACTCTGGGAAGATGAATGCTAAATTTAAAAATAATTCCAGGGCATCATTTTTGACGGGCGTTTGTGCGCTAGCGCCCGTCTGCGCCTGTAATCTTTAAAATACAAGCGCAGGTTATAGCTCCTGCAAAAATTCAGACAATTTCGACAGTTTTACCAAGAAAGTCTGAGCTTGAAAAGTTATATAAAATATTATTGTATCCGAAAATCGTGAACAGTAGTTTTGATATGGTATCGAGACATTTGGGTTGAAGATTATCCGATATTCTTGATTTTGCAGCAAAATCTTATTTGTCTAGAAAACGTAAATATAAACTAAGTACTACTACTCAGATTTATGTGGCTAAAAAGCGCAAAGTTGTTGAAATAAGTGATGACCCACCTATTAACTTAACCAGTGATCAATCAAGTGCTGAGGTTTCCTCCTCCTCTGATAAGTGATGGAGTTAGTTTAATTCTGATTGAGTGACAGTGACAGTAACCACATTGACAGTGACAATTAAATGTAGATTTAAATTACATTTATATAAGTGTCATGTAAACACGTCCTTTCAATACTTAATTGTCAGTTAATAAATAAATAAATTTGATTTTTAACTGTTTTTTTTTTTACACCATTTGAAAAGATGGTAAAAAAAGCTCTTGCGAGCAAATTTGCGGGTGCGTTTTTTTATGCTCCCGTAAATATAAGTGCAAGAGCTTTTTGTGACTCCTGCATGTTTTACAGAAATAATGCCCTCTTAATTCATGTAGAGAAATGAAGTTGTAAAAGTAAAAAATGTTTAAACGTTGTGATCAATAAATCATCCATCATTCCTATGTGAGGTTTGTTTTTGAACTGCTGTTAAGCAATTTTTAAATATCAGCATTATCTTTAATATCATTTTAAGCATTGTTTCCTGTGTTTCCTATTTCTAACCTTATTTTTAATATATTTTGTATTCTGTTGTCTCTGTGTTAACCTATGGTCAATATATTTTGTCTTAAGGTAAATCTCTAGATAAGATAATGGAGTTGAAGGAGATAGCTGGAGATAAAAATTTATTTGATGCTATGAAGAAATTAAAGAAAAAAACAAAGAAAACCGAAGATAAGAATATACAACCTAAGCAAATCTCTCAACCTACAGATATGTTCGATTTTATAAATAAAAAACTTCGAGGTAAAAAAGGTGAGAGGAATTACTTTTTAAATATTTATCTAACAGATGTCTTCTACTATCTATTTCCCCCAGTAATTCTGTTTTCATGTGGAAACCACTGTGTCTCAGTGAACATGGTACTGGCTTACTCATCATCAGTAGGTCCTTCTATTGACTGAGAAGGTTACTAAGCATTTAAGGCCTGGTTTCTGTTCTCTGTTTGTCTGCGTTATCACTTCTATGGAAGCGACGTTAAATAAAGCTATTTCACACACCTGTTGTAGGGGTGCAGGTCACAAGGCTTAGCAAGGAAGACGTATCGAGATGTTCTTATGGGACAAAAAGTCCACTCATATACTTGTTGCCTTGCACGTAAAAGTAGGGATGGGCAAATGGAGGTCGAATTTTGGGAACATGTGTTTTCTAAGGTGATTTTGGCTGCTGAATCCGAATCTGGATAAAAAAATTTGTTCTGTGACGTCATTTTGAGCTGGTTCCGTGGCCTTCAAAATGGCGGCCCAAAAATGACTTTTTTTTCCATAAAAGCGAGAAAATATTGGAACTAGTTGACCAATATGTTAGAATATATGTTTTCATGACCGTGGATTCTAAAATTGCAGTCCTATTTATGATTTAATAACATCCTTTATTGATATGAGGGTAATAACTGAAAAAAAGTCATTTTGAAAATGGCCATGGAACCAGCTCAAAATGACGTCACAGAACAAAAATTTCACCAGATTCGGATTCAGCAGCCAATTCGCCTTAGAAAACACCAGTTTCCAAAATTCGACTTCCATTTGCCCAACCCTAGTAAAAGAAACCTTGCCAGTTGCCTGGGCAAATTTTTCCTCACAGCACACTGCATGACATAATATGCTCCTCTTCATTATCCATGTTAGTGCAAATATGAAAGTAGTTTGCCCCAATTTCATTTTCATACGAGATTTGTAAACTTGTACATGTGAACTTATTGGACTCAAATGGAAACCTATAACTGACATACTGCCATGAAATGCTTAATGCGTCATTTCACACTACTGAAATTCTTAATACTATAGGAATATCAGCCCCAAAATGGTTCATTTCCATTCATTATTTACAAAGCTATGATAAAATGAAATTTCATCAATCTGTGCAGTTTTCTATTTAACAAGACACTGCCATCATCTATTGGTAGCACAGAAAAATGATGGAGTTAGTTTAATTCTGATTGAATCCAAGCCGTAAGATTACGTACTGTTGGTATTTTCATTGTGTCTGCTTAATTAGATGTTAAATCATCAATCAAGCGTAAATTAAACAGTTAGAAATTTGATATTTTAGTGGAAATGCAAATTACACATCAAGCATTTGCATGTGAGGATGTGTTTTAAGGTCTTTTGGGTCATGTGTAGCTTTCCTTCTTATCAGAACATGTAGAGTCAAATCATTGGATACGGTGTTAAGGCATACTCTATCCTTGAACATTTTAGACACGAACGCAACATTCTAAACTGATGATTCTTGTTTCTACATTCTTATGCCAACATTTCATGCACAAAATCAACATTTTTAAACAAAAAATGACTTTATGTTTAATTTTCGGTGTTATCGGTAACTTTTATATAACATTAAATATTAAAATTTAAAAATAATTTCTTAAATTTACACCACAAAAAAATTAATTCATTGGTTTCTGAAAATATTTTCATAAGAGTTCAAATTCCAGATTTCTTTAGATACTTTCAGAAACAAATGAATTAATTTTTAAGAAATTATTTTTTAATTTTAATACTTAATGATATATAAAATTTACCGATAAAACGCCGAAAATGAAACATACAGAGTCAATGTTTTGTTTAAAATGTTGATTTTGTGCATACATTTTGCGTGTAGTGCAGTCCTCCTGCATTTACTATAAGAATGTAGAAACAAGAATCATTAGTTTAGAATGTTGCGTTCGTGTCTAAAATGTTTAAACTGGAATGTAGAAACAAGAATCATGAATATTGTCCCATTTGGTCTTCCATAATCCTTGGGATTTCCGGAAAAAGTATCCTGGACTGTTGATTGTGAAAAGGAGACTTTTTTAAAAAAATAAGTTAAAAGTGCATTTTTTAGATTTGTTATATTTCACAATCTTGTAAAGCTGCACAATTTAATTGTGTTAAAGGAAGCAAGCAATTAAATATAAATTAGTTTCCTTTTGCCAACTATAATTTGCATGATCTGAAGAAATAACATTTGAAATAAAGAATAAGCAAAGTTCTTGGAATAGAAGAGCTTTGCCTTCTCAGAACACATTGATATGTATATTTTACAGGTACATGCTTATCTATCTTCAATTGTTTGTAATCGGTCAAAAGAAATCTTGACTTCAAAATTCTATGTTAAGCTGCTCATAATAAATCTAAAAAAATCTTTAAAAGAAAATCAATTTTGTATTTTTGTGTAATTTGTTTCACATCATTATTATAAATGTTATTAAGAGTTTGAAATAAACACAATTTCTTAAGTTGAGCAGTTAAACTGTCAGAGCTCAGTCACTTTGTCTTGTGTATTACCGGTAGTTTCCTTTTTGTAACTATTACTAGAAGAAAACGAACGCCATCTTTGAGTCTTCTTTCGAACACTTTCTCTCATTTGTTGAAGTTTAGTCCGTGTAAGCCCACTACTGCGAGAATTTGATTGTGTTTTCTCAGTAGGAAGGTTTTCAATTTCAGCCTTTTCAATTTCCTTAAAGTCTTCATTAATATCATTATCAAGTGTATATTCTGTACTAGATCTTGAAGAAAGGCTCCGACGTTTTGATTCTTTTGTACGAAAAATACCGGACCATCTCTTTTCTTTCTTCTCTTTGGGTTTATTTCGAAGGATAACCCCCCCAGTTGATGTTGCTTGATCAGGTTTTGAAGCATCCAGATTTTGATCGTGTTTAAAATGTTGTCGAATTTGACTAAATCGATTCTTTAACTGTTTCATACGACTTTGTTTATTAATGGCAGTTGGTTGTTCTTCAATCTCTTCTTCAACAGCTGCCTCATAATCAAAAGTTATCGTATTATTTGAATTTGGACTGATGTAACCGTCATTCTGCATTAAAACTTCTTTACGCCTTTTCCAACTTTCACGCAAATTTTGCATGCGCTTTATTTTATCTTCTCTGTCTTCATGCGATAAGTGAGCCATCTGACCTGAAATTTCGTTCCGTTCCATGATATCTCGTGAAGTTGCGTTGGGTGGAAGAGCTTCAATGAAGGATGGAATTTGTGCTTGGTGCTCAAATTCCGGATTATCAAGATAGTAATTTGTTGCATTTGCACCTAAGGATACAACACGTTTTCGTTTTGATAATGATGCTATGGATGACTCAGTTTGGAAGGGTTTATCTGTAAAATAATGTGTTTGCATGGTATCTGAATTTTCTTCCAAAAGTTGTCTACGTCTTTGTTTGAATGATTCACGCATGTTACGAAATTGATCAACGGTTACAGATGCATCACTTATACTTCCATCAGCTTCGTTTTCTGATTCACTTACTCCAGATCTGGTGCTAGATCTGGTGCTTTGACGTTGAACACGCCTGGAAATTGGTGGACTGTTGGAGTAAGTGAGAAGACGTTCGTTAAAAATGGATTGATTAAAAGAAGTATTTTTAGCACTTAAATCTCTTTCCATTTCTAAAGATCCAGGAATGAAGACTACAGAAGATTGTTCTGAAGTGTTCAGTTGACCGAAATTAGCCGACATGAGTAGGTCAGGAGATTCAGTAGGTATTTCCAGTTGTAACTCTTGCCATTTCATCTGAACTTCGGATATATTCACAGAACATGACATTAGACGATCTTTGAGTGCCACCAGTTCTTCATCAGTCGCATAATCCTGTACCTGTTTCAAGAATTCCACGGTTTGTAAAATTCCTTTCAGGTTTTGTCGCAAAGTTTGTTTTGATCTTTCTGCGCCTTTCATCATTTTTTCCTCATGATATCTGCTATCAACTTCAGCAAGCAGACGCTTCTCATGTCGTCTTATTTGATGTTGTAATATATTGGACCTTTCTTCCACCTTCCGTTTTAACCGATATCTTTTTTCACGCCAGTTATTCACAGATTGGTTTATGGAGTCGATTGCGTAAGTTACTCGGAGAGCCTCTCCTTGAAGAGCCATTAACTTATGGTCCATGTGGCTGGATAATTTATCAACCATGATATGTAGAGTGTCTTCTGCAGAAGCATGACTCTGTACCAAATCTGGTTGTGCCGAAATTATACTTGAAGGGTTGCCGTTATTGTCTGTTGTACCAGACGACAGTTTTATGTCTCTGTTAATAGGAGAACTGAAGGTATCTCTCCTTTGTAGCGAAAACAAGGATAAACTTGTTGGGGAATATTTTGCCTTTTCCATCAATGTTGAAACGGTTTCTTCCTTTGTGTTTTGGTCACCAGTATTCTCATTGCTGGCGAATTCTTGTATTTTGTTGATGTACTGTTTTACAACCCGTTCAGCGAATATATTGGTTGTTAAAACACTAATGCCCCCTGTTGGAGAATTCATGAAATATCCACACAAGGTACAAGTAATTTTGTCCGTTTCATTTAGCTGTGTTTGAAGACAAGACTGGCAGTAGGTGTGAAGACAAGGCAGTAGTTTTGGATCCGTAAAGACTTTTTGACATAACTTACAGAAGAGAAGATTGATGGGTAGACCATAGCTTGCCATGTTGGATAATTGTATTACTTCTGTAACCGAAAGTTTGGTTTTTGACGAAGAGGGAAACGAAAATACTTCGCACATCTGAAAAGAGAAAGAAAATTTATTCAGAATTTGTTGGAGGCTGCCATTATTTTGCAACTTCACTGGACATTTATGAACTTCAAAGACTTTTCATATTGATTGACTAACCATTTTGTGTAGACAGTATTAGGTCTGAAATTTGATAAATGTTTACTGTTTAAGTTAAGATCTTTTAATTCAGTGATTGATTTTGGACTAATAGTACTTTTAAATGTACACACATTACAGACTGTTGATTTTTAACTCCTTGGGACTAGAGTCACAGTACAGTCAAGTTAAGTTGTAATAGTCTCTGTACAGTCCTGCTTAAAATCACATTTCAGTTGCATTATGCCTGACTAGCGTTTTCAGTCAAATCAGTATATATAATCAATCCAGGACAAATATCACCTGTTATATAGACGTTGTCAGGCTCAAATTATTGCACAAGTTCATATACTTTTAAAAATATACGAACTTTGAGCTGGTAAACTTTGAATTATACAGCAATTTTTGGTTCAGGTGTTTTGATTTGTGTTTTATGGTGACCACACCGTTATTCTCATCACAGGTGTGGAAGATACACTGTGTTATTATTATAGGCTTGTGAAAGATAAATATTAAATTACTTAACACTAACTTTTGAAACATTGCACTTACAAAATGTGGAGACTAAATCGGACTAATGATCCATTATAAATCTTTTATAAAGTAAACCAGGACTTAAGTACATTTTAACTCAATTGACCTTAGTAGTAAGGTTCATGTAGCGTACAAATTCTAGCAAATACTCTACAATTAGGCAATTTTTAGTAAATAGAGAAGGTAGTTTTAAATTTTTATCCCTTTTCAAACATTTACATGTAACGGTTTGTGCATTCAACTATTAAGGATAATGTGTACACGTACCTATTTTCACAAAATTTGCCATATTTTCGGTTTTATAATCAAATCTAGATGAGATGTACTCCTATAATTTCTAGTTGGATCTTACTACCGGTATACAAACTTATCTATCCACTTCTCCATCCATATCAATATAGTTCATATAAACTTGTATGACTACATTTATAGGTGATTTCTCGTCAACAAAACCCTCAGATTTTATCAGTTTTGAACTTCTCAATACCTTCTTTATTTCAATGTGTTTACTGTGCTGTAAACCCTTTCTTTTCAAATTCTGTCTCATTGATAAATTCATTGACTGGTAAGTCTCCCTTTTATAATAAAATCTTTTTCACGACAGGAATGGCAATTATCTATATATACAACACTGTTTACACGTCGTAAGTATTGATTAAATTATATTGAAAATCGAACAACATAAAACTATTTACCCATGATTTACATTTAACTTCAACATATTTTAAGAGGTTTACACCATCGTCTACCTGCTTAGTGAAGCATGGTAAGTAAATCTTATCAAATACAGAAATTTTAACAGGTAAACTGTCAAGTGTTACTCTTATTAAGACATATTTATTAATAACAACTGTTAACTTTCATACTATGTTCATGTGGAACGTTTGTTGAATAATGGGATATAAGAGTGAGCTTACTTGTTGATCCCTGTAATTAATTATCAGACAGTCGGTCATTAATTTTAATTATCATGTTTTCTTGTATAAAGTTAGCCCGATAAGTAATATTGAATCGTGAATTTAATTTAATAAAAATGTTATTGACTCAAGTTTTATCTTTAATAAGTCTTGTCTGAAACATCTAGTCTCAGCTGGTTGTTTTTTTTCAAAATCTAATTAGTAACACCATTTTCACAAAATGGTCTTGTAATGTATGATTTATGTCACTTTCAGTAATTTTCACATGCTGTAGTATCAGTGTATATAAATTTAACAAAAAACATAATTATTTGTACTCTTCAAGTTTGGACATGCGTTTATATGCATGTCATAATCTGGTGTTTGGTGCAGTAGTCTCAATCAATTGACACCTTTAAGACGAATGTTTTCAGACCCTATATTCATATGAGAACATAGATAATATTGTTTTGTCATAACATTAACAGAGACTACAAGTATAATAAGGAGTATGTAAATATATATAAAGAGTGATGTTTATTTTTCTATGCCCTATTCTTGCCTAACAACAGTCAAATGTATCTATGTTAAATTTTTTAATAAAGACTTCTAAAGGGTTCTTATCTATTGCACTTAATATAACCAAGTTGGTGTTCACTTTAAGAGATATTCAACTATTTATTGAATTGATCTATTGAATTGACTGATTATTTGACCTAATATGTGGATAACCCATGTCATGTATATGATGTTTGATATAATATGAATATACCAGATATAATCTTATATGGATATGCTCTTATATGGATATGCTGATTTTAGATCCAATATATGCCAGATATTTGATCTAATTAATATGCATATGCCAGATATTTGATCTAATTAATATGCACATGCAAGATATGGATATGCTGATATTTGATGTTTGATCCAATATATGCAAGATATTTGATCGAATTAATATGCATATGCCAGATATTTGATCTGATTAATATGCATATGCCAGATATTTGATGTAATTAATATGGATATTCCAGATATTTGATCTAATTAATATGGATATGCCAGATATTTGATCTGATTAATATGCATATTCCAGATATTTGATCTAATTAATATGCATATTCCAGATATTTGATCTAATTAATATGCATTTATACCAGATATTTTATGTAATTAATATGAATATTCCAGATATTTGATCTAATTATTATTGATATTCCAGATATTTGATCTGATTAATATGCATTTATGCCAGATAATTGATATTAATTAATATGCATATATATGCCAGATATATTTGATCTAATTAATAGGCATATTCCAGATATTTGATCTAATTATTATGGATATTCCAGATATTTGATCTAATTAATATGCATTTATGCCAGATAATTGATATTAATTAATATGCATATATATGCCAGATATATTTGATCTAATTAATAGGCATATGCCAGATATTTGATCTAATTGATAGGAATATTCCAGATATTTGATCTAATTAATATGCATATACCAGATATTTGATCTGATTTATATGCATATGTCAGATATTTGATCTAATTAATATGGATATTCCAGATATTTGATGTAATTAATATGGATATTCCAGATATTTGATCTAATTAATATGCATTTATACCAAATATTTGATCTAATTAATATGAATATTCCAGATATTTGATCTAATTATTATGCAATTATTTCAAATAATTGATATTAATTAATATGCATATATATGCCAGATATTTGATCTAATTAATAGCATATGCCAGATATTTGATCTAATTAATATGCATATTCCAGATATTTGATCTAATTAATATGCATATGCCAGATATTCGATCTTATTAATATGCATATATGCCCGGTATTTGATGTAATATGAATACGCTAAATATTTGCATGTAGGCCTATTATACATATTTAAATTTAAAAAAAACCCTCACATATAGAGTAAGCAATACCAGACTTTAATTTTGTCATATTAATGTCATATTTCAGAATTATAAAAGTTAAAAGAAGGGCAAATAAATGTATGCATGGGTGAGGTGGATATAAAGCTGTATTTTAATATAAAAAAAGGATATATTTTTGTATAGCTTTAGGAAACAAACGAAAACAATTATGAGTGGATCATCCCTTCAGGGCTGAATATGATATTTTGATAGCTAACATAAGAGTTTGTTTTTATGTAGTAAAATGAGCATGTTTTATCTCTAGTAAATCATCTAGTAATTTATACTATGGGGCTATTATCAAACTGTACTTGAACCAGTAATAGACCTACATGTTACATGATTTATATATGACTAATTTCATTATATAATCTTTGTAAGTGTAGGATCTACTTGTACTTGAAAAGATTTATATCAAAATAAAGTGTTGAATTGTTTAATCTGATAAAGCTTTACACTAATTTTTATACGCCCACATTTTCATGTGGACGTATTATGTCGTCGCCCCTGTCCGTCCGTCCACAATTGTTTGTGGACTCTCTACAGGTCACAATTCTTGTCGGATTTTGACGAATCTTGAAATATAGGTTTATCCCCAAAAGATCTCGGCTGCTTTCGATATTGGCATGTATCGGATCAAAACTTCATGGATTATGGCCCTTGATTGTACGAAAAATCACGTTTTTAGCTTGTGGACCCTATAGAGGTCACAATTTTGAACCGATTTTGATGAAACTTGACATGCATGTTTATAACCCAAAGATTTTGGTTCCTTTCGATATTTGCGCCTATCGGAACATACTTTCCTGAATTATGGCCCCTGATTGGTCGAAAAATCACCTATTTTAGCTCGTGGTACGTCTGGAGGACATAATTATTATCCGATTTAAAAAAACGTTCAATTATATCACCGTTACACCCTAAGGAAGGTTGAGTTCAAATTTCGGAAAAATCGGACCAAAATTACCATACAAAATGGGCGCCGTTCGTACGCGAATACTGTTAAAAAATGGTATATCAAGGTTGTGGACCCTGTAGAGATCACAATTTTAATTCGAATTTTATGAAACTTGAAATGCATGGTTATAACCCAAAGATCTTGGTTCCTTTCGATATTTGCACATATCGGATTGTAACTTCCTGAATTATGGCCCCTGATTATACGCAAAATCGCCTTCGTTTAGCTTGTGGTCCCTCTGGGGGTTACAATAACTATCCGATTTAAAAAATCGTTTCATTGTATCAACGTTACACCCTAAATAAGATTGAGTTCGAATTTCGGAAAAATCGGACCAAAATTGCCATACAAAATGGCCGCCATTCGTACGCGAATACTGTTAAAAAATGGTATATCAAGGTTGTGGACCCGGTAGAGGTCACAATTTTAATTCGATTTTGATAAAACTTAAAATGCATGGTCATAACCCAAAGATCTTCGTTCCTTTCGATATTTGCGCATATCGGATCGTAACTTTCTGAATTATGGCCCCTGATTTTACGCAAAATCGCCTTCGTTTAGCTTGTGGTCCCTCTGGGGGTCACAATAACTATCCGATTTAAAAAATCGTTTCATTGTATCAACGTTACACCCTAAATAAGGTTGAGTTCGAATTTCGGAAAAATTGGACCAAAATTGCCATACAAAATGGCCGCCATTCGTACACGAATACTGTTAAAAAATGGTATATCAAGGTTGTGGACCCGGTAGAGATCACAATTTTAATTCGATTTTGTTAAAACTTGAAATGCATGGTCATAACCCAAAGATCTTGGTTCCTTTCATTATTTGTGCATATCGGATCGTAACTTCCTGAATTATGGCCCCTGATTATACGCAAAATCGTCTTTGTTTAGCTTGTGGTCCATCTGGAGGTCACAATTATTATCCGATTTAAAAAATCGTTTGATTATATCACCATTACACCCTAAGGAAGGTTGAGTTAGATTTCTGGAAAAATTCGGAACAAAATTGCCACAGAAAATGGCCGCCGCGTGTACGCGAATACTGTAATAAAATGGTAAATCAAGGTTGTGGACCCAGTAAAGGTCACAATTTTGATTCAATTTTGATGAAACTTGAAACGCATGGTTATAACCCAAAGATCTTGGTTCCTTTCGTTATTTGCACATATCAGATCATAACTTCCTGAATTATGGCCCCTGATTGTCCGAAGAATCGCCTATGGTCCCTCTGGAGGTCACAATTATTATCCGATTTAAAAAAACGCTTGACTCTATCACCGTTACACCATACAGAAGGTTGAGTTTGAATTTCAGGGAAATTGAACCATAATTGCCAGACAAAATGGCCGCTGTTTGTACGCTAATAGTGTTAAAATATGGTATATCAAGGTTGTGGACCCAGTATAGGTCACAATTTTAATTCGATTTTGATGAAACTTGAAATGCATGTTTATAACCTAAAGATCTTGATTCTTTTCGATATTTGCGCATATCAAATTGTAAATTAATGAATTATAGCCTTTGATTGTAGGAAAAATCACTTTTGGTTTTGCTTGTTCTCTATCCATCTCTCGAAAATGTGGGCGTATCCTGCCTGGCAGTGTGCCAGCTTACTATCTTTTTTTTTGTCAAAGTCATCGTAAGTCATCATTTACTAAGTTTATTAACATTATTGTCTAAACATGTTGATTCATCAATTTTTAAAAAATTGTCTTTAAATAAACGAATGGTTGCTGAAAACATAATATATATAAGCCATAGCTGTTCAAAGTGTGAAAAATTTCTTAGTGAACGGATCGGTTGTGATAGTGTTTTAAAACATTGAATGTTAAAAGATATCTATCATGCAATACAATTACCGGGTAAATATATATATTCCCATAAATATAATTAAAATTCAAACCTTTTAAGTCAAATCCATCGACTTTGTCCAAATTCAAAATCAAGCTTGAATACAGTTAAAGAAGCTAAGTCTCTGACTCAATATCATCCAAAGTCATTGAAAACACAAATTATTTTCCAATTTAAATCAACATTGATGTTGTGATCTTACTGGGAAAAGATGGACTTCTGTTATACAATATTTAGACAAAATAAACATTTTACCAATCGTACACAAATCTTATACCATAATGCATTTCAGCGCCATTTGTAACACAGTCTAGAAGAAGTCATGTCAAATTGTAACACATTCTTTTCTGGAGAGCATGCACAATAAATACTATCGGTGTAGACTTAAATAACCAGTTGCTAGAGATTGACAATTGATTGAGACTCCTGATTAGAATTTACAGTATAAACAGAAACAATTGAATGTAAATCAGTTTATACAAATTCATATTACATTATTACATGTATATGCATTGCAACCCATTTGTGTCAATTTCTAGGTCCAAAATATTAGCGATTTAGCTCCTATAATCATTTATTTTAATTTTGTGTGAAGTACAAATACTACCATGTTCCTGAAGCAACGGTATACTAGTTTTATAACTATTATCCGTTGCTTACGCAGCACCATATTCTCGTCACTTATGAGTAATAACCTCCCTTTGCGGAACCTACGTCACTATTTGATTTGTCCAATTAACTACCTCGTAACATATAGAGTAGCGGCAGTGATTTAAAGATGGCGACCTCCATAGATTCTACATTTTAACTAATGTTGACAGCCTTGCCCTTTGTCCCCTTTTGACCTTTGTGACTCGATTCACATAAATAGGGGTTTCTAATGGAGATCAAGCGTTTGGTTATTCGAATATTTCACGGAAAATTTAGTTTCAAGGAATCTCAATGGCTACTGGAATATCCCCTCGACCAATCAAAATTAGTGACGAGAATAGTCAGCTGTGAAACAGGCCTCGAAATTTGACGCGAACGATACCAATCGGTTACGTGCGGTCGCGCCAGCTCAAAAACACGCGACCGATTTCCCGGTTACGCAAATTCAAATATCGGTTACGTTAACAAATTTAGCCTATTTACATTTGATCAATTTTTATACATGATGACTTTGTGACACAGGTCTAATTAATTTATTTGTATTATAGACCAAACTCCCTTCATTCATTCTTGACATTTCATTTCTCCATCTTATCGGTTTGACAGATAGCATATTTTGATATCCGGTATTGACCAGTTTCAAGCCGGTTGATTTAGAAATGCCCACCACCCCCAATGATTAGTTATGCCATAAACATTTGAAAGCCTACCTTTGGATTTTCACAAAATGACAAATGAGTTTTGACTATTTCACATGCCAGCTATATTTCCAAAGAATTTACTACACGTGCTCATTTCTACTTTCACTATATAGCCCTGCTGTACGGTAGTTAATGACCCGTATGGATGTCGTCAACTTTGACCTCCACCCCGGCATTGCTCGAGCGATAATGTAAATGATTTTATTGTCCTGTCAATTTTAATATTATTTCATGACATCAAACTATTCTGTTTCCTTTTGAGACTTTGTGTATATAGAGTGCCGAGGTTAATGAATACTGTGTCAATCAGTCGCTATCTCATGCTACGTGTTTAGTACGTCACGCGTGCTGGGAACAATGAATGATTACAAATGACAAGTGTTGTATGAAGTACGTATGTACATGTAGCTACCATTCCTTGATGTTTGAAAAAGTCGATTGATAAAACAATTAATAAAAAATAGGAATTTAGTGAAGTGGAACTATTTTTTTAATGTTTAAATGGGGACATCGTGGGATTAGAGTTTAAAATCATAAATTATAATATTAAATATAAAAGAATATAAATTAATATAAATTTTAATTAGTCAAGTTATTTCTTTAAAGAATACATTACTGCTAGTGGAAATGAATAATAGTACAATTTTAATCGGGATAAAACATGAAAATAGTGCAACCATTTTATGTAACCAATTGGTTACGCAGTGGTTATCTGGCGTAACCAAATAAATTGGTTACGCAGAGCTTAAACCCGTAACCGTTTTTCTGGTTACGCCAAAATTTGAAATTTCATGGCCTGTGAAAGCAACGGATAATAGTTATAAAACAGTATCCGTTGCACCAGGAACATGAAATACTACATGTATGTTCAGTTTGTACTATTACTATTGCTATATTCAATTTATACTATATTACTACATGTACTTTGATACAATACAAAAAGGTGTCATCAATCTTAAAGCAGTAATATGATCCAATTACTTGTAGGTTAGGTATACATAAATCTTACTGTATTATATAGATGTTCAAATATTTGTCATTACAATAAACTAATAGTCATTATTGACTACCTATTAACTGGACATTAATGGCTTTGATATAGTCAAAATCCTATTCTCACGTTATACATGTTTTGATCAAGCTGTGTAAGTTGTGTTCAGTAAGGTATTGTATTGTGCTATTAGTATTGTATAGGGCATGCTTCCCTTTAGCTATATACATCAATACATGTATTTGTACTGTCTGACTCAATAACAGATAAATTCGTCTTCTGTCAGTACTAATAGATCACTTGGACAATATTTAAAGTTCCCAATTCTTTTTGTTGTTGATTAAGCAAAATATTGCAGACACAAAGTTTGATCTAACACATATATTTAACATTTAACATTGAGAAGTACTTGTATTGAGTTTGAATGCATATTTCTAAATATTTTCTTATCCTAAAATAGACTATGATAATTATCATCACACATTTTAAAGTTGTATTGAGTTCGGATGCACATTTCTAAGTAATTTCTTGTTCTAAAATAGACTTATGTTTTATTGTTAAAGTGTCAGATTTTGTATAATATGAAGTGTTTAGTGTCACTTTAAGAAAAAAAAACGAGTAACTGCGTATTATATTCTTCACAGGTAAACGTGTTTGTTGAATGAATATCTTCTATCGAAAATAAAATGTTTTTAATACTATTAATAGGTTTAGAAAAAGCACTGCGGTTTTCAAAAGAGATTATGTAGGACTTTACAGTGTTCGTCTTTAGTACTGTTCAGATTTTTATGGTAATATTGTCCAGTTATATTTAATCTGGTTATTATGCGTTTTGATGTATTATGTATGTACTAATTAGTCATGCATGTGCGTATTTACTCAAAGTCATAAAAGATATCAGCAAGCATAACTAACTTTATTTTATACGAAATAAAATTGTATGCCCTTCTTTTATATTCCTCATTTGCCTATCTGATCAAGATACAGATCGAAATTATTATATTTTACATATACTTTAGATGGCGCCATCTCCCCTCAGATCTCATGGCTTTTCGTTAAAGTTGAAGTCACAATTACTGACATTGACTTTTTATTAAACAATCAGTATCTTTGAGTTACATGTGGCTATTAGGAAATGATCAAACTTATCTCCCAGAGGTCTGTTCACATCTTAGGTAATGCTTGAGCAGACGATTTCAGTGGTCTATGCCTCACAAAAACAATAATTTTTTTTAGTTAGTAAACTTTTGTGGTGCATTGATATCATTTATTTATGAACTTGCATTTTTTATGGTCTCTTTTTGAAAAAAATAGGAGTTCTCCGATATCCTCCAGCTTAACATCCAACTAATTTTTTTTAGTTAGTAAACTTTTGTTGTGCATTGATATCATTTATTTATGAACTTGCATTTTTTATGGTCTCTTTTTGAAAAAAATAGGAGTTCTCCGTCCGATATCCTCCAGCTTAACATGTCTCTATAGGTTTATGAAACCCACTTGTGCTCTTGTTGAATAAATGACAATAACTGTTTTTATGATAAATGTCTGTTGTTAGGTTTAGCTTAAAGGCATATATGTCTGGATGTTTACAGGATACAGGATAAATTAAATCTGACTAAATGTCGTTAGCATGATTATTTTAGTTGCCAGGTGTGGGAAAATAAGACATGATTTACACAAGGTTTCTATTGTTATTCTTTTTTTCCCTTTTGGAACGATCAGAATTGAAAAAAAAAGATGACTTTGGTTGACAGTGTAGCTTTGTGTATACTTGCTATGACCTTGTCTGGTGGACTAAATGACTTTGATGTTGTTAGTGGGTCCTCCAAAGTACTGATTAAGGTGACATTTAGTAAACTCTTTTTAAGGAAAAAACCACATACATGTAAATAAAAGATATTTTTCATGTGGATTACGCATGGATAATGAGAAACAAGCAACAGTTTAAAAATTTAACTTATTGTTTTAAAACAAAATCTTTTTATAGAAGTTTTCTCGAAGCATTTACAACTTTGGATTGTTTGTCCTTTTAAATAAAATAGCTACCATTACCACTCCAGGGCCCTGTTTTTTTCAAAACCTTAACTAAAGATAAAATCCAGATTTTAGTACATACTTAAATCTGATTGGCTAAGCGCTAAAATCAATCTAATATTATCCAATCAAATGACTAAAATTAGGATTTTTATCTCAGTTAAAATTTTGTGTAACTGGCCCAGCTTTAGGGTATTAAACTGGCAGTAAGACTATGCAAACTAAACTAAACTGTCATTACTCCACTGTTTTGCTATACTAAATGTTGAATATGCATATTGATTTAGAAATTGTAACTTTGAACTATAAGAATGTTTAGATGGCTATGGCTGAATGATTAGTGCATGCACTTTATATCGTAAGATCTATCCGGTAGTAGAATATGTGACAAGGAGTAGGGTCGCCTGTCTAACCTCATGTGTTTTTTCCGAGTCCTCCGCTTTACTGCTACTACTAAAGAACGTTAAACCCCATTTCTTTCTCTCTTCCTGTTATGTATCTCTGAATAAGATCTGTGAACAACTGTAGTTTGTTTGCCAACTGATATATATTGTTAGAGATTTCAAACATTAAATTTGAGAAATATGGAGATTTGTAAGATTCGTTAAATTTGTTAAGGATCATAATAATAGTATTCTAAGACTAGACTTGGTTAAACTATATTGCTACTTTAATGAAGGTTGTACAACATGTACAGTATAACGTACACACCCAACAATTTATTAATATGTAACCTGTGTAAACAGTATCCGGTTTTCTTTGAGTTGTTTGTGTTCGGGTAGATTTTTTGATTCGTATTATGATAAGACATGCACTAAATACAATTTTGTGTTGATTGCCAAATTTGTTTTTTGGGAGGTTATTTTTTTTAAAAATTTTTTTTATATTTTGTGGTAGCTCATTCATACTGGGTGTCTTTTTAGTTGAGAAATAATCCTGTCTGAACACGTAAATTATGAGCAAAATGACCTGGGCCCTGTTTCTCAAAACAGGCCCCTGTACACTTTACTTCCAGTTGTGGATAAAACGCTACAAAAGAATGAGCTGTGTAGCTTTATTTAACTGGGGGCCTCAGTTGCATAGTGCGTAATTAATGCTACCAAGCTACTAAAGAAAAGGTCCTTCACCCTTTTTCTTGAAATCTTAACTGAAGATAAAATCCAAATTTCTAAAATTGGATTTTTATCTTCTTAGTTAAAATTTCGTGAAACAGAGCCCAGCTTGTTAGGTCAGAGGGCCTGGCACAGGAAGGCGTCTAGTGGTTAGGATGGAATATAAAACCAAGGTGCTGTGAAAAGTTAAACCAAATTGTATGCAGGCCTGGAAATAACGGTTTTAGATGTACATTACAAAATGTCAGGCACTTATTAGAATGAAATAGGACCTGACATTTTCTACTTAGTGCCGGACATGTATTAATAATATCAGCAATAAAAGACAAATCAGTGCCGGACAAAATGACAGACACGAGAGGTTTTGTGCCTGACAAAGCCTGAATCTGTGCCTGACATTGTCTGTGACAGGTGCCTTATTTCCAGGCTTGCTTGTATGGCAACCATTGATTGACAAAGTCATAAAAATGAACCGTATCAACATTCAGAATCATGCTTCAGTTACTTGCTGAGTTATTTCCCTTGTAATTGGTAATTAAATTAAAGGAGCTAAATCGCTAACATTTGGGGCCTAGAAATTCATAAAAGTGGTTCGCAACGCATATAATACTGTAATATGAATGTATATAAACTGATTAACATTCAATGGTTTCCGTGTTTACTCCATTTTCAAATCAGTTATGTTTGGCGAAATAAGCCAGCAATGTCAATCATGTGCAAAAGTCGAGCGCCTAGTTATTCCAGTCTACTAACTCCGTCTGACTTATTGCAATGTGTCTAGCCTCGTCCCTCGAGTCTCTCAGTACAACTGGAGCTGAAGCGCATTATGGTACACGATTCGTGTACCAATGTTAAAAAAATATTTTATCTTAAATATCGGATATCAGAAGCTCATCTTTTCCCGGTAAGTTAACATCAGCAATGTTGATTTAAATTGACCAATAATTCGTGTTTTCGATGTCGACGATTTTGGAGGATTTTGAGTTACGGACTTAGGTCCTTTAAAGTCAGATTTTTTTTTCAAGCTTTCCCAGAAATGTGAGAAATTCTTTTGAAAATGTTTATTTGAAGAATTTATAAACTGAACACCTCAGATGACTAATTAAACTACCAGTAGGTGTATGTTCATTGCCTGGCAAGCGATCTTAAAGTCTTGGGGCATATAAGGATTTAAAATGTTTGTAAATAAAAGAAAAAATTTTAGAAAATATTCTAGATTTGCAATTCTGTTTGAAAACCCTTTTCTCTACTGATACCGTAACTAATCTTCACAGAATTTTCAGTAAGTAAAGTTCGAGGATGTACCAAATTTCCTCGAATACAACCCCGGGGTTCTATTTCGTTCAGCACCCCCCAACCCCCGGGTTCTATTCGAGGCCCGGGTTAAAATCGAGGCCGGGTTGTATTTTTTCAGACCCGAATTAATGCTTCAAAATCTTCTATAGGAGTGACATTTTGGACAAGTAAAACAAGCAGACAGCCACAGGGAGTATTCAGTTTTTACGTTAGACCCGGGTTCTATTCGAGACCCGGGTTGTATTTATCTCAACACCCCCTTATCCCCGGGTTCTATTCGAGGCCCGGGTTGTATTTGAGGAAATACGTATTTTCAGTCTATATAAAGCAATGATCTCAACTTCTAAACTTGAGTCATAGATAAAACTTTATCATGACTGTAAATTAACCAAATTATTTTAAAGCACGCACAAAGTTTGATAACCTCAATTCATTTCAATGAATAATACATATTATGCTTGTATTATTATTATAATATGCTTTTGCATAACCCGTTATCTTGTATACACAATGCATGAAAATACCCCACCTAACACTACATACACAATTTATTTCAATAATTGTTAAGGTCTTTTATATTTACGCCTCTGAGGAAAACAAGAGTCTAGTTGGGGTTTTTGACAATTAAAAACAATTAAATCAAGTCCTTTTTTTAAAAAACTACATGTACGTAATTTCCATTTGGAAAACACTCTAGGGCCTTTTGATAATCAGATCAAAAGGTATTTTATTTTTTTGAAAAATTATGAGCAGAACAGAGTTGTTGTTTTTAAATTGCACTATTTCCACTTTGAAAACTTGGTGGTTTGTATAACAACATGCAGAAGTGTTGCTTTGCTCCTTAAAAAACATCCAATGATTCAAGATAGAATGGAATCAGATGTTCAAAAGAACTGACAATCAAATTGATACATACCAACTATTTCCGACTAATTGAGCTCTTTAATCCATGTGTAATCTATAGTGATTTAGATGTCATATTTCATTGATAATGTATTCCACCTGTTGTACCTTGTATAGTTACAACTGTAGGTGTGGACCACTCTCTTCCTCTAACAATAAAGCCCAGTGATTTGAGTAACGCTTAAATATATACTGTGTCAACAACTACTGTAATCTCTTCACAGTGTCTCTTCAAATAGATCTAATTGTTGAGCGTCAAGTCTGTCTCCGGCCCTCCATAAAATTCATTTTGAGGGTTTGTTTAGTTAGAATTAGTGACTAGGTGTAGCCTATTTGAGCGGAAAATTTTAAACGTGCCGACCTCGAAGTTTGATTATTTAAAAAACTTATTAGGAATTGATTATATGTCATTGAAATCTGCATGTCCCATATCCTTGTACAAGAAAAAGATTTCAGATATTGTGGGTATTAAAGGGCGTAACGCTCTAACCTGATATTATCTAGAGACGAGAGTCTTCGACATTTACAAACGTGTTATTGGTACATTCCAATCAATAGTGATGTTACTGTGAAAATGTGGGCTCTAGATATCATATATATTTAAAGACAGGTTCCAAGAAAAGTATTTATTGGGTGGTTAGGAATATCTGCATGTGTGACATGAAGGTTGAGATTGACAGCTTGATGTACTTGTTGATAAACTTTGAGAAGTTAGAGTTAGACGTACAACACTTTCTGAGATATATATCATGTCAGTGAATATTCGATATTTGTAATTAGTAGTATGCGATTAAAGACATCGTCTTATGTATGCAATGCATTATCCTCCGACTTTCGCCCCCCTTGCTTGGTAGAAAGAGAGGTTAGACTTTGACACAAACATGAGAATATTTTGAGAAGGATTTGAAGCAAAATTATGATAAATTAATTACTTTGATTATGTTTTTAGTCAAAAATACCATTAACCTTTTAACTGCGTATGACGTTATATTACGTCATGGACAACTGTGACGCAGTGTGCGTAAGACGTAATATAACGTCTTGGAGGTATTTTCCCCAACCATACGATCGTAGCATGTGCAGGACATAAAATTACGCCTGGAAGAGCAAATATTTTTTTAAACTGAGGCAACTCTATTTAACGTTCGTTTTAATATAGATTCAGACTACTATCGTTTGTATTCAGGAATAAAATGGCCCAACAATGATGTTTTTCGTCAAATTAACTACACAACAAGGGGCAGTTAACGTTTTAAAAACTACACAGTTAACGGGTTAAATCACCCAGTTTGTACATGGGAATATATCTTTAAAGATACTTCCTCACAAAAGTATTTATCGGGTGGTTATTTTTCCAATAAAAGTGTCAATTTTAGTACATATTATGGAAATGAGACACCCAATCTTACCAGAAATAACTTTTTGACAACCCAACGATTAATGGTTGTCTGCTCGAGTGATGTCAAAGGTTGATAGATTAATTAGTTTGAATATGTTTTTATTCCAAGTATATCATCAAATCACCCAGTTGAATGCGGGAAAGTAAACTATAAGACATAGTACGTGCCGGCATGTGCTTTATGCTCTTGAGGGCGATTTGTAATGAGGCACCTTGATAAACAATGCTCAACGTTAGTGCATGTGTATGATGTTAAACATTGCGTTTTATGTAGAACGGAGTAAACAGGCACGAGCGACTGCCATTCAATTTAAACTGCTCACATATTTTAGTGAACAACACTGATTATAAATTCCTATAAAAGTTTTGAAAAAAATGTAAATCACTTTTATACTCTAATTTTGACCAATTTTGTTTTAGGTTCGAAAGAGTAGAGTTTTAGCTCCTTTAATATGTCTAATTAAAACAGTTTGCAAACTCGTTGAATTCTGCAGTTAAGATAATTTTTATTGAAACTACATACATGTAATGAAACCAGTAATCCATATGGAAGAACTCTTTTGAAAAAGGATGAATTGGTTACTGCAGGTCATATCTACTATCATTCACGAGTTATAAAAACATGAATTCATTTAACATGGTGTCACTATGGTTATTATACAAATGTGTTGTGTCATGTAATGGAGACTTGGTTTGCATCCAAGCTAGAGTTCAGCTTATTGCGATTTTATCAAATCTCCAAATGGATGACGATGTATGCATGACTGAAAAATGGATTTTTGAAACTGTTTATTCATCTTTTAATTAAATTATTATCTGGAAATTGTGTTTAAATCGGTTGAAAATAAAAATCATCCGATGGATCTAGAGAATTGTTTATGGCTTGGCATGTAAATAAATGTCTTATTAATGATTTATATAACCTTTCAGGCCAAACTCAAACGGACGATCTGCAATAGGCAGATGTAGCTCTTACATGTACATAAAGCACCTTTTATAAGGAAATGATATTTTCAAATGTTCAAGTTACCTTTCTAAAATAGATTTAAAAAATTCCTTCGTATAATTTTAGAGGGACACACCTAATTTTAAAAATTGGAAAAATTCAAGTACATGCCATAACATGGTTTGAAAAGCCTAACGTAAGCACTTTCAAATGCAACTTGGATTTTAAAAAAAATTCTGGACCTGTCAAGCCAGCAAGAGTGTTATTGTCCCTTTAACTAAAAGCTGTTTGATTGAGAACATATATTGAAAGTTGAGACGTACACATTTATCGTATGTACGGTATATTCACAGTTTCAACTTTTTGCTTTAGGTGATGAGTGATCATCAAAATGTCATTGAATTTAAATTGTCCATGTTTTCAGTTGGCATTACACATTCTGAAAGTATTTAATTTTTTAACTTATTAACATAAATATTTAAAACCGCATTTGATAGCCAGTTAACAAGTCCTTAACATTTGCATAATTGCTCAATTTCATAATGTAAAAGGCCAAAGATATAATTGGTAGTTGGTTTGATTCCTTTGTTTTATTTCGAAACAATTTATTTATATTGTGTGGATCTTTCAAATAGAAATTGCAGTGCTTTATTTGTATTGGTTATGTAAGTTTTGGGAGCTGAAGTGGCTAATTCAGCAAGGTCCTTCCGTCGTACAATCCCAGTGGTCAGTTATTGGGATTTTTTAGTGTGGTTTTCCCTTCATTTGGAAGTGTATTTCTCCTAGAATTAAGTGTTTAAAGTTGAAAGCTTTCTGGATGCATCGTTCAGAAGCCACACTATACTATTGGATGACGATTGCCAAAATGAGATTGCCACTGGAACCAGATGCTAATGAAATGGGTTGAATCATGACTAACAGTGATTTCATCGCAACAGAATAATTAAATTTGGTTAATTTACTAAAAACAGTATGAAAAGAATAAATAAATGAAATATATCCTTTAATATTATCTTGGTAGAGGGAATTTGCATATTTTATCAGGACCCGCATATCTGTTGAGTGTGTACTGGTAAGCATCTGAGAGAAGAAAGAAGATATCTTCATACATGTTATTAACTATCAACAAGTAAACACTGTCAATAGAGGACATATCGGATCAAATTATTAAAAAAAATTGAAAAGCATCAAGGTTACAATTAAAGTGTTATTTTTAAAAAGATAAAAAATATGATATATAATACCTTTATAGACTGTTAAGACACAGTTTCCTAGGTCCCTTGCCTGTGTAATATTTCGAAGTATTTTTCCGAAATGGTTTGGTTATAATCTCATTCATGTACGCTACATGTTCATTTGTTCCCCCACAAAAGCCAAACGACAGATATAAATGACATACAGAATATGATATACAGGCTATTGTCATGTGACCGCATGTGACCAAACATTAGACTCAGAGAAAAGAGGGTATAATATATCACTTTGATATCCCCTGGTCACATGACCTATATGTACATAGGATATACATACTGACCACATGAGAAAAATAGTGTTTTTAATTGCATAATATAATTTAATAAACAACTTCTTGAATAGCTAGTTATTTTCCCCATTGATAAAAAATTGACCTTTCCAAATATTAACCTTGAACCTATAATCCTTGAAGTAAATATTCAGAGTTTTAGAATGCAGATGTTTAGCTTTAAATGAGAACGTAGTAAAGGAATGGAATTTGTCTGTATGTACATAGTAGATAATTTACGAAAGAATAGGTTGATTTAAGTAAAGAATCTATAGAGAATATATAATAGACAACATACTGTTTAATTTATTCTGTAAAATCTATATGGAAATAGATATGGCTGAAACTTCATTCAGTTCGCTGATTAATTTCTTAAATTGTCTCCATTAGCTCATTAAAGAATCTTTGATCTCTATAAAAATCAGATCATTTGTTTTTATACGCCCACTTGTAGGCTATATGTGGCTGTATGTGTCCATCTCTGCACTATTAGTATTGGTTAGAATTTTTGATGCTAGGCCTATTTCTTTTTCAAATTTGAAGGCATTGTTCATTCGAGTGAGCATTAGAAAGATCCATAGTCAGTTACTATATTGTGTGGAAAAGTTGTTAAGAAGTTAAGTTGAAATATATTTGTAAGATTGGTACAAACAAGTAACCCCATTGTCATTACATTAACGTTTTATGGAGAATAAAAACCAACTACTCAAAATGTTAAAGGTGCATTATGTAAGATTTAGATAAAGAGCTGACAGTTCTTGCTATAACAGTGAAAAAATGAATATATTGAAAATTCCAGTCGAATAACTTCACTCTGAGCCGAGTTATTGCTGTTAGGAAAAAAAGTTTAGTCTTGATTGTCATGATCGAATAACTTCACTCTGAGCCTAGTTGTTGCTGTTAGGAAAAAAAGTTTAGTCTTGATTGTCATCGCTACCACTGTTAAGATAATAAACAAAGTCTCAATTATCCAATCTGTTGAAAATCTCCAGCATCTGATGGTATCAAGCGTTGAGTATCATCTTCGTAAGTTAATAAATGTCTTAATTAACAATTTATATAACATTTAAGACATAAAAAAAGACCTGCAATAGGTATATTTAGGCTTGAATAATGCCTTCTTTGATTGGCATTTAGTAATTGAACATAATAACACAAGGTACAATTTTATGGATACACAATTACTGAGTTTAATACTAAGCGACGTTTCGACGAGGATACTCTCGTCTTTATCAAGCAAATGATAATAAAGACGAGAGTATCCTCGTCGACGTCGCTTAGTATCAAACTCAGTAATTGTGTATCCATAAAATTGTACCTTGTGTTGAATAATACCTCTTAGTCTTAAACAGAATCAATAATAAACATCAAAGAGATGGCTTTGTTAAGTACAAACAACCTTGAATTGAATGACACTTGACCATGTAGGTGGTCAAAAATTTGTTTATTCATTGTTCCCGTTGAATTGACTCCTTAACAAGATTGAGTATATTGTGGGATTAATGTTGCGAGCGTTTTGCTGGCTGAATATCTATAACAAATAGGATGTCACTCTACAATAGACTCATTTTACACTTCACTGATTTTACTCACAGATTCAAGTCCCACCTATATTACAATTCATTAGATCTTCTTGCGTTAACAGTGCACTTCATGAGGAATATACCATTAAAATATGTGAAGATATTAATAACTGACAGAAATCAAGGGTTTTCAAAAGTTTAAATCAACATTATTGTCTGATTTAATGAATTTTAACCATCAAAGATTTCACTTACAAAGGGCATTCTTGAAATATTATTAAATTTGTATTAATGCATTAACAATTCTCATACTATCGTTACTTTTATGAGAGAAAAAAAAGAGGATAATTTGGGTAATTTACTTCGCTAAAATTTGGAGGGTACTGTTTTGTTACCTCCAGCATTATCCAGTTCTTTTGTGTACAAAATGCTAGTGATTTTTATCTCGACAATTTTGACTCTACTAGTAAAAATCTGTACGTTCTCATACCTATGTTCAATACACGCTCCTATTAGTATTATGCGATATGAAACCAGTCAGTAAGAGAATGTTAGTTACCTCAAGACAGAAATTCATATCATGGTAAATATTTAATATAAATAAGCTATTAAAAAGTACAAGTTTTCAAATTAACATTATTCATTAGGTGCATCATATGACTTTTTTTGAGAGTTCAGTTACCTATATGATTGATGCTTAACTGCTTGACTGACTTGTATGATTGCTACATTATGCAGAAGTATAGAATGCGGGCATACTCTAACAACAAAAAAAGCTGTGGACCATTATGCCCTTTTGCAATCTATTCAGTAAATAAACCATTGTACGTTAGATGAAAGGTTTTACTGTATTTGAAGTAATATTGCCCAGAGTGTTGTTTTTTGGGGGTAACCGTATGCCTACCTTTGACGTAAAAGCGCTTCAACTGTTGCATTGATAAAAATGATCATTACCAGGTAGTTCCAACTTGAAAACAAACAAGTTATTTTTCTCCCGACCTCAGGCTTCCAGAGTTATGGTTCTTATTTTACTTTGCAGAGCCTTGCAAACACTTTATTGATAAAAGTTATCATCTGATTCTGATCTTTATTAAATTTACATGCATTATTTAGATTTGTAAAATGAAGAAGCCTATTTAATTTCAACAATGTCTGTTATTCTTTCTATAGTTATGGCCCTTGTTTTATTGTAGAAACTAGTGAATGCTCAAACAAAAGGTTACCATCCAATCTGTTTTAAATTCACACAGGTGTTTAGTAATTGCTCTCATTTACCTACAAGAGAAGAAATGTGTGATAACCCATGTTGACTGCCCGAACGATTTAGCTGTTGTGGTCATATGTTTTGAGGCCTGGCAACCTATCTATCACTCTAAATTTGGTAATTCTCATGATGACCATTTTATAATTGAAGCAAAAAAACTCTGAATAACTGTTTTTATTTCAACTAGATTTTATTGGCAGATTTTTTTTAAAAATGACTCCTTTATCTTTTCAGGAAATCTTCATGATCTTATCAAAAAGCATCCAGTACCGGGAACAAGTCATGGTAACCATTCTAAGAAAAATATCACTGAAAAAGATCTTCAATCTAAGTCAGACCGACATCTTAATATACAGGTAGGTTGATGTGTCTTGAACAGGGGCCGGTTGCTCAAAGCTCCGTTATCATTTAACGATCCGTTAACTTTAACGGAGAGAAAGATTGTTGCTTGAAATAAAGGTGACGAACATTCTGTGGTGCAAATTTTTCCTACAGATTTACGCTAATATAAAAAATAAAGTATTCTATAGTGTTTTCTGTAGTAAATTAAATGGAAAGTTAACAAACAACACGTTACCAAGATATGTCCGTTACAGTTTAACGGATCGTTAAAATAACTTAGTTTTGAGCAACCGACCCCTGGTCAATATAAAAGCCATAGTGTAGGGCCTTAGATGACATCCAAGTAGGATGTTATTTTATAAAACTATTAGCAGGCCTTGAAGAAATGATTTTATTTGCACAAAACAAAATGTCAGGCATTAAAGACTTTAAATATATCATATCTCTGTCCATTTCAATATTGGCTCATTTCGGACCATAACTTCCTGGATAATAGCCCCTGACTGTACGAAAAATCCCTTTTTTGGCTTGTTCTGTATTCATCTTTTGCAAAATTTAAGCATATCTTGCGTGGCAGACGCTGGTTTTCTTGTGTCGTACATTAATTCAAAATTGGGCCAGACAAAATGACCAGTATTAAACAAATTGTGCCCGACAGGTTCCTTAGTTCTAGACTTTTAATACCTTTTCTCAATAATTATGTCTGTATGAGCTTATTTCTATTTTGATTTTAGTTACTGAAGACAGATGAAGAATTGAAGAGCGTTGATAGAGAATTAAGAATTTTAAAACAGTCGTTAGCTAGAAATCAACTTAGGTATGAATATGACTTTTAATTATTGGTATATATTGTGTATGGTAGAGTAAGAAGGCCTATTGAAGTTGGGGGGTTGTGTGGCTGAATGGGTAGCGTGTGCGTGCTGAATCATAAAGCCTGTCATTCAGTCTACTGGTGTGGTTTCGAATTCCTGGTTGTACGTGGCAAGGAGTAGGGTCGCCTGTCCAACCTTGTGGGTTTTCTCCGGGTCATCCAGTTTCCACCCACTTCTAAAGACCCCACTTCTCTCTCTCTCTCTCTCTCTCCCTATTGAAGTTGGTTCTATGATTAAAATTCTTGTTACCACAAGTATTAGATACATATCAAAAGAAAAGTATCAGAAGTTATCAAAATAATTCTGCTTGGATTTGAGGAAATTTTCATTTGTTTAAACATGTAAAAAAGACTACCAGTACATGTACGACTTGTATGTTGGTCTGATCTGTGCCTTACCCTTTATTTAATTTGCCCATGGCTCTTTAAAAATAAAAAAGTGATAGCTTATATTCAATATTTTTATAAAATTATCCGATTTATTTGTGAGCTTTATATTGAACAAATATTTAGACAGCTTAGAATAACAACATCACAGTTACTATCCGGTTATTCAAATCTCAGCAACATCAAAATTCATGAATTTCCACTATTAATTTTCTTCTTAGTTTAATCTTGAATATCCACTAGTGAGAGAGGCTGTGAAAGTAAACAGATATTTTCCCCTCGTTTTCAGGACAAGAGAAAATTTTATAGTAAGGCAAATAAAAGTTCATATTTTTTTTTTATAAACATTAATAGATCCAGAATTGTGTAATATATAATACTAATAGGAAGCGATTTGATCTTTGTTTAATTCTTCAGTGGTGTTCTTGTACTAAGTGAAATTGGATCTTAACTGTAACAAAGAAAAGGTTTTATGATATATTGTTCATATCCTGTAAAAAAAAAACTTTTATTCCAGAGACAAGGCTGCTGCTAAAAGAATTGAAGCCAAGATAGCCTCTCTTGTCGAATATCAACATAATTTGAGGACTTCAGAACGAACGATGACACAACATAAGCAGAGACGTAAAGATCATAAGAAATTAACTATATTTTAATTTATTTACAATCTTTCCTTTAATTTATTTCTTTTTGTCTTTGCAGGATTCATTGAAAATGTTACATTATAAGCAATCTGGTTAAAACACAGATCCTAATTCGTCTCATTTTTTATAGTTCAAAATTTTGTTTTTACTTGTCTTTACTACTCTTGGATCTGGAAGATTTGTTATTTAACTCTGGTTCAGCATGAAATGGGGGGTCAGCCAATCAAATGGTCTGTCGAATCGACCGTTTGACCTTTTCATGCACGGAACTGTGGGTAGACATTACCAGCCAATGACGTCTATACAAAAACAAAAACAAAATGTAAATTTTTAAAAGCATGTTGGTCGCTAATTGGTTTATCGAATGACTGATGTTTTCGGGTCGAAATGAAATATTGATCTATATTTCAATTAGATTGCATTATAAGCGGCATTATAAAGGGAAAACTCAATGCTGCCAAACTCGATTGACTGGTCTGGGCAATCATTAGTAAACTTCGTAGCTCTCTTCTTTTTTCAATCATATTTACCATTCTTTACTGACTGTCAGTTAAATTAACTGCCATGATATTAGAAATAGGTAAAATTTATTCTTAGATTATAATAAACACAGTTACATTTTTATACATCCACATTTTCATGTGGATGTATATTGTCGTCACCCCTGTGTGTTCGTTCACAATTGTACAAAACTTGAGATATAGGTTATCTCCCAAAGATCTTGGTTCCTTTGGAAATTGGCATGTATTGGACCATACCTTCATGGATTATGGCACCTGATTGTACGACATGTTTTGCTTTTAGCTTTTTGATTTTGATGAAATTTGAAATATATATGTGTATATGATCCAAAGATATCAGTTCCTTTTGATATTCGCACATATTTGACCTTAACTTCTACGATTATGGCCCCTAAATTGGAAGAAAATTCATGTTTTTTAACTTGTGGAACCTGAAGAGGTCACAATTTTATTTGATGTAAAAAATTTTTTAAAAATATATCAGCGTTACACATTAATGATGTTCAAGTTCATATCTCATGAAAATCGGACCGAAAGTGCTTTCTTAAGGTTGAGGACCCTCTAGAAGTCACAGTTTTTATCCAATCTTAATAAAACTTAATTATATAGTTAAATTCACAAGATAAGGGTTCCTTTCGATAATCGTGTATATATCGGACTGTAATTGCTCTGGATTGTACAAAAAAATCAAGTTTTTGTTCAGCTGGTTCTCTGTCGATCTCTTGGTAATGGGGGTGTATCTTGCCTGGCAACCGCTAGTTGATTTTGTTTTCTTACATACGTAAACAATCTGATTAAAACACAGATACAATTTCGTTTCCTTTTTTAATGTTCAAAATTTCGTTTCTACTTGTCTTTATTACTCTTGGATTTGGAAGAATTGCTATTTAACTCGTGTTCTGCATAAAATGAGGGGTCAGCCAATCAAATGATCTGTCAAATTGACTGTTTGACCTTTTCATGCGCGGAACTGTTGGTAGACATTACCAGCCAATGACGTCTACTAAAACAAAAGAAGAGTAAATTTTAAAAAGCATGGCGGTCACTAATAGGTTAATTGAATGACTGACGTTATCGGGTGAAATGTTGCATGCTAGATATCTGACGTCATAGAACATGAGCTCCCACTATAACTTGTTAGATCTACATGTAGAGTAAGCCATCAGAAGTATAAAAAAACGAAACGAAATACATGTATAGATCTTTATTTTAGTTATATTGATATGTAAAAATAATTTTAAAAATAAACTTGAAATATTGTCAAAAATTGACCTACTGTAAGCCCTAGGACTTGTTTCTCGAAATCTTAACTAAAGATAAAATCCAGATTTTAGTACATACTTCAATTTTGATTGGCTAGGCGCTAAATTCAATCTAATATTATCCAATCAAATTACTAAAATTCAGATTTTTATCTTATTTAAAATTTCGTTAAACAGACCCCAGCTCTATAGACATAGTGTTATGAAATCTCATAAAAAATGTGCCAATTACATTTGTGGTGATACCCAAATAATTTAGTCTTAAATCCTAGTTCTACTTCAGAAAGCAATTTTATGATCATGGGGTCATTAGTTACAATGATCAGTGAATGTATATAATGATTGGATTCTATTTGTCCTTACACCAGCTTTATATTACTGCAAGTACTGCTGAACTAATTCTAAAAATTACTGAAAGTTTCGTTTTCAGGTAATTATATTTCTTGTGACTTTTTTTTCCTTTTTTCCCCATCAATTTCCTGAATAAGAAAGAATATCTTGTCATTACAGCTAAATATAAAAATAATGGCAAACAGTAATATCTTAGTTCATGCTTAGCTATAATTTTTTCGTAACCTACTACATGGTTACGGTCTGATAAAAAAGGAAGAATTATAAAAAAATAAGACTATTTATTAAAAAGATTAGTACCACGATTAAGTGCCTCACTTTGATGACTAAAAACTTGAGGACTACTACTGCCAGAAGTAAATTCAGAATTGTCGCACATAGTTAATTACCGGAACCAACTCGGATTATTACTTGTACTACTATTATATGACTGTCTGTAATTATTGAATTGTCTGACATAAAATATTTCTTGTTTGACTTGAATTCCAGTACTTGAAGATTTTTCTTCTCCAATAGATATACAAAATATTCTCTTCAATGCTGATCTCCTACTCTCAAATGTTTAAGAACGCGTCCGCGAGAGGACCATGCAAAAATTGAAAAAAATGATAACCCCGGGGGTCAGCAATTTTCAATCATACTTGGTCTATGGGGACCCCTAGGCGACAGAAGTCACGCGATGCAGTGATAAAAAAATTAAATGACAACTTCCGGTATAGCTGGAAATTGTTGTTTTGGGGCAAAATTTGCCATATTTCGACAATTTTTTTGCCCAAATTTCAAAACGCTCTTACTCGAAGTGTCGTGATCGTAAAATTTTGATATTGGTCAGGTATGATAGGCCAAGAGGTCGACTTAAAATCCTACAGTCGTTTGGGAATAAATAAATCGCGTGGAATTTTCTGTGAGTTATCTTAAAGTGGTCATTTTACGTATGTTGAAAACTGTGTCATCCTAAAACGCATGTAGCGGCTTCTTGGCGGGTCTGACCTAGAACTGCTGGGTGTGGTTATGAAGGGCACTTATTTAAGTATATGTCAGAAGACAAAAATTGACCGGAACTAAACCCACTAGTATGCTACAATATTTTGAAAATGTGTAAAAATCAGTATTTTCCATGCAATTTTTCTTTTACTGATGATCGACGACTATCTTAAAGAGTAACAATGACCATCTATTATCACCATTAGTACTATATTTTGTTATTTGAGCGTTCCTCGTACCAAATTTGTTATTTTGGTAAAAATCATCAAGTTTCTGTAACAAAATCGGACGTTCACGATTTCGTAGAGGGGGGGGGGGGCATAAAATTACTGGTGTACAATTTTGCAGAATCAGACAACTATTATTCTCATTTGTATTCTAGTTACTAGCAGGGAAGTGTATGGGCTGGCATGGCAAGCTTTTATATCAGCACAATCTAACCAAAGCAGCGCTTTTTAACCAATGACCAACAATTATTTCTAATTAACCATTACTTAAAACTACTATATAGTTCGTTATTTGAACATGCCTGTCAAATAGGGTACTTTGGTATAAAATCATAACGTTTTCGTTCGCTGGATAGCTGTAGGGAAGGTCATAAGTCATGCATAATTTTGCAGTGATCAGACCACGATTAGTAAGATCATGGCCTGTATAAAGATAGACAGCCAACGGTAAACCAAGCAAAGTGATTCTAGACATTGCGGGATTTCATACAGAGTAATTTCTCGAACTCCTCATTAGATTTTACTGTATTCTTATAGTTACACGGTAATTTTTCAAATAATAAGTATTTCTATCCGGTAGTGACAAATTTCTCCAGTTTAGAACTTTGAAATTTCCAAATGCAGCAGTTGAAAATTGTGAAATGATCGATTTCAATATTTTCGTAGTTTTGTAAGCCTTTGTGTTTTACTTTAATAAACCAAATTCCCGTTAGTATGAAAGATTCTAAAATTATGAAAATAGAGTTCAGGTATAATAATGTCCCGAATGATGAACAATTGTACAGAAGTAAAAATTAAAAGGGTGTTTTAATAGGTTTGCTTTTAACGAAAACTCGACATGGTTTTTTTTCGGATTCACATTGGCATGTTCGCAGTCCGAAGTACACAAGACGATGTTTTGGTATATTTACACCCCAATCACCAGTAGTATATCTATGTATAGGTTGAAAAAAAAGATTAGCAAGATTAATAGAAATATTATGAATTGATTTCTGTTTTTTTTTTGCTTTTAAACTTAACACTGGTAATTGCATGGGGGAGGGGGGGGGTAATATTATTTTAGTCACGATTGTCAGGTCTGCTTTTTGCCACGGCACAGAATTCTAAAGGCTTCGTGGACCTTACCTAACCATCTATACAGGGTCCATGGTAATATCTGTACTTAGGGGCAGATCATCGTATAGATTTATGAGCTGTCACGATTATCATAAACTTGATATATCTATTATCCACATTCTCATGTAAGAAGAACCTCATGGAGAATCATTTAATATCTGGCGGTGTCACTCCAGACAATCAAGGATGATTCTGACTACACATGCCAACATCCGGCATTTACCTATATTTGAGCAGAAGTATTCACTAACTTATATTATGTTTAATTTCATTACTATATCATATTCATATAAGATTTATTCTTTGTAAATATCCAATCTCACGGATTCTCTCTTTTTGGGCACGCGAATTATTGAAATAAAACTTATCATATGTTAGTCCCAAAATTACCTAGTTTGTGTCGAGTGGACCTTAAACCCCGTTTCTCTCTCAAGTCAAAATCATCCTAGGTGATGACTGAATGGATAATATAAGCTTTGTAAAGATGACCAAACATGTGCATCACCATATGTTCGTCCCGCAATGACCTAGTTTGTGTCCAGTGGACGTTAAACCCATTTTTTTTCTCCCTCTCAATTCTCAATCATACTTGCTAATGATTAAATGGAATATATTAAATTTGTAAAGATGTCCATACATTTTCTTCATCTGGGATATTGACAATCGGGACATTTTATCCCAGTATTTGGTGTTTTTAATTTATTTCTGCTTTTTTTATTATGCCTGTTCCGGTCATTTTTATACGCCCACATTTTCATGTGGACGTATTATGTCGTCGCCCCTGTCCGTCTGTCCGTCCGTCCGTCCACAATTGTTTGTGGACTCTCTATAGGTCACAATTCTTGTCGGATTTTAACGAAACTTGAAATATAGGTTTATCCCCAAAAGATCTCGGCTGCTTTCGATATTGGCATGTATCGGATCAAAACTTCATGGATTATGGCCCCTGATTGTACGAAAAATCACGTTTTTAGCTTGTGGACCCTATAGAGGTCACAATTTTGAACCGATTTTGATGAAACTTGACATGCATGTTTATAACCCAAAGATCTTGGTTCCTTTCGATATTTGCGCCTATCGAAACGTAATTTCCTGAATTATGGCCCCTGATTGTCCGAAAAATCACCAATTTTAGCTCGTGGTACCTCTGGAGGTCAAAATTATTATCCGATTTGTAAAACCGTTCGATTATATCACCGTTACACCCTAAAGAGGGTTGAGTTCAAATTTCGGAAAAATCGGACCAAAATTACCATACAAAATGGCCGCCGTTCGTACGCGAATACTGTTAAAAAATGGTATATCAAGGTTGTGGACCCTGTAGAGATCACAATTTTAATTCGATTTTGATGAAACTTGAAATGCATGGTTATAACCCAAAGATCTTGGTTCCTTTCGATATTTGCGCATATCGGATCGTAACTTCCTGAATTATGGTCCCTGATTATACGCAAAATCACCTTGGTTTAGTTTGTGGTCCCTCTGGAGGTAACAATAATTATCCGATTTAAAAAATCGTTTGATTATATCACCGTTACACCCTAAGGAAGGTTGAGTTCGAATTTGGGTAAAATTGGACCAAAATTGCCATACAAAATGGCCGCCATTCGTACGCGAATACGGTTAAAAAATGGTATATCAAGGTTGTGGACCCTGTAGAGGTCACAATTTTAATTCGATTTTAATGAAACTTGAAATGCATGGTTATAACCCAAAGATCTTGGTTCCTTTCGATGTTAGTGCCTATCGGAACGTAATTTCCTGAATTATGTCCCCTGATTGTCCGAAAAATCACCTATTTTAGCTTGTGGTACCTCTGGAGGTCACAATTATTATCCAATTTGAAAAACCATTCAGTTATATCAACGTTACACCCTAAGGAGGGTTGAGTTCAAATTTCGGAAAAATTGGACTAAAATGACCATACAAAATGGCCGCCGTTCGTACGCGAATCCTGTTAAAAAATGGGTTATCAAGGTTGTGGACCCTGTAGAGATCACAATTTTAATTCGATTTTGATGAAACTTGAAATGCATGGTTATAACCCAAAGATCTTGGTTCCTTTCGATATTTGCGCATATCGGATCGTAACTTCCTGAATTATGGCCCCTTATTATACGCAAAATCGTCTTTGTTTAGCTTGTGGTCTCTCTGGAGGTCACAATTATTATCCGATTTAAAAAACATTTGATTATATCATCGTTACATTGTAATGAAGGTTGAGTTTGAATTTTGTGAAATCGGACCACAACTGCCGGACAAAATGGCCGCCACTTGTATGCGAATATTGTGTAAAAATATGGTTTATCAAGGTTGTGAACCCTGTAGAGGTCATAATTTTAATCCGATTTTGAAGTACCTTGAAATGCATGTTCATAACCCATTCAAAGATCTTGGTTCCATTCGATATATGCGCATATCGATTTGTAACTTCATGAGTTATTGTCCTTGATTGTAGGAAAAATCACTTTCTTTTTAGCTTGTTCTCTATCCAACTCTTGTATGTGGGCGTATCCTGCCTGGCAGCCGCTGGTTATTTTTTATATTGTTAGTAGGAAGGTTGCTGGTTGTGGGTAACACTCAACTTTGGTCCTAGTCCCTGCCAAGAACGAACTATAGCCTCTCAAACTTTGGTTTTCATTAAATTAAATTTTAAGAGCGAGTTGCGTATCTGGCTAGTACCAAGATATCATTGGCAGTAGAAACTTAAAACTCTGTTTGTAGGAGTAGTCTGGGTAGTCCTCCTAATGCCCAAAATTTCGTCTATCCAAATCAATTTTTTTACGAATAACAGATCATACAAATTTAGTTCCAAATTAGCCCATTTTTGAGTATTTTTCTATTAAAAACATATTTTCCCAATTTGCCAGGTTGGTATCAACTGAATCAATCTAATATTTTGTGTGGATGTATCTGGGTACCAACCCATCTCACAGAAAAAATTTGGTCCAAATCCCTGACCCAAGGATTATCACCCTCTGCATGGTGCTCTCGCGGACACGCTCTTAAATCAGTTGAATTTGTTATAGCCATCTGTTTCTCATGTGTTGATAAGTTTACCCTATCAAGCAACCTAAAAGCAAGTACTGTGTCCGGTAGCTCCATTCCATATCTTTTCATTTTCTGATACTTTTGTTCAAGTTCTATTTTAAAATAAGTCATTGTCATTTCATCAGTTTTTTTTAAACCCTTCGAAATTCGTGTAGTTTTCGTAAATAGAATCCCTAGTTTCCTGTTGAAATACTTTATCTAGGGCATCATTCAAAACTCTCATACCATTTTCTTTGTTTAGTTCTTCAGATTTAATTTCAATGGCAATTTCCCGGGCCTTCCCCTTCAGCGAAAGTGTGACAGCTAACGCTTGTTTTTTTCTTGGTAAGTCTGTTACTAACTGCCAAATTTTCAGTTCATTTTTCCACATATCGTACAACAACATTTATTCACCAAATTATGGTGTGAATTTCTTTATTATCAAATATATACTAACTATCAACTTCACATATGATCTCATCAATTACTCATCGTATGTAACGACAAACTGTCCACTCGTGTGCCTAGTAAAGGATGTCTTCTTCACGCACGTGTAACTTAATTTTACCGGAAATGGAAGTCTATTGTCAAATGACAACATCTGCTTTTACTTTTGGAATTGGAAATTATGATAATTTATAGTCGTGTAGCCTACAATTTTAAAAAAACTAAAAAATTTAGTATAATAATAATAGTGCATTTAAATGCGCTAAACTCCAGGCCTTGTCCTCAAAATATTGCAGGCGAGCAGAAAAGTGCTCACCTCAAATTTCTTTTGGGGGGGTAGGTGAGCACTTCCTGCAACAATGCTGTGGACTAACATCTGAGAAGTGAACAGCATAATGCATGTAATGTGTGGATACTTGATTGTGAGTGCTTTTTGGGTACACTCGACTCTTCCGACCAAGTCCAGTCCTCAGCATGCCCACTCACACCAACTCTATGTCATGCCTCATTCCGATTTTAGGCGCGCTTGCCGACCATAACGTGATGTTTGTACAACAGTGGGTTCATCTGTTGTTTAAGTTTTATCAACCGCAACGCGGTTACAAGATGTAAACCATGATGATGCAATACCTCTAATGCTATCAAATATTTTCTATTTCCGTTTTGTCTTGTCTTTCATGAATATGAATTAATTGGGGTTTTATGGTAAAGTACTATTACAGCATTATCTCAACCAACATTTCTGTTTGTATTCTAGGCTTCAAATGCGACCTTTGCCTCAAGAGCTGGCGTGTTTGTCGTGATTTATTGACCACTTCATGTTGCAATTATTCCAAAATGATCCTTAGACGAATCACCTATATCCACACTAGTAGAATTTGCTGGGCATCTTTTTGAGTCCAGTTGATATTGAACTAAAAATCAAGTAATATCACTGTTGACAATTGAATTGTGCACAGTCAACGTAAAACACGTAACTAGAGTTAAAACAAAATCACATTAAAATCACTACATAATGGGTAATTGTGAATTTTCCTCTTACAGACACCTCTATAGCATGTTCCTGTAAAATTATTCTATGCCAAAGACATGGAGCTTCCTCTGTAAAATGTAAATAGAGTTATCTACCATGGGCCGTTCACTGTAAAGACCATTTAACCCTCTCGCATAAATGTCACTTTTATACCATCCTTTAAAAATATAAATGTATTATTATGGTATCATTATCCATCTTTTATATTCAAGTCTTTAAATGATTCTAGTCCTAGAATTTGTAATCCTCCACCGGCTTGTGATCAACAGGTTTCTCCCCAAGTATAAAATGTATCATATTATGGTATCATTATTCATGTTTTATGTTATATTGTTTCAATGGAAGATAATCCTAGAATTTGTAATCCTCCAACTGCTTGTGATCAACAGGTTTCTTCTCAAATGTACCCAATAATGCTATCATTATCCATCCTCCACACCATAATGTGATAGTGATTGGTAATCTTTAAATGATTCTGATCCTAGAATTTGTAATCCTCCACCAGCCTGTGATCAACAGGTTTCTTCCCAAATATATAAATGTACTTTATTATATGGTATCATTATCCATCCTCCACACTATAATCTGATCGTGATTGGTAATCTTTAAATGATTCTAATCCTAGAATTTGTAATCTTCCACCTGCCTGTTGTCAACAGGTTTCTTGTTTGTTCATTCAACTATTTTATTTGAGCTTTAAGTTTAGATTTTAATTCACTGCCTCCTTTTTTTTCAATTTCTTGTATGAATTATGTTTATATTTAATACTTGAACAAGAGATTTTCAAGTTCTTCATGTCTTTACTATAAATCTTAAATTCCAATAACTTTTTTTTAAGATTTGCAATCTGTATCTCTTGCTGAGCACATTGTTTAAATTCACATCGATCAGCTCTTAAATTCTTTTCAATTTTATCTTTTCGTTCAATGGCCTGTTTTGGGGGATCACGGTAGCTAAGTGGATAAGGCGCTGGTTCACTAGCCTGGATAAGGTCGACTAGGGTAGGGTGCCCCGGACTTAAAAAAATCTCGAAAACTATTTGCAGTTATGACACTATACTTATATAAACAACAACCCTAGATGACCATTTATTATAAACTGTTAAGAAAGTGTACCTGCGTGCTATATTTCACAAGATATATCCATTCGAATGTCCGTTAAAATAGACTGCTTTCGTGTTTGGTCGGCGCCATATTTGTTTTGGTTTTGGAATGTTGGCGGAGTTATGTCCCCCTGGTTATATAAAATTATTTATTTATTTTCCGATAAGAATGAACCAACACTACCATTCGGGTCCATTCGTTTAAATAGAAATTTCCTATCTGATGAAATCTGCTCAATGCTCCGATTGAATTTAAGATTTCCGATCATGCGCAACGCAGCTCAGTTTTGGAACTGCTATTCACACGTAATTAATTTTAATATGTGCAGCTAGCAAGCTGAAAAATTCAGAAATAACCTAGCTCATACATGCGCATGAAGTCGACTTATTTCGCGTCGTCTTATGCGTAAAGTTCTTAAAAGTTTAGTCGACTTATTTCGCGTTGTCGGCTTATGCGTAACTTAAAAGTTGATAGGAATAGAGTTTGCCAAGTTTGGTTTCTTTGGAAACCAAACTTGTTGTCCGACTACCGCCACGGGGAGGCACTCACATTTTTTTGGTTTTTTATTTTCTATTTTTTTTTTGTTTTTTTTTTTAAGTTTTGTTATCGGGGGAAAGGTTTTTTTTGGGTTTTTTTTAAAAAACTTTCAATAAGTGCTCTTTGGCCCATTTGGCCTTCAGTATTCGGAGCCTGTCGTACAACTGCTTAAGCTTAAAGGGCTCCAGCAGTTGTGCGTCAGCCTCCGAAGCAAGAGCCAGCAACTGGCCTATGACTTTCTTTACAAGGGACAGTTCACCGTTTATGAGTCTACCAAAGACCCGCTCCAGGGCCTGCACGTGCACCGCCAAAAAGGCACGGCAGGCGTGGGTCAGCACAAAAGTCGCCGCGGACGGTGAAGGCGGTGGCGGTTAAGGCTGCGCGGGCCTCGGTGGTGCCCTGGCTTGGGGCGGCGCAGGCCTTGGTGTTGTGCTGTGATGAGGCGGCCTCGGTCTTGGTGGTGTACTTGGCCTTTGGGGTGCAGGCGGCCGTACTGGTGAATGTGGCGATGGTGGCCTGGCGGGAGAGGAGGGCGGGGAGGGAGATGGCGACCAGTGGTAATCATCAGAGGCATTGCCCTCGGCCGCCGAGGGCTGGTCTTCGGACTCCGACGCCGGCCGACGAGGGACCCTCTTGTTGGAAATCAAGACGGGGTCCTCGTCTGTCTCAACGACCAGGGGCAACGTCGCTGTTGCACTGGTGGAGCAGGGGCATCCTCTTCGCTCTCTGAAGATATCCTCGGCCTTCTCCGTGATTTTAATTTTGTAGACGCGGGAGCAGGGGCATAAAATTCCTGCTTGCTCTCTTCGTCCGAAGAGAACCTAGCCGATGGGGCAGCAAAATCCTGCTCGTCCTCTTCGGGCGAAGAGAACACCGGCCCATAAGTTGGTGTTGTTGGCTCAGGGCCTCACCTGAATCATCAGAATACCAGATGCGAGGTGGCCCTGAGGTTGCAGCGGCAGGAGCCTACGAAGTGGACAGCTCGCTGCTTGCACAGGCCGCTGCAAAAATGTCCGGGGCGGCATGAACTGCGGAGGTGGCGGCTTGGGGTTCGGTGTTGGCTCCCTTCTTGTTCTTCCTCCTAGGGAAGGCGTGTTCGGTAATGATCTTGCTCATTGCAGCAGCACATTTGTTAATGAGCGGCATCTTGTAATAATGTAACTGCGTTTATGGATCGTGCCCATTTGCTGCGCCAGGTCGCTGTTCACATCAGGCCGATCCGTCAAGACCTGAGTCACCGTGGTTTTGCGGATGACTTGGGATGACGGATTCTGGCCTGCGACCTGCGAGTACCTTACCCTGAGGGTGTTGTTATAGGTACTCGATGTCATCCACGCGCCAGCAAAAGTCAGTATTGCTGGCACCTGGGCGAGGTCAGGGTCTGTCAACCGCGAAACAAGCAATTCGGAGAAGGTGCACATTTCCCGGTACAAGGCGGCAGGAACCGTGATGCTGGCCGGTGCTTGTTTCGCGGTCTTATGGTCCACGATGTGGATGACGAACCTCAGGCTCTGCCATTCTAAGGTATCGAACACTCATGTTCAGTAGGGCAAAGGTCCGCTGGGCGCTGTAAAGTAATGCGGAGAGGCCAATATAGGCAACAAGATCCCCGTGAAGGCGGGCATTGGGGAGTTCTTGTTGCTCTGCATTGGCCAGGTATTCCTTTGCCCTACTGCTCACTGGCAAGTCCTCAACAATATCTAACATGCCTTCGTCCAGAAGTTCTGTGGCCATTCGCATCTGGAGGTGATGCCGGCGCTTGGCGCCCAAGAAATTTAATTTCAGACTCCAGCGCTGAAACACTTTAACAAAATGGTCGTAGACTTTTTGGGTCATCACCTCGACTTCTTCTTGCTCGAGTAAAAAGGCAAAGAACATCAGCAGAGACCCGAAGTAGGACTTCACAGTGCCAGGCTGCATCTGTTTGGCCTGCATGACAGGCCTATACCACCGGGCCTCTAAAAGTCGGGGTGATGCCCAATCAATTAATGAGTTGTTGAAAGACAGGCGGTTCCACCACCTTTTTCTTCCTCTCAACGCCGCAGTTGAACCTCACCTCCTCCCTCCAGACGGCGAGGATTGCCTCGGCTTCAAGAGTAAGCTGTCCGTTGGCAAAGTCCTCTTCCTCCTGCTCATCCGGGGGAGGGGCTGCGGCGGCTTCGGGGTCAAAAACTGGGTGGAGGTGGCATTAAACCTCCACCGTCCCCCTTTCCAATTTGTGATATTTAACCAAGTCCTGTGGAATCTTGGTTACCTTGGCCTCGCAGCCAGGATATGGGCAGTCCTTTTTTTTGTGCAAACTTGGTCTATGTAATGATAATAATAATAAAATATATCGTGTGGACTAGAAAAAAATATTTAGCGTGCGTGCGAATATATAAAAGGGAAATGCTCAGAGGAAAAAAAACGTATATATGTGAAAAACCTTAAATAAATAGTGTGTGTGGTGTGGACTGTTTGCAAATGTGTGTAAATGTAAAGTGCGTGTGAAATGCCTAAAAAAATGTCTGTGACAGTTACTGTGACAAGGACACGAGCAACTGCGGCGAGTGAAAGCACGCGCTCTCCTTATATAGCGAAAATTTCCACAGAGTCCCCCACGTGACGTCGTGACGAAAATAACGTCACATGCCCGGCGAAGGGCAAGTCAAACGACAATAAAGTCTAAACCTAAATTTGAAAATACTGATTGTATTTCGTGAGATCATGAAGCCGTTTTATGTAGCTGTCACCGAAAATGCACATTTGCACTGGGTTAGATAACAAACTCGATGCGAGAGACTGCTGACCAATTTGGAACAAAGGAAAAGCAGCCATTTTTGGGCGGTGATTATCCTAAGCAAATAAATGTCAATACTGGCCGAACAAAAAAATGCACGCAAGTCGTACACATACGTCAATACAATCAACAGAAATACTAAGTATACTCAACTTATCATAATAATTGGCGCACAAAATACTTTCCAACAGAAATAAACACAATTGAAATATCCAGCTACCATTCATATGTGGTCTCTCACTGGCAAGATAGCTTGGAGTAAACTCCTGCAAAGTGAAATCTCGCGAGACCAACACGATCACAAGGTCAGCTCAAAATACAATATTGTAATAATGTGTATTTGCATGCTTGTCACTGGCATAATTTGCCATGAGGTCTACATCAAAATTCACAGTTTGAAGTCTCAAAAGTTCAATAAATTCTGTAAAGGGCATTTCACATTGAGCAAGATAAAAAGCTGTAATAAAAAGTTTGCTTAATTTTGCTGTCTCTTTTTCAATTATTCTTCTCTTTCCAATTTCTGACGGGCCTGGTTTAATTTCTGAAGCATATTGGGCGCTAAGAGCAAGTATATGTTCATCATTTACCACATGGTTTTCCAATTTACTAGTTCTAACTCCATGTAAACCTGTCACAAAATGTAGGTATGTGGCTTAAATTTACAAAGTACACCAATAGCAGTTTAATATATCATTTAAAAGAGCTTTCCAAAGATACTTGGTTCAATCCTGTAGGTAAAACAGTTATGATTATTTGAATGTTGAAAATGCGACTGATGCTAAATGGGTGTAATCCGAATAAATAACCAATAACTTTCACATCTAAACCACGTCTGAGTCGCACAAGTGTCAAGATCAGCTCTTCCTTTATAGAGAGTTTTCTTTAAGGACAATGTCAATAAAGGGGTGAAAATGGATGTAGACAGTCCTGAAATAATAAAAAAATAGTATTAAATAGTCAATCTGATAATAAACAATATTGAAGTATTTGTAAGTTATCGTTAACTGGTTTCAGTATAGAGCAATAACAGGATATCTCGTTGAAACAAAACTATTCATAAAAGAATAATTGACTGTCACAAGATCACACATAAACTATTTTAGCCATGCTCCTCGTAAAGTAAAGCTTTGGCCCGCATTCTGATGAATTTTGTGCTACCATAGATACAGATATATTTATATCAATACATTTTTAAGAAGTCTATTTTTGTGTCATCTGGGCGGTTTGGTGGACAAGTGCTTTGATACATGTGCTTTTGATCATGAGGTCTGTCACTGAGTTTGAAGTCTGTATGTGACAAATAGTTTTCTGGCTTCCATATTCAAAGCCCTTATAAACCTTTTTATAACTTCTTTGACATTACTGCCACCAATGATGCTCAAATATAGGATCTGTAAAACAAAACAAAATAAATGAAAAGCAACTTTATACTCCAAAAAACAAATAAATTTGGGTTTAACATCCTACTGATTAGCTCTGACTTGGCTAATAAAAATGAAAATACACTATACAGCGTGTTATGAGCAAAATTGATGTCCAATGACCATGGGATCTTTTATTTCATGTCAATGTTTACACAGGGCATTCAGAGGGCATTGGTTTTTGTCCCATCCAAATGACTATACGCAGCAAAGAAATTCCATTAAAGGTAGATTTAGATTATGGCCTTTTATAGCCAACCTACTGCGGATCTGTATAAAATGGGGTTCAACATCATACTGTTCTGCTCCGACTGGGCCATGGTAATACTGCCTACACTTATTTTGATTTCTAACATGCATGTCAAATGTGAGTTGTCAATCATCGAGAATGAAGTAACAACAAAATTGCATTAAGATCACTACATAATGAGTAATTGGAAATTTTCCTCTTACAATCACCTCTAAAGCCATGGAGCTCCCTATGTTAAATGTAAATAGAGTTATCTCCCATGGGCCGTTCACTGTAAAGACCATTTAACCCTCTCGCATAAATGTCACTTTTACACAATCCTTTAAAATATAAATGTATCTTATTGTGGTATCATTAACCATCTCTTATATATTCAAGTCTTTTAGTGGAAGATAGACAAGATAATCCTAGAATTTATAATCCTCAACCTGCCTGTGTTCAACAGGTTCCTTCCTAAATATAAAATGTAGCATATTATGATATCATTTTTCACCTGTTATATGATCAACCTGTAATTTGTAACTCTCAATGTTTCTTCCACAATATTCTGACTGGTTAAATCTTCTAGGTTTTGTTCCCTTCCTTAAACAAACCCTGAACAATTGCAAAGAATAACTATTTAGACCATCCTTTTCATATATAAATGTATCTTATTATGGTATCATTATTCCTTCATCTACACTATAATGTGATAGTGATTGGTAATCTTTAAATGATTATAATCCTTGAATTTGTAATCCTCCACCAGCCTGTGATCAACAGGTTTCTTCCTAAATATAAAATGTACTTTATTATATGGTATCATTATTCCTTCATCTACACTATAATGTGATAGTGATTGGTAATCTTTAAATGATTCTAATCCTAGACTTTGTAATCCTCCACCAGCCTGTGATCAACAGGTTTCTTCCTAAATATAAAATGTACTTTATTATATGGTATCATTATTCCTTCATCTACACTATAATGTGATAGTGATTGGTAATCTTTAATTGATTCTAATCCTTGAATTTGTAATCCTCCACCTGCCTGTGAACAACAGGTTTCTTCCTAAATATAAAATGTACTTTATTATATGGTATCATTATCCATCCTCCACACTATAATGTGATAGTGATTGGTAATCTTTAAATGATTCTGATCCTAGAATTTGTAATCCTCCACCAGCCTGTGATCAACAGGTTTCTTCCCAAATATATAAATGTACTTTATTATATGGTATCATTATCCATCCTCCACTCTATAATCTGATCGTGATTGGTAATCTTTAAATGATTCTAATCCTAGAATTTGTAATCTTCCACCTGCCTGTTGTCAACAGGTTTCTTGTTTGTTCATTCAACTATTTTATTTGAGCTTTAAGTTTAGATTTTAATTCACTGCCTCCTTTTTTTTCAATTTGTTTATATTTAATACTTGAACAAGAGATTTTCAAGTTCTTCATGTCTTTACTATAAATCTTAAATTCCAATAATTTTTTTAAGATTTGCAATCTGTATCTCTTGCTGAGCACATAGTTTAAATTCACATCGATCAGCTCTTAAATTCTTTTCAATTTTATCTTTTCGTTCAATGGCCTGTTTTGGGGGATCACGGTAGCTAAGTGGATAAGGCGCTGGTTCACTAGCCTGGATAAGGTCGTCTAGGGTAGGGTGCCCCGGACTTAAAAAAATCTCGAAAACTATTTGCAGTTATGACACTATACTTATATAAACAACAACCCTAGATGACCATTTATTATAAACTGTTAAGAAAGTGTACCTGCGTGCTATATTTCACAAGATATATCCATTCGAATAAAATAGACTGCTTTCGTGTTTGGTCGGCGCCATATTTGTTTTGGTTTTGGAATGTTGGCGGAGTTATGTCCCCCTGGTTATATAAAATTATTTATTTATTTTCCGATAAGAATGAACCAACACTACCATTCGGGTCCATTCGTTTAAATAGAAATTTCCTATCTGATGAAATCTGCTCAATGCTCCGATTGAATTTAAGATTTCCGATCATGCGCAACGCAGCTCAGTTTTGGAACTGCTATTCACGCGTAATTAATTTTAATATGTGCAGCTAGCAAGCTGAAAAATTCAGAGCTTGAGCCTTACCCTAACCCAGGGTCGCCCTGCAACTTTCAGCTTTCTAGCTGCAATAGGCCCAGAAATATTTGGGCTCATACATGCGCATGAAGGCGACTTATTCCAAAAATAGGCTAAGTGCTTATGTATGAGCTAGGTTATTTCTGGCCCCAGAGCTTGACCCTGACCCTAACCCAGGGTCGCCCTGCAACTTTCAGCTTTCTAGCTCCAATAGGCCCAGAAATAACCTAGCTCATACATGCGCATGAAGTCGACTTATTTCACGTCGTCTTATGCGTAAAGTTCTTAAAAGGCGCAGGCCTTGGTGTTGTGCTGTGATGAGGCGGCCTCGGTCTTGGTGGTGTACTTGGCCTTTGGGGTGCAGGCGGCCGTACTGGTGAATGTGGCGATGGTGGCCTGGCGGGAGAGGAGGGCGGGGAGGGAGACGGCGACCAGTGGTAATCATCAGAGGCATTGCCCTCGGCCGCCGAGGGCTGGTCTTCGGACTCCGACGCCGGCCGACGAGGGACCCTCTTGTTGGAAATCAAGACGGGGTCCTCGTCTGTCTCAATGTCTTCGTCTGAAGACGACCAGGGGCAACGTCGCTGTTGCACTGGTGGAGCAGGGGCATCCTCTTCGCTCTCTGAAGATATCCTCGGCCTTCTCCGTGATTTTAATTTTGTAGACGCCGGAGCAGGGGCATAAAATTCCTGCTTGTTCTCTTCGTCCGAAGAGAACCTAGCCGGTGGGGCAGCAAAATCCTGCTCGTCCTCTTTGGGCGAAGAGAACACCGGTCCATAAGTTGGTGTTGTTGGCTCAGGGCCTCATCTGAATCATCAGAATACCAGATGCGAGGTGGCCCTGAGGTTGCAGTGGCAGGAGCCTACGAAGTGGACAGCTCGCTGCTTGCACAGGCCGCTGCAAAAATGTCCGGGGCGGCATGAACTGCGGAGGTGGCGGCTTGGGGTTCGGTGTTGGCCCCCTTCTTGTTCTTCCTCCTAGGGAAGGCGTGTTCGGTAATGATCTTGCTCATTGCAGCAGCACGTTTGTTAATGAGCGGCATCTTGTAATAATGTAACTGCGTTTATGGATCGTGCCCATTTGCTGCGCCAGGTCGCTGTTCACATCAGGCCGATCCGTCAAGACCTGAGTCACCGTGGTTTTGCGGATGACTTGGGATGACGGATTCTGGCCTGCGACCTGCGAGTACCTTACCCTGAGGGTGTTGTTATAGGTACTCGATGTCATCCACGCGCCAGCTAAAGTCAGTATTGCTGGCACCTGGGCGAGGTCAGGGTCTGTCAACCGCGAAACAAGCAATTCGGAGAAGGTGCACATTTCCCGGTACAAGGCGGCAGGAACCGTGATGCTGGCCGGTGCTTGTTTCGCGGTCTTATGGTCCACGATGTGGATGACGAACGTATCGTCACCCTCAGGCTCTGCCATTCTAAGGTATCGAACACTCATGTTCAGTAGGGCAAAGGTCCGCTGGGCGCTGTAAAGTAATGCGGAGAGGCCAATATAGGCAACAAGATCCCCGTGAAGGCGGGCATTGGGGAGTTCTTGTTGCTCTGCATTGGCCAGGTATTCCTTTGCCCTACTGCTCACTGGCAAGTCCTCAACAATATCTAACATGCCTTCGTCCAGAAGTTCTGTGGCCATTCGCATCTGGAGGTGATGCCGGCGCTTGGCGCCCAAGAAATTTAATTTCAGACTCCAGTGCTGAAACACTTTAACAAAATGGTCGTAGACTTTTTGGGTCATCACCTCGACTTCTTCTTGCTCGAGTAAAAAGGCAAAGAACATCAGCAGAGACCCGAGGTAGGACTTCACAGTGCCAGGCTGCATCTGTTTGGCCTGCATGACAGGCCTATACCACCGGGCCTCTAAGAGTCGGGGTGATGCCCAATCAATTAATGAGTTGTTGAAAGACAGGCGGTTCCACCACCTTTTTCTTCCTCTCAACGCCGCAGTTGAACCTCACCTCCTACCTCCAGACGGCGAGGATTGCCTCGGCTTCAAGAGTAAGCTGTCCGTTGGCAAAGTCCTCTTCCTCCTGCTCATCCGGGGGAGGGGCTGCGGCGGCTTCGGGGTCAAAAACTGGGTGGAGGTGGCATTAAACCTCCACCGTCCCCCTTTCCAATTTGTGATATTTAACCAAGTGCTGTGGAATCTTGGTTACCTTGGCCTCGCAGCCAGGATATGGGCAGTCCTTTTTTTTGTGCAAACTTGGTCTGTGTAATGATAATAATAATAAAATATATCGTGTGGACTAGAAAAAAATATTTAGCGTGCGTGCGAATATATAAAAGGGAAATGCTCAGAGGAAAAAAAACGTATATGTGAAAAACCTTAAATAAATAGTGTGTGTGGTGTGGACTGTTTGTAAATGTGTGTAAATGTAAAGTGCGTGTGAAATGCCTAAAAAAATGTCTGTGACAGTTACTGTGACAAGGACACGAGCAACTGCGGCGAGTGAAAGCACGTGCTCTCCTTATATAGCGAAAATTTCCACATAGTCCCCCACGTGACGTCGTGACGAAAATAACGTCACATGCCCGGCGAAGGGCAAGTCAAACGACACTAAAGTCTAAACCTAAATTTGAAAATACTGATTGTATTTCGTGAGATCATGAAGCCGTTTTATGTAGCTGTCACCGAAAATGCACATTTGCACTGGGTTAGATAACAAACTCGATGCGAGAGACTGCTGACCAATTTGGAACAAAGGAAAAGCAGCCATTTTTGGGCGGTGATTATCCTAAGCAAATAAATGTCAATACTGGCTGAACAAAAAAATGCACGCAAGTCGTACACATATACGTCAATACTAAGTATACTCAACTTATCATAATAATTGGCGCACAAAATACTTTCCAACAGAAATAAACACAATTGAAATATCCAGCTACCATTCATATGTGGTCTCTCATTGGCAAGATAGCTTGGAGTAAACTCCTGCAAAGTGAAATCTCGCGAGACCAACACGATCACAAGGTCAGCTCAAAATACAATATTGTAATAATGTGTATTTGCATGCTTGTCACTGGCATAATTTGCCATGAGGTCTACATCAAAATTCACAGTTTGAAGTCTCAAAAGTTCAATAAATTCTGTAAAGGGCATTTCACATTGAGCAAGATAAAAAGCTGTAATAAAAAGTTTGCTTAATTTTGCTGTCTCTTTTTCAATTATTCTTCTCTTTCCAATTTCTGACGGGCCTGGTTTAATTTCTGAAGCATATTGGGCGCTAAGAGCAAGTATATGTTCATCATTTACCACATGGTTTTCCAATTTACTAGTTCTAACTCCATGTAAACCTGTCACAAAATGTAGGTATGTGGCTTAAATTTACAAAGTACACCAATAGCAGTTTAATATATATCATTTAAAAGAGCTTTCCAAAGATACTTGGTTCAATCCTGTAGGTAAAACAGTTATGATTATTTGAATGTTGAAAATGCGACTGATGCTAAATGGGTGTAATCCGAATAAATAACCAATAACTTTCACATCTAAACCACGTCTGAGTCGCACAAGTGTCAAGATCAGCTCTTCCTTTATAGAGAGTTTTCTTTAAGGACAATGTCAATAAAGGGGTGAAAATGGATGTAGACAGTCCTGAAATAATAAAAAATAGTATTAAATAGTCAATCTGATAATAAACAATATTGAAGTATTTGTAAGTTATCGTTAACTGGTTTCAGTATAGAGCAATAACAGGATATCTCGTTGAAACAAAACTATTCATAAAAGAATAATTGACTGTCACAAGATCACACATAAACTATTTTAGCCATGCTCCTCGTAAAGTAAAGCTTTGGCCCGCATTCTGATGAATTTTGTGCTACCATAGATACAGATATATTTATATCAATACATTTTTAAGAAGTCTATTTTTGTGTCATCTGGGCGGTTTGGTGGACAAGTGCTTTGATACATGTGCTTTTGATCATGAGGTCTGTCACTGAGTTTGAAGTCTGTATGTGACAAATAGTTTTCTGGCTTCCATATTCAAAGCCCTTATAAACCTTTTTATAACTTCTTTGACATTACTGCCACCAATGATGCTCAAATATAGGATCTGTAAAACAAAACAAAATAAATGAAAAGCAACTTTATACTCCAAAAAACAAATGAATTTGGATTTAACATCCTACTGATTAGTTCCGACTTGGCTAATAAAAATGGAAATACACTATACAGTGTGTTATGAGCAAAATTGATGTCCAATGACCATGGGATCTTTTATTTCATGTCAATGTTTACACAGGGCATTCAGAGGGCATTGGTTTTTGTCCCATCCAAATGACTATACGCAGCAAAGAAATTCCATTAAAGGTAGATTTAGATTATGGCCTTTTATAGCCAACCTACTGCGGATCTGTATAAAATGGGGTTCAACATCATACTGTTCTGCTCCGACTGGGCCATGGAATACTGCCTACACTTATATTGATTTCTAACATGCATGTCAAACGTGAGTTGTCAATCATCGAGAATGAAGTAACAACAAAATTGCATTAAGATCACTACATAATGAGTAATTGGAAATTTTCCTCTTACAATCACCTCTAAAGCCATGGAGCTCCCTATGTTAAATGTAAATAGAGTTATCTCCTATGTGCCATTCACTGTAAAGACCATTGAACCGTCTCGCATAAATGTCACTTTTACACAATCCTTTAAAATATAAATGTATTTTATTGCGGTATCATTATATCATCTCTTATATTCAAGTCTTTTAATGGAAGATAGACAAGATTGTCCTAGAATTTATAATCCTCCACCTGCCTGTGTTTAACAGGTTTCTTCTGAAATATAAAATGTATCATATTATGGTATCATTTTTCACCTGTTATATGATCAACCTGTAATTTGTAATCCTCAATGTTTCTTCCACAATATTCTGACTGGTTAAATCTTCTAGGTTTTGTTCCCTTCCTTAAACAAACCCTGAACAATTGCAAAGAATAACTATTTAGACCATCCTTTTCATATATAAATGTATCTTATTATGGTATCATTATTCCTTCATCCACACCATAATGTGATAGTGATTGGTAATCTTTAAATGATTCTAATCCTTGAATTTGTAATCCTCCACCAGCCTGTGATCAACAGGTTTCTTCCTAAATATAAAATGTACTTTATTATATGGTATCATTATCCATCATCTACACTATAATGTGATAGTGATTGGTAATCTTTAAATGATTCTAATCCTTGAATTTGTAATCCTCCACCTGCCTGTGAACAACCGGATCCTTCCTTAAATATAAATGTATCATATTATGGTATCATTATCTATTTGATAAACCCAAGTCTTTATGTAATCTTCAATTGATTATAATCATTGAATTTGTAATCCTCCACCTGCCTGTGAACAACAGGATCCATCCTTAAATATAAATGTATCATATTATGGTATCATTATCTATTTGATAAACCCAAGTCTTTAAGTAATCTTCAATTGATTATAATCCTTGAATTTGTAATCCTCCACCTGCCTGTGAACAACAGGATCCATCCTAAATATAAATGTAGCTTATTATGGTATCATTATCCATCTCTTATATTCAAGTCTTTTAATGGAAGATAGACAAGTTGGTCCTAGAATTTGTAATCCTCCACCTGCCTGTGATCAACAGGTTCCTTCCCAAATATAAAATGTACCCTATTATGATATCTTTATCCATCCTCCACACTATAATCTGATAGTGATTTGGTAATCTGCAAAATCTGTCTCTTCATAAGGTGTATTTCTACAAATAAGAAAGAAGTTTGTACATATTTTCATCAATTTTGAGTATTGCTAAAAAAAAAAAGAAAAAAAAGAAAAAAAAGAAGATAAATGTCACCAGGTTTGTACGAATGTATGGTCTCATATTGCAATTGTTAAAGGGACCATCAAGGTGCAACGTTCAATACTATTTCAAATTTCAAAGTGAACCTGATTGATGTAATTAATATAAATCCCCTCATTACTATTTGATCTATCGTCCAATATCTGTAATTTAGAAAATGTCAGCCCCCCTGGCATTACTATAGGATACTGAGCGCCATAAACTTTTTTATAAGAGACCACAAAGGTACGCATTCAACAGTTAAAAGAAAAGTCGTGTAAAGTTCTATTACATGATGCAACATTCAATACTATTTCATAGTGAACCTGATTGATGTAATTAATATATATCCCCTCATTACTATTTGATCTATCGTCCAATATCTGTAATTTAGAAAATGTCAGCGCCCTGGCATTACTAATCTACAGGTATATATACCTACTTGTAATAAATCAGCACAAACATTTATATATCTAGTTTTGTAGCCCAAGACAATGAATATCTGATTCTTGATCTTTTTAGATACTCACCAACAGACAAGAAAAACAGCTGTAAGATATGCCATACGGTGTAAAAATAGCTGCATCTTTTTTTAAATGATTAACAATAGCTAACCTGACAATTCTATGATTCACTTCTGTACCAGATACAGTATATGATAGTGATCTAAAAAAACAATTATCATCTCCAGTAATGCATTGAATTTGTGATAGTTGTTGATTGATTGGACATCTATTTTCATTACTAGATTTATTTGCAACTCTATTTACTATATTAAGTTGTATACATATTCTGATTTGCTCATTTAAACTCAAATGTGACCCTATTGTGTGAAAAGAAATTTTTTTTTTTCTTGTAAAATCTAAAAAATTTATATGTAAAACAAAATTATAACGTTTAAACAAAAAATAAAGATTTATTTCCTACCTTAGACATAGTTCTCTTCATAAAATTCCTTGTAAATCTGAATCGTGTGGTAGATTTCAAAGTGGCACGTCAGGAATACAGTTTTTGCACCAATAGGTGGTTTGATGCCGGCGATTGTACTTGCCTTCAACTTTCTTACAACAAACAATGCAGTCAGGTTTTCCCTTATGCATATGATGTTATTTAAAGTGTTGACACACTAGCCTAGTTGGAGGGGGGTCACTGGTGCGTCTACCTGGGTGAACGTCTCTCAGTTGATGCCCATCCAAAAGTCCCTTGGCCACACTCATTCGGTAATCAGTGTGATTCTGTAGCTCGGCTTGTCCAGTCATCAGTTGTTTAAGATAAATATAATTGTTTATTGTTTATATCACAAAGTACTTCACGTTTCACTTCCTCGTATAGCTCGGGGATTTTCTTTTCTGAAAAGTGTTGTCGTGACGGCAATACATAATTTGGCTATAGAATTGTTAACAAATTCCTGAACCCAGTATTTTCAACAATGCAAAATGGCCTTAAATCTTTGACAATAAATTCTGTCACCCCAGCAGTTAGAGACTTTGATCTGGTTGAATTTGAGGGTAACTTGTTTCTGAACAATGACATCACACTGGGAGTTTTGCAGAATGATGACGGTCTACTGCCAAAATGGCCTGAGTGTTGAGAGTCAGATTTGACGGAAAGAGCTTCCATTTCGGCTGGATGTTTTCTATTGATATGGTCCATTAAATTCATTGTAGTTCTGCTGTATTTCAGTATCATTTGGCATATTTAACAGCCAACACGTTTCTTATCAAATATTTCGCCCATCTTGACAAAACCGAAATGAGTCCATACTTTTGATTTGGCTACGTTATCGTTTTTGACAATCTTGAAGTCTGCCATTTTATAACAAATGAGAATTCACGATTAACCACCTGGAAGGAACTGTCTGGACAGGGCTGATCGAGAAACAAGTACCGACTTTAATCTCTAATAAAAATACTTTCTAAAACACGTATTTTGACACGAGACAAAATATGTCAGTGTGTATGTATTTTGTCATGCCTTACAAAGCCGTACGTGACGTACACTGTTGTACACGCGTATATTAAGGTTGGGAATTTGAGGAGTGCTAAAAAGAGCGCACCTCGATTGACAATAAGGCGCGCGAAAGTGATAGCCCTGCTTATAACTTAAGCACTGATATGTTGTCTATCAATCATGGCACGGCGAGATAGCTCGTTGGTAAGATCTTTTTGCTTTAACCTCGATTCAATCTTTTTCTGAGCTCGTAACTTTCTAGACATGTAGTTAATTGTAGCATTTGATGCTCTTTTGATTGCTGGCTGCACTGAACATCCCAACTACCTCCTTACCATCTATATTATGTGATCGGGCTAATTTGGTCTGCTCCAAAGGGCTGTCAGTGACATTCAGTTCAAAATATCGAGTATACTGCCATTTAAGAACTGTAACAAAAGTCAATATGATAATCTTTATTTATATTTAGGCGATATAATATAAATAAGAAACGTTACACTATAATAAAAATATACACAATTAAAAAATATACACTATATAATACACTGTCTATCTTAACACACGCAGTACACTATACTATACACACTATAAACACTACACTACACTACACTTTGCAATCTGTTTCTGCATCTTTACTTCATGAAAATCTTGTCCTTACATTTCTCTCTTTATTTTCTCAAAACCCTAACATCCCTATCCCTTTATCGCGAAGGATATAAGTCCCTCCTGTTGAGCTGAATCTTTCTGTTTCAACCTTTGTAATGTTTTATTTCTAGAGCACTTGACTTTTGCATCAATGGGAGCCCGATGTGTTTGGGCATCAGCCATACCCAGCACCCTTTCACTAAATATATTATCTATGGGGGTTGACTTTCTGAGCTATCAACTGTGATGTTGGGGCAGACAAATCACCAGTCAAATACTTCACTAGCTGATGCTCGAGCACTTTAATGGTACCAACAATGAGCTTCTTGCTTACCTCCTCTAATTCCGTCATTTCTTTATCATCAACAGGGTTTTGAAGAATCTTCAAAACGTTGTCACTGCTTGGATCTAGCTTCTTCCCAAACCTGTCCGATTCTGCTGAGAGAATACTAAAAAAAGGCAAATTAGAAAATGTTTTTAAGTTTGCAACAACTGCATTAAGCTCAGGCACGACCTCGAGGTTACTTTTACCCTCCTTGTTACTGTAGAAAACTCCCATCCATGGGTCGATAAGTGTTTTCCCCAACAATTCTAGTGCCTTTAACTGAAGTAGAAGAGATGGGTGTGAATTATGGCTGTCCGCAATGAATAGGTATTGTTTCAGACAGTCTTGAAATATTCCATGGGAATGGGCTTAAGGGAAAACAGCACACCAGACAAATGGAAAATAACTATTGTCTATTCCCAACATAGTGAATCAGTATGCTTGCTGGGATACCATTCTTCTGAGGAACATCTTGAACCCCTAAGGGTATCCAGATTCTTGTTTAAACCACATTTTGGAAATAGCATAAACAAGATTATAGGCACAACATGTTTTTCCAAAGCACTGTCCCTTCAGACCTTTTGCTGTATCAATCCTCTACAGTGTAGACCTTGCTGTACTAGCTACACCATCCAATGGGTGAACGTTACAGTTCATTTCCAACAACTGAATATTCAAATCCTCCTGAAGCTTCTGAAAGACCCAATGATTTACAGATACCCAATCAGATATCATGTTTTTAATCTGGGATGTTACAGCATTCTTAACTTCAGCAGGTGCCTTCTCATGGAATAGTTGAGGTTTATTAAAGTTACATTATTCAAGATATAGATAAGAACTAGCCATTCTTGCTATACTAGTTCGAAAGTAGATGATGTAAAATGAATTATTTGAAAATTTCATTCAAATTACTCTTTTGCAAGCGAAGAAATAGGCATATTTGATTTACCGCTGAAACGTTTTAATCTGTTTAATATCGGAGCAATCTGATGCCATCCAAAGTTGATTAAGGCCTGGATCAGTTAATTAATGTCTAATTAATACTTTAGAAAACATTTCATGCCCAAATAAAGACCTGCACTAGGCAGATTTAGCTCTTGAATAATGCATGTTTAAGCTAAGACACAACTTGTTGCACAATAATCCAAAAAATAATAATATCTCCGGCAACAAACTGGACAACACTGTAGTTGGTTATAAAGTTATATTCTAGTATGCGATTCTTTACATGCATCAACCATAAGTTTGCTCACAGATCTCAACAATGCAACATGGGTGGTTCATGTATTAGGCCTATTATTAATTATATTTAATTATCACTGGTTCGTTGCATTGAAGCTTTTCTCTTAGTTTTTTTTATGAATTATAAATCAAAATCTGTAGCAGTAGTTGGAATAGGGTCGGGAAAAGCATCATTTGGCCTGTCTTTACTAACAAAATGTTTTGAACATATATAAGTCTCTTTGCGAACATTTTCAAGTCCAGAATATTTTCTTCCACACAAGCGTAACCCTCGTTCACATTTATCACGCTGTGTTTTCGGCGGTGGAAATGGAATAAAAAAAACCCCAGTCATGTCATTTCGCACTATAAATACCTGGAATCACTATTACAGTTTCTATAACAGCATTGCTTAACGGGCATTATGAAAAATTCATAGAAACATGAATAATACGATGAAATATTAAAACCTGTTCTGGAACAACATAAATGCATGAATGTAGTTCCGTCTGTCTGGTCAACAGAGTCACTTCCGGTTTGCCACTTACGTAAAAGAAGAAAAGTTGCTTATATCAATGCTAATTGGCAAATCGACTATTGCCTGTCCATTAAAATTTAAACTACTTTCCATTAAAGTTTAATCTACTTTCCATTAAAATTTAATCTACTTCCATTAAACTGTTAAAGTTTAAACTACTTTCCATTAAAGTTTAAACTACTTTCCATTAAAGTTTAAACTACTTTCCATTAAAATTTAAACTACTTTCCATTAAACTGTTATGCACCTAACCTGGGCTAATGGAAAACAGGCATACGCCATACAGTGTGCTATGAAGGAAATTTTGCCCGGGCAGCGGCGCTACGGCCTACTCTTATATCGAATTCCAACTGCCATGGGATGTTTTACATGCACGCAAATTTTATAATATAATCGTTCGATTCATTTATATAATCACCAATACTCATGCCATGAGGCCTTTGGAATTTCTCAAATTTGTCATAAGCCATAAATGCCACTTATTAGTCATCCTTTGCATACAAAGATTTCAGTTTTGTTGTCAAAACGTCGACACCATCATAGCCGCTTTAGTCCTTAATACATGCTTTTCTCGCTTGACCTTTCAGTGATAGGTAAATGGCTGGTCCCTTAATTTACCATCATAAAAAACAAAACCCAAAAGAAATTTAAACACATGTCTAATGTTGTTAGTTTTTTTTAACTCAGACAAATTTTCTGAAATTCAACTGGTTTTTAAAGCTGTAAAGTCAATTCAAGGACAGGGTGTAAATTCATGGGTCTTCAAGGCTGTATATATGAACCCTGTATATTTAGAGTTCTTAGAAAGAGTTTTCCAAAATCATAATCCAAAAGGGCATAAATAAAAAAGACAAAAATCAAAACGATACATAAAATACAACAAAAAAAACAGCCATCAAAACAATAATTAAACAATATAGACATCATAACCTTCGACAACAATGGATATTTAAAATTGGCCGGATTTGTCGATGCGGTCCTCTTTTAAAATGCACTCTGTAAGCCTGTCAACCGGATTTTCTAAAATTCCCCCTCAAATTAATCCATTTTTCCATTTAAAAACTGGTTTAAATAAAGTGATTTGTTGACAAAAAAATTTATTGATGAGAACGTGTCGGGAGTCCCTCTTTGTAATGTCAGCCACAACTGCATTTATTAGGGCTGTGTCCTGCAACGGAAATTATTTTTTTATGTAAGAACAAACAGTGGCAAAATATTGACGAATAAATAAATAAAAAGATTTTAGGTCCATTCCTTGATGTTCTTTAATAAATTTGTTCAAGTCTGCACCAATGTATAAATCTTTATCTTCTTTCTGGTTGATTATATCTTCAAGTTTAATATCTAGTCAAGAGCAGGATTAAATGAGAAAGTCTTTTAAACAACTTTTTCAAAGTTTATATTTATAACAGAATGTGAGTGCATAGTTTTTAATTCTGTAGTAGATTGTTTGAAATTTTGAAAATTGGTATGATGCTTCAAATAAATACTGTAAAACACTAAATTATTGCGACATGAAATTATTGCGAGTTGGGGTGGTGAAACATAATTGCGAAATGTAATTATTGCGAATTTCTATAGTTGGGAAAAAATTATTGCGAATCAACATCGGTTGATTGGTGATCATTAGTAACAGTAAATAAACAACTATTGAGGATTATGGCTTCGAGTCTGTATTCAACAGATCAAAGAAAATGAAATACCTGTTATCAAACTTCATTTTTAAATAATTATTGTTAAATTTAATCCCTTGATTATTAACTCCAAGCTGACGAACGACTATAAAACACAGATTTTTAAATAATTATCGTTAAATTTGATCCGTTGATTATTAACTCCAAGCTGACGAACGACTATAATAAACACATGATACTGGTATTAAAATCTTTATTTTTATTTTCTTTTACGACGCAGGACATTGGTACTCTTTTTTGTGAAGAGTAATGAAAGGGGGATGATTCAATATGGCCGACATTTTAACAAATTTTAACTTATTGGGACTCTTTCTTGTGAAGAGTAATGAAGGGGGGGATAATTCAATATGGCCGACATTTTAACAAATTTTCACGAATATATTGCGAACATGAAATTATTGCGAGAGGGCCTCGCTCGCAATTGTCGCAATAATTTCATGCTCGCAATAATTTCATGTTTTACAGTATACAATATAAATGGGTTGTTCTACTTTTTAAAAAGTAATTAAATTTGTCCATCTTCTTTTCTGCTGCAGTTATTTGTTTGGTCTTGCAAGTAACGGGTACTTTGGACTGTTTAGTGCTGCTTTTGGCCTTTGGTTTGCTGGCACCTTTTTATCCTTGCACTCTTTGTATTTTGTTCTCCACTTTTCCTTGATATTGTGCGGCAATTTGGACAACAATTTTTGGAGTGTTCCTGAATTCTCCATGACGTCAAAGGTCTGCATTCTTTTTATGCCACACTTGCACTCCACTAGGAATATGGCAAAGTCTTCGAAACCCTTGCTGTCATCGGTTTTAATTACCGGCCAATTGGTAGCTTTCCTTTAAGGCTTACATAAGCCAGTGCAATGACTTGGCTGTCACCATACAAGCGCTCTAATTCCTCCATAGCAGCTGGAAACGCTTCCTTTGCATCCAATTGAGAAAATAAGCCAGCGCAATGACTTGGCTGTCACCATACAAGCACTCTAATTCCTCCATAGCAGCTGGAAACCCTTTCTTTGCATCCAATTGAGAATATCCAGAAACAATATCATTTGGTTTCCCTGTTGTAAAATATTCTATTGAGTCCATCATTTCATCCGTATCATCTGTGTTGGCCATTATTTCGGTTTTAAATTTTCTCTTAAACTGTTTGTATTCTTGTAACCAGAATGTCGTCTATCGAAACAGGTAGTGAATTTCACCCCTTCTCTGCTGCTAAGTCAGGGCTAGAAATTTACGCAAATCTCTGAATCTAATTCGGGCAAGAATTCTCGCAAGAGATAACGCTGCAAATCTTTAAGGATTCGCGTAAAAAAAATGTAAAAAAAAATCTGTTGAGTGTGACTTTTGAATGTCAGTCAGGGTGTTTTGAAACAAATGTATGACTTACTTTATATCATAGTTGTTTATTTACTGTTACTAATGATCATCAATCAATCTATGTTTTGAAGAGCCCACTGTCACCTCAAGATTAACAATCTACCACATTTTATAAAAACACAACAAAGACGTAATAGAGTAATAAAATTTATTAGGACAAATGTCCACACTACTAATATTGGCTTATGAGGACTAACAGATAGACTCATATTGTATACTATACATCGTTACTAACGATTATGCAATATTTAACTTAAATAAGGAAATATAGACCACAATGATAAAACTTTACCCCATTACATGTAGACTATGTAACTTGAGATGACCGTGGCATAATGTATAATTATCATGGCATTGAGATGGGGTAAAGAAGTATCATTAGAGTGTGTATATATATATATATATATGTATATATGTATAATTATCATGGCATTGAGATGGGGTAAAGAAGTATCATTAGAGTGTGTATATATATATATATATATATAAAAATACATGATACTGTATTACAAATATACAAAAAAGAACATAGAATGTAATGATGTATAAAATACCTATAGATGAGTTGTATACAAAAACCCCATAATATAAAAACTTGGGGAAAATAAAGGTTAAATTTATATACAAGTGAACCAAATTTTGACCGAATTGGCCAAATACAGGTGGGAAGCATCTGTAGTCCCGTAAATTCCCCACATCTCAAGAAACCAAAAAAAGCCATGCTACAAGCTGCTTCTAACATAAGATCTATAAATTTGTTGAAAAAAACCCCTCTGAGTAAAGAGCACATGTTGGACAAAATAGACATGGTTATAGGCAAACGTGTACGTTTAACATTGTTAGTCTGTTTTTTCTTGATTCCCTGCAAAATACTGTGGAGACATGACAAGGGCTGGCCGGAGTTCTCCAAAGGACTAAAGCCTGCTTTTTTTAAATATGAAAAGCGAATACCACATAAATAGAGTTTGATAGTAGAATATCTTAACTTACAATAATCTTCACAATAGGCAACAAATAACATTAAAAGTTTTTCTGAAACTGGTGGAACTCCTTTTTTGAATGATGAGGTTTGAATTCCCTGTAGAGCTGTGAATCTAATATAGGCGTTCATTTCTGTTTGGTACTGGGCTTGAGTCCGTTCTGAAATGGAGTGTCCCCACAGCTCCTCTACGGTGTTTTCCAGAGAACGTCTGCTACGTTGGGACATGGTGTAGGTTTGGTCTCCGACTCTGGTGCTAACTCTCGAAAGCGCTGCATCTGAAGACGAGATAAAGCGTCAGCTATAGAATTTTTATACGCCCACATTTTCATGTGGACGTATTATGTCGTCGCCCCTGTCCGTCCACAATTGTTTTTGGACTCTCTACAGGTCACAATTCTTACCCGATTTTGACGAAACTTGAAATATAGGTTTATCCCCCAAAGATCTCGGCTGTTTTCGATATTGGCATGTATCGGATCAAAACTTCATGGATTATGGCCCCTGATTGTACGAAAAATCATGTTTTTAGCTTGTGGACCCTATAGAGGTCACAATTTTGAACCGATTTTGATGAAACTTTATATTCATGTTTATAACCCTAACATCTTGGTTCCTTTCGATATTTGCGCCTATCGGAACGTAATTACCTGAATTATTGCCCCTAATTGTCCGAAAAATCACCTATTTTAGCTTGTGGTACCTCTGGAGGTCACAATTATTATCCGATTTAAAAAAAACGTTCGAATATATCACCGTTACACCCTAAGGAAGGTCGAGTTCAAATTTCGGAAAAATCGGGCCAAAATTACCATACGAAATGGCTGCCGTTCATACGCGAATACTGTTAAAAAATGGTATATCAAGGTTGTGGATCCTGTAGAGGTCACAATTTTAATTCAATTTTGATGAAACTTGAAATGCATGGTTATAACCCATAGATCTTGGTTCCTTTTGATATTTGCGCATATCGGATTGTAACTTCCTGAATTAATGCCCCTGATTATACGCAAAATCGCCTTTGTTTAGCTTGTGGTCCCTCTGGAGGTCACAATTATTATCTGTTTAAAAAATATCGTTCGATTATATCATCGTTACACCCTAAAGAAGGTTGAGTTTGAATTTCGGAAAATTCGGACCAAAATTGCCATACAAAATGGCCGCCCATCGTACGCGAATACTGTTTAAAATGGTATATCAATGTTGTGGACCCTGTAGAGGTCACAATTTTAATTTGATTTTGATGAAACTTGAAATGCATGGATATAACCCAAAGATCTTGGTTTCTTTCGATATTTGCGCATATCGGATTGTAACTTCCTGAATTCTGGCCCCTGATTATACGCAAATTTGTCCACCTTCTTTTCTGCTGCAGTTATTTGTTTGGTCTTGCAAGTAACGGGTACTTTGGACTGTTTAGTGCTGCTTTTGGCCTTTGGTTTGCTGGCACCTTTTTATCCTTGCACTCTTTGTATTTTGTTCTCCACTTTTCCTTGATGTTGTGCGGCAATTTGGACAACAATTTTTGGAGTGTTCCTGAATTCTCCATGACGTCAAAGGTCTGCATTCTTTTTATGCCACACTTGCACTCAACTAGGAATATGACAAAGTCTTCGAAACCCTTGCTGTCATCGGTAAAGAGCACATGTTGGACAAAATAGACATGGTTATAGGCAAACGTGTACGTTTAACATTGTTAGTCTGTTTTTTCTTGATTCCCTGCAAAATACTGTGGAGACATGACAAGGGCTGGCCGAAGTTCTCCAAAGGACTAAAGCCTGCTTTTTTTAAATATGAAAAGCGAATACCACATAGAGTTTGATAGTAGAATATCTTAACTTACAATAATCTTCACAATAGGCAACAAATAACATTAAAAGTTTTTCTGAAACTGGTGGAACTCCTTTTTTGAATGATGAGGTTTGAATTCCCTGTAGAGCTGTGAATCTAATATAGGCGTTCATTCCTGTTTGGTACTGGGCTTGAGTCCGTTCTGAAATGGAGTGTCCCCACAGCTCCTCTACGGTGTTTTCCAGAGAACGTCTGCTACGTTGGGACATGGTGTAGGTTTGGTCTCCGACTCTGGTGCTAACTCTCGAAAGCGCTGCATCTGAAGACAAGATAAAGCGTCAGCTATAGAATTTTTAACACCAGCAAGGTGCTTGCTGTATATGGCAAAGTTATTTTTAGCAGCACAAATTACTAGACGTCGCATTAACTTCATAATGACTGGTTCTTTAGACCTGCCTTTGGTTATAATATGCACGGTGCTGAGATTGTCACAATAAAACATGATTGTTTTTCCTGACCATTCCGATCCCCATAACATAGCAGCGACAACAATGGGGTAAAGTTCTAGAAATGCCATGGAGAGGGAGAAATCTGCCAAAGCAGGCAAGCTTTCTGGCCATCTCTCACAGAAATATTTCCCGCGATAGAACCCTCCGTGTCCGATAGTGGATGAAGCATCTGTGTAGAGGAACATGTCAGGAGCTGAAGTTAAGTAAGGTTCATCGAACATTGTTATTCCATTCCAGTTTCTCAAAAACGATAACCACATATTCAAATCGGATCTGCACTCAGAATTCAAATGCACATAATAGTAGCTTTCTTTAACAGAAGACATCAATTTATATAAATATGTCACAAAAGATCTTGCAGGTAGAATAACACGGGTAGCGAAATTCAGGTGTCCCAATAATTGTTCCAGTTCTTTTCTGGTGCAGGTTTTCTTAGCTAAGACGCTTTCTATAAATGCTATAATTCTGCTCACTTTTTCTGTCGGCAACCTAGCTTGCATATTAGTGGTGTCGAGAATGATTCCGAGATATTCCAAAACACATGTTGGTCCTACGGTTTTCTTTTGCGAAATGGGAATGTTCAATTTATTGAAAATCATGGTGAGTAATGCCATGGTTCGATATCCTGAAGCTGAGGGTTTGTCTATGGTTAAAAAATCGTCTAATAGATGTAAAATTGCCTCTATATTGTAATTGTTGGATGCAATCCAGCAAATACTCTGGGACAGATTATCAAACAGACATGGCGAACTACGACAGCCGAATGGTAGGCGAACATAATGGTAGTACATGTCAGACCACTTGACACAAAACAGATGCCACTGATCTGGACTTATAGGGATCTGCTTGAACGCATCGGAAATATCTGTTTTGCATAGAATACTGTTCTTTCCGAATTTCTGTATAATCCTAATCGCATCGTCTATCTTAACATAAGAAAGAGAACATAAATCCTTGTCAATTAAATCGTTTATGCTATGATGTTCAGGTTTATTGTGAGGTGAAGACAGGTCCGTGATTAATCGTTTTTTCTGTGAATATTTGTGCGTTGCTATACCAATTGGGCTGACACGGTAAGAGGTAAAAGGAGGCTTGATGTATGGACCTTTTAGAAAACCCTTTTCGACTTCGGTCTGTATTAGTTCCTTCACAATTTCAGGGTTTTGTTTAGCCGAAAGGGAGTTCTTACATTCGTAAGTAGGTATATCCGTCTGTGAAACTAAAGTGTCGTAGCCATTCCTCAAACCAAAAATTAACTTGCTAACGAAACTTTTATTGGGGTGCATCCTAAGCTCGAATTCAAGCAGGTTGATGTTGATGGGAGTGGATGCTCTTTGGTCACTGTTATGGTCCAGTCATTGTATTTCTGCCCCTGTCTGTCTGGGCTTTGATTTTTCATGACTCTTACACTCAAGTTTGTTGTGGCCCTTGTCTTTGCACCGTAAGCAAATGTGTAGGTGAGCACAATACGGTTTAGGACAACTTTTTATAGAATTGAAATTGTTGCAAATCTGTCGACCATTGTAAGTTATAATATCACGACCTACAATATCTGTACCACCAGTACGTCCCGTTTGAGCAAACCTTGGTCTGGAGGATGACTGCGCTGACCTTCTGACGCTATATAGACCTCGGTGAGAACACATCGAAGACGAATGTACCGATGAATTACAGTAGTCACAAGTAGCAACACGGGAAGCGGCACACACCAACTGTCTGAGATTGTAATCTCCTGAAGACCAGTCAATCTTTTTGTTGTCTTGTTGGAGAACTATGGCACATTTGGCTGAGAACAGTCTGTGAAACTCGAAGAACTTGTCTGGCCATGTATGGGCTGTCTGAATAATATGGTCCAGGTACAGGTTTAGTTCTTCAGCTCTATTCGGGAACACAGTACACATAATGCGTCTGTACCTTCCGAATGCCAAGATGAACTCATCTAAAGTTAAACTTCTCGTAAGTCTGTCATCAGAGTCTTTTAACTTTCTGTTTTTAGGGGCCTCGTAGTTCGGAATCAATAAAGAATTTAAGTTGACATCTTTACCTGTGACTATGTCTGCTCTGATTTCCGGCGATACCATGTCGATGGTAGAAACTGCAGTGGCCGGAATTCCCATCATAGACACTTCTATGGGTTGTTGATAAGATGTCGTCTCCGTTCCACTTCCCATTGCTTGGAACGCTGTTCTCAGTGTAAAGGTTTGTGGTTGAGACGCTTGAGCCACACCTGTGACATTACTCATAGCCGCAGTAAAAGTACTGTTCAGAGTGTTGACGGTTTGTTGAAATAACTGAAGGGTGTTTAACATCATACCCTCGATGTTGTTGTTTATACTTGGAGCAGGTGAGTTGGGCGGAAATGACGATACAGCGCCCCCTACCGGCGTGGCAGACGCGCGGGAAACAGGATATCGGTCAGTAACGCTGGCATTGCCCTGGTCAGAACGGCGGAACAAAGGATTTTCCATATCACTATGCGCTGCAACGGGTGCAGCATAGCGTGTCGAGTCATTTAAATCTTCACTAGAATTTAAATCCCTATTTAAAATTAATGCTTCCGCTACTTGATTCGGATTTTCTTCGCCTTCATCGTTGACTGTTGTACGAATATCTCGAACGTTTTGCGAGGAACTATTTTCGGTGACTTGCTGGCGATTCACATTGTCCAAATATATTTTCTTCAGAGTCTTATGTCCCAACGAAGCACTTATATTAATTCCAATGTTCTTTAGCTCCCGCTTTATTCTTTGTACGGTCCAATTAGCTGGATTGTCGATGTCCAAGTTTTCTGACTGTTGGTTGATTCTTGAAACTGATGAGCTGGAACGGCGTGTTCGTCTACTTTCCATTGTTTGATTGTTAAGAATAAAGCCGAAAGGACGCGCACTTTTAAACTTTACAAAGTTAAGGTAACTTCTTCGAAGTTCGACGTAGGCGTTTACTGTTCAGCAACTTCTAATTTCCTTGTCGACGATATCAAACGATAATGTTAGTGATAAGGAAAAACGGATAAACTTTAAAGAAACGTCTACGAAGTAGAGGTACAAATATATATAGCGATCGACTGAGACGTGATGCTTCTATGGCGGCACTAAGCTGACTGGCAGCGGGACTTCTGCAACTGCAGACTAGCGTGGCTGTGACGTCATGAGTGAAATTTGATATGTAACTACTTTGGCACTACTAATGTAAGGGAGGTAACTTCAGAAAAGGTCTTTGTATTAATATAAACTAAGATTATATACATAATCCCCAATTTATAGAGAAATTTACTAAACATTATTTAAATTCACAATAATTTTTCCCCACTATAGATATTCGCAAGAATTTCATGTAGCAATTACGTTATGTAATAATTTCATGTCGCAATTATGTTTTACCACACCAACTCGCAATAATTTTATGTTTTACAGTAGTAATTATTCATAATATGTTCAGTAAACAATTTTGTTTTCCTTGTTGACGCTCTAGAGGCTAAAGTTAATATACAATTGACTTTAAATTTATACACAGTGTTGAAGGTCATGAGACGAACAAGTATATTGAGTTTCAATGAATTTTGATAACTTGAACAGCATGGAGAAGAACTTTATCAAAGCCAAACAAATTCTAATGATTTTCTGGTAATTAAGTAATGAGTTGTTACTCGTAATCAGATTTTAGTGTATTATAAATGTTTCATTACTCTTGTTGACTCCTCGAAGGATTAAGCTGCATGTCTCATTGCCTGGCAACCCTATCTTTAGACATTATTAAGATTCGAAGGATTCGCGCAGGTTGCATATACGAAAATCCTCTTAGACTCGCAAAAAATGTTGAATTTCTAGCCCTGTGTAGGTTTTATGTAAATCAAGGCTCATAACCTACAGGTTAAGATATTGTATTTATGGACATGTTTTGACCATGTTACATTGTAAAAGTCTTAATCTTTCACCATCATCTTGATAACTAAAATCACTGTGGAAATCCCAGGAACGAAAAGTTTCAATTCTTACAGTTTCCCCTCTTGCTTTTTTCTTGGGGGCTGCCATCTTGAATCACATAAAAAAAAATTAAAGTATTTATAAAAGTATAGTTGGTCATGTACATATTTAAATCATTTTGAGATTATGTGTGCCTTGAATGCAGCTGAATCTGTCACTTTAAAACATATTGAGTTGTTTTAAGCAGCCAATCTTTATAAGTAGAAGGAAAAAACAGTCTCAAAATTTTTTACCCACAGTTGGTTGTTGAGTTGTCTTTGCTTATGTGGAGACCTGACCTCTCCCCGAAATTCTTAAACCAAACTTTTCTAGTCTCCGAAGAACCCATTCCAACATGACTTAAATTTTCTTCCATCCTAGGAGTACTAGTTAAGATGTCGTCTAATCTGCACATAACTCCTTCCATACCATAAGTATTTGCTCTAATGTCACTGAAATATTTCAGAAACCCATGCTACTCTGAATGTAAGTCTATGAACATGATACGAGAAGCACAAACCGGATTTCTTCACCACATCTGATTTCTGGTGTGGACGTAAACTGCCAAATTCACAACATACTAATATGGAATGTTTTTTGTTATTACCACAATATAGACATGGGTGCATTGAAGGTCTGTTGATTGGTTCACGTGATGTACCGTTACTACTGGGGCTAACTGGATGCAGTCCACCTGCGTAGGCTTATTGTAATGTGATGGGTTCATGCTGTTCTGTTTATTTTGAGAGGATTTCTGTTGATAACCTACACCTGTTATTCGTGGATCATTTCCATTGCGAGATGTATGACTGACAAAATTTTCAAAGTCCATGAGCTTAGGAGACCTTCCTTCTTTATCACAAATATCACCGACTTTATTTATCCCATTCAAATCCATCCATAGAGTTCATATCACTAACTGTAGGCAGGACAATGAAAATTTCAACTTTTTTGTATGGCTTTAAGTCTGTTATTGTTAGAAAGGGCTTTAAAAATGCTTTTCAAAAGACCAAAATGAGCCTGATAGGGCTTATTTTAAGGAAGTTATGGCTAATTAATATTTTGCAATTAGCGCTCATTTTGTCAATAAAACAATGATAGAAATTAAGGCCCACGCGCATAAAAAAATTGACAAAAATTGTCGCAACTTTTTTATCTTTGCACACATCCCTGTCAAATATGGAGGTGAGCAAGAACTCACTCACCCCCTTCTAATTCACTTATGACAGCAACTGTGGGTCCCCACAGATGTAGTCTGTGGCCAATTCATAGACCGGAATCTTAGAATCTTCACCGTCATCCTCATAATTTCCATCTAGTTCCCAATAGCAAATTGTGTAAATGTCGCCTTTCGTGGTCTTTTTCAGTTTCTCTACTTTTGCATGGTAGGTTTTGTCGGTGAAGGATCCTGCCTCAGCCCAATTATGAAGCATTTTCCTCCCCACAATAGCCCCACAAGCGATCTCCAGAAGTACATCTAAAGATGGTTTATCAAGAGCAGGGAAGGCGTCTGCATACAAGGAAGGGTCTTTGTCTTTCGATGATATGAGATCTCGCATCTTCTTCTCTACTTTCCTTCGTTCAATGCTCTCCTTCTTCTGCATTTTACAAGCAATGCGACGTGACAGTTCTTTCTGAAGATCTTCCATTGACTTCTGTGTCTTTCTCTTGAGGTGGGCAGCAAGTGATATCGACTTTTTAACCATGGCTTCCTGCTCAGGTTGTGACTCGATGAACTTCAGTGTCTTGTTTTTTTATGGCGCAAATTTTAGAGGATACAAAGAGGAGGGTGGCACGAGGGGCTCTGGCTAAATTGGCACTAAACATGCCCATCACCTCCTCTGAGTCAATGTTATGTGTCCTTGCACTCTCTGGGATCTGTCTTCTCTCAGCCGTGTCTTCCATAGCATAGTAGTTCTTGTACTGTCTCTTGATGACATCAAGAATGGCGTTTAAGAGAGCTTTCATGGTACTAGAAAACTGTCCTGCATTAACATTCTCTCTCCAAATGAGGGGATCCTTCTCCTCCAACTTGTCTCCAAAAAGTCATGAGTGAAATCACTCAGTTTAACTTCTTCCTGCGCTCTCAAAGACTCTACCTTCACATAACACTCCTTCACTTCATTGAATGCATCCATGTGATGAATCTGTTCATTCTGTCCCCGATAGAAATGCTTCATCCATGGTCCTGTTAACACTTTACCAAGAATGGCAAGGATTTTCAATTCGAAGTAGGCTACAGGGTGGCTAGGTCTGCACGAAGACCAGTCTTAAGAGTAGAATTATTCAGACATCTAGTTTTAAGGTAAAGTTTGATTGCATCATAGTGTGTCACATAAACTGCAGCTAGTTTGAACAGAACATGCAATCTGTTACCCCTGTAGCGGATTATTAGTTATTGCGGCAAATTGTAGTCAGCAAGGAAGACACTGAACCCATGAGGATCACCCTTACTATCTTTGTACCTCATTTTGTTCAATGCAAGAACTATCTTCTCCGCAAAGCAACCAAACCCTAAAAGCTTGCCCTTTTCTGTCTCCAGGGACAGCAATGTGGTGCGACATTTCGTGGTGATGGTGTCCAGGGGATGTAAATGACAATTTACTTCTAGAAGTGTTTTTCCAAAAGCCTCATTTACTATCCTAATTGCAGCGTGGTTTGCTGCAGCGCGATCTGTCATGGTACTAGAAATATGCGATATGAGTTTCTTTTTCACTTCACTGTAATCCTTCTCTGGTTCAAAATCACACAAAACGCGTGCCAGGTGTTCAACCGATTCTGTTACGTGAGTTGAATAGTCGACAGCTGTACCTCCTGGAAGCTGATCTAATGAAACAACTAAACACTCATCCTAACTGGTAGTATGGATTGCATTGACATGAATACCCTCTTGGGTTGTGGCATCGAAGCCTAATGTGACATTCTGTGCATTATAGATAAGCTGCGCCACCTTTAAATCACTTATTAACCCTAATTCAATAATCATGTTTTCAACAGTGCTGTGAACCGGTATGTCCTTTGCTTCTAAATCAAATCCCAATTGTTTTGTTAATGAAAGAATTAGTCCTGGAATGTTAGCTGTAGGGACATTTGACATTAGGCTCTCATAGACCATAATCTGCATCTTGAAATTGTATGCTTTCCCATCCTTGGCAAATTCATTGGTCTCTGTAGAAGGGGTTGATGGTTGATGACCTCAGATTTCAAGTTCCTCTTCTTTCCTCAGGTGTTGGTCTTGTAAGTCAGTTTCTATCTCTCTGATCTGACTGGCTACTGCTTGGGAAGCTCTCTTCTTTTCAGTCTCGACAATGACAGCCTTCTGCTTGTGGTACTTCACCCTCTGTTTTGCATTCGTCAAGTTGTTCGATGATGGTTTTTATCTGCCCACATTTTCATGTGTCTAAAAAATTATAAAACGGCTGCCACTAAAACCATCATTATTTTAATCCAACGTTTCATAGGTAAATATAACACTACATCATCAGGGTAATACAAATACAAACTGAAAGGCAAGTAATAAACTCAATGACATCACAAAAATCCTTAGTTACGTAGATATACAAAATCAAAGACCTATGACTTCATAGTTAGCAACAAGGAAAATGAAGTTAGTTTCACAATAAAACGCCTATTGAAACCTCCTCCATATACTTGACATTTGAGGGGTACATCTGACGGGCCAACGTACTAATTTGCGAGGCGTCTCGAGGATTTTTGAACAAAACAAAGTAATGGGCATTCAGGCTGATGGTGCGCTGTTTCTTGTCGAACAAGTTTTGCACAATGTAAATGATACTCGTGTCGTGGTGATGACTTTTTTTCGTAAACCACTGTTGCAATATATCCGTGTCTTCTCCCATCAAATCGTCCACGATTAAACATTGGGGTCCTTTGACTTGCCCCTGTTCACGTCGTCAATATCTGTCAATCCTTTGACATAGGTGTATGGAAAGTGTTCGTAACTCTCTTGCCATTCTCCGTAGGCCCACACGACGGTTGGGAAGGGATGTCAAACAGGGACGCTTGGAGAAATTTCTGTACAAAGACCGTCTTGCCAACCCCCGTTGGACGGCTGACTAACATGGTAAAAGGATGTTTGAACGCGACATCCATCTTGCACTGTCTCGCCTTGCATTACCCCATATCCCTTTTCCCCCGCCTTTTATACCTTCGCACCCATAAAACAACAGACAAGAAGTGAAATATGAATAATGTTTATGTGCCAATAACATACAAATTCATGGCATTTAATACATACAAAAAAAAGAAGCAAGGTACAAAAGAAATAGAAAAAAACAATGTTATTTTTGTCTGTTCATATTCAGGTTCTTGGCTCATCCAGGGTGCTTCTCTCCGGACGCGAGGAATCCAATATACTTTGCCCAAAAGTTTTTGTAACATATCATTGGGGTGCCAGTCTTCCACTTCAGCAAACGTTACTACAACAGGTGCCCATTCGCTCATATCGAAAGTGGGAGGATACGACAAATCTTCCGTCATATCTCTGGGACCTGCGTATTGAATTAGTGCTCGGGTCAAACTTTCCACGTCCTTCTCCGTCAATAAGAGACATTGGGCAACTGGCTTGACGACGGCTTCACTGTTTGTCGGGAGAATAGTAGGCGGTATAGTAAGCTTCGTCGGTCGTTTTCTTTTTTTCTTTGTATCGCCTGTAGAATTCGAAGGATTCCCCGCACCAGTACCAATATCGCTGACCACGGGCTTTGTCTCTGGGCATATCAGTGTTGTTGTCGAACATTCGACTGACAACGGCTTCAAACTTGTCTTCGATTTTGATCTCTCGTGGGCACTCGAACAGACCGGGACCGAGCTGTTCACAGTTGAGGCATTTTTGGTTATCGTCGGTGGGTCCGTAACACTTTCTTTTGACTGTCTCTTGTCTTTCTTCGTCGTTCTTTGCCTTTTGGGCTTGGGTTCGTTTGTCACACTGGGGTGACCAATGGCCGGTCTCTCCACAGATGAAACAAGTTCCGTAGGAACCATAAGCTTGTCTGTCTTGTCTTGGCTGTGACTGTTGTTGTTGTTGTCGAGGATGATTTGGACAGTCTCTATACCAGTGTCCGACATCTTTGCAGTAGAAACAAGCTTAACTCGCCATCGAGAGAGTGCAGAATGAATATTCAATCTGCCACTTCGCGTCTTATACTCTTTTGATGGTGACGTCACGCTCTCATTGGATTGGTTCTATTTCTTATTGTGGTGCAATCGCGTTTTGATTGGTTCTTCCTATTTCTGCTGATGTTGCAATCGGTATTGTACAATAAAAAAAAAACAGACAAAAACTCGTTTTCATTGGTTCTTTCTATTTCTTCTCGTGTTGCAATCGGTATTGCGCAATAATAAACAGACATATTATAATAATCACTGTTAATTAATTTTGACCCAGTAAATAGGTTAATGTTATGTTGAGTCATTAGTTTTCTATTTCTTCTCGTGTTGCAATCGGTATTGTGCAATAGACATAAAACTAACAATACCGATTCGTAATGTTTAGTCTATAATTTCCAGGCTGTTCACATACGTTTGCAGGTCTTCCCAAGCGATAACGGCTCCACTCACGAGACATGCCTCTATTAACGTCACTGGATTGGCTGTCTTACCGTGTTTGTGTCGCCATTGGTTGAACACCGTAAAGATTTGATTCCGTGTGTTGTTAGGGTTATTCATCCTCGCGTGACTAATCTGCACTTCATTGACCCCAAGATGTCTGCCAATAGATTCCCAACCTTTGCCCACCATGCCAGAAATCTGATTGAAATCCATTTCATCCAGGAGCCAATACAACTTTCTCTCCGGTAACTGGTCCATCCATATTCGTATGGGGTTCGGCTCATCTTTTCGTTTGATCATTGCCGTCTTAAACCCAGGAACCAACTCCCAGTACCTTTTCAAGGCTTGCATGACGTCTTCTTGCCATTTTGGTTTGTCTTCCCACGTCTTGACTCGTTTCCATGGGTCGTCCACCATACTACCTAATACGTCAGCGACGTCTTCTGGTTTCGGCTCGTCCGCCCAGAGGTAATAACTATAATCGTCAACAGGATGCGAGGGTTGGCCCGTCATGGGAGACACGCCTTGCCCCAGACACGAATGGTATCTCTGACTGGGATGATTGTGCTTGCAGCTGATACACTCCTCGCGCTGACTTGTTTCTATTATTGGCAAATAACACTTGCTGACACGAAAGTTGAGCCATCGTTCTCTGAGTTTTTCGACCATACCCATATTCGTTGCTGTTGATTCGCCATCTCCTCTGTTCGGTCGCCCCGTTCCTGACACACGGAAGTCGGTATCCATAGCGGTAAGTGTTGTTTGGCTGGCCATGTTCATGAATGGAACGAAACGCTTGTCGTACACGATTTTATATTTTTTGTTCTCGGGGCGTGTCCAGAGCCGTCGATCACGTGATCTAGAAATCTTAAACGGATTGGAGATGACAAGCGGTTCGTTTTGATTGGTTCTTCCTATTTCTGCTGATGTTGCAATCGGTATTGTACAATAAAAAAAACAGACATAAACTCGTTTTCATTGGTTCTTTCTATTTCTTCTCGTGTTGCAATCGGTATTGCGCAATAATAAACAGACATATAATAATCACTGTTAATTAATTTTGACCCAGTAAATAGGTTAATGTTATGTTGAGTCATTAGTTTTCTATTTCTGCTGATGTTGCAATCGGTATTGTACAATAAAAAAAACAGACATAAACTCGTTTTCATTGGTTCTTTCTATTTCTTCTCGTGTTGCAATCGGTATTCCAGGTTGTCCATATACGGTAGCAGGTCGTCCCAAGCGATGACCGCTCCACTCGCGAGACAGGCCTCTATCAACGTCACTAGATTGGCTCGCTTAATGTTTCCCTGCATTTCTCGTACCAACAGCCAACGGCCAGCTTCCTTGCCGTACATTCTTCGCCATTGGTTGAACATGTTAATGATTTGATTCCGTGTGTCGTTAGGGTAAATCTTCTTGGCGTGACTAATCTGCTCTTCACTGACCCCCAGCTGTCTGCCAAGAGATTCCCAGCCTTCTATCACCATGTCAGAGATCTTTTCGACAGCCATTTCATTCAGTTCCCAATATAACATTCTCTCCGATGTCTGCTCCATCCATACGCGTATGGGGCACAGTCCATTTTTGCGTTTGATCACCGCCATCTTAAATCCAGGAACGATCTCCCAGTACTTTCTCAAGGCTTGCATGACATCTTCCTGCCATCGTTGTTCGTCTTCCCACGTCTTGACCCGATCCCGTGGATCGTCCACCATACTGTCTAATACTTTATCGACGTTTTCTGATTTCGGCTCGTCCTACCAGAGGTAGTGACTGTAATCGTCAACAGGGTGCGAGGCTTGGCCCGTTATGGAAGACACACCTAGTCCATGACACGCATGGTATCTCGGACTGGGGTGACCCATTCTGCAACCGATACACTCCTCGCGCTGACTTGTTTCTATTATTGGCAAATAACACTTGCTGACACGAAAGTTGAGCCATCGTTCTCTGAGTTTTTCGACCATACCCATATTCGTTGCTGCTGATTCGCCATCTTCTCTGTTCGGTCGCCACGTTCCCGAGACACAAATGTCAGTATCCGTAGGGGTAGGTGTTGTTTGGCTGGCCATCGTCATTGAATCGAACGAAACGCTTGTCGTACTCGATTTTATATTTTTTGTTCTCGGGGCGTGTCCAGAGCCGTTGATCACGTGATCTCGAAATCTTGAACGGATTGGATATGGGAATAGGCTGATTGTGATTGATGTGTCGTACATTCTCCTCCATGGTGACGTAATTCAGTTGTTGGGAGGCACGATAATTCAAGGTGAATCCCCGGACTTTGCATACCGGTTTTCCATCGCTTTGCCTGTACGCATAATTCTTTGGTCCTCCGCTCACAAATTCCCGAATGGTGACGTTCTCGGGCAGCTCGTTCTTCCATTGACCCAAGCTGGAACCTTCCGGGGGATTCCATGATGTAGACTCGTATTGGTAGATGACGCTGTCCGTGTCAAAATAACATACGCGCTCTCCCAGCTTTTCCAAGACGGAATAGAGTTTCAAACGGGCCTGGGCCGTGACGAAGGCGGCGATAACCACGTTGGTGATGGGACCGGGTGCGACATGTTCTTCTTTTTTCAACGTTTCCATCAAGACCATGTTGTCGTTAACTAACTGTACATCTCGCACGGTCTGGGTCCCGTCCAACATTTTTTCAAAGTAGACACTGGGCTCCGTAATATATTTGCTCTTTGGAAAGTTGTCTCTCTGACCGAATTTTCCCCAAGCCGTGTTGAGCTGAAGTTTACTAAACGCCCGTATCCCTTTATTTGGTTTTATTGACGCGGGATCCAGGCGAATGCCTTCGGTGTCGTACACGTCATTCACGAAATGTAGATCTTCTCTCTCTCTCTCCCGCGTGCGCGCTCTCTCTTTCCCATGACGTCATAGTGCAATGGCCTCAACATTCAGTGCAAGGTTACGATGAACTAGGTCAAGTCGTCTGGGTCACCGCGAACTGGGTCACCTTGAACTAGGGCACAGGGGTCATCAAGAACTCGGTCACAGAGGTCATCAAGTGCAATTTAGCTAGAACAGCGTCCTAACTACTAGTTTACTGACAACTTGACTGCCTAGCTTCTGTTCTCGGTCATGATCATCTGCTTCACCCTTTCCTGTGTACACATTCCATCTCAAATTTTAACTGGTAATAGAAACACATAAAGACCAAATCTTGGAAGTCCTATTTACAAGGTTTATTAGGAATGTACTGTTTGAAACTCAGACGTCCTTTAAATCATTTCATTATTTCATTGACGGAGAATGTCTGATTAGGTGTGTAGTATTCCAAGTATGTATCTTTGACTTGATCCAATAAAAGACCTATCTTGTACAACGGGTCATAGCCAGCCTCCCCTTTACCGCACTGCTGTTTATTGTCATTAAAGTGGAGGAATGACCGTATAAGAATATAGCCATCTCTTGACATAACTTGACTGAACGCAGGGGCTCGAGTGAGCCAGTAGGTCTCCCAATAGGATTGAAGTGTGTTTTTACTTGCTAGTCCCATTCCGATTTCAAGTACATTATATAATTGAAGCGGAAGCATTTATCTGACACACAGTGTCTCCATAAACTGGGGGAGGTAATACACTTCACTCTGTCGGCCAGCTTTCTTTGATAGTACAGGGTATGAAATAAGCCTCTAGTATGGTAACCTCAAAACAGGATACGGTAATCTGACCAAAATTTTAAAAGGTAACCCATAGGTTACGACCCTAGCGAGCAAAAAAATTTTTGGGAAGGGGGCGTGGTCTTTTATGAAAATAGTGCCGCCCAGCGTGGCTACATTCCTGATTGTTTACAGCTGAAGGCTCGAATTCGCCTAGGTCTAGGTGAAGGGCCAGGGCAATTTAATGACACTTTATAAGGAAATTAAACAGAAAATGAACTTTAAATTTTAATAAATTCTCTTTTAAATGTAACACATATTACACAATAACAATGTTTAAAAATAACAAGAAAAAAATAATTTCATTATGGGATGGAATGGAAATATATCAAACATTTTGGCACATAACACATAACAGTCAACTGAATGTCTATGAGTATTGAATTAACTGGAACTTTAACACTTCAAAGTTAATATGAAAACAGTTATATCTACAAGTTAGTTTGGCACAGATTCATCGTCACTACTATCAGAAGATGAGAAATCAAACACATCCTCGACGTCGTCACCATCACTTCCATCTGTATCTGGAAATTCTGAGTCGATGAGTAAATCATAATTACTAATGGTATGAAATGGAACCGGTATAAATGTGGCCATTGCTGGCCATTGTCGTCTTCTTATCTGTCTTCACCTCAGATGAAACAGGCACGGATGAACTTGTGGAAAGTCTACGCTGTTTTGAAGTCATGAACATCTCAATTGCCTTCAAAATTAACTTATTTTCATAACCAGGGTCCAACTTGATTAAATTTGGGGTGTTGATTCTTAACAGCAGTAGATCATTAATAGTTGTATTATTCAAGCGTGTCCGTGTCTGTTGTAGAAGTCGATTAAACACACTAATGCCCCGTTCTACTGTAGTGCTTGAAAGGGAAGTCACTAAAATCAATTCAAATATTAGAAGAATATGTGGTAAATCTTCATTGTGATGTGCAAAGATCTTTTCCCAAAGCACTAGCGATGACTTTATGTGGTGAAATTTGGTTGAAACCAAATTCTTTAAGACTTTCCATTCCATCAAGGCAAGGTCTTTTGAATACTTGTGATATGACAAACTCTGCTGGAAATGCTCTCCAATCTGGGTGATTTCGTCTTTACCATAATTTGGATTTGACATATCCCACTGACTGTGATCAACAATTTTAAAAAAGGCTTGAAATATTCCATCTTCAAATGACTCCAGACGTTTAGACAAGTTAGCTGACAATGCTGGTATCAACTGTGTCTTGATTCTATTTACAACCTGTTTACCTCTGGTAACATTCTTCAGTGTGAATTCTTCCCGTACTACCGTGACATTATTTTCTAATTTTTTTTTCTGACTATCACTTAACATATTCTGTTCCTTGAACTTCAATGTCGCTGGTAAATTGGTTGACTCCAGTGTAATAATCACCCCCAAACCCCCTGTTGGTCTTGATTCAAAAGGAAGTTCTTCTTCAAGCTCCATCAGCCATTTAACTGGTCTACTATAGACTGGATGCCATAAATTATATCAGTAATTATGGGTGTGGAATTCTGTACCAAGTAAGATAATTGTGCTGTCTGCCGAAGAGCTTAATACAAAAAAAATACAGAAAAAGTTTTTAACAATTAGTGAAATTTTAACTACAACTTAAAGTATGACTCAACAGCATCAACTGATACTGCAGCTCTTGAACGTTTTATGTTCCAACAGGTTCTATATGTAAGCTGATCTTTGTGCTGCTTGAAAAACGAAACCGCCCATTCTGTTTAAGGACAATAAGATAATTTTTTTGCTAAGATTCTGATGTTGAAATTCTCAAAGGGGAAACCCCATTCCCCTACTACTTGGATATGTTTGACAAATGATTTTTCTTCTTCATCAGTAAAGACAGGAGGGTGACCTGGTTTTTTGTTATGTGTCTTGTTCAATTGATTTATCAGTGTTCCAGTAGGTATCCCAAAATGACGACTTGCTTTTCGTAATGACATTTTCTTTGATACAATTTGATTCACAGCTGTTTTTAAAGTGTCCTCTGTATAGTGTTTTTATGCACGAGCATCAACTCGTCTTTTATATAGGAGTGGCCATATTACAATTAAAAATTCAAAACATTAAGGTTACTAAAAATTATTTTTGTTCCAAAAAAACAATAATTGCATTATATACTGTGTTAAGTAATAGACATTTGTCTCATGCTTTTCGAGATATTCCCTATGGGGTAACATTGAACGGTTACCCCAAGAGCAATAATATAACATTGCTGTCAACATTCTTCAGTGGAATCCGAAAATAAACAAGAGTAAACATTTTATGCTTTGTTTTACAAATTCCAGATACTTTGACATGTATTTTGGTTAAGTTTCTTGAAAATAGTCATGTAAGTTGTTTACATCTCATGAAAAGTTTGAAGTGAACAAAAATAAGAAATCTCAAATGTTTCAACCACCATATTGGAAATGAGGTCTGCAGAGAAGAAAATTGTCATTAATTAATTCCTTGTCATTATATTATGATAAGATATAGTCAAAAAACATTTTTCAAAAGCAGTCCATTACATTTAATAATATTATGAAATTTCTTTAATGTGAAAAACAATATCCCAACTTTTCTGCGAAGAGTGTTCAAAGTTAGCTCAGTGTTCAAAGTTCCCCCGGTTTACGTCTTTTTTAAAACAAGTTCTTTACAATTAGACACTTATCAGTCATTCCAGTGGTCATGATCAATTCTAGTTATTTGTCCTTTTTCCATGTAAATGTGCTACATCTCATATTTATAGATTATTTTCTTTCCAACTTTCTGTGATTTGTTGACTAGGAAAGACACATTTTACATTATAAATCTTGACTATAGAGTTACTTCTCCTGTCACTAAAATTTTGTAAAATATGCTCTGCAGTTCTGGGGCCTGTTTCACGAAATTTTAACTAAGATAAAATCCGATTTTAGTAATTCGATTGGATAGTATTAGATTGATTTTAGCGCTTAGCCAATCAGATTTAAGTATGTACTAAAATTTGGATTTTATCTTAAGTTAAAATTTTGTGAAACAGGCCCCAGAACTGGATAGGATTGTTCGATGGAGTTACTGCCATTATTCATGAACTGTTTAGTTCCAACAACTTATTTTTTGTTCCCCAAGGATCTGTCAGTGTTGGCTGGCTGTTGTTAACAATTGACTGTTAGGCCCTCAGCACATCCCTGCACACTGCACAGACAGACTTTGAAACTTAACTGGCTGCCAATTTGGGAACCCCGATCTGTTTAAGAGAGACTGGTAAAATGAATTGCTAGTTGAATTTATTTTCCAAGAAATAATTACACAGATAGTGCAGCCCAGTACAATTGCAGATCGTGGTATTAATATGAGATTTTAATCTTTGTTAGATGCAAGGGCAGGCATCGATATTTCCGCGCACATGCGCACAGTGTTCGCAGGCACATTTGTTTTTAAAAAAATTTTGCAGGCACATTTTTATAAAAAAAAAAATTAAAAAAAAAATTTTTGAAGTTTTTTTTAAAAATTATTACTATCATGTGGATCATGTAAAAAAAAGAATTAGTTACAGGGCATAATATCTTGTCATCATCAAGGGAAACAACTCTTGTTGTTAGTATCCAAATTATACTGGAAGTTAAGTTTAATACAATATTTAGAAACCATAATAAAAAAAGTAATTCTAAAAATTATTGATAATTTCTATTTCTGCCGAGTCAAACCCAAGAAGCTTTCGTAAGCCCCCCCCTCCACACACACACAATCATACTATATACCTTGCAATTGAGTATGACCCTGCAGGCACTTTTCAAGTGTGTGCGCAGGCACACTCAACTTTTATAGAGCCCTGTGCAAGGGTTTAATTAAACTGATGTGGGTATATCAGGATGTAGGCCAGGAGTAGGACTGGTTATTTGTGTATCACCATTAATTAAAACATTTTAAGTACAGATGGAACATTATCCCTTGATATTAGTGTACCATGATTTCAAATAATGTTCATGCAACGTGCCAATCATATGTATTTTGTAACAGATGAAATCTTGGGATTCGCATGAGGATTTCATTGAATTATATGTGCAATATATGTGAATTTTTAGTTGTTTAATAGCCTAGAACACAAATTGTGTAATGTATGGATACAATACTTGTGGTAACACACTGGTGTAGTATCAATACATTACTTAATGTCTATCTCTTCACATTTAAACCACACTAAACTTACACCATCTTAATTAAGTTATCTTTTTTATCAGCCAAGCTGTCTATATTGCTTGTTATTAAACAATATCTACTAAAATGTGATAAATATATCCCTCTTTCTCTGTTTTGGATGGGGTATTCTCATTTTCATTTGATATTAGGTTTTTTATTCTATGACTACATGCAAATACAAGCAAATATCATTGTATACAGCCATTGAATAACCCTAGCTGTATTCAATGGCCATTGAATAACCCTAGCTGTATTCAATGGCCATTGAAAAGGGACTTCTTTTTCCAGAATGACGTCAAACTAGGCAACCACAATTTTTATAAAAAAAAGAAAAAAAAGGGCAGAACTTATGATGAATTTTAATGTTAGTGGTAATGATTTTTATGATAATCTACGGTGTATTTTGAGATTTGCATGTAGTCTTAGAATAAAAACCGAACTCAATGACCATTGAATACCGCTCGGGTTATTCAATGGTTCAAGAGAGTGTATCCCTTCGCAAGTATTCCACTTGCTATCACTTGTGAAATACTTGCGCAGGGATACACTCTCTTGAACCATTGAATAAACCGAGCGATATTCAATGGTCATTGAGTTCTATCTATTAATTAAGAATGATATTGGGAGATTAATATTATATATTAGTATTTATTGTTATTTGTATATTGTATTGAATATTTTGTAAAGATTCTTGTTATGTTATTGTAACAAATTGTTTTTATACATTTATGTATTTAACATACACTGTATGTGCTTTTTGTATTTATGTATAGAATAAATTTCATTTTAAACCAAAATTGTATTTGTTTTTCATTTGGTTTCTAAATTTGATTATTTATATAGGCCTATATTTCTGGGTGAGTTTATTGTATGTGTTTTATCTAATTGGATGGTCACTGAGTCCAGTGTTTTCATCCCAGGCTTTTATGTGATGAGTAGGATTGTCTGACCAAGCTCCTCCCACTACTAAAGACCTCTTTGCACATGTAAATTATCAAAATATAAAATGTTAGCATATTATGGTAGTCTCAATATTACATACCGGTTGTTTGTGTCAAGTGGATGTTAAAGCTAATTTCTTTCTCTCTGTTGGATGGTCGAATAGTTAGCATGTGCGTCTGTCATAGAGTCAACAAGGCATGGTTTCTATACCCGGTTGTGTGTGACACAGAGTAGGGTCGCCTGTCCAACCTCATGGGTTTTCTCCAGGTCCTACTGTTTCATCCAACTACTAAACACCCCTTCGCGCAAGCGATTTATTGAATTAAAATTGAACCCTATGTTACTCCCGGAATTACCTAGTTTGTGTCGAGTAGATGTTAAACCCCATTTCTCTCCCTCTATCTAGTGAGCTGCAACATTGGCGTAGATTGGACTGCGTAACCTTGATAATTACCGCTTGCTAACCCAACTGACAAGGAAAGCTGTCTAGTCGTTCGGATGGGACAGAAAACGAAATCCCGTGTACATATTGGCATGCCCGTAAAAGATCCATTGGCAGTTGGAATTCGATAGCACCGCTGCCAGGGCAAAATTTCCCTCAAAGCATACTGTATGGCATATGCCCGTCTTCCATTAGCTCAGGTTAGGTGCTTAAACAGTAGGACGTTAAACTCATTTACTGCTAACCCAACAAATGAAGGTAAAAAACTGTGCTCGTAAAAAATTTAACAATTTTGGTTATAATCTAATGAGTGGATTCTGGCCCCACTCCTTGACGAGCAGCACCCAATCAACATACCTACAAAAGTTTATTGCAATCCACCAAACGGTTTAAATGAAGTCAATGTTGTTCTTAATCTGGGCTCAAGCATGTTATTACCCATCTGAGTAAGTACAATCGCTCTAACATATCTACTGATTATGATTGTTATATATTGAGTGGGATAGGAAAAAGGAAAAGTCAAATAAGTTGTAAGTTTTCTCCTTTTTATGCAGGAGGGTGGATGGCATGTGCGTGCTGTATCATAAAGCCTGTCATTGGGTTAACTGGCATGGTTTCGAATCCCCGGTTGTACGTGGCAAGGAGTTTTCTCTGGGTCCCTCCCACTGCTGGTTAAAATTGAGGGAGGTGCCACCTGGAGAGGTAGAAATTCTCATGTGGTTTTTCTAGACCAGTTTTTTATTCTGAACAAGAATATATGAGGTAAACAGGCCAAATCCTGAGCCATTTTACGTTAGGGCACTTTTTTCAAAATGGCCGCCGATATCCCATATACAAGTGACTATATGGGTTTTGTAAGTAACAATGATGCATGTTTAACCACTTTTTGCATTAGTTAGTATTAAAGTTATTCAAAAAAAAGCTGCAATTGTAGTCCAGACTCTTGAAAGTGATGAAAAATGAGGACGCTCTTTACGTGGGTGCCAAAAACATAGATAAACTGTCTATATCTTTTAATAAGCATTTATTTGGCCACGCAAAGGTCATTAAGCTTTAAATAAGCATTACAAAGCGTAATACATGAACATGTATGTTTATATGTCGAGATAGTAAGTTAAAATTTGGTTAGTTTCTATATGATCACCGAAAAAATGTTGAGGGAGGTTAAAGGGTAAGGGCTTATACTGAATTGTCCTTACAATGTATCCTGGTATGACAAATCACTCACTATGTTATAGCAATAATTTTCAAAGTCGTTCAAATCACTACATTCTGAATAGTCCCTACAGGCATTGTCAATAGACTCCTAGAAGAATGCCTTAGCAAACCTGGGCTTGGTCCCCAACAACTTCCAACAAACCCGCAGCTTCAGACACTCTACCATCACAGGTGTGCAAAGGCCGTGAAGAATATGTATCACTGATGTACGGGGTAAAGACCAAGAACGTCAATGAAGCAAGGTATGTCATCTTTGATCGATAGTTAACAAGGGAGCAAATATCAAAGGATACAGCATTGCTACCACCCTGTTGTCAAACACTGCAACTGCATAAACTCTGAGCGCATTTCATAGCTTGAGAATGGTGTTCAGCAGGCATCAACGATTATGAAGGCACCGATGCCTGTGGCAATGGTTGGAATGAAGAAATTGAGCCAAAGTGGATGGCGACAATGACGCTTGAAGATGTGCAAGAACTGTTTATTGACAATGAGTGCGAGGGAAATTCAGAACGTTGTTAGTGATTTGTCATACCAGGATACATTGTAAGGACAATTCAGTATAAATCTTACCCTAAAGCTCCCTCAAGAACAAGATCCCAGACATCTTTTCAGTGACCATATAGAAACGACTTATCAACGTGGCGTTTAGCGGTAATTCTGATGAGCACCAGCAATTTTCACCTCCATATTGATTATTTGTCACACATGTAGATTCCTTTCAAATAACTTTATGTAAAACTAATGCAAAAAGAGGTCAATTAAGCCACAGTTATCTTTTTTTAACCCACACTTGCCCATATCCTTTTCTCGTGAGATGTTAGCGTATATTGCCAAGAGCGACCCCATCGTGTTATATCTCTATAAAATGTGTGATGCATAATCATGAAGATGCTTTGTAAATAACTCTAATCACAATTAATGCAAAATGTGATCATTGCGTGGCCCAATAAATGCTTATTAAAAGATATAGACAGTTTATCTACGTTTTTGGCGGCCATGTAAAGAGCGCCCTCATTTTTCATCACTTTCAAGAGTCTGGACTACAATTGCAGCTTCTTTGGAAATAACTTGAATACTAACCAATGCAAAAAGTGGTTAAACATGCATCATTGTTACTTACTTAACCAATACAGTCACTATGTATATGAGATTTTGGCGGCCATTTTGAAAAAGCTCCCTAGCGGGAAATGGCTCCGGATTTGGCCTGTTTACCTCATATATTCTTGTTCAGAATAAAAAACTGGTCTAGAAAAACCACATGAGAATTTCTACCTCTCCAGGTGGCACCTCCCTCAATTTTAACCCGGACTATAAGAGAAATTTCTGACAAGTACCATAAGTCCATAACTATGAAATCATCTTCCCAAATAATGTGCACCTGCCACACCACTATATATCTTATGAAGCAAATCCCACTTTATTTGTTGCCATTGAAACCATATATATACGACATAACATCAAGGCATGCCACACCATTTCAGAATGATACTTTACTTTGTTATTACACATGCAGACACTTAGCTTGGAATATTCTTTTCATGAAATTATGATCTTGTACATGCAATTATGATCTTGTACATGCAATTGCTGCCATTCACTGCATTAGAAACACCACATACAATTAATGTTGTTGAAGCTTGATAAACACATCTGTGCAATCTAATTAAAATACAAATCTATGTTTCGTTTATTATATTTATGATGGCCTACACCAGGAAGATCTCACAAGTTGTACTGGAAGGTCGAGACGCCAGACCAGTGTTGGGATCTCGGCGGTATATTCCGGACGTGTCCGAATTTTTTTTCTAAACGCACTATATTGTCCGACCGTGAATATGCCCAATCGGACATCAAGACATGGTGAATAATATTCAAAATTCCAAAATTAATATAGTGTACTGACTAGTAGTGAGAGTATAACTACCACTCAACCCGATTATCGATGACAATGGGCTTGATTGATTAGGTAATTAAGTGATCAACGTATTTATCGTGTTATACCGACTATAAAACTGCCTTGATTAACTACTTACTTAATCTTCCTTGATTGACTGGCTTATTCCTTTGTCGGACAATTCATCAATACAATAACTGATTCAATAATTTTAATCCACCTGTTTACCTCGTCGTGGTTTCTCAATTGTTGGCCAATTAAATGTCATTGGTGTAAGCCGACAGCATCTATAAACTAATCATAGATGTCACATACCGTAAGAGTATATAACACTAACACCCTAAATCAATGGACGAGCGCCACGCCAATATTGCCATATTAGGCAGTGCTTACTATGAAACTGTGTGATGTTAGTCATGTACGCAATACGCTGATGTTATCTAATTTATCTATGCCTTTTTACGACTGATTTAACTATCGATGGAATTTTAAAATACTGACTTATAACGAAGGAAAAGGCGTTTTATCATCACCACAAGTATTATTTTTTTTAACTCTTTTCTTTCATTTGCAGTCGAAAAACCAAGACATGTAATTTTGGAGGTACAAATCTGGCGAGACACGTGGAATTAAGAGATGTAAACATGCTGAATCTAACATGTCTGATGTTGGAGAAAAGATTCCATTTTGATGGCATATTGTCGGGTTTATAATCATATTTTGAATTGGGATTGTGTTTTTAAATAAACACGCTAAGAAATGTTGACGTATATTTCGATTGGAATAACGTAAGTAGTTAATTGTTTTAGACGATAGCGCGTGCTTGTGTCGAATTAGATTATTTGGTGTCACCCGTCGTTGTATTAGACTTTGATTAGAGCGGCATATCACTACGATTTACGGCTAAATAAATTTTGGGATGTAATTATTTTACCTTCCGTATATAAATCGAAACTTAGTATCAGACGAATGTCGGACTTTGCTGGCATAAATTTGAATACCGCACGGGAATTAAACATGAAAACTACTAAGGTGCAGCTATTTTTTTTATTACGTATAAATTTAAATATTTTGTTGACACGAGATTCTTAATTGTAGTTTAAAAACGCCTGCTTAAATAACGACAAGAGTTACGCCACCTTATTTTCGGTTAAAAAAATTAAAATTTTGAAATCCCAACACTGTGCCAGACATTGATTAATCAATCAGTGTTGATTTTCTAGAGTCACCGTAACAGACTGTTTTATTGGCTGGCTAATCACTCACTTAATCCAGAACGCCAGTAATGTAACAAATCTTCCAGATCCTAGTGTAGTAAAGACAAGTTAAACAAAATTTTGAACGATACGAAATAGGATTTGTGTTTTAATCAGATTGACATCGATCTGTGTTAACCTTTATCAGACTGAAAATGCTGTATATAATATCATCTAATGACTCTTTTTACATCATAGCAGGGGTGGGCAAATGGAGGTCGAATTTTGGTGACAAGTGTTTTCTAAGGTGATTTTGGCTGCTGAATCCGAATCCGATGAGATATCTGTTCTGTGACGTCAATTTAGGTTGGTTCAGTGGTTTTCAAAATGGAGGCCAAAAAATGACTTTTTTTCTCATAAAAGAAAGATAATATTGGAACTAGTTGTCCAATATGTTAAAATATATGTTTTCATGGCCGTGGATTCTAAAATTGCACTCCCATTTATGATTTGATAACATCATATATCGATATGAGGGTAATAACTGAAAAAAAGTCATTTTGAAAATGGCCGCTGAACCAACATAAAATGACGTCACAGAACAAAAATTTCACCAGATTCTGATTCAGCAGCCAAAATCGCATAAGAATACACTTTTCACCAAAATTCGGTTCTCCATTTGCCCACCCCTAATCATAGCACGCTTTCAGAACCTGGTATCGGTGCATCACATTTTAATTAGGAATTAAAACCCACTACTACTACACCTTCAGCAAATTTACCACTCAATTTACTTCAAATTCGACCCAGACCGAAAAATTAGGCTTTTTTACAACATAAGAAGTAAAATCAATTAAATCAATTTATTCTTGTAAAATAAGGTTTTGTATAAATATCAGATATTTGTAAACATCTTAAAATATCACAGCTATATTTAGTAGCATACTGGTAACGTATATGTCTGTAATATCAGTTTATGTGGGAAGGAGACTGTGAATAAAGTTTTTTCACACACAACATCTTTATATAAACACTCCCTGATCACAGTTTATTGAACTCCATTCACATAAACTAATACAGTGATGAAATTTACCATCTGGGTTGAAGACTTCATAGCTTCATCTACACTAGGCTAGTAAAAGCCAGCTTTTTCAAAACCCGGCTTTTTCAAGTGTAGCGTCTACACTGACTGAAGTTATTTGTGCCAATGTTATGAATGTACGGAAGTTCGGGAAGGATGACATCCGGGTACCCGATAAAACCCGGTTTTTAACGTCTACACACATAAAATTGCTGTTTTTTTGAAAAAGCCGGCTTTTTGATTCTGAAAAATCCCTCAATTATTGCTGGATTTTAAAAAGCCGGCTTTTACGATTGAGAAATTGAAAAAGCCGGCTTTTAGGAAAAAACCGGCATTTAAAAGGCTAGTGTAGACGGTGAATGCTGCTAGTGTAGACGTAGCTCATTACTTTCAAAAGTATAAAGCCAAATTATATTGGAAGTATCTCACTGTGGACATTGTTAATGGATGAGAATTATTATTTAATGCCAATTCCTAAACCAAATGTTTTCCAGTTTGTTGATTTCTTCTCTTCCGGAGTTTGTTTGATGATCATTTCAGGTCGATGGAATAAGTTGGCTCCATACAACGGTTTGGCAGATGAAGGAGGTAAAGCTTGCATTCTAGGAGCATTTGATTTTAATGTTTTTCGTTTGTGATAGGAGTCTTTCAACTTGGTATTTATCTATAAAAATTAAAGAAAGGCATTAAAAATAATACATTAAATGGTTGTTCCAGTCAGTGGACATACACTCTAAAAAGTAGCCATCTATCAATAATAATGTCAGATGTATCAGTCTGCGTTTTGTTTGTCTCTGTATATAATAGCCATTAATAGCTAACCGTGTCTGGTATGAATTTGGGTTATTTGATAATAATTTCTATTAGACCCAATGTATTAAATGAAATGGGGTTGAACGTCCAACTGATCTGCACCAACCAAGCTAATAAATACATGCATTCGTATCATTCGGCAAACCTCGACAGATTCCGGTACCCTCCGTAACCTACATCTAGACTCTGATGTATGATAGTAAGTGATATGTACCTACGACCATACATTTGCGATGCGGCTAGTCAACTGCCGATTTACTTCAACAAGAAAACGTGCCGCTTTTACAAAAAGAGTCCCACAATGGCGTCTTTTCTAGATATAATGTCTATGGGGGCAGCCATTTTTAGTTTGTTTATATAATGTCTATGGGGGCAGACATTGTTTTATCCGGGTCCTTTAAAGTAGTTCCAAAATGGCGGAATTCATCATACAGCCAAGTCTAGATGTAGGGCACCGGAATCTGTCTAGATATGCCGAGTGGCATTTGTATATATCAAAGCCGTAGTGGCTCGGTGAGTAAGACATTGGCCCGCTTACTTGGAGGTCTTGTTTTCGATGCAGGTGTTCATCAGGATTTTCCCGTGGGGCTTCCCCTTGTTGATGATTCAGGACAGAGGGCTTAGCAATGGACAGTCTATAGTTGTTCAGATGGGACAAAAAAATGAGGCCCAATGTACAAATAGGCAGTTGGAATTCGATAGATAGACAGAGAACAAGTTAATAAGGCATACTATAAGGTCTGACATACGTCAATATCAAAAGGAACCAAGATCTTTGGGACATACATATACATTTCAAATTGCATCGAAATCGGATAACAATTGTGACTTCTGAAGGGTCCACAACCTTGATATTACATACATGATGTATTTTTAAAAAAAATTAATCAGATAAAACGTGTTTTTTCATACAATCAGGGGTGAAAAATGGAAGAAGTTACAGTCCGATATGAGTTAATTATAATGGGAAGGAACCAAGATCTTTGGGTTGTAAACATACATTTCAAGCTATATTTGAATCCTATAAAAATTGTTATCTATAGAGTGTCCACAAGCTAAAATCATGATTTTTCATACAATCAGGATAATCCATGAAGTTATACAGCAATATCGAAAGGAACTGAGATCTTTGGGAGATAAACCTATATTTGAAGTTTTGTTAAAATCAGATTAAAACTGTGACCTGTAGAGTGCCCACAATCCGGACGGACATTGGTGATGACAATAACCCCATAAATCTGCTAATAATTGTATTAGCAGTTGAACTCCGCTTTGTGACTTCTTTGTCAATCTTCAAATCTCGATTAAAGACTCATCTCTTCAAAATCCACTAAAGAAATTGAAAAAAGTTCCCCCAAAAAACGTATCTAGCCAAAGGACTTTTGTATAGTTGTTGTATGCGCTATGAGCACGCTTTGTGGATTTGGCGCTATATAAATGGACATATTATTATTATTATTATTATTAATACACACCTTCTTTTTAGCTTTTGCAAATTGTAAGTTAAATTCCTGTTCTTGCATACACATTTTTAAGTCTGGCATACACTTCTCTGGTTTCCATTTTGGTATTGATGGTGGATGGGGTACTACAGGAGTAGTATCATCAGCCTCTTTCTCCCCATCATCAGAATTCTTAATGTCGACTGGTCTACAATTATTTGATAATTCTTTTGAAAAACATTAGAGCTTCGTCTACACTAGGCTAGTAAAAGCCGGCTTTTTCAAAACCCAGCTTTTTCAAGTGTAGCGTCTACACTGACTGAAGTTTTGTAACAGTAAAAGACAATGAACACTGTCCTTCGTTATTTGTGCCAATGTTATGAATGTACGGAAGTTCGGGAAGGATGACATCCGGGTACCCGATAAAACACGGTTTTTACCGTCTACACACATAAAATTGCCGTTTTTTTTAAAAAGCCGGCTTTTTGATTCTGAAAAATCCCTCAATTATTGCCGGATTTTAAAAAGCCGGCTTTTACGATTGAGAAATTGAAAAAGCCGGCTTTTAGGAAAAAACGGCATTTAAAAGGCTAGTGTAGACGGTGAATGCTGCTAGTGTAGACGTAGCTTTACATTTCAAGTATTCATATAAAAGAATAACAGACTGGTTTTAATTTCAAGAAAAAGTCCTATAAAATAATCTAGGAGTATTTACAAGATCGGTCGCATTTTTTTTGTTACGTCTTTTATGTAAATCATTTTAGTGAATCCTGTGCCAAGACAGGCCTGGGACTGTACAGCGCAGTGGACGCTTACAGCTGGCCCCCCGGATCCATTCACTTGATTTGATAACTGTTTGGTTTTTGCAGTGTCTATTTTCTGTCTTGTCCGCAGGTTTATCTTGTAGATTTTTTGTTTTGCGTGTAGTGCAGTCCTCCTGCATTTACTATTAGTAAAATGTTAGTAAATTTAAACAACAATCTTATAAGAATTTTAATAAAAAAAATATCTACTTTCTGACATATTATATAAAAATACGTCCTTTTCATTTGCAACCACAAATCTGAGAATAAAAATCCAAATGAATAAAAAGTTACTACAAAATGGGTGCTAATTATTTGGCACGCAATCTGTTATTTGTCAGGATATTAATGTGATTGCCAGGGAATTATTAACATACTGCAAATGGAATACACGTCACCTTGGGTTTTTATCAAACCAGATCAACTATTTCTATTTCTGATTGCCAGGGAATTATTAAAGTACTGCAAATGGAATACACGTCACCTTGGGTTTTTATCAAACCAGATCAACTATTTCTATTTCTGATTGCCAGGGAATTATTAAAGTACTGCAAATTGAATACACGTACGTCACCATGGGTTTTCATCAAACGAGACGCGGTTCCTTGCTAGAAAATAAGCATGTAAATCAGGAATAATGTAATTGTCATAAAAACTTACGGTGGTAGTGCTAGAGGTTGTAATCTAACTGGTGAAGCTGTAGGCATTAGATTTCTTAAAGCTAATCTTCCAGCATCTGCTGCTCGACTATTGATGACGTCAACCACTGATTTACCTGGGAATAACCTGGATAATATGGTAACTATGTCCTCGTTGGTTGGATCCAACAACATGCCTAATATCAGATCTTGCCGTGCTCCATTAGCATCCTATTATTAACAAAAACACACTCCTCAAGTAATATTATTTTAAAGTCTTCTAAATTACCTGGTTAAACTGGTGAAATAGAATTCTATGTAGGATATTATTAATCCAGTACAGAAATAAAATTTCCTATTAATACATTTATGAAAATAGTTGATCGCCATTTGCATTTTTCGGCCATCTTTTTTCAAGTCTTAATCACTGCTGTGATTCATTTGGATTAAAAAGATTTTACCAAACACTATAGGTGGTGCTGGGTTATTTCTACCAACTGATTTTTATGTCAGAGATACAGCTGTTAGGTGGTCAATCAATCAATGTAAATTTCAAACATGCACCAGCAATCACTGCTAAAATCAACTACAAAGAGTTACCTCCCTTGACACAATCTAAATGTGAGTAAATTGTTCTAACAATTAAAATCAAAGAAGTTCTGCAATTATACTTTAAAATTTGCTTTATTTATGTACATTTTATCTAAATCATTCATCAAACTTAAAAAACACTTCTTCGAAATTTTATTTTTCAGAATAATTTACATTTTTTAACCTGATCAATTGTCTCCCTTTGTAGATTTCTACTTACCTCCAACATATATTTTGCACGACCTCTAGAGACATAATATCCACCAACTGTTGGGTTATATTGTATAGCTAATGACATTTTAGATAACGCTTCCTAAAAAAAAAAAGAAGCATTTAAAATAATTACAGCTGGCTAGAAATTTAGGCTACATCTAAACATTTAATTGTTTCTTCAGCCATATGACTGTTTTCACTGACAAAACTACAAAACTGACAAAACACCCTAAAAAAATTGAAAAGGTAAATTGTACCCTCTTTGATTTTTCTGTAATTTATATGACTATGTTGGTGGAAAAATATTCAACTGAATGTAGTCAGATAAACCCAGCAACTTACATTATAGTTTTTGTCTTGGTAAGCAGAATGAGCAAATTCAGCATGTATTACAGAGATTCTGGTTCGTATGAAAGCATCCTGGCCATCAATCTCAAGAGCTTGATGATAATCTTGAAGGGCGAAGTTCAACTCGTCTTGTTTTAAAAAACAATCTGTAAAAAATTATCAATAAACACACAGGTATCATAAAACATACAATTTTAATAATTGATAAACAATAATTAGAGAGATCAGTGCTTTTCATTCAGTTCTTCGTGGTGAATTGGCTTAATGAGCCACAGCGATAAATTGGCTTAAACGTCATCTTTAACTTTTTATTTGTATATTACGTCCATTAAGAATGAATGAAATTGGGTTTAACGTCCTATTATGCACCTAACCTGGGCTAATGGAAGACGGGCATACACCATACAGTGTGCTATGAGGGAAATTTTGCCCGGGCAGCGGCACTACGGCCTACTCTTATACGAATTCTAAATGCCAAGGGATCTTTTGTGTGCACTCCAGTGTGTACAGGGGAAGTTGGTTTTTTGTCTCATCCGATCGACTAGGCAGCTGTCCTTGTCAGACCCTCCTTCTGCATCACTGACAAGGGGAAATCACGCCGGAAACGTCCATTAACAACAGTATACAAAACATACACATATATCAATATACATGCATACAAAAATATATTATCAGTCACAGCAATAAACTGAGTTTATCGCCACAGCAATAAAAGGAGTTTTCCTTTTGGTTGGTGTATCCATAGAAATAATGTAGTGAATAAAGTAGTTTTAAATGTGTGTGAAGCTATTCAAAAAAATATCTCCCAACAAATGCATACTTTATTTGACATAATTCATGAACAAGATCAAATTGTACTGAACATGTGAACAAACCCGTTAGATTAAAATGTTTACCAGTCCAGCTAAATCTGACTTTCAAAAATCTATTTTTCTTAGTAATTAATCACCCAATTTACATTCATTTTTCATACAACTAATTTAAATTGACTAAACAATATAATTGAGTTGTATATATCCCTTTAAAGTTACATTATTCAAGATATAGATAAGAACTAGCCATTTTTGCTATACTAGTTCGAAAGTAGTTGATGTAAAACGAATAATTTGAAAATTTCATTCAAATTACTCTATTGCAAGCGAAGATATTGGCATTTCAAGATTTGGCCGACGTGTGCAATAATTTCAACCACGGTCCTGGTTGATCAAAGCTAAGACTCGAAGCGTCTAAGCGCGCCATATTTGATTTATCACTGAAACGTTTTAATCTGTTTAATATCGGAGCAATCTGATGCCATCCAAAGTTGATTAAGGCCTGGATCAGTTAATTAATGTCTAATTAATACTTTAGAAAACATTTCATGCCCAAATAAAGACCTGCACTAGGCAGATTTAGCTCTTGAATAATGCATGTTTAAATAAAAAAATAATAATTCACCTCCTCTATTAATATATAATCCCTTTTCTCTCTTCTCTCCTTTAATAGCTTTATTAATTAAAATAATGGCCTCATCATAAAAACCTTTGTTGAAACATTCCACAGCGAAATCATTATAAGTCAATAATAATTGTCTTTGTGAATCTCTATACACTGGATCCTCCTCTTGGTGGTCACATTTATCTAAGGACAGTAGAAAATCATCTATGGCCGAATTAAAATCACCTAATTTACGGTGTAAGGCACCTCTAAAAATAAAATTAAACAGATGAATTTTAACGATGTAAGGCACCTCTAAAAAAAATTAAAAAGATGAATTAATATCTTACATACCTGGTGTTTCGATATAAAGTAAAAAAAAAAAATGTTTCAAAAATTCTACATGGAAATTTCCAAATTTAATAATTGCTATGCATTCCAAACAGACTTTTAAATATAAAGCACATCTACTGTTTTAGGTTTCTCTTTTCCAAACGTCTTTCGAGAAACATCAAAATATATTTTTATGGCAGTTCATGAATTTGTTTTATACATCTATATTCAAGTAAGCTAATGTCATACTAATTTCAATAAATTCTTGTTCCTCTTTTAAAAACAAAAATACAAGTTAGCTGCTGTGCTGAAAAGTTTTTAACAACATATTTTTAAGCAAACCCTTAAACCCAACATTGTTCCTGTTACCCAAGAGACTATTTATCTACCAATGGTAAAGACAGCACTGAGGTAATAAAAGTACCTTAACCCTCTTATAACCACATGCACTAACCCCTGTCTGGTCTTAGACTACCAGATAATTACAACATGGCTGTCATATTTTGATATGTCTCATAAAAACATGTGTAACTCGAAAACAATTGAATATTTACTATTACAAGTTTGTTTTATTTTGAAGAAAAATAACATACCAATCTTCATACGCATATTTGGTTGTCTTTCAATAATAAATCGATAATTGAAGTGAAAGTTATATTACAACACACACAAAAAATTAAAAAGTCCCTCGGTAAATCCATTTCGGAAGAAATATCCATATCAGATTCCACATTTCGTCATTTGAATTATATTTCTACGTGGTTGATTATTTTCAATGTCTGTCGATGTATAACCTTCAAATTCTTCATCTCAAGTTGTGAAATTATCACTAAAATCCTCAATAGATTCATCGAAAAATATAGGCAGCCATTACTCGAAAATATGTGTCGAAGATAGCCGACTTTAAAATCAAAATATCTCGATAAACATCAATAGCAAACTCGTCAATGTGACATGCCATTTTATAGCTTATTTACACAGGAAGTTAGTTGAAGTCTCGTCTCGCCGATACAAGAACGTGATTTCCGATAAAATGGCGAAATATGAATGTGGTATGTATCGGGCGGTTCAGGGGCACAGAGCAGCCAAAATGACGGGCGGTCCGGTTTTGAGAGGGTTAATAATAATGAAAACTACCTTAATACATGATAAGAACTAACTGCTGGGTTAGTTTCTATAGCTATTGATATTTTCTGTAGAGCTTCTCGGTGTTTGCCTAATATATTGAGTTGCATGGCTTGTTTCTTACTATCTTCTGCGGCTTTCTCCAGACTACACATCATTTCTTTAGCTACAGAATGATCTTTGTCTATACTCAGAGCATCTTTAACATCGTAATAACATAAGGTTGTCTGAAAGACAAATTATCTTATTTAGAAAATTATCTCAAATACCATAAACCTAATGCAAACCATAATCAATTCTCGATGTCAACGCTAGCCTGTGATATTTACTGGATTAGTATCCGATTTGCTGCTCAACTTTCATTTATGAAATGGATAATCAAGACTACATTTTTTATCGTACCAACTTTAGTAATGATGATCGAGGCTAGGCTGAAAATTCAAACGCTAAAATCTTGGTCTAGAGTGGATCAATTTGACTGAAATTATCAGCAAATTTCCTTTTTTTGACTAAATTTAGACTATTATAGCGAGAACTTTCAGCAGTGGATCTAATCTCCTATAATGCAGGTAAAGCAGTGGAAAGGATAATTATTTTTTCTTTCAGTACGTGCAAGTGTGAATCACATTGCTAATACAAATAAAATGAAATGAAATGGAGTTTAACGTCCTACTCGAATGGGCTAATGAAGGCAGGCATATGCTATACAGTGTGCCGTGAGGAAAAATTACCTAGACAGCAGCACTATAACACATTGTGTAGATGAGACCTCGATTTTTTCTGAAATTCTACTGACAAGTGGGAGAGAGAGAGAGAAATGGGGTTTAACGTCCACTCAAAACAAATAGGTCATTTTGGGACTAACATAGGGTTTCATTTTATTTTAATAATACGCTTTGCGCGTAGCGGTCTTTAGCAGTGGAAGGAAACCGGAGTGCCCGGAGGAAACCCACGAGGTTGAGAAGACGCCCCTATCTCCATGCCACATACGCTCACACCAGGGCTCGAAACCACAGCCGCAAGCCAGAGGTGACCGGCCAGCAAGAGGTCGAAGCGCGGCACTATAGACCACTAGGCCATACCAACCCCCCTGACAAGTGGGAAATCTGGAGATTTTTCTCTGTCTACATAAGATTCCAAGGAGATTTGTATTAGAACAAAATAATCAATGATGATGAATTAGATGGTACTCTGCAAGTTAACGATGAACCACATATTGTATTGTTAAAAATTAGTGAAAATAGACTAGAATATATTTAAACTTACATTTCTGAACATTTCATGCAATCTGGCTCTCATTATAAGGAGATCTGAATTATTTTTATCTGTTTCTAATCTCTTGTTGACTAGAGCTAAACATTCACCATGTCTTTGTAAAGCAGCTAAACATGAAATACTGGTAAATATAAAGATAATAGATGTTATGTAGTGAAGCATTAAAATTAATTTGTTAGCCGGCGATCTAAATATTCACGAAGACTAACTCTATATTGCTACTACAAATGAAAAACGTCCTACTGTTTTAATGGGCTAATGATGACAGGTATATGACATACAGTGTGCCATTATGGAAATTTTGCCTCGGCAGCAGCGCCACAGCCTATTCCTATATTGAATTCCAACTCCCAAGGGTTCTTTTACGTGCATGCAAAGGTGTAGACAGGACCTCAGGTTTTTCATTTCATCTGAATGACTAGACAGCTGTCCTTGTCAAGTCCTTCGTCCTGCACCACTGACGAGTGGGAACCACACTGGAAAATCTATCCAGCTAAAACACCATGATCGAATCTGCAACTTCCAGGGTAGCAAGACAGTGTCTTACTCACTTAGCCACTGTGACTCCTTGCTAGTACAAAGTTTAAAGGTATAGGCACATATTGCTACTAGAAACGGGGAGAATCTTGGAGCAGCTATCTCCTATCAGACTGTTCTTGTTATGTATGTTTTTTGGTGTTTTAATTTAATAGAAATGAAATGAAATGAAATGGCGTTTAGCGTTGTACTCTTCTGCACCTAACCTGGGCTAATTGAAGATTGGGATACGCCATACAGTGTGCTATAAGGGAAATTTTGCCAGGGCCGCAACCTTCTCTTATATTGAATTACAACTGCCAAGGGATCTTTATGTGCACGCCAATGTGTCAGACCTTCCATTCTGCTTCACTGACAAGGGGAAACCACGACCGAAAATCGAAATGAACTTTCTCGGCCAATGCGAGGGATCGAACACCCGGCCTTCAGTCTAGCGAGCCAGCGCCTTACCCACTTAACCATGTGTTCCCCCTAATAAAATAGATCATCCAACTGTTGGTAAAGTGTATCATACAGTAATCCTGCACTTACTATCAGAAATGGCAGCTGGCAAAAAAACAATTCTAAAATCTTGCAATCATTTAATTACCTTCGGATGTGATATCCTGTATTATCAGGTTTCATTTCTGAAGCTCTTGAAAATAATTCTAGGGATTCTGGGTAGAGTCTTTGATCAAACAACAATTGTCCAAGGTAGAAATAAAGAAAAGCTAGTCGGGAGTAGTACTGTTCATTATTAGGTGCAATTAAACACGCTTTCTTGTAATTCAAGATGGCCGACTGAAAATCACATAACTGAATATAGCTTTCTGCTCTTTCAACATAAAACAAATGATCTCCTGATTGAAGAGCAATAGCCTTGCTTAAAAGCCGAATAGCTGTTTTATGGTCTCCCTTTTCTTTTAACTTTACAGCACGTTCAAAGCTGAAATCAAATGAGAAATGAAAGTAAAAGACAATATAAAATAATGTTTTTAAAAAACTCTTATACAATATAATTACATTAAAATTGATTGTGTTAGATGTTAATTTTTAATAATTTCAACTATATTTTTTGCAATTTGATTATTTAAGAAACCTTATACATTATGCCAAAAGCAATCAAATATGACTTAACATCTTGTCCACATAATACTTCTGTTATCTCTATGGCTACAGGTACTTAAGAATTTTGCCTGGACAGCAGTGTTCACGGTTTACTCTTTTTCGATTTCTTACTGCCAAAGACTTTTTACATACATACCACGAATAAATGGGCACATTTACCATTTCAGCCCCATAGGCACATTTTCCATGTCAGCCCCATGGACACTAGCCCTGACAATTGAAAGTCGGGTTTGAAAAATCCTAAAGGTTCTTCTCGTTCCACAATAGGATTCGAACTTAGAACCTTCTAGTTGATAATCTAGTTACCAGACAGCTTGATAACCAAAGTCCTCATGAGATATAGGAGATTTTTTATTTACAATACATGTAGGCCTACTTACTGTTCTACAGCCTTATTAACCAAAATCTCATCAAATGTGGGACTGGGTGATCTAGCACCAGGCCATTCTTCTGTATTAAAGATACTTTTACTACTTTTAGATTTGGCTGCCTCCAGTGCCTCTTCATCAATAGCTGTTGTAAAAACATTCTCATCTTCTGTCTGAAAAAACATGAATAAAACCCCACATGAAAGTATATAAGATCCCAGTATTCTAGTAGTCAAAGGTACATGTACAAATGAATTTATGTCTGAAATCTGAAATCTGTATATAATTAAAAGTTGTCATGACTTACATTAAAAGGACACTTTAAGAAAATGTTGATATAATTTCTTTCAAATTAATACTAAGTCAGCATTTATATCAACAGTCAGCTATATAATATATTAGAACACTGTTTTAAATAACACAACACAGTGAGTACCGGTACTAAGACTATTTATAAGAAGCCTTAGCTTCTGGTATAACTATGTATATACACAAAAATCTTATACAGGATCCTTCAATAACACACTTATACCATAATTAGCCTATGTCATACAAATAGAAGGTTGGGGATCGGGGTGCTGGATACGATAATAATAATATAACAAATAAATTTAACAACAATCAAGATATGCTTTATTATAAAAAAAAACAAATGAATAGATAAACAGGCCCGTAGGAAGCAGGGGGGGGGGGCTTCCAATAATCTGTTTGTATATTATATCCTCTGAACCCGTTTACGGGATCTATTCCGTTCACGAGCAATGAACAGCTCCCCCAATATCAATATCGTTCCGACGGGCCTGATAAATAATAATAAAATACAATGTACGTCAATCTCAACAACTATGTGGTATCTAAACAATCATGCATAATTAAAAACATAAAAATAAAGAGATGAAATAATATGTAATAACATCCAATCAAATGATACGCTCTACCTTTCTGTCCTTAGTCTTTTGTTTTTTAGTCCTTTTTTTCCTAGGTTGTCGTTCCTTTTTTTGTGAGTTTGGGTCTTTACTAGGATTTTTTCCCCAGAATATCCTAAATAGCTGCATTTGTCATAAAAGAATAATATAATATTCAACCAGTCTACTTCATTTCGATTTAATTAATTTGTTTGGTAGTGATGCTAAAAATTTCGTGAGAATCGTGAAGATATATTTAGAAATTGAACTTAAATAATCAGGTTTATTTGACATCTGAAACATTCTTGTCAACCCTTCAATTTATATGCATAATATATTGAAGATAATATTTTTGCAAAAGTATTGTTGACCATTTACTGACTCCATAAAACACATATCTGTTGAAGTGAATTTATTGTTGACAGTCATGCCCTTTTTTAATATGTGTAATGTTTTGCGTTGAGTAATTATTTGTTCTTAAGTTTTGTATTTGAAAAGCTACGTGGAATCTTTTGTGTTGAGTTAAAACTGTAGGTTGAGTGTCTTATTTATTATATATTTCGTTATTCAATGTGTGGAGAATTCTTTAATGTAGTTTAACATTGTACATGTAGTATAATATTTAATATTCTTGGCTTCTCACTGTGCTGTTATATATGAATGTTCACATGCATGCTGCATGAAACAGGCATTTATGTATTAAATAACTTATTGATAACTCTTATTATAAAGACATTAAGGGCGTTGGGCAGTCTAAAATGCACATTTTAAGGCTAACACTGTAATTTTTGTTGATAAGATATGACGTTTTTTGTTATTTGGGGTGATAAACTACATATTAATCACCAAAAAAATACAAATTTTATTTACCAACTATGTTCCAAACTTAGCCCAAAAGCATATTAAAAAGGGGTATTCATGACAACAGAAGTAGACTTTTCTCAGTTATGCCTGCATATATTTTCATCAAATTTGGCATGAACAATGCTTATGGCAAGTCCCAAAGAAACTCTGATCAATTTTTGGCTATAGGTTGTGGTTTGTCTGGTATCCATGGAAACGCAAAAAAATGATGGGTTTTCTTGGAAATTCTATAAGTACAAGCTTAATAGATTTATCGATAATCCCATCGGTAGATCAAAAGTAGAGGTTATAAGCTACATTTCGACACCAAAACGTTAACAGATACCAACTCAAAGTATTTTAAAAGTGTTGTTCATTATTTACCTGCAAACGAGATTTTGTGATTTTGGGTTAATTCTTTGAATACATCCACACCAAGTTTTAAAATACACCGATTCGGACGTATAAAGTAAATATCTACTTTAGGCACTATTCGGCCTCTCTAAAAATCATTTTATACATCAAAAAAGTAAATTCAGCCACGTTCCAATCGCGATAGATGGTAGAGGGAATTCCTTCTGACGTCATACCTAGATAGGCGTGAATGATCCAGTGTCGAACTGCTACTGGACACGGCCACGATTGTTTACAGTGGATGACGTGAACAGTATATACGACGTCATAATTTATTCAAGAACTGATCTAGGTCGGGGAAAACCATCTTGTTTGCTTTAAATATTTTTCCTTTCTCGGCTTGTACCTCGATTATTACACATCAAACGGTCAGACTGTTACGTGTCCTCTGGGTTATTTTACATATGGAACACGTGTGCAAAGTCTGAATAAGATTGGTGTTGAAAAGTTAGTGCGTATCTTAGACTACTCAACGCCCTTAAGATGAATCAAACATTTTACTTTAAAACTCCATTGGACTGGTGGTGTGACTTTTTTTGGAGAATGCTAGATTAGAGACGGTCTAGCAGAAATGATGTCGTAGGTGGATTGTGGGTTAGGCTTAGGGCTACGTTAGGGCTAGCCCTGTTTAAATATCTTGAGACTTTAACGAAATCTGCAGTCCTAACCCTTACATTAACTCTACTCCACTTATATGTGCTAGAACCTCTCTGATTAAGCTTTCTCATAGCCAACAAACAGTTTATTCTAACCCAGACAGGTTTTAGTTTACTGCTGAACAAAATACACTCTGAATAGAGAAATGTAAACTATTTTACCTTTGAATCCATATTTCTATCAGCTGAATTATTATAATCAGGTCCCCAGGTATCGGTGGACCAATTGGTAACTTCAGATGTCAACGCTAATTGTTTGTTGTTACTTTGCTCTATAAATAAAAACATATTTTCTGTACATTCGTAAAAAGAACTAAATCATGAATCTGTATGATCATCTTTAAAGTGCTCATAAGACGACAAACTGAAACTCGGCGTAGTGATGGACAGTGGTTATTATATGCACATTACGGAAAGTTAACATCAATCTGATTAAAAATAAATCAGCTATCTTCACTCAAAGTCGCAAATATAGACCTCCCGTAAAAACGACTTGGCCAATTATCGAAAACACTCTTAATCCCCTCGGTCCCTAGTGACGTCACAGTGTACAAATGCATATTCGGAATGTTTATTCCTTAATTACCTATATACAGCCGGCGTGTGTATTCATTAACGCCTGACTGGTTCCTTAATCCCCTAATTAAATAAAACAACTGACTACGGAATAATCTGTTTTTTTTAATTTAGAATTTGTTTTATAAAGCCGATTGCTGTAGCATTGTCTTTTTAATCAGAATAAGCCGACCGTAAACTAACAATTGGCTTCTGATTGAAACACGATTGGTGTAGAATTGGTGTAGCCGGCGCTACGGACATCTATGAAGCCAATTGAAATAATTAATTGTCGGCATTTAAGAAACGAAATGGTTTTAAGTAGTAATCATATAAATAAATCATTAACACGTGTTATTGGTCATTCTATCATACACCGAGAGAATGGAAGCAGAATATTTAGAGTTATCCTATAGCAGTAGTTCTTTTAGCTCTGGCAATGTATCGGATACAGATACGTCGCGAGAAATGATAACTATAGCGCCATATATTATGTTTGAGCCGTATCTATCTGACTGTGGCTCCATAGAGGATGGCGATGTAGATGATACCGGATCTAATAATGAAAACCATCCGATTGTTGCGAGACTAGATTCATTGATTTCATTAAATTATCTATTTACAGCTTTTATAAATAAATTGATTTCATTAAATTATCTTTTTAGCTGTAAATAAATTGATTTCATTAAATTATCTATTTACAGCTTTTATAAATAAAAGAATTGATATTACATGTACACAGCCTGCCCTATAGTAGTAATTTACACACAAAGGATATTTAAACTAAAATTGCTTCAGCATTCCACAAAATTTACATCCGTTATAATCGAGAGCCGTTTTCGTTCAGTTTGGGTTTCAATAACAGAATTACCTCGTGATATAATCGTGTATGTCCATGATACAACACCTCAAAGAAGACTTGCTGTGTTCTATTTTTAGGTTCAAATAATCCGACCATATCAGAAAGCATGCATTTGCACCTTGCACGGTGAAATAATCGTATATACGACCCATGAGATGCCATGATATAACTGTCATCAAAGGGAAGCGTGCATGCACCAATTGGGATGTGTTCTATTTTTAGGCTCAAATAACCAGACCATATCAGAAAATGTGCACGAATAATAATAAATGACTAACGATTTTTTTTATATGTAACGAATAATAAATTACGTTTTGCATTTTGCAATTCTAAATTAATTCAATGTTTTTAAGCGCTTTAACAATCAGATTCACCAATCAATTGTCGTCAATAATCTTAACTCGCTGAGCAGAATGGGTTCGATAATCAACACCAGATTTAAAAAAAGGCAGGTTATCGTTTATTATTTCAATTGGGAATTTAATTCGCATTTATTTAATTAGGTGATTGGCGGTTGTTGAGACCGCGATTAACACTGCTAGTTCTCCTTTGTTTTGTTTTATCTGCGAGTATAAAACTTGCCAAAATGTATTGTTGAAAATTTGTGCATATTTAGTAATACTTTGTTGTTTTTCTTTTATCAAATAGTTAACGAACTTGATTGACCTTCCACTTACCAGTGGCTTGTTCGCACCAATTTATCGATTGGTATTAGCATCTACGACAAGCATGTCGTCAAGGTGTAGCTCACTGATTATTAACAATTTGTAGGGGCTTGTAAAAAAAAAAGATTGCATGTCGTGTAAATATTTATTTTGTTTTTGTGTAGGTCATCAGCATATTATTCGTTTTAAATAAATATTATATAATTTCATGAGAAACGATGATTATCAAAGAACCGTAAGTGCAACTAATGTTTTATCGTTTGGTTGAGCCTTTTACTAACCACGTGGTTCTTGATTTTTTCTTTCGTGTTTTGAATATATATATATTTCCCAAACGTCGTATACCAGAGTCCCAAACTTCGTATATCCGAGACCCAAACGACAGATATCAACTCTCGCGTCATGTTTTTTTTACTACTCCATAACACTTAATGGTGTGTTTATTTCATAATAAACAATGAAGTTTATTCGACAATAAGTACAACTCGGTTAATTAACTGCTTCTATAATAACAAGTGGGATGAAACAGCCCGATAGCAAATCAGGTGTGGGATGAAACAGCCCGGGGTGAACCAGTCGTGGGATAAAACGACCCGCATCCGCCAATCCGTAATTAAATTGTTGACAAACGCAATCCACTCTTTCCGTAATATTTCGTCTTTGGGAAATTTATGAAACGTCGGTACATTATTCCCCTTTTCTCTGCTGGAATTTCCACAACTCTCAATAATACAACGATAATTCGGCATCGTGAAATACACTCGGAAATATTATAGTAACAAATAAAATCTATTACAATTCAAGACGAGAAAGGTCTGCGTTTGAAAATGCTTTGAATTATATAGTGATGTGTAGCTTACATAATTACGAGCTAATGATTACCGACAATACACACTTGTTAACTGTTGGTATGTTGATACAGTGATATATTATACAGGCAGTGATATATTGGATAGATAATGTGTATAGTATGTGTAGTGCCTGTGACGTCATCAGCCAATCAACCGGATTAAGGTCGTTCATTAAAATTTGAAAACCGTTTTTGGCTGTCCCATACTAAAACGTAAATAGCTCAGTTAATTTTAATCAGATTGATTTGAACTTTCCGTAATATGGATTTAGTAATCATTGTTTATTATAATATGTAATAGAAAATTATGATCTTATGTGCACTTTAACTATTTCACTTTGACTATATTTCATTGCACAATCAGAGAGGGAGAAATAGGGTTAAACGTCACCTCGACACAAACTAGGTCATTTTGGGACTAACATATGGTTTTAAACTTTTATTTCAATAATTCGTTTGCACGTAGGGGTCTTTAGCAGTTGGAGGAAACTGGAGTGCCCGGAGGAAACCCACAAGGTTGAGAAGGCGCCCCTATCTCCATGTCACATACGCTCACACTAGGGCTCGAAACCACAGCCACAAGCCAGAGGTGACTGGCCAGCTAGAGGTCGAAGCACGGCACTCTTAACCACTAGGCCATCCCAACCCCTCTTGCACAATCAGTGGTATTATAATAAGAAAGAGCTACACTAATTTGAACTTACCACTAAAAATTGTTGAATCTTCTTCAACAAAATCCTTAATAGCTGCTTCCATTCTATTATCCTGTTCTTCAGCAAATTTGGTTGATGTTTTTGTAAATGAATGTTCCAAAGATGGAAAGAATTGATGAATGTTAACAAAGTTTGGATCCAATCTGGGATCGGGAGGTTCAACTTCATTTTGATGTCCAGTGTCACCACCCTCTTCTTCGTGCACTACTACTGTGCCTCCATCTTCCTTGGCCGGGTCCTGTCTGTCTGATGCTTCGACATTATCAGAACCTGTTTTTGGTTCGGCCATAGATTGCTTTAATTCTTCTTCCTTTTCAAAAGATAATTTTGAAACTTCGCTGGGATCTTTTTCTTCTGACATGTTGAGATTTAATTAAAATTTATGGTAAATCTTCATACATATGTATCATTTTTCATCCTATAGTATAAAAAATGAAACAAAAAATACAGTTGCCTGTAGATAAATTAATTCAGATTTTTGGTGTAAAAATATTTAACAAGTAATATTAGGTTTTTATCCTAGAATATTACTCCATCAATACTTTAAATTACTTACTTGGGTTGGAAACAATATAGGATGCCTACTTGGCATGGGATGTGAATAGGTCTAAAAATATTAAGAAACTAGTCTAACAACACAAGATAAGTTGACCCTAGAGAATAGTATTTTAGGATTAATTTTCAAAGTATCTAAGTCTCTAACAACTCTAACTCATCCAAAGTATTCGACATTGAAGACATGAATTATTTGTCAATTTAAATCAACATTGATGTCCTGTGCTGTTGTGATCTTCCTACCCAGAAAAGATGGGCTACAAGTATGTGCTATACCGTGTTCGTATCCAATATTTAAGACAAAAAATACATAATGCATTTCAGTGCCATTTGTGTAGCATGGGACTCGAGGAACAAGAAAAGACATATTCCACGGCACAAGTCATGAATGTCAAACGGTGACGCCACAATTCTTATCTGGAGAGCAAGCGCAATAAATTTTAAAAAATAGGCCTACTGTCGCTATAGGTCTAGACAATATAAAAATAATGTTAAAACAGTTTATACATTCATTAGGGCCCTAACATTCATATTACAATACTATGCAGTTGCCAGTTTTTGCGACCCATTTCACATGTCATTTGAATTTGATGATTTGTTTTGTGTCAATTTTTTAAGATTCTACCTTCTACTTCTAGGTCCGCGATAAAATATTATATATTTAGCTCCTTTAACTGACAATAGATTTTTTTTTTTAAATTGCGTGTTGTGTTTAATCTGACAGACAGTAAGCTGTTTCGTGTTTTTCAATTAAGCTTGAGATAATATCAACTGACAACTCTTCTGGGACAATAAATAATGCAGACGATCCATCTTCTCTTGATTCGGATGATCGATTTTATTGTCCTCTGATTGTCACTTATGCATTGTTGTGGGTATCAGTTCAAGGAACCTGTTAGATTCATTATTTATGGATGCTCACGTAAATCTACTCACGCCATTGTTATTCATGGTAAAAAACGGTTTCTCAATTCTGTCTTTGTTTCCGCCATGTATGTAGGCTGCCATGTTGTTTACAGTAACTAAGGGAAATACCGTTGTACGCATGCGTCGGTAAACTTTAGAAGGAGTTGGTGTAAGGTGCTCCTTCATTCGCCCGTGTCGGCATAAAATTACTGTTACATAACAGATTAAACCAATCAGATGCAATAATGAATCACACGTACTGATAAGAACTGTCATGGCCGATTAGTAGAAGTTGACACAAATAATCGTTTCATGTTGAAAGCGACATGGATCCGATGTTTCACATTGATCTGGATCCAGATTTAATTGATCAATGTGAGGAAATCAGAGCAATTGCTTCAAAGGTATAAGATCAAACTCTTCAAAATAAATGTTCTTCCTATAAATTTAACATGACATTCATTTCATATTCATAAATAATCATAATTCATTCATTCATTTAATGACATTGACAGTTGTCCAGTGACATCTGTATAGTTAAAAAAAAAAAACATGGCCCATGATTCATGCAGAATTACTGTTAGATTATTATTCATCTCATGTCAGTTTGTTCCCACGCTATGCTGGCAGACTGTTAATCCTTCCTTTAGTTAGTCACTCAAAAACTCATGTTCATTAGAGTTCAGCATTAATGAGCTCTTAATCCCTCATAATAAAATTTATTAATCAACTTCAAACATGAATTCAATTCCTTATATTCATATAGCATGGCATCCTTATATTTACAAGTTCATTAACTTAATAAAACAAGAACAATCTTATGTCGAAATCACCATTTCACAGATAATGAGATAATTTGGTGGTAGCCTACCAAGACCCTGATGCATGAGTTAAGAAATATTGACAACTTTTTATACAAGAATTGACCATTTGAAAACACAGTGTAAATCAGTATGGAACAAATATTTCCTATTTGGTGGGGCTGTAAAATTATTGTTATGTTGTAATAATGCATTTATTTATAAATTATAGAATGCTATTAAATAAAAGTTAAATGTGTAAATTATTTAATGTCATTTAATAAATGTGTTAAAATTGATAAAATCAATACATTTTTATATGTGTAAATTATTTAATGTTATTTAACAGTTTTAAAGGAGCTAAATCGCTAACATTTCGGACCTAGAAATTGACCTATGGGTCGCAACGCATATAATAATATAATCTGTCATTGTATATAAACTGATTTACATTAAATTGTTTCCGTTTTTGACTATAATTTCTAATCAGTTATATCCAGCGAAATACGGCAGGAGTCTTAACCAAAGAGGAAATTATAGTGTCTGGTTATTCCAATCTACTGCGCATGCCCACCAGATAAGATATGGCCTCACAGTTTAACAGGAGTTGTTGAATATGTCTAGTCTCGCTCTTTCTTGTCACTTGGTACAAGTGACGCTGAAACGCTCTGTGGTACACGATTCGTGTACCAATGGTAAACTGTTTATCTTGTTTTAAATAATAGATATCAGAGGCCTACCGTTTCCAGGTAAGATCACAACATCAATGATGATTTAAATTGACCAATAATTCGTGTTTTCCATGTCGAAGATTTTCGAGGATTTTGAGTTACGGACTTAGGTCCTTTAAAGTTAAATTTGTTAAAATCAATATAGTTATATCACCATTGTTGTAGGATTTAATCTGGATTAGCGGCAAAATTCAACATCAAGGCCTGCCAGCAAAATGGGAAAACCCCATCTGTTTCTCCAAGATTTATTTATAAAGGATTTTAAAATTTGATTAAAATGAAGAAAATCAGATCCAATATATACAGTTCCTACATGATGTACTTCATTCAGTATATATACCTGCTTAATGAAAGGGTAGTTTGAAATCCCCCAATTCTTCTTTTTTTCATCAAGCACCAATATTTGCGGGTGAATATTTTGTTCCATTTAAAGTTAACTACATGTATGACTATAACTAGCAATGATGTATTTAAAGTGTTTTTTTTTCTACCAGTACCAGTTACAAGAGACTGCGAAAATATAATTATGCCAGAATATAAAAACTATATCTTATTTTTTTCAGAAATGGACAAATGCAAGCAGTGTGTCGCTGGCCAAGTTGGATCAAATTAAAACTAAAGTCTATAATTTAGGTTTGAGTGATACTAAAGCCTTAAAAGCTCATCCAATTTCCAATCTAAATAGCCACAGAATTAACAACGTAGATCTTGATGAACTTAGAACAGAACCTCCATTATCAACTGTATCCTATCAAAAAACAGCATGGTGAGAAATTTCACTTACGATCATTTCAAAATAAAGTATGGTATATTTGTATTTTGATAACTGCATGGTGAGAAATTTCAATAACGATCATTTCAAAATAAAGTATGGTATATTTGTATTTTGATAACAGCAGGTTTAACAGTAGGAGAAGAGCGCAGAGAGACAAATAATGTGAAGCTGGACACCACAGTCTGCTCTTGTTGTAAAAAACACCACACAATTAAATGTTGTGGAATGTAGTTCGATCACATCTTACAATATGATAGATTAAGCTATTAAAGTAAGGGCTAATCCCGATATTTTTTGGGGGAATAAAAATGCTTAATTTTGTGTTAAAATCCCTTAAAATATTCGAGTCAAGGACCTAGCAACTACTTCAGTATTTATGATACGTTTTCAAACGAATTAAATCCGTCAGTTTTCATCTGGAATTTGAGACCGGTGCCCGAAGTTGTATTTTGTGGTATCTGGATAAAACCAAATATTTTTTTTATAAAAAGAACGTGTAGTTGAAATTCGCCTTTCTTTATCTAGTACGGCCAAGGGATATTCACTGCATAACCCTCTCAAGTAACCGTAATCGGTTATAAGGTCACCCAACGAAACAATTGACCGGAAATCTTAAAAGGGTTACGCGTCCGGATAAGCAGTTTTGGCATTCACGTCCAAACGACTCAATATTTTTAGTTGAAATTTTGAGACAAGGTAAATACACCATTCCCCTTTATTTTGGCGTTTTATTTTCATACATTCTCAGCCTTTTTTTTTTTAGCCTCTGTTTAATTCGGCATTGTCCCTTTAATGTTCCAGGAAAAATAAATCGAAAAATTTTCACAAATTTTTCAAAGCGGCTCTAAACCTTGTCAGGTCTATGTAAATTTATCCTACTTATAAAAAATGTAAGCCCTGGCAAACTTGAAGACAACAATATGCTGAATTCTTTGAGATTTCTCAACCAACTATGGAATCGAACCTCTTACCTCCTGGATATAGTGACCCCACCCCCCCCTCGAGCCGTCATGGTTCCACAATCAAATATGAATAACCCCCTAGTGTATGTGGATGTGTATATAACCAAATAATAGCAATTGGATATTAAGTATTTGTGAGGATGTCTGAATGTCTCTTTAACATTGGAATATGAAAGGATGTTTTAATGTCATCAACTCTTTTCCAAAATGTGTCTTCGCTTAAAACTTTGGGGGGGGGGGGGGAGAGGTGGATGGCCGAATGGTTATCACGTGCATGCTGTATCAAATATAGAGCCTGTCAACTGGCTTGGTTTCAAATCCCCGATTGTACGTGAAAAGAAGTAGGGTCGCCTGTCTAACCTTGTGGGTTTTCTCTGGGTTCTCTTGTTTCCTCCCTCTGCTAAAGACCCCTACACACAATCAAATTATTGAACTAAAATTAAAAACCATATGTTGGTCCTGAAATGAGCTAGTATGTGTCGAATGGAGTTAAACCCCCTTTCAACTCTCTCTTTTTCTATTTCTCTCGCTTGAAACTTGTGCACAGTAACATGCATGATAATTGTTTTTGTAAAGAAAATTAATCAATCAGCTCTTTTTTTTTTCACTTCGCTTTAATTGATTCTCTTTTGATGAATTATTGAATGTTTGTCGGTATTTATGTTAAATGGGTAACTTGTGTTGCTGTGTTTACATTGTTATTTATTATTTATATCTAGCGTGTTGAGTGTAAATAATAGTATTACTCAAACCAGGCGATGTTCGGACGAATAAAAACGCAGCTTTATTTATCTAGTGTAGAAACAGCTAAAATTACAAGAGATGTGACATATGTTATTGGATATTGACGGATTATGTTAATTTCAAGATCTATTGTAACTGATACTTATATATAATATGTAGGGATGTTTGATAATATTAAATATATATCATAAAACAGCTTAAATATGTAAAACATCCAATTTACTAAAGTGAAATAAGGAAAAGAATTGCGAATGAATCAACAGTTTTAGTAGTAGTTCTTGATTTTGAGGGTCGTGGGTGATTGAGGCTTAACGTTGCCTTTAATCAAAGTTGATATCACAGACAATGATTTTAAGGAATTATGTTGTGACTTGAATACTCATCATAGCATTTTATTTATGACACATGTCAATTTCATGTTTTATGATGGAAATTTATATATAGAAGATAATGGGATATTCGTTTTCTTATCATATCGGTTATCAACTTGTTAAGTGCTATAATAAATCTTGTTTTTTTTTTATTATATTGGTGTATAAGAGATTAACAATTCATTAGAAAGTGCATACATGATTCAATTCACAAGATGGATAGAAAGCAAGAATCATTTCAGTGTTTAGGGTTACTTTTGTTTGGATTATGATTTTGTGAGCAAAGATCACGATAGATACATGTACGTTGTGAGCAGGGATAACAATGGATGTTTGAGCCAGATACAGATACATTGAAGTAAAATGCCGCGTAAGGTTTTTTACTATGGCAATTTCCTGGGTATTTCTGGCTATAACTATAGGTTTGTAAACTGTGATCCATATTTTAAATTTTTGAAGAGGTGATCCACCTGCTGTACATCTTTTTGCATGTATGTATGTAGATAGTTTATGTTTAGTTGACCCGACTTGAACTCTCATCTAACCAGTGAACCAGTGAATATATTAACAGGCTCAAGTTTTTATACGCCCACATTTTCATGTGGACGTATTATGTCGTCGCCCCTGTCCGTCCGTCCGTCCGGACTTCCGTCCGTCCACAATTGTTTGTGGACCCTCTACAGGTCACAATTCTTGTCCGATTTAGACGAAACTTAAAATATAACTTTATCCCCAAAAGATCTTGGCTGCTTTCGATATTGGCACGCATCGAATCGAAACTTCATGGGTTATGGCCCCTGATTGTACGAAAAATCGTGTTTTGAGCTTGTGGACCCTATAGAGGTCACAATTTTGAACCGATTCTGATGAAACTTGGCATGCATGTTTATAACCCAAAGATCTTTGTTCCTATCGGAACGTAATTTTCCGAATTATTGCCCCTGATTGTCCGAAAAATCACCTATTTTAGCTTGAGGTCCCTCTTGAGCCGACAATTATTATCCCATTTATAAAACCGTTCAATTATATCACCGTTACACCCTAAGGAAGGCTCACTTCGAATTTCGGGGAAATCGGACCAAAATTGCCATACAAAATGGCCGCCGTTTGTACGTAAATACAGTTAAAAAGTGGTATATCAAGGTTGTGGACCCTGTAGAGGTCACAATTTTAATTCGATTTTGATGAAACTTGAAATGCATGGTTATAACCCAAAGATCTTGGTTCCTTTCGATATTTGCGCGTATCGGATCGTAACTTCCTGAATTAATGCCCCTGATTATACGTAAAATCGCCTTTGTTTAGCTTGTGGTCTCTCTGGAGGTCACAATTATTATCCGATTTAAAAAATCGTTTGATTATATCACCCTTACACCCTAAAGAAGGTTGAGTTTGAATTTCGGAAAAATCGGACCAAAATTGCCATACAAAATGGCCGCCGATGGTACGCGAATACTGTTTAAAATGGTATTTCAATGTTGTGGACCCTGTAGAGGTCACAATTTTAATTTGATTTTGATGAAACTTGAAATGCATGGATATAACCCAAAGATCTTGGTTCCTTTCGATATTTGCGCATATCGGATCGTAACGTCCTGAATTATGGCCCCTGATTATACGCAAAATCGCCTTCGTTTAGCTTTTGGTTCCTCTGGAGGTCACAATTATTATCCGATTTAAAAAATCGTTTGATTATATCACCGTTACACCCTAAGAAAGGGGGAGTTCGAATTTCGGAAAAATTGGACCAAAATTACCATACAAAATGGCCGCCGTTCGTATGCGAATACTGTTGAAAAATGGCATATCAAGCTTGTCGACCCTGTAGAGGTCCCAATTTTAATTCGATTTTGACGAAACTTGAATTGCATGGATATTACCCAAAGATCTTGGGTCCTTTTGATATTTACGCATATCGGATCGTAACTTCCTGAATGTGGGCGTATCCTGCCTTGCAGCCGCTGGTTTTGAATATGTATTTACCTATTTTTATGCACCCACATTTTGATGTGGACGAACATGTATATTGCATATTACGGTTGGTTCTGTTTGTCCGTCCATTTGGACATTCTACAGATTACAATTCTTATCTGATTTTGATGCAGCTCAAAATATAGGTCTATCTCCAAAAGATCTTGGTTCCTTTTGATATTGGCATGTATTGAATTGAAATTTCATTAATTATGGCCCAATTGTACACAAATTCCAGTTTTTAGCTTGTGGGCTTCCTAGATAGAGGTAACAATTTTCATCTGATTTTAAAGATATCGGTGTAACAAACTAATGACAGTTGAGTTCAAATTTCCGATAATGCCCGCCAAATAGCTGATCCTTGTTTGTACACAAATAGTGTAAAAGTATGTGATACAAATGTTGTGGAACCTCTAAGCGGTCAGAATATATGTTTATATCTTGGAGATTTCGATTCCTTTTGATATTAGCGCATATCGGACCACAACTTCCTGGATTATGTCCACTGCGAAAAATCGCTTTTTTAACTTGTTTTCTGTAAATCTCTTGCAAAATGTGGGTGTATCTTGCCTGGAAACTGCTTCTTGATAAAAAGTATAGAAGTTTTGTTTTACGGTATTGTCGTACAAACAAGTACCATCACAATTTTTTCCCTTGTTTTCTTTTAGGGGAAGTAACTCATCCATACCAGAATTACTAAGACAACAGGCCCTCAGATCTAGGCCTGTTAGTGCAAATGTGCCTTCTCGAACACGGCCATGGAGTGGTAAAAAGTCTCGTCCAAGGAGTGCTGTTAATCTGAAACCCCCTCTTCCATCAGGCCGAGCAGAAGTTGATATTAAAGGTTTGTCGATAACTTCATTTGAAACTGTAGAAAATCATATTTTTCTTTCATAGTATTTATCCCTCCATCTTACAAACAAAAGGGGAATCACGGTGGCTAAGTGGATAAGGCGCTGGTTCGCTGGCCTGGAGGTCGGGTGTTTTCGATCCCTGCATTGGCCGAGAAAGTTCATGTCTATTTTCTGACGTGATTTCCCCTTGTCAGTGATGCAGAAGGAGGGCCTGACAAGGACAGCTGCCTAGTCGTTCGGATGGGACAAGTTGGAATTTGATATAAGAGTAGGCTGTAGCGCCGCTGCCCGGGCAAAATTACCCTCATAGCACACTGTATGGCCTATGCCCGTCTTCAATTAACTCAGGTTAAGTGCATAACAGTAGGACGTTAAACCCCATTTCATTCATTCATTCATTACAAACAAAAGTTGGGTTCTATGAAAATATGTCTGTTTTTCTGTTAACACCATAACTCTGCTTCTATTGAGATAGCCCTGTTCAAACTTGGTTTAGATGTGCATTAGGGAAAGGGTTTAATGGAGTAAGATGACAGACACTATCTGCTTAGGCTAAGATGGCAACATGTTCGTTGGCAATCCATTCAAAACAAAGGAATGGGTAAAAAATAAACATGGGATTTTATTAGTTTATAAAAAGAGATGAGTTTCGGCGACTGTTGTCTTTGTTCTAAGTAGGTTGCCAACAGGATCGGTCGAATAGGTTGCTAGTCGAATAGGTGCTAATTTGTTTTCGGTGTTATGTGGGACGTCAGCGCATAGAGTTTAGGACAAAATAGAAATGGACGAAAATAATGTGAATATTGGAAACAAATGGCTATGATATCATTAGTTGGAGTATTTATGCAAATCAAAACGACTGGATTGAAGAAAAAAACGTATCTGAGTGAATCGACAGAGGTTAGATTGCCTGACATTACGAATTGTGGGAAAAAAACGAGCTGAGGTGAGAGCAGGTAAAATTGAGTCTTCAAAAGGCATTGCATTCCTGTTCTTTTTTTTTATTATATATTGTCTGGTACGACATGGTATATGCATTAAATTTACGGATAGCAGGTCAGATTCCTGTGGTCACACTGACATATTGATTTATAACATTACTCGTTTTTATACGCCCACATTTTCATGTGGACGTATTATGTCGTCGCCCCTGTCCGTCTGTCCGTCCGTCTGTCCGTCCACAATTGTTTGTGGACTCTCTACAGGTCACAATTCTTGTCGGATTTTAACGAAACTTGAAATATAGGTTTATCCCCAAAAGATCTCGGCTGCTTTCGATATTGGCATGTATCGGATCAAAACTTCATGGATTATGGCCCCTGATTGTACGAAAAATCACGTTTTTAGCTTGTGGACCCTATAGAGGTCACAATTTTGAACCGATTTTGATGAAACTTGACATGCATGTTTATAACCCAAAGATCTTGGTTCCTATTGATATTTGCGCCTATCGGAACGTAATTTCCTGAATTATGGCCCCTGATTGTCCGAAAAATCACCTATTTTAGCTCGTGGTACCTCTGGAGGTGACAATTATTATCCGATTTAAAAAACCGTTCGATTATATCACCGTTACACCCTAAGGAGGGTTGAGTTCAAATCTCAGAACAATCGGACCAAAATTACCATACAAAATGGCCGACATTCGTACGCGAATACTGTTAAAAAATGGTATATCAAGGTTATGGACCCTGTATAGATCACAATTTTAATTCGATTTTGATGAAACTTGAAATGCATGGTTATAACCCAAAGATCTTGGTTCCTTTCGATATTTGCGCATATCGGATTGTAACTTCCTGAATTATGGCCCCTGATTATACGCAAAATCACCTTGGTTTAGCTTGTGGTCCCTCTGGAGGTTACAATAATTATCCGATTTAAAAAATCGTTTGTTTATATCACCGTTACACCCTAAGGGAGGTTGAGTTCGAATTTCGGAAAAATTGGACCAAAATTGCCATACAAAATGGCCGACATTCGTACGCGAATATGGTTAAAAAATGGTATATCAAGGTTGTGGACCCTGTAGAGGTCACAATTTTAATTTCGATTTTGATGAAACTTGAAATGCATGGTTATAACCCAAAGATCTTGGTTCCTTTCGATATTTGCGCATATTGGATCGTAACTTTCTGAATTATGGCCCCTGATTATACGCAAAATCGCCTTTGTTTAGCTTGTGGTCCCTCTGGAGGTCACAATTATTATCTGATTAAAAAAATCGTTTGATTATATCACTGTTACGCCCTAAGGAAGGTTGAGTTTCAATTTCGGAAAATTGGACCAAAATTGCCATACAAAATGGCCGCCATTCGTACGCGAATACTGTTAAAAAATGGTATATCAAGGTTGTGGACCCTGTAGAGGTCACAATTTTAATTCGATTTTGATGAAACTTGAAATGCATGGTTATAACCCAAAGATCTTGGTTCCTTTTGATATTTGCGCATATCGGATCGTAACTTCCTGAATTATGGCCCCTGATTATACACAAAATCCTCTTTGTTTGTCTTGTGGTCCCTCTGGAGGTCACAATTATTATCCGATTTAAAAAATCGTTTGATTATATCACCGTTACACCCTAAGGAAGGTTGAGTTCGAATTTCGCAAAAATTCGGAACAAAATTGCCATACAAAATGGCCGCCGTGTGTATGCGAATACTGTTATAAAATGGTATATCAAGGTTGTGGACCCAGTATAGGTCACAATTTTAATTCAATTTTGTTGAAACTTGAAATGCATGTTTATAACCTAAAGATCTTGATTCTTTTCGATATTTGCGCATATCAAATTGTAATTTAATGAATTATAGCCTTTGATTGGAGGAAAAATCACTTTCGGTTTTGCTTGTTCTCTATCCATCTCTCGAAAATGTGGGCGTATCCTGCCTGGCAGTGCCAGCTTACTATCTTCTCTTATCAGATCAAAAAATATAATTTAGTATTTTATGGCCTACTTTAAACAGGCTATCTTTCTCAACCACACCTATGACCCATCTATGAATATAAATCAGTTTAAAAAGTATATTATATCCGTTTTCATTTTTAACTACAGGCACAGCACGATCTGTGCCAAGGGCCAAATTGGGAAAAAGGCCTCAGGCCTAATTTGCTACCCTTGTAAAATGACGTGATTATTATTATTATTATGTATATACTATATGTTAGCCATCTCGGCTATTCTGGAAATTGAAGAAATATATAGCATTGTATTCTTGAAATCACACTCTTAAAGTAGCCAAGTCTCTAACTCAATATCATCCAAAATCTTTCACATTGAAAACACAAATTATTTGCCAATTTAAATCAACATTGATGTTGTGATCTTACTGGGAGAATATGGGCTTCTGATATCCAATATTTAAGACAAAATAAAAATTTTACCATTGGTACACGAAGTGTGTACCATAATGCGTTTCATGCCATTTGTAACAAGGGACTCGAAGAACAGTGCTAGACATATTCCAGAAGTCATGTCAAACGGTGACCCCATACTCTTTTCTGGTGAACATGGCCAATAAATACTATCAGTGGGGACTGGAATTAATTAATAACTGTACATGTACTATAGACTAAGAGTGACCATCCAAATCTTATGATGTATAGGGCTCAAAATGATCTTGTGAGTGGATATTCAGAGTTCATTAATGAAAAATATTGTTCAGATTCAGCAAATAGATTGCTTTATTGAAAGATAAATGTCAGCTATTTATTTTGGAATTAAGGCAAGAGACATTAGTCTCACTGATGGCTTATTTTTCATTATGAGCGTTTTATGAGAACTAAAATTATAAATATGAATAAGGGTGTCGGAGATGAATATGGATATGATCCAGCTCCTCATGTAACATAAATCTGTTTTATTTTAATTCCAGTAAAAGGATCAAAGTTTGATCCAGAAACAAGAAAACAGGTATTGCCTGTTGTATCCGTAGAAGGATGGGCGGAGTCGTCTAGTAACAATGGTAACATTCCACCCTCTGATGGAGATGGTAATAACTTTTTTTTTAACAGAACACAGTTTTTATCACTAGTTTTATTATAAAACTAAGCACTGCATTTTAACAAGTATCCTCTTAGGAGAATGCTAGATCGAAGACGGTCCTTAGCATTTTATGACCTGCAGATTTTGTCAGAGTCTGGAGATGTAGACAGGGCTAGCCCTAATCCTAACCTAGGGCTAAGCTTAACGCTTACCCTAACCCATAATCCACATATGAAGTCATAAAATGCTAAGGACTATCTTCGATTTAGCGTCCTCCATCCTCTTATCGTTATCAAGCACAATGACATTTAATGAATAAATGAATGAAATGGGGTTTAACGTCCTACTGTTATGCACTTAACCTGAGCTAATTGAAGACAGGCATACGCCATACAGTGTGCTATGAGGGAAATTTTGCCCGGGCAGCGGCGCTACGGCCTACTCTTATATCGAATTCCAACTGCCAAGGGATCTTTTACGTGCACTCCAATGTGTACACGGGACCTCGGTTTTCCGTCCCATCCAAATGACTAGGCAGCTGTCCTTGTCAGGCTCCCTTCTGCATTACTGACAAGGGGATATCAGGTCGGAAAATCGAGATGAACTTTCTGGGCCAATACAAGGATCGAACACCCGACCTCCAGGCTAGCGAACCAACGCCTTATCCACTTAGCCACCGTGATCCCAATGACATTGGATAAACTTGAGGTTAATTATATTAATATATATGAAATTCATAGCGAAACCATTTACATTGAATTAAATAGCAGTAACAATAGGCCTTGTGGCATAATGTCACTTTTTACTTACCCTGGGTGTATATTCTACTACTTTCATGGTTATTCCAGATGATACACAATTTTTCTTATCAAAACATTTTGTTCTCACTGCTTAATAATAATAATAATAATAATAATCACGTCATTTTACAAGGGTAGCAAATTAGGCCTGAGGCCTTTTTCAAATTTGGCCCTTGGCACAGATCGTGCGAATGATTTCGATCATTACTGCAGGAAGAAACCGAAGAACTCGGGGGAAACCTGCCTGATCGGACGGGAGACCGAATATCCCTCTCACTTACAACGATAAAGTTCATGCCCTGAGCTGGGATGGGATTGAACCCTCGTTGCATTGGTGAGAAGCCGCCTCTCTTTAAATTAAGAAGATTTGAAATTTGTTTATTGTCAACCAGGGTCCGTATTCAAAGGATATCTCAAGTCTAAGATAGTCACTTAACTACTAGCTTTTACTTAATCATACGTAACTTCCTGTAAGTTAAGGGCAATTGGTATTCAAAGGCACTGTTAAGTATCAAATTTTCCCTTAAAGTTAAGCTGCCTTAACATTTAAGTGTTTGTCTTAAAGTGGTATTCAAAGGCCAGTTTAAGTGAGAAATACCAACTTAACTTTAAGTGACCTATGGGAGGTACCTTAAAGTTAAGTGAGATTGTAAAGCCTTCTTTTAACGCTGTAGAAGTTGTCCCTTAGTGGCGATTTTAAAAGTTAAGGGATTCAGATTGAAACAAAGACAATGTTGCCAAGCGTAGCTGGCCTCAAATTTCTTTTTTCGTCGGCAGCTTTGATGTTGCGGTGCCATAATAGAGTAAAGGGTTATTACCAGCGAGATAGTTTTAACTGGATATTTTTTCCGATCATATATCATGTTCGTATACATCCTTAATCATGTGTCCACGATAAGATTGTCATATAATAAATTTAAATTCATTTGTGATGACATTGCTTTATAAAATTTTAGAATTTTTTTATACTACCGCTAGAAACAAGGCATGATTTATTTTTTACAGCTCATTCCCATATAGACATAATCGGTAGTATTTATTCAGGTAAAATATAATGCAACATGCATCTTTCGTTCACACAATGGGCCGCCAATCTAAAATGTAGGTAGTTACACAATGTCTATGAATTTCTCAAATAAAAGATTTTTATTAAAAAAAAACACTGTATGATTTGTCCTGTCTGACTTAGAAGATAAATGTCATTGTGTATGGCTAATATGTTGTTTTCTATTCGTGTCATAAATAATTAAAGTTTATTATATTCATCATTATACTACCACTATTTATTCTAATGTATTGAAATGGTCTTAAGGGGGCATAACTTGCTTGCAATGATATACATTCGTGATTTTTGGCAGTGGAGGGTATTCAATAAATTGAAAATTCATGCTATTTGGCGAATGTCAGTTTTCCATAATTTAAGTGTGGAGTTAAGTTTTCACACAGCCAAGCATATGTAAAATAGAGCCTTTGAATACCGATTTAAGGTTAGACACTTGGTTAAGTTGAAAAAGTAAGTATTTTTACTTAACTTTTGGAAAACCTTTGAATACGGACCCTGGACTAACATGTGATTAGATTGCAATGTGTAATTTACTTTTTGTTTTAGATGGTGATCAACATAATGATAAAAACAGTCCAAAAGTTCCAGAATGTTCACCACATCTTTCTGATGATGGGGAACCTAATGATGAGTTAGTATAAATTAATTAATAATGTACATGACTTTATTTAATTTTATATTAGTTTAATTTACTACTAACATCTACTAAACTGGCGGAATAGTGGAGTAAGAGGGAGTCATGAACAGACAGGCTCGGCATCTAAACACTATTCTGCCAAAACAAATACCAGTGGGATAGTGGAGTAAGGGAAGGCCACGCGAAGACAAGCCTGGTACCTAAACACAAATCCCACCAAGATGACATCTACCAATCCAGAAACAGAAGAGATCATCTACCAAATGATGTGTTTTTATTAAATAAAGGGAAGAACTTCCCACTAAAACCTAATCCATGGCCTAAGGCCAAAATGGAAAGATTGCAAAATTATATTCTTAAAATCAGGAAGCAGCTTCGGCTCTCCTATGTCTTGTCTGTGATATCACTTAAGTGGAAGCAGACATTAAACACCAAAAGAAGAAGACATGTCTGATGTTATATAGAAGTGTGTATTTGTTCTTAACATGATACGGGGGGGGGGGGGGGGATGGCCATATGATTAGTCCTTGTGTGCTGTATCACAAAGCCTGTCATTGAGTCAACTGGCGTGGTTTCGAATCCCCAGTTGTACTTGACAAGGAGTAGGATCGCCTCTCCAACCTTGTGGGTTTTCTCTGGGTCCTCCGGTTCCTCTTACTGCTAAAAAACCCACGTGCAAGCGAATTATTGAAATAGAATTAAACCATATGTTAGTCCCGAAATGACCTAGTTTGTGTCGAGTGGATGTTAAACCATTTCTCTCTCTCCCCTATCCTAGATATGTACACTGTCTTTTGACACAGTATATTCTGGAGAAAAAATTGTTAAGGTATACAGTTTTAGATATTGCTGTAGTAATTTGTTCTTGTGTAAGGATTCCATGTTACATTAGGGGTCGGTTGCTCAAAATTAAGTTATTTTAACGATCGTTAGACTCTAACGGACATATCTTGTTAACCTGTTGTTTGTTAAATTTACTACAGAAAACACTACAGAATACTTTTTTTTTCCTTTAGAAATATTAGCATAAATCTGTAGGAAAAATTTGCACCACGGAATGTTTGGGTCCTTTATTTCCAGAAACAATCTTTCTCTCCGTTAGATTTAACGGATCGTTAAAAGATAACAGAGCTTTGAGCAACCGGCCCCTGTTCGTTACCTTGTTTCTGTAAAATATAAAAAGTTGTGGGTGTTTTTTTTTAGCATAAAGAAGACAAACACTAAGCAGACACCACCATTGTTACTAAGGAGACCAACCCCTGAAGCTTTACATCTACAATTACCTACTGTTGATAATTATGACGAGGATGATGATGATGATGATGATGATGATGAACTGGACACCGATAGGTAACATCAAAACCTTACTTTTATTCTAATGTTGTCAGATAATAAAATGAAATAGAGTTTAATGTCTTACTATTCTGCTATCTACTTTTTGGCACTAGCTGGGCCATCTACTTTTCTGTACTGACCGGGCCATTTACTTTTCGGCACTGACCGGACCATCTACTTTTCGGCACTGACTGAACCATCTACTTTTTCTGCACTGACCGGACCATCTACTTTTCAGCACTAGCCGGGCCATCTACTTTTCTGTACTGACCAGGCCATCTACTTTTCTGTACTGACCAGGCCATCTACTTTTCTGTACTAGCCGGGCCATCTACTTTTCGGCACTGACCGGACCATCTACTTTTTTGCACTAACCCCGGGCCATCTTCTGTTCTGCACTAATCGGACCATCTACATTTCAGCACTAATTGGACCATCTACTTTTCTGTACTAATCGGACCATCTACATTTCAGCACTAATTGGACCATCTACTTTTCTGCACTAATTTACTCTTGTTCGAATTCCAGTTATCCGCAGTCCTTTCTATGTCTGCTATATGATCAAACACCCACAAGAGACTCAAATCCCAATACTGGGAAGGAGAAACCAGACTGGAAGTCCTCAAGATAATTTGTCATCCTCCGCAAGCATCGAAAAGGAACCCCAGTTACACTCACTGAACCCCAGTTACACTCTCTGAACCCCTGTTACAGTCACTAAACCAGTTACACTCACTCAACCACAGTTACAGTCTCTTAACCACAGTTATCTTGTGATGAATTTTTATGATCAATTTGTTTGGTATTGTTTTCCAGGTTGCTTGAAAGAGCTGCAATCAATTCCTACAGAAACAGTTCATTATCTCTTCAGTTTCTGCAAGGATCTTTGGAATCTTTACATTCTCTAGCAACCACTGAAGATCCAAAGAATTTTTCAGATCTTGATGAATTGAGAGCCAATCAAAGATCAGAAATCATTGAAAAGATCGTCTTTGAGAATGGAGAAGGTGGGTTATCAGGAATATCCAGTCACACCGACGATAATAATTCCAATATTGAACCAGCGAGAAGTCCTAGTGTATTGATACGAGAAGACAGAAATATGATTTTTGACATTTCACCAAGACAAACAGATAATAATAATTCCAGACCGGTTTCTGCTTCCAGAAAACGATCAGACTATAAACATGCCCAAAGTCGAATCAATTCTGGAATAGATAAATCCCTGCTTCATTCAAGGAAATCTTGTCTTAAACAGGCATCAAATGAAAGTCTTGAAAACTCAGATCCCCTGCCAATATCTGTATCCAAAATTCCATGTAATCCTTCAAAAACAGTTTCCATGGCTACTAAAGAAAGTAACGCAAAAGAAATTCCTTTCACCCAAAACAAAGATGAAGAAAAAAGAAGTACTGTCATTCAAAGATCTCGACCAAGATCTGCTCTGAGAAGCAAGCCACAAAATGACTTGTCGCCTAGTAGGCCTATTCAGGAGCAGAAACCAGTTGCTATAGTTACTGTAGACTATGGTGAGGAAAAAACGGGTACGATTAACAATGGTAGCAAAACGGTAGTGTCCGAATTATTATCAGAAAAAGTTTCACCAAGTGTTCTTTTAGATACCCCAGAGAACAAAGCGAGAGTTCGACCAACATCTGCAAAAAGTGTTAATTATTATGAGCAGGCAGTGAAACAGAAAGAAAATATCAATATGGTTTACAAGACAACAAAAACTTTTGAATTTGGTCCAGACGGGCCAAAAGAAGCGAGTATTCGGTCAGCCATTGATGGTCAGCTGTTGAAACCTACAGAACCATTAGCTGTATCTGATGAACAGTTAAAGAGATCACGACAGACTCGTCCACCAAGTGTTCGTAGACCTGTGAGTAGAATTGTTTATTCTTCATCTAGAACATCTGATGTCACGTTTGATTTTGGGAAATGGCATATCTCACTAATTTATGTGGTACAAAATGTAATTTTCATGGCTCACTATTCTCTAGAACACCTGATCCCCCTTTTTATTTTGGGAAATAGCATATCAGACAGATCTGTGTTGTACAAAATGTAAATTGCGTGGCTCAATACTAATAATAATAATGTATATTTATAAAGCGCATATATCCATCCAGATATGCATGCTCAAAGCGCTACACAATTATTAACCCGGTCTCTAGGATACAGGTAAAGCCTGATTACCTCCCTTTACCCCCGAACTCTTAGAAAGAGTCCCAACACATGCAGCATCAACTTGAAATTCAAGGAGCGCATTAGTTTTTTGTGTAACACATACACCATCCTACCGGTACCCATTTACAGCTGGGTAGACTGGAATGCAGGGAGAAAGTGTCTTATTCAAGGACACAAGAACTCGGCGCACAATTCGGGTCTCGAACTTGCAACCAATCGGTCACAATGACATTACTCAGTGAATCACTGGTTAATTACAGAATCTAGCAATTCTCGGCCTAATTATATAAATAAATTGGAATTAATACATTATTATAAACTAAGTTGAACAATTACAATCAACAAGCAGACCATGGAAGTGACTGTTTTTCGTAACGAAATACGTTTGCAATGTACGGGTGCCAACACATGTAATATCTTGGTAAATTTGAGCTATGGTATCTTCATCATAAAAGCTCTTGGCTGATTTGCTTAACATTAAGTATAGGGTGCACTCTTTCCAGAAAATAAAATTATTGGTAAAAAAAGTGGGTTTTATACTCTTTAATATACGGTAAGCATTTGTTTCCATCCACCGGAGCCTGGTATGATGACGTCATATGTGGATTCTGGGTTAGAATAAGGGTTAGGCTTAGCCCAGGGTTAGGGTTAGGGCTAGCCATGTCTACATCTCGAGACTCTGACGAAATCTGCAGGCCACAACCCTTACCCTAACCCTTATTCTTACCCAGAATCCACATGTGACGTCATCACATCAGGCTCCGGTGGATGGAAACAAATGCTTACCTTAATATACAGTATTCATTAAATTCCTTTATTTGTAAATATATGGTATCTTTTACTTCAGGTGAAGCCAAAACCTTCTTCACCACAAGTAGAAGTAGAACCACCCTCAACAGTAGATCTTCTTCAATCATTGACAACTGCTATACAAGTCAGCATTAAAACAGTAAGTCTGTTAATAAATGGGGGATAGGATGGCCGAATGGTTAGCATAACACAGGCCTGTCATAGAGTCAACTGGCGTGGTTTCGAATCTAAAGTCGAACGTGACCAGGAGTAGGGTTGCCTGTCTAACCTTGTGGGTTTTCTCCAGGTCCTCTGGTTTCCTCCCACTTCTAAAGACCCCTACACGCAAGCAAATTATTGAAATAAAATTAAACCATATGTTAGTCCCGAAATGATCTAGTTTGTGTTGAGTGGACGTTAAACCCCATTTCCCTCTCTCTCTCTCTGTTAATAAATTATACAGTCTAATATGAAAGTATAAGTTATCTGCTTCACAAGTCTGTTTAGAAAATATAAAAAGTGGAAAGAAATAGTTTTCCGAGTTTCTGTCCGGATTATCGCCCTTATTATTATTTGACGTTCTAACACCTGACGTCAATTGGCTGACTATCGCCATTTAATTGAAGAGACGACCACTTACAAGATCGGTCGCATTTTTTTATTGTTACGTCTTTTATGTAAATCATTTAAGTGAAGCCTGTACCAAGACAGGCCCAGGACTGTACAGCGCAGTGGACGCTTACGGCTGGCCCCCGGATCCATTCACTTGATTTGATAATTGTTTAGTTTTTTGCAATGTCTGTTTTCTGTCTTGTCCGCAGGTTTATCTTGTAGATTTTTTGTTTTGCGTGTAGTGCAGTCCTCCTGCATTTACTATTAAGTTGCTTTCTGATGCGTTTCTCAATTTGAACATTATTCTTAAAACATGTCTTGACCTTGAAACAACCATCTAATGTTGTCTACCAGAAAACAAGATAGAGTCTGGAAACAAAGCCAAAACAAGTCAAATTTTGGGCCCCCTCCTCATTCCTTCACCTGTGCAAGAACTGTTCACTAAATATTGTTTCTATAGTCGCGTTTACACTTGGCCCCGATAAGCGCGCCGTACCTGGTACCGTACCTGGTACCGTACCAGGCCGCGATAGATTTCAAGAATGTGCATAATAGTAGGACGTTAAACCCCATTTCATTCGTTTACATTAACGGTCTTGGAACTGTGCCAAGCGAGCCAACAGTGGAACTCTTCACAGAAAAGTTAATTTCAGTCCCTAAACAAGTTACCCGGATGAAAACAATTATGGCGGTTGATTTTGGTACGTTTGGCCCTTTCTTTTTTGTTTACTTTCTGTTATTGAGACTACGAAAGAAATCAAGAATGAATGGTCTATTTCAGCCATTTTGACAAAAGTGATGACAGAGCTGTCACATTTCGCGGGAGAAAAAGGTCAAGGTCCATTTGGCGCATGCGCAGTAATCCGTACTGAGACCAGTTACCGTTTACACTACGGAAATTTAAAGAGAGCCGTTCCTGGTACGGTACTCAGACCACATCACTTCAGTGGGCCAGATTGGAACCGTACCAGGCACGGCGCGCTTACGTTTGTACCGTTTACACTACAAAAAAAAGAAGAGAGCCGTACCTGGAACCGTTCCTGGCACGCTTAAAATTTGTAATGTAAACGGGGTTTAAGTTTACCACTGCATAACAAGGGAAGGGTATTTTGTGTGTGACAGCAAGAATACCAGCCTTGCTGTCTTAAGGGGGGTGGCTCCAATTCAATGAGAAAATATTAAATACATTTGACATTTATTTTAATTACTTGTTTCTACTAAAGCTTATGACATTCAAATATAGATAATTATGTACCTTGGTGTTTTAACTTTACTAGGATATATAACAATCTATATTTTATCAAGCAGGTTTTTTTTACGCTTTTCCTCAACGACATGGGGTGGCCATCCTGGATTATGGGAAATGGGCGTGGTCCAGGTTCCGAAATGCAAATTTTGTAAAAACTTGTGTGATAATGATAAAGTCCTAAAAATTTCAAATCATTAGCTTTAATAGTTCACAGTGCAATTAAAAAAACAAATATTTTCTCATTTAATTGTTGCCACTCCCCTTAAAGAATAATAATAGATATTTATGGGCCCCAAGGGAAAAGTACTGATTGTGCCTACCTCTCCATATGAACCCATAAATATTTGAATGACCAAAGTTTAGTCTTTTAATTAAGAATTACATACTGTTTTTAATATTCATGTATTTCAATCAATCTCACATTTAGCCAAGTTCTCATATTCAGCCAAGTTCTCACATTCAGCCAAGTTCTATTAGAGATAAAACACAGGCAACACCTATCACATCTACAATTGTTAGTAAAGTCAAAGATAGCAGTCCAAAAGTTGCCTTCTTTAAAACAACAAGGTAAGATCTGTTTAATCATACTAATGATACAAAAAAAACAGAGGTCCACCTGTGTGAACGTTAAAGACTCCTTAGCAGTTGGAATAGAAAGAAGAATAGGTAGAAACATCATTCAAAATTCTCCACTTTGCATTGCACATGTCTCCATAGGAATGAAATGTACCCTATGTTTATATTTTAAAATGACCATTGATTGTATACCCCATTCCATTGTTTAAACTATAAATGTTTGTGAGTGGTATCGATGGGGGGTGGGGGGTGGGTGGCTGAATGGTTAGCACGTGTGTGCTGTATCATAAAGCCTGTCATTGAGTCAACTGGCGCGGTTTCTAATCCCAGGTTGTACGTGAAGAGGAGTAGGGTCGCCTGTCCAACCTCATGGGTTTTCTTTTGGTCCTCCGGATTCATCCCACTGCTAAAAAAAACCTATGTCCCGAAATGACCTACATGTAGTTTGTGTCGAGTGAACGTTAAACCCCATTTCTCTCTCTCTCTCTTGTGAGTGGTATCAAGGAATAATTGAATGGGTAAGCATACCCTGCCCAATTGTTGACACCTGTCACTTCTTGTCACTAAATAATGGTTTAGTCTCAGCTATGATTTTACAAGCCCAAGGCACTACATAAACATGCACTATTATTTACACAATTGGGTAAATCTTATAAAAGTCAAAGAAATAATATTATCTTCTATTGATAGTTCCACAACTAAACCAACAATAGCAAAATTAGAAAATGAGACTTCTAGTGTTCCAGTGTCAAAACCTACTCAGGTGTCTAAGAGTAAGTCAAATCTTTATAAAAGTTATTTTATGGGAGATGCTAATTGTAGGCCGGTTAGGGACGCTTTAATAAGTATTTTTTGGGAATACTAACCCGAACCCTAACCCTAACCCTTTTATGAGGGGTAAAAGGTAAATTGGACCCAACTTCAGTCTTCTAAAAAGGGTTAGGATTAGGGTTAGTATACCCAAAAATTGTCATTTATATAAAGCGGCCATTTTGGACTGCGGAAATCCCCTACCGGCCTACAATGAACATCTCCCATAGTTTTTACAGTAATCTCTGTCAAATTAAACTGGCACGCCATCTTTGATATTGGTATAATTATAAATGGGATTGCATTTTGTGCGTTGATTTGTTTTTGTGGTATGACGAGCATGGATCTATATTTAGTAAACAAACAAACTTTGGTAAAATATTTTAGTTGTTTAGAACTTTTCCAGTCACAGATCAAAAGAATACATTAGATCAATCCAAATCACAACTTCATTTGAGCTTTTGTCTATTCTTCCCGTTCAATCAAATTGCTCCTAACTACAGCAACATAACAGCCTTTAATTTAAGCTGGGGTCTTCCCTATTAAAGCTTTGGACAATTAGTTTTTCTGCAGTATTCTGGTCAATTTAGCACAATAAATTTTGTGAGTCATGACGTAACATTGTGTAAACAAATTTGGAGCTCTAATTAACCCTGAATGACTGACCAGTCATTTTGGAACAGAAATTTGCTTTCATTACAGCAGTGATGAATGGGATTAGGTATTATCAAACAAAAAGGTGTGAGGAGTATGTTCGTAAGGAGACAGATGGTGGCTCAGTGTATATGTCTCAATAACCAAGAGGGTCTTAGTTAGATCCCAATAAAGCTCCTCATGATTTCCCAGCCAGGTTTCACTTTTCAGTTGTGTAGGATAGAGAGTCTGGCAAAGAAAAGTTGTATAATCATTCAGATGAGACAAAAAAAAAACCAGGGTCCAATTGTGTACTTGACTATTAGATTTTAATTTAGAGTATGCAAACTCTGCTGTCAGGAAAACTTCCCTCAAAGAAAACTACATAGTATACGCCCATCTTCATTAACCCATTTGGTGCAGAAATGTCTGACATTCAACCACATTTCATTAGATGTCTGCCCAAAGGTCGAGGTCCTTTATTAACCGGAAATAACTCTAATACAAAAGAATGAACAAAAGGGCAATAACTCCAATATTGTTAGAGTAAACTAGTAATTATACGACACTACCAGCATTTCATAATTTTGATCAATATCAAAATTTAAATTCCATTCCATTCAGCGCCAGTGCCATTGTTATATAGTAGAAGTAGTTCCGCCAAGCAAGAGAAGACACCACCTATATTGAGTGATGTTAATTATATTACATCTAGAAATCGTAACGAGGTAGGATAGCAATTTTCTGTTCATTTGTTACTACACGTCGGAAGATTCTGTGTCTAAACTCCTGGACTTGCCTTCATGTCGAGCTTAACGTCTGCTTCTACCTAGGCTGATATATATCGCATACAAATTTTCAAACTCCTACATATTCTCCAGACTGCTACCCCTTACCTCAGATGATTCCGGCGTGATTTCCTCTTGTCAGTGATGCAGAAGGAGGGCCTGACAAGGACAGCTGCCTAGTCGTTCGGATGGGACGAAACACCAAAGTCCCATGTACACATTGGAGTGCACGTAAAAGATCCCTTGGCAGTTGGAATTGGATATAAGAGTAGGCCGCAGTGCCACTGCCCGGGCAAAATTCCCCCTCATAGGACACTGTATGGCATATGCCCGCCTTCCGTTAGCCCAGGTACGGTGCTTAAGCGTAGGACTTTAAACCCCATTTCATTCATTCATACCTCAGATGAAATGAATTTCTGCTTTGTTGGATATGGTAGCATGTGTAGAATTTCAGTACTGTGGTCATCAGCAGACGGTTATACTTGTCACCTTGGATATCAAATACAAATTCATTGATGAATATTGTCTACATGCCATTCCATAATTATAGGCCATTGTCAAGTATACACTTGTCGTCTAGTGTTTTTAACTACTAGGGACCGGGTTTCATTCAGATTTGATGAAAAAAAGAAAAGAAACTGAGCTTACCATCTAGAATCTAATACACATATAACCAATAGATTGCCGTCCAGAAATTATTATTAAATGCCATCAAGATTCATTAAAAAAAAATGCCCAGTTTCTGCTACCATGTACTTTAACAAACACTGTTTAGTTTTGACATTGGTTGTATAGTTTTCTTCAAATCTGAATGGTACCTGTTCCCTTGGGAACGTGCGCGCATGAAATCACATGATTTGTCATTGAGTCAAGTGACATGGTTTCGATTCCCAGCTCGTACATGGCAAGGACTAGGCTGCCTGTCTAACCTTGTGCATTTTCTCTGGGTACTCCGGTTTCCTCCCACTGCTAAAGACCCCTAAGCGCAAGTTAGTTATTGAAATAATATCAAAGTCCTAAGTACCTTTAATATCTAAGTGTGACACTCTTCCTTGATTGTACTAGCAACTGTCCAGCTCTTCTTTTTACAATTCAAAATATAATAACAGATCAAAATTGGTGAAAAGTTTGATAATAAAATTAAAAATGTTTTAATAGGATGTAATGACCGAGGAAAGAAGTGCATGTCAAGATTTAACTGATAGACTGGCTCAAAGTGGAGTAAATGTTGCTCCTGAAACATTAGAAAGGTTAGTATGGTAATAAAACTCAAAACAGAACCGATACAAGATATAGAGCTCTATATTCACCTGGTAGAGGGGGTTTGATGGCCGAATGATTAGCATGTGCGTGCTGTATCATAAAGCCTGTCATTGAGTCAACTGGTGTGATTTTGAATCACCGGTTGTACGTGACAAGGAGTAGGGTCGCCTGTCCAAGCTTGGGTTTTCTCTGGGTCCTCCGGTTTTCTCCCAATGCTAAAGACCTCTACGCGCAAGTGAATTATTGAAACCAAATTAAAACCATATGTTAGTCCCGAAATGACCTAGTATATGTTGAGTGGACGTTAAACCCCATTTTTTTCTCTCTCTTTTTCTCTCACCTGGTAGGTCTGATTCAAGATATATAGATATATATTCACCTGATAGAACATTATATTATGATGTGAAAATAATAGTTATAAATATTATATATTTTTAGAGCTCTGTACCCACCTAATGGTAGAACATTATATTATGATGTACCTGGATATTTACCACAGTCATCTAGTTCCAAGTAAGTTATATATTAGTCAGGCATATGGTGACATTTTATATTGATCAAATCCTTTTATATTTTTTTATTTTTATCAAATTTTACAGAATGAAAACATGACCTTAATTACAAATGTTTAGATTAAAATATATATTGGATTACAATTGTTCTCAAAGGCTGGAATTAAAGGGACCAGCCCGAATTTCAAAGAAACTGAAAATTACACGTTCATGAACGTATGAAATTTAAACGCCAAAATATAGAGGAATAGTGTATTTACCTTGTCTGAAAATTTCAGTTCAAAATATTGAGTAGTTTGGACGTGAATGTAAAAAAAGCTTAACTGGACACTAGCTCTTTTAAGTTTTTCTTTTAAATTGTTATGATACCAATTTTAACTTAATCAAAAGAGAGCTTTAAAAGTGAGTCAATAGGGTTAGATTGAAAGCTGCACATAATATAGACTCGTTTTATCCAGACACTTCTGTGTAATGCAAACAGAACACAAGTCTTCGGCAACCGAGCCGTACCGGCGATTGGAAGTTGTTTGAAAACGTATCACATAGCTTGAAGAAGTTGCTTGGATCTAAGTTAGAGGCTATTAAGGGCTTTTCATACAAAATTAAGCAGTTTTAACCCCCAAAATGTTATCGGGGTGGCCCCTTTAAGGCACCTATTACAATGTCAAACACAGATTAAGGCTATGTGGGGCACAATCCCTGTGGTGTCTTTTACTCTATCTGGCACAGTGTTTTTATTGATAGGTGTTTTTATTGTATAATTATGTCGGTCACAAAGTTAAAAGTAGCAGGTGCAAAAGAATTAGTTCCTGGCATTTTGTCAGGTGCCACTAAAATACATATTCCTACGTCTACGTATTTTACAACTTGTGTATATTATAAGATTGATTTGAAAACAATATAGCATGGTTATCTGTACATGTTTTTATTTCAGTTTGTTGAGTCATCCTAAAGTTTGGATCCCAGAACAATACAAAAGATTTAAAGAAGCAGAAAAACAATTAGGTAGATACTCAAATTGTTGTTTGATACATATTTATCTCATACCATTTGTCAGGGGGTTGGATGACCGAATGGTTAGCATGTGCATGCTGTAGCATGTCATTGAGTCAAATGGCGTGGTTTCAAATCCCCAGTTGTACATGAAGGAGTAGGGTCCAACCTCGTGGGTTTTCTCCAGTTTCCTCCCACTGCTAAAACCCCTACGCACAAGCAAATTATTGAAATAAAAATAAACCATATGTTAGTCCCGAAATGACCTACTGTCGAGTGGACATTAAGCCCAATTTTTCTCTATCTCATACCACTTCTCATTTGAGCGGTTCACATGCTGAACAAATATTTGTCATTCTGTTAGTTTTATTTTTAAACCATTTGTCTGGTATCTTACACACAGTAGTCTTCTTCTTCTGAATTTCAGGCTAGCTATAAGTCAGGATTAGTCTATTGTATGATGCAGGGTATGCTTTCTCTATTCAAGAACACCTGATACCATTTCTCATTTGAGGAGTTCACATTTCTAACAAATGTTTCGTTGTTGTTCTGATGTATTTTTTTTATTGATAAATAACCCTTGGTTCAATCCACAGTTTATACTAACAAAGTTTTACCGGTAGACTTTTAACTTATGTACATTGTTGAATTAAAGGAGGAAGAGGGTTCCTGGGTTACGATGGGAAAATATCTTTTGCTTTCTGGATTACGCCGTGTCATAAGTTGACAAATTAAAATGATTTTTTGTAAAATATAATTAACTCTTTTATTTAAATAAAGATATATTTATGGAATAGAAATATATTAATTCCCATGAAATCCTTGCTCTTGCATGACTTTAACTTCACCTATATCCAAGTTGTTTTACAAATCCTCAAATTTGTATCGACATCAATATTTTTCTAATTTCAGAGAGAGCAGAACATATAATGTGGCTTCAGAAGAAACAGGAAGAACGTGATCAGAAAGCTGCCAATGGTAAACCTATGTCCGCTAAAAAACGCAAGAAAAGGGGTAAAAAACTGTTTAAAAGGAGCCAAACATTTAGTTAGAAAATTATTCGTTAAATCTAGTGAGTGATAAAGTCAGTTAGTTTCAATAGCTGTTAGCTGTTAATGGAAAGTTTATGCTATAGGTAGTGCTTTATGAAATTTTAGTCACAATGCTACATATTATTATTTTTATATTATTAAAGATACATTAATGTTATTAGAAATCTATGAGTGGCGAGTAGCCGTCCCAGATTTCTCTCAAGAAGTTACTAGTTTCGTTCATTTTGAACTCATCAGACTTGAATAAAATTGTGCGGGTGTTCCCTTTATATAGTCGTCGGGGACCGGAGCACAAAACAGATCTCGGATGGACCTGCGCAGTACTGTATCACCGGAGCAACTGCTTCCGTTTAATAGTGAACAGAGAGGCGGCTAAAGAATTTGCTGTTTACATTAATGTTAGATTTAGATAGAGTTAAATTTTCTGGCTATAATAGTTCAAAAATTGATAATGAAAAATGGATATTAATATGTTCAGTCAAATTCCTTTACTCTGAGCTAGGTTGTAAATGTTTGAAGTTTTGACTAACCAGGTAAATGTTCTAAATTGTCCAGTACATTTGCTACAATAATAAATTAAATAAAATGTCAATTTTCCATTTTAACTTTGAACAAAGATATGGCAGACATTGTCTAATTCATTCAATATCTCTGGCATCTGATGGTCCAGAGAGAGTTGAATATAGGCTTGTCCTTGTGAATAATTGTCTAAATAATATTTTTTAAGGCATTTAATAATAATAATAATAATCGCGTCATTTTACAAGGGTAGCCAATTAGGCCTGAGGCCTTTTTCCAATTTGGCCCTTGGCACAGATCATGCGAATGATTTCAATCATTACTGCAGGAAGAAACCGAAGAACTCGGGGGAAACCTGCCTGATCGGACAGGAGACCGAATATCCCTCTCACTTACAACGATAAAGTTCATGTCCTGAGCTGGGATTGAACCCTCGTTGCATTGGTGAGCCACAAAAAAGACCTGCAATAGATAGATAGATTTATTGTATCATAGCATCCATTACGGACAGCATACACATTTTAAAACAAAAGTTGATCATACAATTATAACATAAATCGATTATACAATTATAACATAAGTGGATCATACAATTATTATAACATAACATCTGGGGTGATTCTTTATGGATGTACAATCTGATATAATAAGCCTATAAGCATCAAAAAGTGGTCTGTATATCGATAATCAGCATAGAGATAAAACGAAAATTATCTAAACTACCCTGGAAAGTTAACAAACTATTTTTACCGTAAGTATTAGTATAATACATGTTATCATATTATAATGAACAGATGTGTTGGTTAACAGGTAACTCAGATGCTCTTTCTTGGAGACACTTATATACATATGAAGCAACCTGACTAGCAATTTCGTTTGGGGGATTTAAAACATTTATCATATTGCACGAGATGTGCGGATTGCTTTTGAAAATTGGCTTAAATTTTGAATTTCTAAGATTGTTATATTTATTACAGTCAAATATGAAATGGTATTCGTCTTCTATTTGATTATTATTACATTGTTTACATAAACGTGCATGTGACGGAATATTCTTATAACGACCACGCTCTATCTCGAGATGGTGTGTGCTGAGCCTAATCGAAGTCAAAGCAATTTTATGGGCTTTCAATTTGACTGAGTGCAGATAGAACGGTATCTCATAAAAATCTGGCTTAATTTTTCCATACGTCCGAAGTTTATGGGTCGATTGCGAATTCTCTTGTTGATCGGTGACTATTAGGAAAAGATCGACAAATTTGTTTTCGGTGGCGGATTTTATGTCACACTTTTTTAGGTCATTTTGTTCAAGTTCAAAATATCTGGTTAAAATCCCTATGCTTTGACAAAATGATTTTCTTGAACCAGCAGTTTTACAAGAAAGTTCATAATCCGCTACAAATGACGTGTCAAGGAGTTTGTTTTTATTATCCGATAAGAACCTTTTGAAGTAGAGAAGCATACGCTGATATATGTCCAGAGATAGTGGATGAATACCACATTCAGCTAGACATCCCATGTTACTGGCACGCTTAGGCATATTCAGAATGGATTTACAAATGTTGATCGTACTTCTATTTTCTTCAAATTTATCCCATCTGTCAATTTTAATTATGTTTTTGTTTTTGATAACGTATGAACCCCAAATCTCTGCCCCATAAAGTGCTATCTGCTTAACAATAGAATGATAAAGTTTTATCATTACTGTAGACGGCAGGGATTCAGTACAGCATAGTTTTTGTCTTATCGCATACCACGCGCGTCGGGCTTTTTTCATTTGGTCACAGAATGCTGTTTTAAAGCTAGAATTATTAGTAATCGTTAATCCAAGATAATTGTACGTTTCGGTTTTTTGAAGTTCAAATTCTTCAAAATAAAATTTATATACACAGTTCTGCTTTTTACTTGTTTTAGAATTAAGGAACATCATTACTTTTGTTTTATTCGGGTTAAGTTTCAGTTTCCAATCAGAACAGAACTCGGATAAATTATTTAATTGATTCTGTAGATCAGCCTCATTAGTGGACAATAAAACTAAGTCATCTGCAAACATAAGATGGGATAACGGTTCGCCATTAAGCAGCGGGGTGCTAGCTGATTTAGTAAGGTAGTTTTGTAGATCGTTAACATATATATTAAATAGGGTTGGGCTCATATTACAACCCTGCTTGACACCAACCGTCGAAGAAATTACCTTGGATAATTGATCATTACACTTTATCTTATACGTTGTTTTATGATACATCGATTGTATAATATTATATACATTGCCGTTTATATTATGTTTAACTAATTTGTGGAGAAGTCCATCTCGCCATACTGAATCAAATGCTTTTTTGAAATCGACAAAACATAGATACAAATTTTTCTTTTCGTAAAATTTTCGGTTAATAATAGTCTTTAATATAAATAAATTATCTATTGTTCTTTTTCCTGGTCTAAATCCTCCTTGCGATTTATCAAGAATGTTATTGTTTTCTAGGTACTCTGAGAGTCGTTGATTAATAATTGCCAAAAAAGTTTTGCCTAAACAGCTAGCTAACGCAATTCCTCTATAATTATTAACATCATTAATGCCCCCCTTCTTATATACAGGTATTAGATATGACTCTGTCCATTTGTCCGGAAAATGACCAGACGAGAGAATGAGGTTAAAGAACCTGAGGTAGTGGTCAATAAGAATACTAGAGGAATGTTTAATCATTTCATTAATTATCAAGTCTGGTCTGCTGGACTTGTTGTTCTTGAGATTTCTTACGGTTTTTTTAAATTCAAACGCGGAGATGGGCTTATTTATGTCATGGTTTATTTTCTTAGTTTCTAAAAGAGTTTCGGTTCTTATTTTGATCTCTCTGTGGAGTGGTAAACTAAGGTCTTCATCCGTCGCTAATATTTGAGAGAAATGCTGTTCCCATTCACTACAGGAAATATTTGGATTTTTCATTAGACTTTTTATTTTCAAGTATTTTATTCACAAGCTTCCAATATTCCCTTGGGTTGTTGCTTTCTAATGTATTAATTTTATCTAAAATTTTATTTTTTACTTCTCGAGATTTAAATTTGGTTATCCTTTTATAGGCCCTACGTCTGTCCGAATATATTTTCAATAAATGTTTATTATTTGGATATTTTTGAAGCTGCCATTTGGCTTTAATCATATCGGTCTGATGGCGTTTACAATCCTTATCAAACCATTCGTTTTTTTGTTGATTTGTTTTCTTTTTATGTTTCACCAGTTTAAGACTGATCTTGGCCGCACTTATAAGGATATCAGTAAACATTTCCGTAGCATTATTTATCCCGTTTAATGAGTCGTCGAAGTTTGAAAGGAGGAAAGCGTTTGAGCGTTTAACCGAGTCTAATTGTTTTAGACAGAATTTAAATGCCTCGTCAGAGTCCGGTGTCCAAACAAAGTTAGCAGCATGCAATTTGTTGTCTTTATTAATTGGCGTTTCAGATATGTTATCGCGTGTTGACCTTCTGGGTTCATCTCTTTGAGTGTAGTGACTGGTTTTACTTGGACTAAACTCGCAATAGATAAGACAATGATCTGAAAATTCATTGATCGGAAGTATGTTAAATGAAGTAATTTCTTTAAATATGGAATGTTGAACTAAAATATAATCGACGGTACTACAACCATTATAGTGATAGCATGTCGGAGAACCCAAAACATCACCTAAAGTCCGGCCATTTAAAATACACATATCCGTATTAGTACACATATTAATTAGATCTTTTCCGAAGGTATTAACAATCGTGTCATTGTTGTTTCGTTTTGTTGGTATATTATCAATAAATGAATTTTGTGATGTAAAACAGGGGAATTGTTTGTCTCGGTCTAATGGTTCTTCAGTATGAAATATATCATCCAGTGATCCAGTTCGAGCATTGAAGTCACCGCCTATAATTACATTGCCCATTTTTTGGTGATTCATTATATCGGTTTCAAGGGCTGTGTATGGATCATAATTCTTTCTGTGCCAAATATTTGAATTCTTAGGCGGTATATAAACAATTCCAATATATACATCGTTCTTAATACAGAGGATGGATTTGTTAATTTTACACCAAACTATGTCTCCGTCATGGTTGCTTTTAAAAGTTATGGAGTTTGAAAGTGATAAAAGATGTGATTTAATGTATATTGCAACTCCGCCTCTTGCATATGTATGGTCAGAGGTGCAGCTATTTCTTGCATATAGAAAACCTGTATAATTTGACAATGAATATTTATAACAATCTAAATCTACTTGCTCTTGGGTTACCCAAGTCTCCTCGAAACAAACAACATCTAAATTATTTACAATTTGTTCTATTCTACTTCTACTGTCTACATCGTTAAACTTCGTTGTGAGTCCATTGATGTTCCAAAAACCTATTTTCAAGCTATGCATTATATTTTACTTTTTATATGACTGACAAAGTACAAAGTCGCATACAATACCTATGGATAAAGAGCTAACGAACAGTTATTGACTATATTTAAGTAGCCGATGTAATTATTGGACCTGAAATTGCCTATATAGGGTAATATATATTTTAAAAAAAAAAAATAAAAATAAAAAAAATAAAAAATAAATAAAATAAAGTTGAACTATTCATGTAGACGTAATACTGAGTTAAATATACACAGGGAACGATACGACTAGATTGAGTAACACCGTATTAATCAAAAGACATTGACGGTATATGGTCAACGTCTTGCACAAAGCAAACATTAGTTTTATCATTATCTATTTAATGTGTTTTCACATGTCGAATGATGCGGGGTGCCATGTGCACTAATGTGTCTTGGCTCATTTAGATAATTACTTTACAGTCGGGACAGAAGATAATTGGATGTTTCATCTAGGTTTGACCACAGAGATATATGGCATTTTATGACACGTACTAAAATAGCTGTACCGTATTCGTTTATATGAACTGGATCTTCGTAAAATCTACTTTTAATGTTACATCGGTTATAATCATAGAATTTTTCACGCACATCTATTAATTCGCACCAATACATATTAGCAACATCCTTTAATATTCTGTTGATGATATTTAGTTTACCATTTTCAGCAACACTATCTCTTGGCAGTAGCGTTAAATGCTGAATAGTTTGTTTCAGTAACAATGCTACATTTTATTTTATTAATCTGTGGGGGGGGGGGGCTGAATGGTTAGCATGTGCGTACTGTTTCATAAAGCCTGTCATTGAGTCAACTGGCATGTTTTCGAATCCTCGGCTGTACATGACAAGGAGTAGGGTTGCCTGTCCAACCTCGTGATTTTTTCGCCAGGTACTCCAGTTCCCTCCCACTGCTAAAGACCCCTACCCGCAAACAAATTTTTGAAAAGAAATTAAACCATATGTTAGTCCCAAAATGACCTTGTTTGTGTCAAATGGCCATTAAACCCCATTTCTCTCTCTCTCTCTTATTAATCTGTAAAGTGTCTGATAATATGGTTGTGAGTTATCGTATTTTTATTCAGCTTTATCTTATGTAGAAACTAAATATCATTTTTAAACCTGCAAAGTTTTTTTTACGCATGATATGATTTTATGATTGAGTTTTTTTGCTCAGAAGATATGTTTGCTAAAATTTATAGTATCTTATTGTTGATAAATATTATATTTTACTAATTTATGGTGACAAAAAAAATGCTATTGTTTATTATTATATTTAATATATTTATTATAAATTATATGTATATTTTATTGAATTGAGATTGTTTCATTTTTTTTGTATTTAATATAATTCAGAATTACAGACATTTTTGATTATAGATGAATAGATTAATTAATTCAATGATATCTACATAACAAGATAATTTATTAATTAAGTTATTAATAAATAAATTAATTAATTCAGTGATATCTATTAACATAATAAGATGATTTATTGGACCATGTGTCTCAGTATTGTTGAGGTGTATAATAGATTTATAAATGAACTGTCTCATACCATGAAATCACGTCGACAGATGGTAACTATTGTATTTAATTTGTTAGTCCCACTTACAGCATCATCTCTGCATCCATAAGTTGTCCACTCAAGGGAGTTGGGATGGCCTAGTGGTCTACAGTGCCGCGCTTTGACCTCTAGCTGGCCGGCCACCTCTGGCTTGTGGCAGTGGTTTCGAGCCCTAGTGTGAGCATATGTGGCATTGAGATAGGGGCGCCTTCTCAACCTCGTGGGTTTCCTCTGGGCACTCAGGTTTCCTCCCACTGCTAAAGACCCCTACGCGCGAGCGAATTATTGAAATAAATTAAACCATATGTTAGTCCCGAAATGACCTAGTTGTGTTGAGTTGACATTAAACCCCATTTCTCTCTCTCTCTCTCTGTCCACTACAATTTATACACTAGGCCGCTACAATCACTGTTAGGATGACATTTATGCGACTTAATCATCGATCAGTCCCACATATTATTTTCCTCTGACAAATTAAATTCTAAAACATTTTTCTTTATGTCTTAGAAAAAGATGTTTGAAGAATTTGTATTGTAGGTAACAATTATTTCATATTTAGTGTAAATGGGTATTGAAATGAGTAAAAGGCACCATTCTGTCCGAACCATTAATGTCTTAAATATATTATAAACAGTGCATGCGCCATTGAGTCAATTATTGACGCCGCATGATTTAACGTCATGTGTTAAAGGCAGTTATCTTTGCAGAGATATTAGAAGACTTTTGTAATCCTCTGTGAAAACGATTGCAATTTATTTGAGCACTCTAAAGACTACAATTACAATCCGATCGTTTTAAAATTTATATACATGTCATTTACATAAATGAGGTGAAGAATTATTGAATTTTTGTTATGACCCTTGTTTCACTTTGTGACTACATTTATCATCCATTTTAAAATTGATTCGTGTTGTTTAAAGTAGTGAGAAAAAGTATTGAATTTCCTAATAACCTTATTCATTTTATACTGCTGTCTAATATTGAATCCATCCACCCATTAATGCTGTCTAACACTCTTACTCTCTTAAATGGGGTTTAACGTCCTACGCTTAAGCACCTAACCTGGGCCAATTGAAGACGGGCATACGCCAACAGTGTGCTATGAGGGAAATTTTGCCCGGGCAGCGGCGCTACGGCCTACTCTTATATCGAATTCCAACTGCCAAGGGATCTTTTACGTGCACTCCAATTTGTACACGGGACCTCGGTTTTTCGTCCCATCCGAAAGACTAGGCAGCTGTCCTTGTCAGGCCCTCCTTCTGCATCACTGACAAGGGGAAATCACGCCGGAAAATCGAGATGAACTTTCTCGGCCAATGCAGGGATCGAACACTCAACCTCCAGGCTAGCGAACCAGCACCTTATCCACTTAGCCACCGTGATCCCCCTGCTGTCTAACAACCTAAATCAATTTTCATGTGTTCTGCTATATATCTAACCCAAATCCATTTCTGATATCTTAAATGCATCCATTTATACTCCATTTTTTTTTATACGCTCACATTTTCATACATTGTCATCCCCCTGTCCAGACATCCGTCCATCCAAATTTTGATTGTGGCTCGCTCTACAGGTCACACTTTTTATCCAGTTTTGACAAAACTTGAAATATAGGGTTATATCCGAAAGCTTTTGGATCCTTTGGATATTGGCATGTATTTGACCGTTACTTCATCGTTTATGGCTCCTGATTGTACGAAAAATCCTGTTTTTGGCTTGTCGACACTCGAAAAGTTACAATTTTTATCCAATTTTGATGAAACTTAAATGTGTGTTTATAACCCAAAGAGCTTGGTTCCTTACAATATTGGCGTATATCAGAGTGCAACATCATGGTTACGTTCCCTGATTGTACGAAAAATAATTTATTTAACTTTTTCACCCAATAGAGGTCATAATTTTGATCAGATGTAAATAAAAATAGCTTGAATAGATCATTGTTACTAGTTAATGATAGTTGAGTTCTAATTTTTCGTAAAAATTTAACAAAACCTACCAGACAAAATGGCTGCTCAACGTACACAAATAGTATCAAAGTAGATGTCACAATTTTTATCTGATTTTAAGCATATATCACCGTTACACCACAAAGACAGTTGAGTTCGAATTTCAAAGATCTGGGTTCCTTCGATAATTGTGCGTATCAGATTCTACTACCTTCATGGATTATGGCCCCTGATTGTACGACAAATCACTTTTTGGGGGGTTTGTTCTCTGTCCATCTTTTGCAAAAAAAGAGCACATCTTGCCTGGCAACCGCTTGTTTTTATACCATTTATCGTGAAGTGAAAATGTATAATTACAAAACCAATTGATTATAATTCCATTATTATTACTAGATGATAATATAGACTATAAAATTGATCTCAATTAATTTGTGTGATATTGTGTAAAACTATTTACATGTATTAGTAACTGTAATACCATGATTAGCAACTTATTATTTTAACGCCTTAGCAACTGTATAGCAAACTTTTTATGCCATATCCAGCAAATGTTTAATGCAGAGACGATCTCCTGAGATAATCTGTCCGACTGTATTAAAGGCAGTAATAAACTATATATGGGTATGTGAAATGGTTATGAAATTTATTGTATTTTTTATTAGTCCAAATCAAGTGCATTTCTGTTTTTCAAGAAATTTTTTATGAAATATTTAAGCCATATTTTTTATTTACTGACAAGTGTCGATAATTTGTAATTATTAAATTATTTTGTAGACTTTTATCAATTTGCTCAAAATATACATCTAAAATACAAATATTTGGGTTTAAATTGAGTGTGTTTGTTTTTTGTATCTTTTTATATTTTTAAAGATATGAATAATGTTTATTTTATGAGACTCCTTAACATATAGGGCCTACCCAAAGGAAAAGTACCAGTAGGCCGGCCTAGTCATGTAAATATTTGCCAAGTCCTGTAAATTTAAAAAACATTTATGAATTTGCATATATATATATATATGACTGTTAGAAAACCCCACCTGAAAAGGCCAAACTGTAATTAATTAAATAAAAAATATTTTTATTTTCAACATCAATGGGTAAAAAACTATAGATTAGATCTGGGGGTGGGGGTTGTAACAATGTGTCAACTAGGAAAATTGAGAGGTTGTCATTTTGATTGCTGCCATATGTAGGCCTACCCTAGTTTCCATAAAATTTATAACCAGGTGCAGGTCTTGGGTCTGCAGGCCTTTTATCCACTGATCTGTATTAGAGTAAGTGGGTTTATCAGGATAGCTCCTGTAGAAAGTGGAGTTGCCTCCCCTCAAACAAGAGTTATCTTTCCTTATTTTGAACAAAAGATCGATGTTGACAAGTTCAACACAATAACAACATCATGATGTCATGAGGAAGGAAATTTGAAAGGGGGAAACTGGATAAAGATTATAATAACACAGGCCAATCTGCACACGGATCCGCAGTGAATATTCGCTTGGTCGTCTGTTGCATTAACTCTGTAAAACAGATTCGCGACTCTGTCAACTTACTGAATCATACACCAGGAACTTAGAAAGCTCTTTTAAAAGAAATAATTGGTACGGTAATTGAACAAGCAACAAGGCAACTTTCATTTTCGTTAAATTGTATAATAAATACTGATTGATAGTAATTGTTATTATAATTTCGGGGTTTGTCATCTATGGTGACTCTTCTTATCTGTTCAAATCGAAACTGATCTAAACAGTGAGTACCGGTAATCAGTAAAGTCCTTCCTTATCACCTGACCTCCAGCAGGCTTATTTATTATAATATTAGGCTAGCACTGTTACTTACACAGATAAAACTGAGGTGGTAAGATTTCCTCAGAAATTTTTATTTTAGTTGTCACATTAACAATTTCCACAGTGGTAAGTACTGCATCTGAGATCTAAAATGATGTGCAACAAAATTGAGTAAGGACCAAAATTGTAGTTACTTAGTGTGTGCTTCCTCATTCCTGTTGTCAATTGTAGGCTACCGTACTGTAACTGTACTGCTATTCCAATCTTTTGATTTTCTAAGCAGTTACACCCATGACAAAACCTAGCATCTTCCTTCAATTGCCTGTAGTAGCCTATGCCACATAACTTTTCCTTTGTTTTCTCAAAAAAAAAAAGAAAAGTGACTTACCAGACAACGGGTAGGTGCTGCCTTTTAACGGGAGAAGAATTGGGGGGAAGAGAAGCCCAATTGTGGCTATAGATTTATACAAGAATGTTTTGATGTTTTGGGTTTGATAACAGTTGAACATGACTCGTTTTACATTGTGAAACTTAAACTGGCAATTTGTTGCAGGAATTTAGTGATTTACAGTCCAATCATCAAAACTGTTTACTGGATACTGTAGGCCTACCCTTTCTGAAGAAAACGAATAGGCCTAACTTAAACCCAGACCTCAAATCCTAACAAAAACTTATTGGTGTTTCGAAAATATTGTAGGCAATAATTTTTCCTTTTTGAAAATATCAAGGGATCTTTGTGAATTGATCATGATACATGTACCTACAATACATGTACCTACAATAGCTGGTTGGATAGCCGTGGCAATAGAGAGGCGGCTTCTCACCAATGCAACAAGGGTTCAATCCCAGCTTAGGGCATTAACTTTATCGTTGTAAGTGAGAGGGATATTCAGTCTCCCGTCCGATCATGCAGGTTTCCCCCGAGTTCTTCGGTTTCTTCCTGCAGTAATGATCGAAATCATCGCACGATCTGTGCCAAGGGCCAAATTGAAAAAAGGCCTCAGGCCTAATTTGCTACCCTTGTAAAATGACGCGATTATTAATGATGAACGGCCAAATTGCAAGGTTGAAAGGGAAAATGTGATTGGATTCCAAGTTTTCCTGGTAGGCCTACATGTGTGATCGTACATATCCGATAGGCTATCCACATGCCAAACAGAATATAATTCTTATGTAAATGCTATTTACTGGACCCAGACAGTAGCGGATTATCGTTGAGGCTGATGAGGCTGCAGCCTCAGGCCCAGAAAGAATTTGTAAACAATTTTTTTAGACTTATCTGATACGATTGAAAACGCATAGACAATGAATGTTAGGGGGTGGGGTTTAGGCCCAACGGTAATAAATATAGGCCCTCACCCGAAATTAATTAGGCCCACGCCATTTTAAATAGGCCCAATAGGCCCTCCAGCAACTGCCGCCTCAGGCCTTGGTGGAGCTTAATCCGCCGCTGGACCCAGAGATGATTGCCAAAAATGTCCCTGATCAGGCTGATCATGTCTGATGTCATGATAGAATTAGGGGTTACTGTAGTTTATCAGTATCATGTATAATGCCAGTGGGTTTTCAAGAGAAAGATCAGTGGTACTGTCAATTCTAATACATAATTATGGACATTCTTTTGGGTTTGTAAATGGTCTGTTTTAATTTTTACAGGTTTTTTTTTTTCAGACTAGAAAAAATGAAAGTGTTAGTTATTTTAATAGTTATTATAACTGGTACTATCATAACTGTAAACTGTGGTACATATAAAAATGTCATATTTATGCATGGTATTTTATCGGGACCACAAGAAGTTGATGAATTAATAACATGGATTCAAAAGGTAAGATACCATTATTCAGATATTCTGACTAATGAATGAATGAATTTAATGGGGTTTAACGTCCTACGCTTAAGCACCTAACCTGGGCCAATTGAAGACGGGCATACGCCATACAGTGTGCTATTAGGGAAATTTTGCCCGGGCAGCGGCGCTACGGCCTACTCTTATATCGAATTCCAACTGCCAAGGGATCTTTTACGTGCACTCCAATTTGTACACGGGACCTCGGTTTTTCGTCCCATCCGAACGACTAGGCAGCTGTCCTTGTCAGGCCCTCCTTATCCACTTAGCCACCGTGATCCCCCTCTGACTAATGAGAAGGAAAGTACACCCAATCATTCTAATGGGACGAAAAAAACATTGGTGAACATTTAAAGAATTCCATAATGTTAGAAATCAAAGAAGAGTTGATAGAAACTCAACTAGATCAAATTATATTCACACGGACTCGTAACCAAAAATCAAATTAGCCCCCCCCCCCCTCCCAAATATTTCGCCAACAATAATTATTTCTAAGGAGTGTTTTTAGCTGGCCACATCCTCAGACCCTCCAAAAAAAATGTAGCCCCCCCCCTCCCAAATTTTATAAGCTGGCTACGGGCCCTATTAAACATTATGTAACCACTGAAAATTAAATGTATAAGGTAATAAGTCTCAAAATTTGTGTTATTTAAACTTGGAGAATATTGTTTAAAGATGTGGAATGAAGTAGAATAGATCACTGGCTAAATTATGTAGGCCAACTACAGTAGGCCTAAATGGTGAAATAACACCTTGAAATTAATATTTATATAATTCCATCCACTGAAAGATAATGTGGGCTCAATCCATTTATACAATTTCATCAACTAATAAAAAGAAAATGGACCCATAAGATCTCTTTCGTTTCAATTTATGACATGCATCCAGCAATATATATTGTTATATAAGCATGTATTTTATTTTTGTCAGGCACATCCAGGAACTAATGTAACGGCTATAGATATGTTTGATACTTTAATGAGTTTGTCTCCAATGTGGGAACAAGTTCAAAAGATCACGCCTGATGTACAGAAACTTATGAACTCCAGCCCACAGGGAACTATTTTGATATGTTTTTCACAAGGTAAATGATTTTGGAACATAACTCTGCTTTTAATTGAGGTAGAATGTTTAATGTCAGGGGCCTGTTTCACGAAATTTTAACTAAGATAAAATCCGATTTTAGTAATACGATTGGATAATATTAGATTGATTTTAGCGCTTAGCCAATCAGATTTGAGTATGTACTAAAATTTGGATTTTATCTTAAGTTAAAATTTCGTGAAACAGGCCCCAGACCCTTGAGGGAACTATTTTAATATGCTTTTCACAAGGTGAATGATTTTGAAACATTACTCTGCTATTAATTGAGGTAGAATGTTTAAACTTGATTTAGATGTGAATTAGGTGGTTTCTTGACTGCGTTCAGTAATTAAAATTTCCCTCTAACAGTTAACAGAGCTAAGCAATTCTAATGTATAGAGTGATGAAACTTAGTGTATAGTTGATAATCAGTTTGATTGCAAGATACTTTTGATGAAAATCAATGTGCAATTAATTAATATGTATCATCTATTTATTTCGGGATTTCGGCAGGGAACATCAGCCTCATTTTTCGCTTATTTGTTACATACTGTCCAATTAGTTTCAAAATGGATTTAGGTTCTGTGTTTTTAGTAACTAGTGTGATATTGAAAATGTTATATTTGTCAACAACATTCTCAGACGGTAGGTATGTAACATATGTATTGCCTAATACAGAAATGAATTTGCAATAACATTGAGTTTTCCTTTATAGAAATGAATGTGAGTTCAATGTAGAAATAATTCCACTTGAATTACTGGGCTGCCGAAGACGGGCATGTGCCATGCAGTGTGCTATCAGAGAAATTTTACTCAGAAAGTGGTGCTATGACCTACTTACTCTTATATTGAATTCCAACTGCCAAGGGAACTTTTTTTGTCCAATCCTACTAACTAGACAGTTGTTCTTGTCAGGCCCTTGAGGATACTGGCTGTTATGTCACGATGCGATCTGTCAGTCACTGTTTGTAAAACAAAGCTGCATGTGTTATGAATATTTGAATTTTGACTTTTATGTTGTGTATTCACACAGCCACGTATATTTACCAAGAGTTATTAGAGCACGTGTTTTGTTTTTTTTGACTGACACTTTTCCTGAAGATGTCAACAGATTTGTATTTTGAGTTGTGGATTTTTATACGCCCACATTTTCATGTGGACGTATTATGTCGTCGCCCCTGTCTGTCCGTCCGGACGTCCGTCCACAATTGTTTGTGGACTCTCTACAGGTCACAATTCTTACCCGATTTTGACGAAACTTGAAATAATGGTTTATCCCCCAAAGATCTCAGCTGCTTTCGATATTGGCATGTATCGGATCAACACTTCATGGATTATTGCCCCTGATTGTACGAAAAATCATGTTTTTAGCTTGTGGACCCTATAGAGGTCACAATTTTGAACCGATTTTGATGAAACTTTACATTCATGTTTATAACCCTAAGATCTTGGTTCCTTTTGATATTTGCGCCTATCGGAGCATAATTTCCTGAATTATTGCCCCTGATTGTCCGAAAAATCACCTATCTTAGCTTGTGGTACCTCTGGAGGTCACAATTATTATCTGATTTAAAAAAACGTTCGAATATATAACCGTTACGCCCTAAAGAAGGTTGAGTTCAAATTTCGGAAAAATTGGGCCAAAATTACCATACAAAATGGCCGCTGTTCGAACGCACTTACTGTTAAAAAATGGTATATCAATGTTGTGGACCCTGTAGAGGTCACAATTTTAATTTGATTTTGATGAAACTTGAAATGTAGGATATAACCCAAAGATCTTGGTTCCTTTCGATATTTGCGCATATCGGATCGTAACTTCCTGAATTATGGCCCCTGATTATATGCAAAATCGCCTTTGTTTAGCTTGTGGTCCCTCTGGAGGTCACAATTATTATCTGATTTAGAAAAACGTTTGATTATATCACCGTTACACCCTAAAGAAGGTTGAGTTTGAATTTCGGAAAAATCGGACCAAAATTGCCATACAAAATGGCCGCTGCGTTTACGCCAATACTGTTATTAAATGGTATATCAAGGTTGTGGACCCAGTATAGGTCACAATTTTGATTCAATTTTGATGAAACTTGAAATGCATGGTTATAACCCAAAGATCTTGGTTCCTTTCGTTATTTGCACATATCAGATAATAACTTCCTGAATTATGGCCCCTAATTGTCCGAAAATTCGCCTATGGTCCCTCTTGAGGTTACGATTATTATCCGATTTAAAAAAACGATTGACTCTATCACCGTTACACCATACGGAAGGTTGAGTTCGAATTTTAGGGAAATCAGACCATAATTGCCAGACAAAATGGCCGCCGTTTGTACGCTTGTAGTGTGAAAATATGGTATATGAAGGTTGTGGACCCAGTATAGGTCACAATTTTAATTCGATTTTGATGAAACTTGAAATGCATGTTTATAACCTAAAGATCTTGATTCTTTTCGATATTTGCACATATCAAATTGTAATTTAATGAATTATAGCCTTTGTTTGATTGTAGGAAAAATCACTTTCGGTTTTGCTTGTTCTCTAACCATCTCTCGAAAATGTGGGCGTATCCTGCCTGGCACTGCCAGCTTACTATCTTTTTAAACTAATTTTAATAAATGGCAATAGCTGGAGTCCTTTAAGCTGAATTTCATTCTTCATAATCTATAGTAAAGGTACGGTGCATTTTTGGAATACGTGGGTAAGGCGCTGGCTCGCTAGTCTGGAAGTTGAGTGTTCGATCCCTACATTGGCAGATAAAGTTTATTTCAATTTTCCGGCGTGGTATCCCCTTGTCAGTGATGCAGAACTGAGGGCCTGACAAGGACAGCTGTCTTGTCGTTCCGATGATACAAAAAACCAAGGTCCTGTGTACACATTGGCGTGCACGTAAAAGATATCTTGGCAGTTTGAATTCTAAATAAGAGTAGGCCGTAGCGCCGCTGTCTGGGCAAAATTTCTCTCATAGCACACTGTATGGCGTATGCCCTTCTTTCATTAGCCCTGTACTTAGGTGCATAACAGTAGGACGTTTAACCCCATTTCATTTTATTTTAATAAGATACCGTAACTAGTAACTACAACACTATAATCTTATGATAAGTAAAAGTGACGGTACCTTAACCTATATGTAATTTCTTTTACTGACAGGTGGTTTGGTTTGTAGAGGTTTGTTATCAGTGCTCAATAATCATAATGTAGAGAATTTTATAGCACTGAGTTCACCTTTAATGGGACAATATGGAGGTAAAATTTCTTATCATAACATTCATTTCACGGAGAATTTCACCAAAAATAAAAAATTTGAACAAATGATAAAAATGTAGCATTATAAAAATAACCCTGGAAGTGTTCAATAGTGAAATAAATTTATACAATAAGAGATATTCTTACATTAATTGACCACTATAATTGTATACAATAAGAGATATTCTTACCCTAATTGACTAATTAATATAATTGCTATACAATTAGAGATATTCTTACAATAATGCTATACAATTAGAGATATTCTTACATTAATTGATAATGCTATACAATAAGAGATATTCTTACAATAATGGCTATACAATTAGAGATATTCTTACAATAATGGCTATACAATTAGAGATATTCTTACAATAATTGCTATACAATTAGAGATATTCTTACAATAATTGCTATACAATTAGAGATATTCTTACAATAATGGCTATACAATTAGAGATATTCTTACAATAATTGCTATACAATTAGAGATTTTCTTACAATAATGGCTATACAATTAGAGATATTCTTACAATAATGGCTATACAATTAGAGATATTCTTACATTAATTGACTAATATAAATGTATACAATAAGAGATATTCTTACAATAATTGCTACTATAATTTTATATTTACTGAATTATGATTTTTTTTCCTCTTTTCTCTCAGATATGTATAGAATATAGACTAACATACCAATATCCAAGGTTTCTCCTTTTTTTCAGACTCCCGATATTTAAAGTTTTTATTTCCTCATTATGTCAAGTCTGAGATATATAAGTAAGTTTTACGAGAAGTATCACATGAAATATCACAATTGTTTGGGGTGGTTGGATGGCCGAATGGTTAGCATGTGCGTGATGTATCATAAAGCCTTCATTGAGTCAACTGGCGTGGTTTCGAATCCCCGTTAGTATGTGACAAGGAGGAGGGATGCCTGTCCAACCTCATGGGTTTTCTCTGTTTCATCTGGTTTCCTCCAACTGCTCAAGACCCCTACGCCCAAGTGAATTATCAAAAATAAATTTAAAACCATATGTTAGTCCTGAAATGACCTACTTAGTGTCGAGTGGACGTTAAACCCCATTTCTCTCTCTCTCTGTATGTTTTTGCTAGTTTGTTTGGCATAGGTGCATAGTGCCTTTCAAACTGGAGAATATAAAATAATAGTTATAGTGTATCAGGCCCGTAGCCAGGAAGTTGTTTTTGGGGGGGCAAAGATGTTTTAGGGAGGGCCAACTAGCATGGGCATCTGCATGAAATTTGCGGTAAAGGCCAATTTTCTTGTGATATTGGGGGGGGCAAGACTTAGTATTGGGAGGGCAGTTGCCCCCCCGTGCCACCCCCTGGCTACGGGCCTGTAGTGTATGTTAATCCTTTAAATAAACATTTTATTCATTTCAGTTTTTTTTATAGTGAATTAGGACAGAAAGTCTCTATAGCAAATTATTGGAATGGTATTTATAATTTCTATCCTTACTAATTGATATAATTTAACATAAGCATTTCATAAAAAAAATTCCTTGTCAACAGAAAATATCAATGTTTTCATGTTTCGAGAGCTACAATGGCTCAGTAAGTAAAGTGTTGGCTCACTATCCTCGATGGCTTGTGTTGAATCCTCAAATTGGTTGAAAAAGGTAATCCGGCTTACAGGGGTGTTTCTCCGTTGTCAGTGGAGTAGGATGGAAAGCCTGGCAAGTGACAACAAGTCACTATATATAATATAGGTACACATTGGTGTTCATGTATCATTTTTTTCAACTCAATACTGTCAATGTTATCAAGTATTGTCTAATCAGTTTTAAGGGGGGTGGCTCCAATTCAATGAGAAAATATTTGTTTTTAAATGGCACTGTCAACTATTAAAGCCAATGCTCTGAGATTTTTAGGACTTTATCGTTATCACACAAGTTTTTGAAAAATTTGCATTTCGGAACCTGGACCACGCCCATTTCCCATAATCCAGGATGGCCACCCCATGCCGTTGAGGAAAAGCGTAAAAGAAAACTGCTTGATAAAATATAGATTGTTATATATCCTAGTAAAGCTAAAACACCAAGGAACATAATTATCTATATTTGAATGTCATAAGCAGTAGTAGAAACAAGTTATTAAAATAAATGTCAAATTTATTTGATATTTTCTCATTGAATTGGAGCCACCCCCCTTAAGCACAAGTACAGCACAACGTTTCAACAAGTTTTGTCTTATCAGTTTCAAGTATGAGTATATCGCAACATTATCAGTTTCAAGCATAAGAGAATACTTGCAGCATTGTTATTCTATATATAAGAACAACCAGTGATTACATTACATACAAATGTCGTATTCTTAGTTGTCATATGATGTTTTAAAAAAAACTAAATTCACATGGTAAAATAATTAAAAGTACTTTACTTGAATAATATAATGCTGTATTATTGTGACCTGACAATTTATTATTTTAACGTAAAACAATTTATTATTAGAGTGTAACAATTTATTTTTTGAACATAACAATTTATTATTCGAACTTAACAATTTATTATTTGAACATAATATTTTATTTTTACAACATAATTTTGTATTATTACAACATAATTTTGTATTATTACAACACAATATTTTATTTATAACATCATACTGTTTTATTATTAAAACATTATGTTTTATTGTTATGGTTTTATTATTTACAACATAATGTTTTATTATTGCAGATCCTCATCATCAAAAGTTGTATTTAAAATATTCAAACTATCTGGCTATCCTCAATAATCAAACTTTTAATCCTAAAAGTCAAGGTAAATATATTTCTTTCATCTTGATAAAAGTTTATTACAGTGTATCATTTTTCTTTTTATGCAAATATTGTATGTGAAATTATGCAACCTGCTATTTGGAACTAATATTATGATATAAATAATATGTGCTAGTTGCAAAATCAACAAAATTTTGTGTTGATGAGATGTTAAAGGGCCAATCCCGATAATATTTTTTGGAATAAAACTGTTTAATTTTGTGTTAAAATCCCTTAGAATCCACTACCTCAGGGCCGAGCAACTAACTTGATATATGTGATACGTTTTCAAACAACTTAAACACGTCAGTCTTCATCTGAAAATGGAGATCGGTGTCCTAAGCTATATTATGCGGTGTCTGGATAAAATCAGACTTTATTTTATAAAAATAATGTGTAGTTAAAATTTTCCTTTTGTTATCAAGTGCAGCACACTGGTCATTCACTGCATAGACTGCTAAAGGGACGGGAGTGGATTATAAGCTCACCCAACCCACAAATTGAACAGAAATCTTAAAAGGGTTACATGTCTGGATAAGCAGTTTTGACGTTCACATTTTGGCATAGTTAGTATCATATTTTATGAGGGTCAGGTGGCCAAATGGTTAACATGTGCATGTTGGATTCTAAGGTGTGTCATTGAGCCAAGTTGCAGGGTTTCAATACATAACAAAGAGTAGGGTCGTCTGTCCAACCTCATGGGTTTTCTCTCAATGTCCTATTATTCCTCCCACTGCTAAACACCCCTACACACTAGCGAATTATTGAACCACATGCTACTCCCGAAATTACCTTTTGTTTGAGTCAAGTGGATGTTTAATCCCGATTTCAGCCAGTTGCAAATCTGTTAATGATCCATTTTAAGGAAGCGATTTTATATAAGCTGATAAAGCTTGTTATCGTATCCTATATCTATTATAAAAATTTTGTATATTTAAATGAATAAAATATTGTTTAAATAAATAGATTTCTCTCTCTTTCTCTCACCATATTTTGTTCTCTTGTTGTGTTGAGTGGATACTTCCCTCATCCTTGTTACAGCTAGAATTTATTGTCGCATAAAGAATGATACTTAGTAATTGTCATGCGTTATAGTAATAGCACAGAAGTACATATCCATATCATCATAACAATTGAAAAATTGACTGGTTCTGTCATAATTTTTTATTGATTTCAGAATATAAACAGAATTTCCTGAAATTGAAAAATCTTGTTATGATTGGTGGACCAGATGATGGAGTTATCACCCCTTGGCAGTCAAGGTAAACAATAGTTTGTATGGAGATACTTTCCAAACCTGTTTCTGTTGTCAATGTCTTTGATATAGTAGAAATATAAAGCATGATACTTTTATAATGTGGACTGTAATTGTTGAGCATTAGTTCACTTGCCTTTTGAACTCAAATGTCCCAGGTTTTAAGCCCAGGTCAGCTGAGAACTCCCACATTCTTTTTAGCTCATCATCACTTGTCAGAGGTGGCACCTGCAAGGTCCCAAAATACATCATTGAGTCAACTGGCGTGGTTTTGAATACCTGGTTGTACGTGGCAAGGAGTTGGGTCACCTGTCCAACCTCGTGGGTTTTCTCTTGGTCCTCCGGTTTCCTCCCACTGCGAATTATTATAATAAAATTGAACCATTTGGTAGTTCTGAAATGACCGTGTCGTGTTGAGTTAAACCCTGTTTCTCTCTCTCAACAAATACAGTTTGCCTCATCAATACGATTGGATGAATGAAGAACAAGGTCCATCTATGTATGCATCGGGCATGGGTATGCATATAAAAGAAAATTTGTCCTTCAGAAAGGCCATTGTCCTGACATAATTTCCCCCCCCCCCCCAAACCCTTAACATTGAACACTTATCACTGAAATGAAAATTAGCATGAGGTAATGAGTTCACAAGACCTTAAATCACATTTTATTACTTACAGTCACATGGGTTTCTATAATGCTAATGAAACAGTTGTGAATATGAGACAGCAACCTGTAAGTAAACATATATATTTATAGCTATATACAATTATTAATTAAATACGTATTATGTAAGATTTAGATAAAGAGCTGTGAGTTGACACTATAATTGTTAAAAACTAGATAATATAAAGGTAATTGATCCACTATGAACCGAGATATCAGCTTTGTGAATTTCTGCCTAGCCTCGTTCATCATTACTAAAAATTGCGTTAAAATTAATGTCTAATTAATAATTTAGATAAGATTTCAGGCCTAAAGAAAGACATGAAATTGGCAGATTTAGCTCTTGCATAATGCATGTTTAACTAATAGATATTAAATATAATCCAATATCAAATTATCTTTTGTAGAAAGCTTTATGCTCGGTTCTCACTATCTCGATTCGTGCTGGGATTGGAATCATGGTTTTAATCATAGAGTAATCTTAGTGATCTTATCATGTCTTATCATATATTGAGGTCATTCTTATCAATCGTGTTAATCGTATCAAAAGATATCCGAATGTATCTACTCATAACTGATCGTAGACTGAATATAGACAATCCTACCTCAACACATTGCACGACAGTGGGAACCTTATAAGTAGAAGCTCTCGATAATATTTGAATTTCTAGTACCCCTTTAAAGAAATCTCATTTAAAGTCCCAAACAGTATGAAATAGCCTTCAAAGGAGAAAAAGATAGTAGTTAGAAAGATTATGATTTCAAATGGGTTTGTCTGTCTGTCCATCAACTTGGTGTAGGTGTTTATTAGGTTGAATCCTTGATGGAGTTCGAAGATGAGCATTTTCTGCTTAGGGTAAGCAGAGATAAGCAATTTGATTGGTTGATGCTTTGGGACACGATAACTTTCGCTGTAATTAAGTGAGATTGACGAAACTTGGTTTATAGTTTCATTACATAAATACCTTGACTAAGTTCAATAATGAGCATTTTCTGCTCAAGCAGAGTGATAAACAATTTGATTGGCCGAGACTTTTGAACACAATAACTCTCCTACTAATTGAGCTAGAATGTTCAAACTTGATGTTGGTGTTTATTAGGTCAGTGCATTTTCTGCTTAGGGTAAGCAGAGATAAGCAATGCCATTGGTTGATGCTTTGGGACACGTTGATTTTTGTTCTAATTAAAGTGAGAGTGATGAAACTGGGTGTATAGTTTCATTACATCAATACCTTGACCAAGTTCGACAATGAGCATTTTCTGCTCAAATAAGCAGAGTGGTAAGCAATTTGATTGGTTGAGACTTTGGAACAAAATAACTCCTTCTAATTAAGGTAGAATGTTCAAACTTGGTGTAGGCATTCATTAGGTCAGTTCATGTATATTCATATATTTATTGTTTATTTTAACAGTGGTACCTCAACGACTGGTTTGGATTGAAAACACTTGATAGCAGAAAGGCCGTCCATATTTTTACCGAGCCTGGAGTAGAGCATGTCCATTGGTATAGAACTAAGGCTGTGTTTGATAAATATATACTACCATTTCTCACTTAATACTTGGGCTGTGTTTTTGCAATGAGAGTAATCTTTTCTTGAAAACATCTGAGCGAAAACAATCATATATTTTTTCATACAGGTACATGTAGGTTTTGAAGTGAAACTTATTTAAAAAGACATCAAAATGTACAAAAATTTTACTCTCATAAACATTAGACCTTAAGGATGTTGCAGGTTCTAACATATAATAAGTCTGTTCTGTTTTCAAAATTCTTAGCATCAAAAATCCTAAAATCAATCTTGTTGAAACCTTTAAAAAAATTGTCAGTGGAATATAAAAAAAAAATTTATCTAGCAAATATAATATTAGGAAAATTTTGGAGAAAAATGTGTTGCCCTTCCAAAAAATTAAATAACTTTGATGAAAAATTCTTAACGAATCATAACTTGATATTATTAGCTTCAAATTTTCAATTTATAGTAGAAAATCTTATTAACAGGCAGGGCGGAATTAAAAAGGATGTGGCAGGCTAACTGAGCTGCAGCCAGGGGACTGTTTCACGAAATTTTAACTTAAGATACAATCCAAATTTTAGTACATACTTAAATCTGATTGGCTAAGCGCTAAAATCAATCTAATACTATCCAATCGAATTACTAAAATCAGATTTTATCTTAGTTAAAATTTCGTGAAACAGGCCCCAGGGCCCCAATATTAAAGTGATCCTCAAATTAGTTCAAAAATAATATTTCTATCATAAATAAATATGTTATTTAATATATTGTATATATTTGTCCCAATTAAATCGGGGGGGTTGGATGGCTGAATGGTTAGCATGCGCGCTGTATTATAAAGCCTGTCATTGAGTCAACTGGCGTGATTTCAAATCCCAGGTTGTACGTGGCAATGAGTGGGGTCGCCTATCCAACCTTGTGGATTTTCTCTCGACTATTGTGCCTTTTTGCCATATTGATATATTATACAAATAACATGTTCACAAGAAATGCATAACCTGAATTATGACTGTAAAATCATATGACCTATGCCTTATTTCCAGGCTTGTAAATGTGAATATAATTATTTTTTATAAATGTATAATATTGCTTGCTAGTCTAAATGTAGAATCTCATTTTTCTACCCGGTGCTTTTAAATATTTCTCTTGCCATTAATAGTGACATCCCTTGGTCATAAGTTACTATACCTTCATCAGGAGCATACATATAGAATATTTTAATATCAAAATACAGATATTTATATACTCAATATAATATAGTATATTTTTTACAGTATTCCTAAAATTAAAATATTAATTATTTTGTCCAAAAAGTGTTATATCACCAGAAGGCCCCTAGTCCATATATATTATTTATATATTGTATTTATAGTATTACCAGTGTTATGTATGTACAGTAATTATAATGTTTGAAAAGTTCCAAAGTAATTATTTTCTCTAGATTAAAAGTATAACTTCTTCATCTAAATCGATTAAAATATAACTTCTACATCTAGATCAATTAAAAATATAACTTCTTCATCTAGATCAATTAAAAATATAACTTCTTTATCTAGATGGATTTAAAATTTAACTTTTTCGTCTTGATCGATTTAAAATTTAAATTTTTCGTCTTGATCGATTAAAAATATGACTTTCTCTAGATCGATTAAAAATAAAACTTCTTCATCTAGATCAATTAAAAATATAACTTCTTCATCTAGATCAATTAAAAATATAATTTTTTCATCTAAATCGATTAAAATATAACTTCTACATCTAGATCAATTAAAAATATAACTTCTTCATCTAGATCAATTAAAAATATAACTTCTTCATCTAGATCAATTAAAAATATAACTTCTTCATCTAGATCAATTAAAAATATAATTTCTTCAACTAGATTGATTAAAATATAACTTCTTCATCTAGATCGATTAAAAATATAACTTCTTTATCTAGATGGATTTAAAATTTAACTTTTTCGTCTTGATCGATTTTAAATTTAAATTTTTCGTCTTGATCGATTAAAAATATGACTTTCTCTAGATCGATTAAAAATAAAACTTCTTCATCTAGATCAATTAAAAATATAACTTCTTCATCTAGATGGAAGTGATAATAATTTGGATTGGAGAAAAATATATCTATAGTTAATAATCTGATCTCTAAACACAGTATTTTGTTAATAAATTAATGACTGCAGTCAGATAATTTAGTTTATTATATATATTTATATAAACAACACCCAATATGTAGTGGTGTACTTAGAGGAAGGGAGGTGGTGCAATTTGTTTTATCAACCTAGCTGAATTAGTAATAGTGATTTGTTTTGGGTTTTTTTTGTTTAATTAACCAAAACAAATATTTGCTTCACCCCCACAACTCTACTTTTATCAAATTTTATATTGCGGTAAATGAAATATTTTGCTCAGCCTTTTTTTTTTATAAGCAATATTTTTTCAGATTTGTATCTGAATAGGGATTGGGGAACAGGCATAGCCTATATTAAACCCCTCTCCCTGCTCAGGCTTTCTCCACCTTGATAGGTATTATATTTATTTGAAAAGGAAAGTAAAGTGTGTATTATTAAAGATACATTATGTATGATTTAGATAAAGAGCTGACAGTTCTCGCTATAATAGTTAAAAACTAGATAATGTAAAGGTAATTTGTTGAAAATTTGAGTCAAATTGATCCATTATGAACCGAGATATCAGCTTTGGTCATTTCCGTCTAGTCTCGCTCATCATTACTAAAATAAGTATGTTAAAAAGCATAGTCTCTATTATCCACTGTTTTGATTTAACTATCAATGAGCGTTAGCAGCATATCGGATCACAATCCAGATAAGATTCCAGGTCTAAAGAAAGACGAGCAAAAGGCATTTATTATTAGAATGAACATATAAACTTAGTATTTTATAAAAAAAAATAATATAGTTTCAGTATTATGGTTATACTTTTGAGTTTTACAATTCATTGGGTGCATTTATTATTAGAATGAACATATAAACTTAGTATTTTATAAAAAAAAATAATATAGTTTAAGTATTATGAATGATTATATTTTTATACTTGAATATGATGAAAAATATATTTTCATACCATTAAAAAAAACATGGGTATAAATTTCATTTCAATAGAAAACTGATGTAACTGAAAAGAGAAAAAATTTGAAAATATTTAGAATATCTATTTGTTGCAGTATATTTTAAAGGACTAGTCAGTAGTCATACATTATTTTAGAATTTAATACTTACACATTAATTTATGATGTGTGTTATACACAGTTAAGAACAATGGGGAGGTTAAACCCAATTTCATTTCATTTCATACACAGTTAAAACACAGGGGAGAAGATTCAGTATTAATTGACTACAACAGATGAAATAAAGGCTGGTTACTTAATTTCTTTGTGTCTTTTATTGCTATTATGTAAGAAGGAAATATATTATTTTTGATTGTTAATTTAATTATATGGTAATACTTTAATTATAAGGGTAACTGTGTATCCCAGTGTAAAACAAAAATACAAAATATGAACGAAACTAGTCACTGCCACTCTTCAAGCCACTTGTATCTCTTATATTAATTATGTATCTCAGTTGAAAATAATATCAGGCTTGTGTGTTAAAGGGTATAAAAGGGTATATTGTATGTTAAAGGGTATAAGCAGAGAGTTTTAAAAATTTATTTTAATGTACTGTTATTATTTGTTGAATATCAAAAATACTCCATTGCTTACTCGAAAATCAATTACTTGACCTATAAAATTATTTTAATTGATTAATTTATGATTAGTGTAATTGACATTTAAAATACCAAATACAAAAATACTGATTTTTTCAGAGTTTAATTGAAATTCAATTATTTATTTATTTAAAAACATGCACTGTAATGTTATTTGATTGTTGGCTTAATAAATATTTAATCACACAGATCTTGTGTTCAAGTTGGATGGTGGTCTATTGGGTTTTATTTCATTTTTCTTTTTAAGCTTCGGTTGACTAAATCTAAAATTCTTTTTTCACGGATTTTCATCAAGCAGTTATTGACTACAGTGATTTTATTTAGTCAGAAGCCAATCCAGCAATTGCCAGAGAGGGATTTCTCGGCCATTGCTTTAGGAATATGAGATTTGACTACTAAATAAGCCTGTACGCCCATATAATATGCGATATAACACGGTGTTTCCAACTACAGGTATCAAGTATTCCCTTACGTGCATGCACGGGATCTCAGTTTTTGGTATCATCCAAACGACTAGACGCCGTTGCTTGTGAGCCCCCCCCCCCCAACCAGCAACACACGGGGGGAAAATCCAGAGGAACTATTTTCACCTAACCTTCTTGTTGGCAAAGCCAGTGCCTTATTCGTCGGGGTTCCATGTTGGGTTACACGCACTTGGGGATGGTCGAGGATATACTAATAAGAAGTGTGTTCCTCGCTCGCCTGTCATTTAATGAACTTGTAATAGAATCTTTCAAAGTTATAAGGACGACAAAGCGTTTACTTCTGGCCCCGAGTTCACGAAGCATTCTCATACTTAAGTTGAGAATTTACTCAAATTTCAATCACTGTTCATGAGAAATATCTTTAATCCAGAAACACACAACTTGGCACACAGTTTCTTATTGATGTATTTGATATATTAAAACAACAAAATTATTATAAAAGGCTATATTTTAGTTAAAATAAGGTGAACATGTTTGAGTAAATTCTCAACTTAAGTGTGAGAATGCTTCGTCAACTCTGGGCCAGATCTTTTTTGTCATTACTGGCCGATCGATTTAAGTGCTTTCACAGATTCCTGTAAAAGTATAATCACCGTACCAAATAGTCTTCAGTACAGTGAACGAAATCATTGGAAGTGTGTCTTTGTAGTTTAAAGTATACAATCATGTAAGTACATTTTTTTTATTTTAAAAGAAAACATTCGCTCAATGAATGTAATGACGTCATTTACAAACTAACATTGAATATACAACCAGTAAATTTACATTATGTTCAAAACCATCTACAATCTCGTTCCCAGAGTCGGCCAAAAATTTTCTGGTTTCGAGATTGAATCATCTGGATATTAGAAAGACACTAGTTGATCAATTTCCATACGAATGGCATTAGAATATTTAGAATGTCATTTGAAGAGTGTGTAAATGTTAACTTTCATGAACATAATAATAGAGACTTTTGGCAAGTGGAAATTTTCTGAACCGTATCCGTATTGTGCAGGTGATACGTTGCGTCAATGTAGTTTTAGAGTTTTGTCAGATTTTCGCGCCAGTTCGTTTGGGAAGGCGAGCTGAGCTTAGTTCTATTACAGCATGATTGCAGTTATCTACCAAGATCAACATCAGTACTAGCCTGCGGGGGGGGGGGGTATAGTCGCTCGACAGTCGCTGTGCTATTTAAAAATTTAAAAAAATAGTGTCGAATCTTATTAAGAATCTTCGATTTCGACTCGACAGCAATTTTTGGTGTCAATATACAATGTATCATTTAAGAAAGTATACCCCTTTTACAGATTTGCAAGGTCCCACCTCAATAAATGTAGCAAGAAGATTAGCCAGCATGCTGACAGACTGGAAAAAAATGAAAAGTCCGCGAAAAGCTCATCAAAAATAATGAATGAATTCCGGTCATTATCATGGTTTAAAATTTTCCGTATAAAACCTGTTCGAAGCGTGCTGCCGTATCTGTGCGCCGTATGACGTATGAGAAATACACACGCATTGATTACGTCACACGCAAAATCGATACGGATACGCGAGAGGGATCAGGAATTTGCGCTTGCCAAAAGTCTCTTATAAATAAATGATTTCATGAGTTATTTTGACCTGTCAAACTGATCCACATTAATTAAATATTCGCTTTGTCGCCATCGCTTTGAAACAGTTTGATCATCTTGATAGGATGAATGGTGAACAAACGTATATTTAAACAAACACTATAAGCTGGATGATCGATAATTTAAAGCCCCAATAACACTCTTGTTGTAACTGAATAATATGTTCCAATCTTTTTTCTGGTCAACAATATGTACTATTTTATAATATTTCAATTAAAAAATGATACAAATTTCATCTTAACACACCTAATTTTAAAAATTTTAAAAATTCAACCACATGCCGTAACATGGTTTGAAAAGCCTTACTAAGCACTTTCAAATGCAACTCGGATTTAAACATATTTTCGAACCCTCTGGACAAGTAAGATAGGTTGTAATGGATAATTTACACAACATGTAGGACTTGTAGTTAGAATAAGGCTAAAATTTTTTCTGGACCTGTCAAGCCAGCAAGAGTGTTATTGTCCCTTTAAGTACTAAATCGACGACTTTAGTCGAATACATGTGAGTAAACTTCGACAATTTTGATAAGTATTCATTCCACTTGACAGAGTAGAGCCACATTACCAAACAGTATAGCCTACTAATGTTTGGTTATGTTCGCCATTTGGGGCAGAGGTTTATTTATCGGTGTACAGAATGGAACAAAAGGCGTTTAAAATTAGAACCGTAGACTGTACAGTAAAAGTTGATTGTTCTATACGTGCTCCCATTCATGTTTTAAATGTGTCTTCTTTATTACTATTTTAGCACATCCAAAGTTTGCCCTACTCGGAAGTGTTAAACCATTCACTACTCCAATTACTTTCGTCACGGGGTCAAAGTTTAAACAATCTGTTTGAATTTCTTCTCCAGCTTCACCACCAACTATCAGGACACCACTGTGGTACGTCACGAGACCATATCGCCGTCTGCTAAAACAAGGAATCTTTTTAACAAGAACGCATTCCATGTCCTCGGTAAATTCTAGTAGGGATCCCTCTGTGCACAAGATGAACAAACGTCTATTAAAGGCGATGCTGCGACTGAGTTTGCAAGGAAATGGGAGGTCCCCGATCAGCATGCATGAGTGAGAACGTGTATCAAAACATTGGATACAAGAAGACTCCGTGTCGTCGGACAACAGTCCACCAAATATGAACACCTTCTCCTTTGACACAACCGAGGACATAGACCGAACAGGTATCACCAAATCCGCGACACTTCGCCACGCTGATGTGGCTATTTGATATTCCTTTATTTCGCCAAGAGTTCGATTGCACTCTTCGCTTATTTTATCATCGTACCCACCCAATATAAAAATGGAGTCCCCAACTGCTACCATAGTATGGCGTCGACGTCCCTGCATCATCGGCGGACATTTTTGCCATTCGTTATATTCTGCACGATATCTTAAGAGATTAGACAATCTCTGGCTACCACCAGAAACGTAAACATCGTTACCGTGGACACAGCAAGCAAATTCTCTGCCCAGTTTGAAGGTGAGTGGTCCTAACTTAAACCATTTTTTATTTCTGATACTATACCCAAGGACATCGGTAACCTTTTCTCCATTTAGCGTGTATCCTCCTAGAACCAATATGATTTCTTCATAAAGGGAATGTTTACGGAACGCAATTCTCGGCGACGTGAACTCGTGACGCCGCGAAGGTAACATATGATAGCTAATAGCCTCCTTTAAAATTTCCTGACAACGTTTATTTTCAGAGACAAATGGCTTGGATTCAACTTCATGAACGAGATATTCAGAACTAACTAACGGCAAACGCAGGACTTCAATTAGCGTTTGGACAAAGACTTTCCTCGTATCGGCATCGGCAGCTAACCATGCAAAGACTGCATCACAAACGATCTCCTCGTTGCTGACTTTAAGATCATCGTGAGTTATCACTGAAAGAATTTCATCGATATCTAAACATTCAAAATCGTCCATTTTGCAAATATTGACAAAATGTTCAAGGACATGCGAGAAACATTTAATCTCTAATGTTTTGCAGCCATGGGCTCTCGCAAGTTTCCACATACCGATACAATTGTCAGTCGTTAAATGGGATATTAGAAACTGTTCACACATCAAGGCCAAACTTGTCATTTGAAAAAGAGAAGACGACTTTAATATCTCTTCTGCGTTCTCGATATTTATGTCACATTTCCCAGAATACATAAACAATAATATGTTTTCGAAGTGTTTGGGTAGGTGGCCTTGAAGAAGAACTCTGTTGTCTTGAGTCTCGCGCATACCAGAAGAAAACATGGCGTCGAAATAAGGGGACATGGCTGCCAGAACAGTCTTGTGACAATGAAAAACCACCGAATTTACGTGAACCTCGATGTCGGTGTGTCTCTGTTCTTGGTATAATCTGTAAATGTTGTCACGTAGCAACAATGCCACATCCGGTATCTTTATCTCCATGGTAATCAACACTATCCGTAGACCCGCTAATTCCTGGAAATGAAACATTAAAAGTTATAACAGTTATTTTTGTAAAAATTTCAGACTTAATCAACATAACCATCATCCGATAAATATATTACAGACTAAAGGTGCCACCGTAGTTACACACTTACGGTACCGAATTCTCAATAATTATGGAATGTCTAAATCTCGGGGTATTTAAATCTGTAGGCACAGCCTTTAAGGTTATACTCTATGATTCAGGGGGGATAACTCCTTTTTTGTCTCTGGGTTAAATCATGAAGTTGTGACTAGAAAACCGAGACTGAGCACATGGTTTTTGAGCAGCCATATTCCCCTTAGCCTGTTGCGTAGGACGCCTTGATTTATCTCCATTTTCTTATCCATATCTTATTGTCAATCGAAGATTGGGAACGTTCAACATATTCGTAAGTTTGATGTGATATTGTCAGTACTCATTTTAATTACATTATATGTCTAAATACAGTCAGTTATGTATCAGCAGTATATTAAAAAACAGTAAGATTTCACTTCATAACACAGTGCATGTGTGATGTGAAAACCTAGGTTCCCTGGCTATGTATTGGCTGGTTCTGCCCCGAACTGGCTCTCCCATTTTATATTATATAGTAATAAGCTTTGCTCTTCTCGTCATATCATGGAATAATTCATAAAAGGCTATAAGTTTAAATACATTTATTCCATTGTGTACATCTACTTATACAAACATTATTGTTGTTTTTGCAGAAACAGTTCTTAAAGGACCTAAGTCCGTAACTCAAAATCCTCGAAAATCTTCGACATTGAAAACACGAATTATTGGTCAATTTAAATCAACATTGATGATGTGATCTTACCTGGAAACGGTAGGCCTCTGATATCCAATATTTAAAACAAGATAAACAGTTTACCATTGGTACACGAATCGTGTACCACAGAGCGTTTCAGCGTCACTTTTAACAAGTGACAAGAAAGAACGAGGCTAGACATATTCAACAACTCCTGTTAAACTATGAGGCCATATCTTATCTGGTGGGCATGCGCAGTAGACTGGAATAACCAGACACTATAATTTCCTCTTTGGTTAAGACTCCTGCCGTATTTCGCTGGACATAACTGATTTGAAATTAGAGTCAAAACGGAAACAATTTAATATAAATCAGTTTATATACAATCAGATTATATTATTATATGCGTTGCGACCCATTAAGGTCTATTTTTAGGTCCGAAATGTTAGCGATTTAGCTCCTTTAACTAGTTCTTAAGTTCTTCGACAGTTCTTCAGTTCTTAATGTTATACATTGTACGCTACAGTAAATCTTGAAGTTTCTACCGTAATACAGTTATTCTTACTACAGTAGAGTTATTTCTTAAGTACTTTATTTACTGCAACTAGTGCAAGTGAAGAAGGACTCGTTTGAATTCCCCCTCCCCAAATGCCCTGTAACTAACGAAGATTGGCGGTTACAAAATCCATGGGACTGACTAGGAATATGGTGTCTTGTGATTCGATGACCCTAAACCCCGAATGTGCCTTACCCACCCGTGTCCAGATTTGCGTGCATATAAAGAGTAACCTGCCACGTCCCTTCCCCATGCATTTCACATGTAACCACAGTAAATAAAATTAACCTTAGGTTGAGTATTGTGTCGAGGTGACTGGCCTCAAACCATTTTCCTTTCCTTCACAGTTAAACACTCGACAGACGAAGAACCAGAAACGCTTTTGTTGTGTTCATTCGGAAGGCACATCAATAAACCTTTTATAAACAAAGACATAAAACTGTTTTTGAAATCGATTATTCTTATCGTGAAGAATAACAATAGGCGCCATTTCCCCACATCAATAATAACATGCTTTAGAAGATACCAGGTTTACAACGATGCGTAAATAATTCAAATAAATAAAAGCTCAGACATAATATAAAGCCATGTCAATTAAACATACTTATATAGTAATAAGTATGGAATATAGTGGGGTTTAACGAAATGGCGTGAAATGGGGTTCTACGACTGGCCTAATGAAGACGGGTGTGGGTTTTAACGTCTCGGTACCAAATTAGTTCAGCCAAAATCAAATTAACATATGAAATGCAGAGGGGGGGGGGGGGGTCCGTACAGTGACGTTACAGGCTATTCTTCTTCATACAAAATTGAAATCATTTCATACATAATTGAAAAATTTATTGTTAATTGAAATTTGACAAACACGGTTCTACTAATCACGCACGGACAAGATAAGCAGGAGTGTTTTTAGTGGGGATGTTGGGGGGGGGGGGTGTTTAAAGGTGTAGACTATGCATATCTTTTTCCGAAACTTACCAAAATTTGGATATCTATATCATATATACCCTTGTTGTCACTTTCCACAATATTTTGGATGCTATTAATTAAAGTCATTGACCCAAAATCTACCCGTGTCGGGGATTAGTAGCAGCGAAACACGGTAAACAATTTATAAGCTACGTCTACACTAGCAATGAATGAATGAAATGGGGTTTAACGTCCTACGCTTAAGCACCGTACCTGGGCTAATTGAAGACGGGCATACGCCACAGTGTGCAATGAGGGAAATTTTGCCCGGGCAGCGGCGCTACGGCCTACTCTTATATCGAATTCCAACTGCCAAGGGATCTTTTACGTGCACTCCAATTTGTACACGGGACCTCGGTTTTTCGTCCCATCCGAACGACTAGGCAGCTGTCCTTGTCAGGCCCTCCTTCTGCATCACTGACAAGGGGAAATCACGCCGGAAAATCGAGATGAACTTTCTCGGCCAATGCAGGGATCGAACACTCAACCTCCAGGCTCATTCGGCAAACCTCGACAGATTCCGGTACTCTCCGTAACCTTCATCTAGACTCGGATGTATGATAGTCATTGATATGTACCTACGACCATACATTTGCGATGCGGCTTATCGACTACCGATTTACTCTAACAGGAAAACGTTCCGCTTTTACAAAAAAGTCCCAAAATCTGGTTAAGCTGCCCACACCCGTTGGTGGAGTCGTCCACACGACTTAGTATAATTTCTGGACACATAATGTATTTGTAAATAGTATAGTTTTTCTGCGTGGTCACCCTTTATCTCGGTAAATAAACAACAAAGTAAAAAAATTCTGGATATTGTAATACGTGTTTTGGAGTCGTCCACACGATGTATTTTTTAATTAGTATAGTTTTTTTCTGCGTGGTCACCCTTTCTCCCGGCAAATAAACAACAAAGTAAATCAATGCCTTGTGGACGACTCCACCAACGGTTGTGGACGACTTCGCTTGTGGACGACTTGACTGGCACCCATCTCCTGGGGGCAACCATGTTTATCCGGGTCCTTTAAAATAGTTCCAAAATGGCGGACTACATCATACAGCCGAGTCAAGATATAGGGCACCGGAATCTGTCGAGGTTTGCCGAATGCCTCCAGGCTAGCGAACCAGCGCCTTATCCACTTAGCCACCGTGATCCCCCAGCATTCACCGTCTACACTAGCAGCATTCACCGTCTACACTAGCCTTTTAAATGCCGGTTTTTTCCTAAAAGCCGGCTTTTTCAATTTCTTAATCGTAAAAGCCGGCTTTTTAAAATCCGGCAATAATTGAGGGATTTTTCAGAATCAAAAGGCCGGCTTTTTAAAAAAAAAAAACGGCAATTTTATGTGTGTAGACGGTAAAAACCGGGTTTTATCGGGTACCCGGATGTCATCCTTCCCAAACTTCCGTATATTCATAATATTAACATTGGCACAAATAACGAAGGTCGGTGCTCACCGTCTTTTACCGTTACAAAACTTCAGTCAGTGTAGACGCTACACTTGAAAAAGCCGGGTTTTTAAAAAGCCGGCTTTTACTAGCCTAGTGTAGACGAAGAAATAAAGTCTAGGAAGTGAACATCAATGTGACGTACAAAGCACTACCAGAGTCCCTCTTAGGCACATCCTCACCAATGGAGAATATATCACGTGCAAGACGTAGAAATATAATTATAAATTCTGTTGTTGTAAATTAGACTAATTCTTAGCAAATAAAATATTTATTGGCGTGGAGAAAGTCATGGTGGTATCTATTGATTTATTGATTAGGGAATTGGGCGAGGATCTAAGATCGCGACCGCGAGCGAATGCTGGAATATGTTAAATAATGAATCAGCCGGGTAACATATTATTATTTTCTTCGCGGTATATTATCGAACAACGTTTTGGGGTTATTGATTTGATTATGTTACGGTTATGATTTTGTGGTTCCCAAATAGAATCTTACCATTTACAACTGATGTGCCCACACCAGCAACGTATCTACTGCTTATTAATGTCTTTTAGCATTTGTGGAAATCTAATAAATCATTTCTTTTCACACGGTCCCCTTCATTAGCCCGTTTGGTGCCAAAATGAAAGACTTTAAACCCTAGTTTACAATGGCAAAATAGACAATTTGATATTGAGTCTTGGTAAAGTACCGTATTGCCTCTAATAAGCGCCGGGTCTCCAAAGAGCGCCGGGCCTCTAATAAGCGCCGGGGGATCAAGGGTAGTTGAGAAAATAAGCGCCGGGTCTCCAATAAGCGCCGGGTCTCCAATAAGCGCCGGGCCTCTAATAGACATTAGATTGCTTTTGATCAAATGCCGTAATTCAAAAGATTCTCCGGCCCAATGTCCATGTTAAATGACGGCTTTACCCTAAATTCAATTTGCTATTAAAGAAATAAGCGCCGGGCCTCCAAAGTGCGCCGGGCCTCTAATAAGCGCCGGGGGGGGGTCAAGGGTAGTTGAGAAAATAAGCGCCGGGCCTCCAATAAGCGCCGGGTCTCTAATAGACATTAGATTGCTTTTGATCAAATGCCGTAATTCAAAAGATTCTCCGGCCCAATGTCCATGTTAAATGACGGCTTTACCCTAAATTCAATTTGCTATTAAAGAAATAAGCGCCGGGCCTCCAAAGAGCGCCGGGCCTCTAATAAGCACCGGGGGGTCAAGGGGTGCTGAAAAATAAGCACCCGGGCGCTTATTAGAGGAAATATGGTATGTTTGTAGTCATACTCCTCGCATTGTTCCGTTTGTTTCAAGCTAATCGGATTTCTCGGGCCATTGCTTCAGAAAATATGGTCTGTAGTGGGTTGGTTGGAGAGACTTCCTGTATTCTCCGTCCACGCGTTAGCAGGCGCGGATCCAGGGGGGGGGGGGGCAGGGGGGCCTGGCGAGACTGGAATTTTTGCTTTTTAATTGATGATATAAACATGATTTTCGCATTGTCTATGCCCAGGCAATGCGTCAAGGCTCTGGGGATCATACCAAATCACTAATGTATGCGGCACTCTAATGATTACCATTAGCTACAATGTATGCCCCCCCCCCCTCAAAAAAATCCTGGATCCGGGCCTGGTTAGGTCATGTTAAACTATTACGTTAACAAGATGACTTTTAATCAGGCTTTAATTACAACCACAATGGTACCTCGTTGGGTTTAATTTAAAACCAATACCTGTATTATAACCACCCGTTATATTATTATAATAACACTCGGTCTTACCTTTAGAAATATCCCTCTTCAAGTCATATCAAAACAGTGCGTTATCACAATGCAATTTGGTAACTTATTCACTATTGCGGAATCTCAGACTGGTGTATGTCTTCCTCATATCCTATGACATCCGATGGTGTTGCTAGGCGATAAACCACCATGGCGGCAAACAATGCGAGTAGAGAGAAGAATTTACCGCTATGATGAACATTCGATTGTTTGATAATACCAGGAATCAATAAGAGGAAACGATATAGTTGCGATTCATTGTAGATGTTAAATTCCTGACAATAAAACAGTAAACAACAGATCAATAGACCAAGTTAATCAATCAATCAATTCATCTCGCAGAGAAATTGAATTCCTGCGCTTAAGCACTTAACCTGGGCTAATTGAAGACGGGCATACGCCATACAGTGGGCTATGAGGGAAATTTTTGCCCGGGCAGCGGCGCTACGGCCTACTCTTATATCGAATTCCAACTGCCAAGGGATCCTTTACGTGCACTCCAATTTGTACACGGGACCTCGGTTTTTCGTTCCATCCGAACGACTAGGCAGCTGTCCTTGTCAGGCCCTCCTTCTGCATCACTGACAAGGGGAAATCACGTCGGAAAATCGAGACGAACCTTCTCGGCCAATGCAGGGATCGAACACTCAACCTCCAGGCTAGCGAACCAGCGCCTTATCCACTTAGCCACCGTGATCCCCCCATAGGGTAATGAGTTAAAACAGGCGCGTGATTTATCATCATCGCCGGCATCCCCTGTGTTAGTCTAAATAACTGCCATCATTAACTAACATTTCAGGAGCCGGTTTCACAAAATTTTAACTAAGATAAAATCCAAATTTAAGTAATTTGATTGGATAATGTTAGATTGATCTTAGTGTTTAGCCAATCAAAATTGAAGTTTCTATTAAAATTTGGATTCTTTTTTTCTTTAGTGATACAGGCCCCAGGCTCCTATATTTTATCTGGTTATAGATGTTTGGTGGGAGGGGGGGGGGGGGGTAACCTTCGTGGTAATAGACTATGTGTTTTAAAATTCGTTATTTTACCCTCTTTTTTAACGTTAAGGTCTGACCCTGAATTCACAAATTATGCTCAGACTTAAAGTTAACGATTTACTCAAAATTATTTTTTAACTAAAATGAAACTTTTTTTTGTTTTAAAGGCTCAATAACACTCTTGTTGTAACTGAATAATATATCCCAATAATATTTTACAATATTCCAATATATTGATGATACAAATTTCATCTTAACACACCGAATTTAAAAAAATTAACTCAATGGTTTGAAAACCTTACGTAAACCTTTTCAAATGTAACTTAGATTTAAAAATATTTTCGAACCCTCTGGACAAGTAAAATAGGATGTAATGGATAATTTACACAACAGGTAGAACCCTTTAAAAACATCTCGTAGTTAGGATAAGGCTATATTTTATGGACCTGTCAAGCCAGCAAGGGTGTTATTGTCCCTTTGATATATCAAATACATCAATAAGAAACTATGTGCAAAGCTTTGTGTTTCTGTGTCACTGATATTTCTCATAAACTGTGATTGAAAATTTAGCAAATTCTTGAGAATGATTTGTGAAACCGGGGCCAGGTGTTGCCACTTGAGCGCACCAACGTCGTCGGCAGTCAAGGCGGCTACAGATCGACCTTGCGACGCGAACTGTCGGCGACTATCGTAGAATGCACTCAGATCGAATTCAGCAATGCTCACCGACCAGTTGCATTCGGTCGTACGATTGAACGCGAGCGCGCTCACATCGACACCGGTACACCGACTTGTGGCGTCCTCACGAATAGATCATGTGACTCGTTCAAAATGGCGCCACACAAAATATGCCTAATTATTCCAAAATCTCTCCATCTAATTAGCGAAACTATTTTGAGAAAGTAATTTAAATTAACTCGAGGGATTCAAATTTTTGTTTATGATTCTATTTGATATGATTTATATTCCTAAATTTTAGATTTATCAACAAAGGCTTTATGTCAACATATTACAAAAACGTCGTAGACAGGCAGCTACAGCAGTCGCGTTAGCCGTTTATCTAGGCTTAGAAGAGAAGCAAAAAAAAAAACGAATTTGGTAGAAGGATTGGCAATCAGGCTTTCTTCTTCTTCGGTCGTCCACGAGGTCGCCATTTTGATTTTTCATTCGCCGCTCTGATTGGCTAAAATTTATAGCGCAGTCGGCAACCGATCGTAGAAACGCACGCATCGACGATGACGAGTCGGCGACTGGTTCCGTCGCGTCGTAGAAGTAGAACATGTTCAACTCCTGCGACTCAGTCGCCGATCGTGAAAAACTGTCGCACGACGGTCGTAGCTAGACTCAGATCGACTAGAATCGGCGACTGAAATCGTGCGACGATCGGCGGCAGTCGCCGGAAAACCAGTCGGCGACCAGTTGAGTCGCGTCGTAAGGTCGATCTGTAGCCGCCTTAACATTTATTGTAAACGCTGTGGATACAATGTTTTTTTTTAATATAAATTCGGCGTGGGATTGTTCTTTTTGTTGAAACGAAGAAGTTTATTGAAGTTCAAAATGCTTCGATCGGTGTAACATTCAGTTTAATTTCAGATAGGAGCGCCTTCTAAACCTCGTGGGTTTCCTCCAGGCACTCCGGTTTCCTCCCACTGCTAAAGACCCCTACGCGCAAGCGAATTTTTGAAATAAAATTAAACCCTATGTTAGTCCCGAAATGACCTCGTTAAACCCCACCTCTCTCTCTTTCTCTCTCTCTCCCTCTCTCTCTCATTTCAATCCTATGAAAGTTTTAAAAAGTTCAACGTACTTCTTTTCTGAACCGATTGGTTATTATACAGCACCTGTTTCAATATTCTACCGTAAATTTTACCATAACTGGCACGAATCAATAAAGTTCCTTTGTTAATAATGTTGCTCCCACTGGGTTGTTGTCAACATATTGATGTTTGCATATAAATTGACTGCTAAGAATGAATAAACAAAAATGAAAACTAAATAAAAATATAGCACGCACCGCAAATCAATTTTCTTAAATCACCAGCAATTTTGGATAGCCGGAATATGGATTTGAAAAAGCTAGGGCCTGTACACACTCCTACAGTTCTGTGGAAGACGCAAAGATATACGTCAAGTATTACATCAATGGCGCGACAAGGCGCCAAGAGGGCATAAGTACCAGCGCCACTAGAAGGCGCACTGTAATGAGAATGGGCAAGGATACCACAAGCAGTCATGCAGAAGCTTCTCTCCTCCATGCGTCAGGGGGATCACGGTGGCTAAGTGGATAAGGCGCTGGTTCGCTAGCCTGGAGGTCGCGTGTTCGATCCCTGCATTGGCCGAGAAAGTTCATCTCGATTTTCCGACGTGATTTCCCCTTGTCAGTGATGCAGAAGGAGGGCCTGACAAGGACAGCTGCCTAGTCGTTCGGATGGGACGAAAAACCGAGGTCCCTTGTACACATTGGAGTGCACGTAAAAGATCCCTTGGCAGTTTGAATTCGATATAAGAGTAGGCCCGGGCAAAATTCCCTCATAGCACACTGTATGGCGTATGCCCGTCTTCAATTAGCTCAGGTTAAGTGCATAACAGTAGGACGTTAAACCCCATTTCATTCATTCATTCATTCCATGTGTCAGATCGGAATGTTGATACATTATCCGACAGGAGCGAACGCTGCCAGCTTCCTGTACTGGTGCTACTTTGAGGAGTCCACATGGGTTAAAAATTGACACTGTACTCTCTGTGTGCCAGACAGCGTAATGTTGGACGGTTACTGACTACCCCTCAAACTTTCGTTGTAAAGTTGTTATTGTCCCTGTCGTATGTTGTTGATTTTCTTATGTTGTTAAGCTGCATTTTGTCTCGATCTCGACAGCACTTCCAGTGAAAGCAGTGTATTCATTGCTATCTCATAATATATATACATATTCTATTTTTTATTGGCTTAAAGTTATTGGTCGAGATGGTAAGGTATTCAATACTGAACTGATGGGAGCGCGGCGGTGGCAATGCATGTTAGGCCATTGCGTGTGCGTGTGTGTGGGGGGGGGAGCAGTAGCGGATTATCATTGAAGCTGATGAGGCTGCAGTCTCAGGCCCAAAGATTTTGTAAAAAAAAATTAAATTTGTCTGATACGATTAAAACGCATAGACAATGAATATTAGGTGGTGGGGTTTAGGCCCAATGGGAACCAGCATAGGCCCTGACCCCAAATTAATTAGGCCCACGCAATTTTAAACAGGCCCTTATAGGCCCGCCAGCAACTGCCGCCTCAGGCCTTGATGGGGCTTAATCCGCCACTGGGGGGGGGGGGCATCAGAGTGAAGAGGGGGGTTTAACGTCCACTCGACACAAACTATGACATTTTGGGACTAACAAATATGGTTCAATTTTCAAAAATTCACTTGCGCGTTGAACAGGGGACCCTACTTCTTGTCACGTACAAACGGAGGATCGAAGCCACGACAGTTGACTCAATGACAGGCCTTTTTATGTAACACCCAACCAAACCTGAAGAAATGAAGATTAGAATCTGTCAATAATAGCGATAACTTCAGGCAAACTAAACCCATAACCACCTTCATTTATCTCTTCAGTGTCTGCCGAAAACATGGGGAACATGGTGATAAAAATACCAATTAAAATTGTCTAGATTCTGACTAAATGTGCGATTATACAGCGATTCTTCTAAACAGTCAATGACAACTTGGTCAACTTCTTCATCAAATTTATTAGCAGCAATGTTTGGCTGTATTAACAGCCATGACAGTTCGTGGATGCTATAAATGCACACAGATCGCACATATTGTCCTACACACCGGTGGTTCCTTGTCCAGGTCCATGTCACAGCTTTGGAAATAAAATTATTCCTTCGTTGCTCAACAAAGCGATAACTCCTTTGCAAAAAATTACCGGGGGCTTCTGGTAAAGACGAAAGTGACGGCCAAATAAGTTCCTCTGGGGCATATATATCTGCTGCCCAACTAATGAACTTTTTCGCGATTTTACTATTTAATGTGAAGTCCACAAAGCCACGAGTGAAACAACCGTACATGCTTCCCTTTCTGATGGTGTTTTTTTTGGCAGAAAGTCGATCAGGAATTGGACTTTTGGCTATATCTGTTCTTAAAAGTAACCCACGTTCAGGAGATCGTTCATAGACAAATTGGAATCTTTTGTAATCTTTCAATGGAAATATATACGATTCAATATCATTGGCTCCTTTTAAGGTTTTTAATATTTTCACTATTTCTAAATTAGTTTTCAGGACATATTCTTGGCCAGCAAAATTAATGTAATATTTCCATTCAGAATTTTCTTCCAGGAGTTTTTTCATACACATCAGATCAGTTTGCATCATATCAATAGACGTGTACATCACGTCCAATCGTTCTTCCAAAACGTACACATTATCAAAACAGGAGCCAATGTTTTTTATAGTCTCGAATATTTCAGGTTTTGCTTTCTTGTCAACGTGAATACAGTACACATTTTGGGGTCGCCATATTGTCCTTAGCAACTGCTCAGCTTGTCGGACACTTTTGTGCATCTTTATAGAAAATGCTACGGGGAAGTCCATTTCTTCATTTGTAACTGGCCATGACGTGTATCCATGAAATTCTTTTAATCTGGAACAGTCTTTACTCAGTAATTCCAAGCTACAGGTTTTCTGAGAAGCGGACACCTTATGCCCTGCAACCCGATTAATATAAGGGACGTCATTAACGAATAACCTCCTGCAGTTTATCTGCTTCTTGGCTACAGTGGAGAACCAGCAGTGTCCATCGTCGCTCTTTGTATTTCGAATGGGAACTTTAGACTTCGTATTCTGTACAACCGCTGCTTCATTTTGAATATTTTGCATACTAATCTGTTTCTCTTGGTTCAATTTACCTATTTCAAGCCTGGCTTTGTCATATTGTTTATTACCGTTCATAAATATTCCCAATAACGAAAGGGATATCAAAATCAAACTAACGTAACGAAACCGATTTCTTCTGATAATTTGCGCTGCAAAGAATAAGGAAAAATTAGTTGATAAAGAACGAAATCCAAACAGAAACGATGGACACAGAGTTAAAGCAAATGCTAAACCTTGGTGTACTGGTTTTTTTTTTAAAAAAGAAATAATTACAGATTTCAATTTGATGTTTTTTTCCTGTATAATTGAAAAGTGAAAAAAAGACGAATGAAGACGACTGTTGGTCCGTTTTCCGGTTATAACTATCATATATATTTTGAAATTGTAAGATTGATAAATATATTATTTAAAGAAAATAAACTTACCTATGAATCTTAACATGATTATTTTAATGATTTGAGCAAACGTGTCCCATCTGTAAACTATAATTATTTAGATTAGAACGCGCGCACGATTTCATTTGTCGCAATAATTAACCAGCTGTGTCAGGATATTAAAGGGACTGTCCCGAATAATCAGAGCTTCAAAAATAAAACTCCGAGACGTATGAAATTTAAACGCCGAACTAAAGAAGAATGGTGTATATACCCTGTCTCAAAATTTCAGCTCAAAATATTGAGTCGTTTGGACGTAGGCGTTAAAACAGCTTGTCCGGACACGTAACCCTTTTAAGATTTCGGGTCAATTCTTTCGTTGGATGACCCGATAATCGATGCCCGATCGTTTAGAGGTCTACACGGTGAATGATCAATGTGCTGTACTTGATTACAAAGGGAAATTTCAGCGACACATTGTTTTTATAAAATAATAGTCTGGTTTTATCAAATCACCGCATAATGAAGTTTAGGACACCGGACTCCATTTCAAGATGAAGACTGATGGGTTTAAGTTGTTTGAAAACGTATCACATATATTGAGTTAGTTGCTCGGCCCTAAGGTAGGGGATCCTAATGGATTTTAACACAAATTTATTCTCAAAAACATTATCGGGATTGACCCTTTAAATCTAACATATGGTTCAATTTTATTTCATTAATTCGTTTGCTCGGACCCGGAGAAAACCCACAAGGTTGAACAGGCCATAGAAATATATCTCTATGAAACAGGCAACCCTACTCCTTGTCACGTACAAGTTCGGGATAGAAGCCAGATCACATGACTAAATTAATGACAGACCCCCAACCACCCTCTGAAGCAATAAAGATCAGAATCTGCCAATAGCCTTTCACAGGTTTGGCGCAATATAGCCCGGTGCAGCTGACATGTCATAAAACAACATTCCATTTTAATTCACAGGTTTCGCAAACACTCTAAACCCGTGACGGTCACCTGCGAACTTAATTCTGGCCCTTTCAAGTAACCAAAAGCTGTAATAATACCCAGTGGTTCCCCTTCATTGTGGGGTTGATGCAAGAAACTACAGCCCTTTTTTTTGGAAAACATTACTTATTACACATATTCAAATTGGGTTTTGACCCCCTCGCCAAACACAGGTAGCATATATACATTACTATTAAAGGTGTATTTTGGCCGACGAAAGCTTATATGTTTATTAAAAGATTTTCCCGGCAACCAGTCTTGGTAGAGCTGTAGGCCCTATCAAGTATAAATGAAATCTGTTGCAAATTCTACACAATAACCTAAAAAGGAACAAAACAAGAAATGGTTCCAGTGATGGCATACCCATTTTGTTTTAACAATCCCTTCGACTTGCTGTATATGTCTTTTAAGTTTCATTCCGTTTGATCACGTAGTAACAGGCTGGTCAAAGATTAACCATGGGTTATGGTCGGCCCTGTGTAGAAAAAAAAGTCTCTTTTCTGTTGATCAGCTACTTTTATTGTGTGTAATAACATGTTAAATAAGTACTGTTTAAACCAACTGCTTTTATCTCATCTTATCTCATCTTTGTTACCTGAAACCCAGTAGCTTTATTGTTACAAGTTAAGTACAAATAGGATTGTTCGTACTTGGTTTTATTTTATTTTTATCACAACATTGAGAAAGAAGGTCAGGGAAAGAGTTAGACTCCTCGAACTGAGAACGACACAGAATGACCATTTGACGAATCACAGTTTAACCAGAGCTGAATAAGTTCACCAATCTCTGCCATCAACAAGGGGAACATGATAATAAAAATACCAGTTGAAATTATCTAGATTCTGACTAAATGTGCGATTATACAGCGAGTCTTCTAAGCAGTCAATTACTACTTGGTCAACTTCTTCGTCAAATTTATTAGCAGCAATGTTTGGCTGTATTAACAGCCATGACAGTTCATGGATGCTATAAATGCACACAGATCGCACATATTGTCCTACACACCGATGTGCCCGTGTCCACTTCCATGTCACAGCTTTCGATATAAAATTGTGATTCACTTGCTTAATGTATTCATAACTGTCTTGTAAAACATTTCCAGGAGCTTCGGGTAAGGATGAAAGTGACGGCCAAATCAATTCTTCTGGGGCGTACATGTCCGCTGCCCAACTAATTAGTTCCTTGGCGATTTCATAATTTAATACAAAATCCACAAACTCCCGGGTGAAAGACCCGTACATGCTCCCCTTTCTTAAAGTCCTTTCTTCAACTGAAAAGCGAGAGGGTATCGGGCTCTTTCGTGTTTCGGTTTTCAGAAGTATGCCCTTTTCGGGTGATCGTTTGTGAACGTATTCAAAACGAATGTAATCCGTAGGCGTATATGGGTACGATTCTATATCATTTGCTCGATTTAGGATTTTCAAAATTTTCACTATTTCCAAGTTGGTTTTCAAAATATATTCTTGGCCAGCAAAATTAATGTAATATTTCCATTCAGAATTTTCTTCCAGGAGTTTTTTCATACACATCAGATCAGTTTGCATCATATCAATAGACGTGTACATCACGTCCAATCGTTCTTCTAAAACGTACACATTATCAAAACAGGAGCCAATGGTTTTTATAGTCTCGAATATTCCAGGTTCTGCTTTCTTATCAACGTGAATACAATACACGTTTTGGGGTCGCCATATTGTTCGCAACAACTGCTCAGTTTGCTCGACGGCTTTGTGCATCTTAATAGCAAATGCTATAGGAAAGTCTTTTTCTTCTTGCGTAATTGGCCACCTGGTATATCCATGAAATTCTTTTAATCGAGAGCAGTTCCTGCCCAGAAAGTCTAAGCTACATGTTTTCGCAGAAGCAGATACCTGATTACTTGATAGTTTTGAAATGTAAGGAATATCATTTACAAATAGGCGTTTACAGTTAATGTGCTTTTCTGCTAGAGTGGAAAACCAACAATTGCCTTCTTCGTCCCATGTATTCCGAATTGGAACTCGCAGTTTCTGGTCATGTTCATTGCTCTCCTCTTCGCTCCGCGCATCGCGAATGGACATTAATGGCTTTTCATTTTGATTAACCGAACCGGTTAATTGTTGATCTTGTTTACTAAATCTCAACGATATTCCCAGCAACAAAATGGTTAACAGAAATAGAACCACATAAGACAGTCGGCTTCGACGGAGAGAGCACGCTGTAAATAAATTTAAAAATATATTGAAAAGGTGATTTTAATTTAAGTCAACGGCGTGTAACGCAGATTAGTGGGTTGAGATGCTTGCTCAAGAACTAAAGCCGCCAAGGGGTCGGTGCCAAACTGTGTGCCACTATGCTGTTTCGGTTGGGGTGGGGGTAAGTAGGCGTGGCTTAATATTGCTAAATTATTTGATTGGTTAAATTTATTAGTAAATCTTGTCAGATGAACTCCGGTGTCATTACATTGCATATTTGCAAACAACACGAATAAAATGTAGAGTGTAGGCCTACATTGTTTTTTTATCATTCGGACCATTCGAAGGATATCTAGAATATACTAGAATTAACTTAAAATACAAATTTCTGATCGTACACATGGGCCTACTTCATAAAAGGTCGTCAAACAAAGAATGTAAACAAAATCACTTACTTAAAAGCCTTCTCATGATTAAGGTGTAGAAATCGACTGCTCACGTGTGAGTGGAATGTACGGATTTCTATAACAATTTTATGGTATTATTAATTGTTTCAACAGCCCATTCTTCTTAGCCGGGGTTTTCTAGCTTGAATTCCAACATATTAAATCACCTGTTTCTTCATCAATATTCAACACGTGCGTTGCCTAGGTATAATAAGTGTAAATATGAATAAAACGTCAATGATTGTGTACTTTACGTTTGAAATCTATAACAGGGATAGTTATAAAAATAATTACTTACGATTTTTTTGGTGTGGGGGGGGGGAGCTATCTGTTATGTTATATTTCAGTAATATGATATACGTTTTATTATTGGCATATATATGTTGCATAATCATTTTACAATATATTTTCATTCGTGCATGTGACAACAATCTTTGTTTCAATCGACCAATCGAAGTCTATAAGTAACAGGCTTTCTAGCAAAAACCTTCAAACCCCCCACCTTACGCAATGTCAAGGTATTAAGCTTATCGTGGAATTCGTAAATAAATCGCTGATAGAAACACTGACACAAATGGCTCGCAACGCACATAATTATACGTAACATGAATGTATGTAATCGGCACATGATTGACATTCAATCGTTTCCGTTTTTACTTTAATTCCAAATCAGTATGTTCGGCGAAATGCCCCAGAAGACTCGAATGGCAATCTCGAGCGTCTGGTTATTCCAGTCTACACCGATAGTATGTTTTGCATTATGCTCTTCCAATAAGACGTGAATCTTGGAATATGTCTAGCCTCATTCTTCAAGTACTTTGTAACAAATGGCGCTGAAACGCATAATTTTGTCTTAGATATTGGATATCAGAAGCCCATCTTATCGCGGTAGTATGTAGATCACAACATAAATGTTGGTTTAAATTGACAAATAATTCGTGTTTAACGTCGAAGACTTTGGATGATATTTTAAGTAATGAACACGCTAAAATCCTTAAAGGCCAAACTTTAGAAGATGCGGGATTCATTAAATGTTATTTTTATATAACACATGATACCAATATTAATACGTTTTTGAACTTGACATTCTTTTGTGTACGGATTTAAATAGAATAAAGATAAAGTGTAGATTGGGATTAGGTTTCTCTTTTAAGCAAAGCCTGTCAAAATAGCTGTAAAGCGGGAATTGTTGGCGACATCGAATTGGCCGCGTATATGTATGATGTATGCCTACTAAATCTGAGTATTGTAGAAAGTATATTTTCCCGGATCCGTCCGCCCGATACAGCAAGTGTAACCAATCAATACAGCATTATGTAAATAGGACGGTCATTATAAACAGTTACAACAGCTTGGACATGGGCCTCTTTGAATATTTAATACAGGGTCAAAATATGAATTAAGTTTTCAGTCACGATAATAATTTGATAGCAAGATTGTTAAACGTATTAAAATGGTATTTCTGTTTTGATGTTATAGATTTCGTGTTTCAGAGTTTGTGTGCGGAGCTTGGGATGGGCAGCGCACAAAACACAATTAAAATAAAAAAACATGGCACTTCAGTAATTAAATTATCTTATTAAAAATAATATTTATCTGGTTCAATATAGTTAAAATACTTGTAACGTACAATTGATACAGTCTAAGACCCCTTACGCAAGTTCAAATAGGCTCAAACGCACAATTGTCAACACATATCATTACAGTTTGGTAATTCTATGACAAATAGTGAAGACTAGACCACTAAAATAGTTACCGAACAGTTTTTCTTTTTGGTAATGCGTTCTTCCTTTTTTATAGCGATGTTTCTTGTAATGACGTATAACGCAAGCCACCGTGACACCTGCCAGTTGAAATTTCGCGTAGCAGTTAGGTTTCATCAAATCATATAATTATGCGGAAAGGCTTCACCTATATTTCAATGGGAATTGATTTATTGTGTGTCAAGACATGTGCAGTTCTGTGTTCGGTCAGTTTATTTGTAAAGTAAGGGAGCTATAGGCCAGTAACCTTTTAGTAGTCATTTGACTAAAAAAAACTTGCGCAAAGGAACTCTGTAGGATGAACCACTACTGCGGCTGGAGTAAGTAAGGCGGGAGACGTTAGTAGTGGAACCATAATTTATAGTTCAATAGGGCTCGTTGTTTAAAGTTAAATAAGGTTTAAGCTTGGTTTATCTGCTGTGTTATTGCGATTTAGGTCTGCAACCAAAATTTCTAGCGTAAAGTCTCGCTACAAGGTGTTCGAAGCTTTGTTAAAACAAACTATACATTTTTGGGAAGCTTGTAACACACAGAACACAAATCTGAGAGATTCGAGCGAAACGTTTCTATTAATTTGAATTAGGGCATCATGAAAATGGCCATAATTGTCAAGTTGAAGTTAATGATGTATACTCACAATTCTGAAGTTGACATAAAATTAAACATGGGCAAAAACACCTGATGCCTTCATCATTGGTAAGGAATATAATATTGGTTATTTTTTAATTTAAACAAAACTTCAGAAAACATAAGGGACAAGGGAACATACGGACTTTTGGAAATCCATTAACGGTACAAGATACACGGAGTTATCTCCCTTTTATGGAAAATATCGATGATTAATAATAACCGAATAAAAACAATTTATTCGATAAACCGAATAAGATTTAAAGGGCTAATTTCGATTTTAATTTGGAGAATAAAACTCCTTAATTATGTGTGGATGGCCCTTAAAATATCTACAATAGGACCGAGCAAGAAACCCAATATACGTGATACGTTTTCAAACAACTTAAACCCGCCAGTCTTTATCTGGAAATGGAGACCGGTGGGCCTTGAGCTGTAACATGCATAAATTCGGACTTTTATTTTATAAAAAATGAAATTTACATTTCGTTAGCAAGTACAGCACATGCAACACGTTTTGTTTTAGCCTCTAAAGGAACGGTAATAGATTATCAGGTCACAGTAAACTTTTTTTGACATCCACGCCCTTGATTATCCCCCCCCCCCCCTAATACAAAATTATTTTAACGAGAGGATTCACATGTACTTTGTAGCTATATTGTAATTCTCCAGTTGTTAGTCGTCACTTTTAATATTCACTAGTATGTATAACGACACGGACTTATTAGCCTACGACAAGATTGGTCGTTATACACGAGGCGACCCCGAAATGGAGAGGCCCCTCATAATGACTCATACGACTTGATAGATAGGGCGCCCAAAACAGCTCGACATGGGGGGTGCCTTATCCCGGAGGGGCGCCCATAATGAGATGATTGATTGGGCGCCACATAATGCCAATATGATTGTTGGGCCGCATAATAGTTCGCCGCGGACCGTCAAGTGTAGGTACATCGGCACCCCCAGAAACCCAATCGGCGCCCCATGCCCCCCCCCCCTCTAACAATTTTGGGCTAGCCACTGGCCTGTAAAAGCTATAGAAAAATGAAACTGAAAGACAATTAGATATTATATGTTTACAGATGCAATATACGTTGGGTTCTTTGGAAGCGATTTCCTAAAAAAAACTTTATTCTGAGATTTAAAATATCCTATTATTAAAAAATGGCGTAATTGATGTCATATAACATACATTTAGCAGTTAAAAAAGGGTCAAGTAGCACCATTTATTCAAAATTTGTTATATCTTTATTTGACCCCCCCTTAAATCCGCCTCTGATGTTCCAGGGTTTGTCCGCCCCCCCCCCTCCAAGTTATGACAAATCCATGCCCTTGATTATATACTGTAGTGTGATATGCAGGATTAAGACTGGTAATTTTTACCGATTTAATGGAGTTTACAAGATAGTCAGATTTTTTTTTCATTTGATTGACCCTAATGGGCTTCCGTACTGTGGTAATTGTAAATATCATACTAGGAAAAGATTCAAAAATTGAATAATTTGTTCTGATCCCATTTGCATACCCAAATAAACTGTATTATTTTTTATTTTTTTAAAAAAAAACAGGACGCGGATACAATATTGTGGCTATTCCCCTTTGTCATAATATAGCTCATGACGTTCAGCTTTTTTTCGATTATTTTGAGTCATGATGACTGCGACTACCACTATAGATTGACGCCATTTTTAGCTTTGGTACGTATCGTATGCTCGTATGCTCGTATGGTACATATAAATAGGGTAGTAATAAATATTGTAATTGATATTGACGTTTTCGAATGTTAAAAATTATCTATTGTCAAATATAGATCTAAACTGTACACAACTGGCGGTTGAATTTGTAGTAACGCAAGGCAACGTGCACTTGTTTACATTTTGTTTTGTCAATTTTGTGTTTTGGACTTGGGAGTTGGAATGGATTCGGATTGTTATTGTAATTGTAATGGCTTGCCGATTGTAATTGAACATTACAATACATGTAGATCTAACACTGTTGTTTTCTAAAATTTACAATGTTTATAATTTTTATAGAATCGATCCAATTTGTTTAAGTATGGCCAAATGTTCTCTGTTAGTGTTAGTCTGTACTACCCGGCACATGAATGAATGAATAAAATTATTAAAATGGCATGGGGTTTAACATTCTACTATTATGCACCTAACCTGGGCTAAAGGAAGACGGGCATATGCCATACAGTGTGCTATGAGGGAAACTTTGCCAGGGCAGCGGCGCTACAGCCTACTCTTATATCGAATTCCAACTGCACTCCAATTAGTAACTATACTTGTTACCTTAAACTGTGTTTAAGGTAACAATTGGTACAGTCCAAGACCCCTTACGCAAGTTCAAATAGGTTCAAACGCACAACTGTCAACACACATCATTACAGTTTGTATTAAAATAAGTAATTATATCACAAATAGTGACGACTGGACCATTAAAATAGTTACCGAACAGTTTTTCTCTGCATAGCGCTGTTTAGGTTGTAGGCCTAATGACGTATTACGCAACTTGCGGCCATGACGGTCGGCCAGTTGAAATTTCGCGTAGGAGACGGGTTTCATCAAATCATATAATTGTGCGATAAGGCCTCACCTTTATTTAAATAAGAATTGATTTATTATATGTTAAGCTACATGCAGTGCTGTTTTGGGCCAGTTTAGTTGTAAATTAAGCGAGCTATAGGCCAGTAAACTTTTTGCAGTCATTTGACTAAAAAACTTGCGCAAAGGAACTCTGTAGGAAAAACCACTACTGCGACTGGAGTAAGACGGAAGACAGCAGTAGTGGAACCATTTCTACACTCCAATGTGTACACGGGACCACAGTGTTTCGTACCATCCGAACGACTAGACAGCTGTCCATGTCAGGCCCTCCTTCTGCATCACTGACAAGGGTAAATCACGCTGGAAAATCGAGATGAACTTTCTCGGCCAATGGATGGGTTCGAACACCCGACCTCCAGGCTAGCGGACCAGCGCCTTATCCACTTAGCCAAATCCCTGAATATGATATGGCTTCTGACAGTGACAGTAGGTTGTTCTTGTTCTTATTAGGCTACCCTACTGTATTTCGATATCGTCATCATCATTTATCTGAATTCCCCCAAAAAACTTCAAACTGGTAGGCCCTATTATAGAGTCTTGAAGTATTTATATTACAGTATCCAGGATAAAGCGGATGGGGTAGATGAAACAGCAAAAAATTGCAGTAAATGGATAAATAATTTTTTTTTAACAAAAAGCATTGCAGTAAATCGATAAATGATTTATTTTTAACAAAAAACTAAATTCAAAGAATTGTACTTTTATCTCATTTTTGATAGTATTGGCTGATTATTTTACAGAAATATGTGTTAGTATTGTGTGATCAAGGGAGATAATAAAAATGGTGAGACATTGACTAATCAGCATTATTAGCTGAAATAATAATTGACTATCACATTTGCAGTATTCCTTTTGCAAGTTTCTCGCGAATTATCACATGTTGTTTTAAGAAATTGGTGGATGCACAGGCTCCAACACGTAGTCTAAACAGGCTCTTGCAAGTAGACATGGTTTCCTCTTGTCAGTGATGCGGGAGAAAGGGCCTGACAAGACAGCTGTCTAGTCATTCGGATGGGACAAAAAACAAGATCCTTTGTACACATTGGCGTGCACATAAAAGATCCCTTGGCCGTGGCAGTTGATATTCGATATAATTAAGCCATAGCCCGGGCAAACTTTCCCTCACATCAAACTGTATGGCGTTGGCCGGTCTTCATTATCCAGATTAGGAGAACAACAGTAGGAAATATTCTATGATGTTGGCTTTCTTGCAGGCTAAACCATTGAATATCTTGCCTATCGTACTACTGGTGAATTTAAAATAATGGGTTTAAATGCCATTGTCTATTCAACCAACTCAAGATTATTCTTCAACAGGACAAGTATGGTACCGTAATCATAAACATGAAAATTCAGTTTCTTTCTCAGGCCAAAACAGATTTCTAACAATTTTCTATTTATTATATTTTCAGATCTTGTATGGTATTGTACTGGTAATGTTAATGAATAAAGTCTAAGGAATTGATTGACAATAAAAGATTTATTAATTAATAAGATTATAGACAAACATTTACGATGTCTTACAGAAGAGATAATGAGTCATTTCGTAGAGGATCGTATAGAGGTAGGGGTAATTACAATAACAGCGAGAGTTTAAAAATCACAATTTCTAGTGAACAAGAAAGAAGGGGAAGACAGCATAATTATAATAACAAAAGACATGATGACCGTCCTGATAAATGGCAGGGTGATCGGGACCGCAAACAATATTCAGAATGGAAAGGTCGTGATGGTGGGGACAGAGATAATAGTCGAAGGAGTCGCGTTGACGATTATAAAGGAAACAGTTATAATGATAATTGGAGTAATCAAGGGGATCGTGGGAGTTATAAAAAGAGCGATAATTATAGAGAGTACACTGACATCCGACCCAAGCGCAAGTATTCTTCTGAGCGGGAATTCCCCAGCAATTATCAGAATGATTACAAAAGGAATGATGACTACAACAGTTCATCTCGAGATGACCCTTATCCTAAACGTCAACATTTTGAACCTAGAGGTGGAGGATTTAGAGGAAGGGGAGGATTTAGAGGAAGAGGGTTTGCATTCAGAGGTCGACCTTTAGAACACAATTTTCGAGAGAGATTTGATAATCGTGGAGAAGGGTTTAGAGAGCGTCGTATGAATGAGATAAGAGAACAGAGGGGACGTCGTTATCGTTCAAAAAGTAGGAGTCCGCATAGACCTTCTGATTCCCGTCGAAAAGATGGATCCTCAAGTAGACACAGGTCTAGAGATGCTGATAAACGTAACATTTCAGATTTCATTTCAAATATAAGGAATTCCACAAGTCCAAATGCTCCAACTGAGAGAAAAGAGCACATAGCTTCCAAAGAAGAAGAAGAAATCGAAACTCAAGTTATTGATGAGAAATTATTTGAAAAAATGACCATTGATCAAAGAGATTTTATTGCTAGCAAAGCTCTAGGTATCCTCGTTAAAAAGCCTGAATTCAGATGTAAGCTCAGCGAGTTAGAGTATGATTTAATGGATATTAAACTGATGTTTGTATCATCCGAGCTATTCTTGGAGTTTCTACAGAGTTTTGTTGATGATGATAATGTATTTGAGATCATTGAACCTGATCCTGATTCTTTACCTCCTAAAGATGAGGATGAAGATGAAGAAAAGAATGGTAAAGCAGATAAATCAGAACAGGATAAACCAGAAAAGGTTAAAATTAAAACCGAAAAAGATGCAGAGGATCAAGAAAAGAATGATAATGACGATAACGTTGAGGAAAAAAATGATCAAGATGATGAAATGATGGATAAAGAGGACCTAACACATCTTGAAAATATTATTGTTGTGGCTCGACCCAAGTTGACTCTCTGTCTTAAATATAATACCAATATTCGCTCCTGTCGATTCAAATGTAATGCTCTTCATATTTGCAAGTAAGTTTTCCCACGTTCATATTCGTCAAATCTCTCACCCAAAAATACTTACACTGCCATAAATGAAAATTTTACGGTTGTTAGATACAGGTAGTTCGATCCAATTTCGGTTGGATTAAAATACAGATCTATATTTTGTTTTTTTATACTTGTGATGGCCTACAGTACATGAAGGTCTGAACAGTTGTAGTGGAATGTCACGTCAGCTGTCATACGCGCGACTTTTGACCTTATGACATCAGACATTGATTTATCAATTAGCGATAGTGCTTCTAGGGGTTTACCAAAAGTTCTGTGCACTTACGCCAAAAACTTGGCATAGCAGACTGTTTCATTGGCTAATCCTCATCAAGAACGCGGGTTATATAACTTCAGCTATGAATTTTGAATAGTTTTATATGTTCTGAATTCAAAAAATAGCCACTCCTTGTCCTTGTACATTTTTCATATTCAATTCCTGTAGGACATTCAATTTTTTGTCTGTAAAATGTAATATTCCTCATAGTTACATAGGTGTTTAAGTAATATGATACATTGTAGAATAAAAGTGTACCAACCTGTAGGCTACCTGCTTCAAATTCACGCCAGTAACATATACCTCAAAATTATGTGTCTGTTTTTACTTACACGGCAGATAACAAGAGCAATGTTTGTGATTTCGAAATTTTGTTTGTCTTATATTTATGTATGTTTTGTTGATTGGCAACCCATATTAGAATATTTTGTTATGTGTGTATGATGGTATTTTTCAGGTTTCATCTGTTGGCTAAATGTAATGCACCCGATGGTAGAGTATGTATTTTTACACACAGTGTAAATTCAACTCACAATCAAGAAGCTTTGAGACACAATCTACTCCATACATTCTCTTTTGATGCCGTCAAAGCACTGCTTACAAACTTTGAGTTCCGAACACATTCAACATTACCGCCAATATGTTGGTATTATAATGTGAACAAGGGTTGTAATAAATGGGCAGCTGAAAATTGTCACTTCATACATTTGTGTCAGTCATTACTGGATGGTAAGAAGAGGTAAGTACACAAAAAAAAACATATTGTTTTGTGCAGATTACAAACATTTTTTATACGCCCACATTTTCATGTGGACGTATTATGTCGTCGCCCCTGTCCGTCTGTCCGTCCACAATTGTTTGTGGACCCTCTATAGGTCACATTTCTTGTCCGATTTTGACGAAACTTGAAATATGGCTTTATCACCAAAAGATCTCGGCTGCTTTCGATATTGGCATGTATCGGATCGAAACTTCATGGATTATGGCCCCTGATTGTATGAAAAATCACAATTTTAGCTTGTGGACCCTATAGAGGTCACAAGTTTGAGCCGATTTTGATGAAACTTGACGTGCATGTTTATAACCCAAAGATCTTGGTTCCCTTCGATATTTGCGCATATCAGAACGTAATTTCATGAATTATGGCTCCTGATTGTCTGAAAAATCACCTATTTTAGCTTGTGGTCCCTCTGGAGGTGACAATTATTATCCGATTTGAAAAATCATTTGATTATATCACTGTTACACCCTAAGGCAGGTTGAGTTCAAATTTCGGGAAAATCGGACCAAAATTGCCATACAAAATGGCCGCGGTTTGTACGCGAATACTGTTAAAAAATGGTATATCAAGGTTGTGGACCCTGTAAAGGTCACAATTTTAATTCGATTTTGATGAAACTTGAAATGCATGGTTGTAACCCAAAGATCTTGGTTTCTTTCGATATCAGCACATATCGGCTTGTGACTTCCTGAATTATGGCCCCTGATTTTACGCAAAATCGCCTATGGTCCCTCTGGAGGTCACGATTAATAACCAATTTAAAAAAAACGTTTGACTCTATCACCATTACACCCTACGGAAGGTTGAGTTCCAAATTTCTAGAATATTGATCATAATTGCCAGACAAAATGGCCGCCGTTTGGACGCCAACAGTGTAAAAATATGGCATATTAAAGTTGTGGGCCCTGTAGAGGTCACAATTGTAATTCGATTTTAATGAAACTTGAAATGCATGTTTATAACCTAAAGATCTTGATTCTTTCGATATTTGCGCATATCAAATTGTAACTAAATGAATTATGGCCTTTGATTGTAGGAAAAATCACTTTCGGTATTGCTTGTCCTCTATCCATCTCTCGAAAATGTGGGCGTATCCTGCCTGGCAGTGCCAGCTTACTATCTTTATTCAAATCCTGAAACCACACTTATACCCTAAAAGTTCTGGTCCCTGTTTCATGAAATAAAGATAAAATCCAAATTTTAGTAGATACTTCAATTTTGATTGGCTAAGCACTAAAATCAAACTAATATTATCCAATCAAATTACTAAAATTTCGTGAAACAGGCACCTGGCTTTATTTATTTGTTCTTGGTTTACCTGTCAAGTAAATGTGTAGTCATTTAGATGGAATAGAAAACTAGGGGTACACTACACATTCATTGACTGTTTAAGGCTCTGAACTATTTCCTGGATTACAAATTGAAAAATCCTTTAAAGTTGATTAGGAACTGTAAACCAAGTTATCTCCCATGGCGTAATAATATTTGGTAAATCTGAGTAATTCACTAGGTTCTGTTTCTTGTCAACAAATTGGAGACTGGTGGTTAATAGAAAAGTCTTAATGCAGTTATCTCCCTTTGAACACCATCGCTCAGATGATCAACCACATTTTCTTTTGTAACAGACATATTTCCAAATGCAATCCCTGCAATAAAAACTACATGAATTGGACATAAGCCTTCTTTGCTTGTCTCCCTGGTAATTGAATTGTAAAAACTCATTCTCAATCTCTAATTAACAGCCTTGAGATCTACTTGCATCCTTTCAATGCACGCACAATTTATTGGTAATGTTTTGTTCTCGTCCATTTTCATTCGTGTTTTTCCATTTATTGTAATTACTGTACTCTAAAGATCAGAGGTTGTTAAAAAAAATTTGAGGCCGCAGATTTCTTTGTTCCACTAGATTAACCTTGTCAGAATATATATTTTTGTTGTATATTTTTTGGTTGTTATATTTTCTAGCTGTCCCGATGGTGATAAATGTAAATTGAATCATGATTTAAAAAAGAATAGTGAATCTTTAATGAAATATGGCATGTGGTCACCAGAATATAGATTAGAAGATATCATGAAAATTATAAGTGATACTTATCTAACGTAAGTATAGATTTCATGCTTTAATATAGTATTTAGTTATGTTTTGGTGGTGTAACTTTACTATAAAGGGAAAGTCAAGGCGGCTAAGTTGGTAAGGCACTGGCTTCTTAATCTAGAGGTAGCGTGTTCGATCCCTGCAAGTTCATTGGGAGTTTCCGACATGGTTTCCCCTTGTCAGTGGTGCAGGATCGGAGGGCCTGACAAGAATGTGTTGCATACATTTGTGAGTTTGAATTCATTCAGATTCAGACTCAAGTTGACTGTAAATTGTTGACGAGAATCATTGTGAGGTTAAGCCTTATTTTCATGAGGCGGAGTTAACATTTTTATACGCCCACATAGAAATGTGTATATTGCCGTCGCCTCCGTCCGTCCGTCTGTCTGTCCATACGTCCATCGTCCACAATTTCTTGTGAACGCTCTAGGGGCTAAAATTTAAGACCATGAGACAAAGAAGCGTAGGGATTTTCACCGATATCTGATAATTACTGCCAGAGTTATTGCCCTTGATCACTTTGAAAAATCTTGTGAATGTCTAGAGGCTAAAGGTAATATCCGATTGAATTTAAATTTATACACAGTGTTAATGGTCAAGAGACGAAGAAGCCTAGGGATTATCAGCGATATCCGATTAGAGTTATGGCCCTTGATCACTTTGAAAAATCTTGTGAACGCTCTAGAGGCTAAAGGTAATATTCGATTGACTTTAAATTTATACACAGTGTTTAGGGTCATGAGATGAAGAAGCCTATTGATTTTCAGCGATTTCCGATAATTTTTGATCACTTCAAAAAATCTTGTGGACGCTCCAGAGGCTAAAGTTAATAACTGATTGACTTTAAATTTATACACAGTGTTGAGGGTCATGAAACAAAGAAGCCTAGGGATTTTCAGCGACTCTCAATAATTACTGTTAGAGTTATGGCCCTTGATCACTTCAAAAAATCTTGTGGATGCTCTAAGAGGTTAAAGTTAAATATCCGATTGACTTGAAATTTATACACAGTATTGAAGGTCATGAGACGAAGAAGCCTATATATTTTCAGAATAGTAAGTGTTTCGTATACTAAACGTTAGCATGGAGGAGAACTTTATCAAAGCCAAACAAATTCGAATGATTTTCTGATAATTACATAATGAGTTGTTACTTGTTATATGATTTTAGTGTATTATAAATGTTTCATTACTGAAAAAAGCTAAATATGCGACAACTCTTGTTGACTATGTGGACGATTTAGCTGCTGTGGGCGTATGTTTCGTTTCCTGGCAACCTATCTTTCTATATTCTGTCGATGTAATTTTTTCAATCATAATGGTGTTGAAACAGCTTGCAAAATATTATAAAGAACAATTTTGCACTCTAGGAATTGACATCACAACTTTAATTGGTCTTAGTACTATTGTAGATCAGTTGAGCAAGATATTTTTCAGTGACTTGTGTATGATGAATGATGATTTGTTGTTTCTAATGTTGTTTTATATTCTCCAGGTGCGATACATACGCCAACAGAAAACCGGAACGGGAAAGAGACTCGTCTTATGAACGAGAACAGAAAGACTATTACAGTAAGAGAGGCATTCCCAAACCAAAATGGCAACTGTATATTCCGAGTGAAGAAATGTGGATGGATATGGCGGAACACAACCACCATAGATTAGAGAGTAAACATAGAGCAATGTCAAGAGCCACAGCTGAATATGAAGAAGAATTAGAAGCCATGTAATTATAATTTTATTTCTCGGTCAAGGTCCGTAAACAGGGCTGTAGAATCTACACTCCCCTTTTTGAGCAGTTATTATCAAAATCTTGTCCAATGTTTTTATATGCTCACATGTACATACTGTATTTTTGAAGCATCGGACTAAGGATGAAGCCTATTACCATACTTTATGGGGTACAAGTCAATTCTGAGTATAAGTCGAATTATCATATTTTACTGTTTTTCCGAGTAGAATTCAAATTGTCATATTTTGCTCCTTTTCCAACCTCCAACCATATATCAGTTGAAATGGTGTTTTAGACGACTTTTTTATCGAGATGCAGGAGTTTTTTTTTCTAGATAGGTGGGTGGATGGCTGAATGGGTTTACACCGTGCATGCTGTATCATAAAGCCTGTCAGTCAACTGGCGTGGTTGTAAGTTACAAGAGGTAGGGTCGCCTGTCAAACCTTGTGGGTTTTCTCCAGGTCCTCCGGTTTCCTCTCACTGCTAAAGACCCCTTATGTGCAAGCGAATTATTGAAATAAAATTAAAACCATATGTTAGTCCTGACCTAGTTTGTATGGAGTGGACATTAAACCCGATTTCTCTCTCTCTTTATTCTAGTCTAATACTGTGCCAATGTACGCCACAAAAGTGTCCCATAATATAAGTTAATGTCCCGCTTGTATGTGACAAGGAGAAGGGTTGCATGTACAACCTCATTGGTTTTCTCCAGTTTCATCCCACTGCTAAAGACCCCTATGCGCTAATGAATTATTGAAAAAAAATTGAACCAAATTATGTTAGTCCCGAAATCACCTAGTTTATGTTGAGTGGACGTTAAATCCTATTTCTCTTCCCAATTTCCTTTCACATGTAGGGTAGTGGGAGTGGCCTGGGGTAGAGTCAGTTGTTAATTAAAATTCAAAGTCCTGCATGTCATATTTACAATTATTCTAAAAAGCAATATTTTTAAACCTTTTCTTTTTAAAACTAGCTTTTTTTCTTTGAGTGGCCATAACAAGGATAAATCATATTGAAACTTTGAATTGTTTTGGTTATTAGAAATCGCTGATCGATATTGGAGCAAACATTTTCTCTATATTTAATAGGAAACAGTATGATGTAAGAGATCTGCTTGGTAAAGGTAAAAAGGATGTTCCAGAAATAAGCAACAAGGTTCTTCGACGATTGCTTCCCGAGGAATCCGAGGATAAGAAAGAAGATAAGACGGAGAAAAAGAAAGATGAAAAGAAAGATGAAAAATCATCCGAATCACCAGAAAAATCTGAAGAAACGTCAGATGTACCAGAAAAAGAGACAGAAGCAGAAGAAACAAAAACTGAAGTTGATATAAAAGAGGAGGAGGGGCAAGAGATAAAAACAGAGGCAGAGTAGCGAACACTGGTTTGTTTTTCATCATCGTTTAAAAAAAAATCATCATTGAAGATAAATTTTAACGTAAAAGAGGAGCAAGAGATAAAAACAGAGACAGAGTGGCAAACACCAGTTTGTTTTTCATCATCGTTTAAAAAACGTTTCACCCGAGAATCATCATTGAATATAAATCTTAACATAATAAGATTTTTAGGAATACATGTACATTGGAATAAATACGTCGGATGAATGAATGATTTAAAAGTATATTTGAAGAATTCTAAAATAATGGAATTGGAGAAAACAGAGCAAGGATTCACCAAGTTATATTGATTTAGAAACTCATTGAATATTATCAAGGATGTGATTATACAGAGCTATAAGATAGTTCAGTGCGTTTGGGGCAAACTCTTTATAGGCATTATTCAGGCACAGTGACAATCTATAATAATCACAGTTATTATATTGATTGTGGATCAGTCAGATATTTGGAGCTAGTGTTTAAAGATTAATTTTACAGAAAACCATCAACTCTTTAAATGGTATTATCGTTTTAAGATTTATTAATGAATTCGTATCGACACATCTTAACCAAACTGGCTTTGGAGTCAGTGTTTAAAAATTGATAATAATGATTTCTATTCGATTTGTACAAGATATTTCCAGTATATTTAAAGAAGATAGGAATTTGATTCTACATGTTTGAAGGTTGATATTTTTTGAATGGAATAACGTTAAAACCACATGTACAAAACTGATGAAAACCCACCTAACATTAGATGTTAATTGTTTAAGATTTTATTAGCCTATGCCAGGAGAAATACAAAACAGAGCAAACAATACAGAGATACAGTATTATCAACATATAATTTGATAGGCCATGATAGGTTTTGGTGAGTTGAAAGTCTACTTGAATATTGGTGGAGTTAAAATACACATGTAACATACCTGAAGATCTTCAATATACAATTTACGAAAGAAGATTTATTTTGATGAAAGCCAATGATTTAATACAAATGATCTGTAGTAGTCCACTCAATGTATGTCAAACAGAATGTGTTGTCTATATGTTAGAAGTGGTATTAGATGTTGTAGAAAGAGTAAGCATATCACTACTTATATCTAATTTGGAGGGATAGTTTGGACTTGAATTTAATGATTGTAAACAAATTGGTGGAAAATTACCACAGGTTGTATCAAGTAAAAGTGTACTATGGGTTTACACATGGGTTTAATATGAAACTTTTAAATAAAAAAAAGACATGGAAAGAAAAAAAAAGATTAAATAAATACCATCAAATGTGACTTCGATATTATTTAATCGGGAATGAATTGCTTGGAAATACAGACTGAATCGAAATAGACTACATGTACATTGAGTAGAAGACAATGAATATATACCGGTATTATAAATCAACAATTTATTTCTTGGAAGCTATTTTAAGATTTGGTCTGATCTCTACATGTAATGAAAGCAGTAAAATATTATAGTTAGATTTATTATTACCTAAATATAAAATTTATCAGCTACTAAGAGTTAAAGTAAAAGTAGAGAGTAAGAGGTGTTCTTGATTTCATTGATTTCATTTCTAATTCTTTGTGAAAAATGATTCATATTCTTTTCTTTTTTTTAAAAAAACAGCAAATATTTGAAGAAATGTCTCAACAACTTATGTAGATTAAATGAATGTTTAAAAGCCTTAAGAATAATAGGCATATCAAGAAAATGCAGCATTGGAATTAGTCATTGTAAATTATTTACTTGATACTACAAAATTTTGAAAAATCAAGAGTCCAATTTCTTTATGAAAATTATAAATGTCAAGAAATAGTTGAATGTAATATTTTGATTGAATATGCCTTAAAATATTTCTAGGCTTATATCGGGTTAATGAATTTGGATTGAAAGAATAAGAGCATACTGTATCATCATTGTATAATCTTAAAATTAAATTGTGGTAAGAAAACGGACCAATTACATCTACCATACTTATAGTTAAAGATAAACTTATTTTAAAGACTCTACCAGATGTGATGACATAAGGCTTATCAATGATAGAAGTCATTAAGAGCATTATCAAGACAAACCACCTTCTGTTAATTCTTCAAGAAACCAAAATGAATTATCATTTCAAGACGCTGTAAACAGCAAAAAAGATGGGAGATTATTGTAGGAACCAAGAAAATGGTAGCCACATATTTATACTGAAGAAAGTGATATGTTTGAAGATATAAAACAACCAGAATGAATATCGGTAAAACCAAAAATACCAATACAGTTATCTTTGATTTAAATTTCACCATCTCCATCAACCAGGGACGAGTTTAATTATAAATCAAATGTATTTGGAAAACTAGAATGTGTGAATTTATACTAAGAACAAAAGAATCAACTAATATTTCAGGATATCTTGACTACAATTAGGAATACATCTTTCATCATGTACAGAGAAACATGGAAATTTACGTAACAAAGATTCACGTTAAATACTTTTAGGTATTTTAAAGCCCCCGAACACTGTGCCTGAAATTGCTGGAATTGCGATATATAGAGTATAGACATTACTACAGTGTTTTGTCAGTGCTGTGCTCCTACCAGATTATTGATCTCTTAAAACTATTCAGTAATAATGTGCTCTCGTGAATTTGTTCCATATTAATTATGGAAGAACATCCTCTGAAAATTATGTGTTTGCGGTCCTGAACTTAATGAACTTTTATGTTGTCTACCCCCGTGACTCCACATGAACAATTGAATATTGTATATGTTGTCATGTACAGTAATGAATCTTTTGATACCCTTACTTATAATAGTTTTTGCATGTATGAAGAATAGACTCTCTCAATATCCATCTCATGTTGTTGTAATAACCTCTGTGTTAGTCTACAAATTCTGTACAGTCAGCTTGTAGGTTTTATTTTACAATACCATTTAGATAATCTACAATGATCATGATTTCTAAGTTTTACAATATCATTTAGATAAACGACAATGATCATGATTTCTAGGTCTTACAATACCATTTAGATAAACGACAATGATCATGATTTCTAAGTTTTACAATACCATTTAGATAAACGACAATGATCATGATTTCTAAGTTTTACAATACCATTTAGATAAACGACAATGATCATGATTTCTAGGTCTTACAATACCATTTATATAAACGACTGATCATGCTTTCTAGGTTTTAAACATAGATGTTGATACTTTGATCTAGTAATTTACTTATAACCATCTACTTCATCATTGTGTACAATTTTACAGATTTTTATATGTTGTAGTATATTGTTGTTGGATGTCCATATGTTTATATTTCTGTCAGTCAACGATTCTTGTAATCTCTCAAGTTTTACAGGTCAGAGTTTTTGAATTTTTGCTATCCAAATTTGCTGTAATTCATTTTGTCTTTCCTTAAAAGACAATATTGGTGTCAGTCATTATCACATATGTGATAGAAATGGTTAAACACATTCCAAATATAATTTTAACTTAGAGATTATTGCTATGATAGATGCGTAATACAGGTGTCATGAATCGGAATTGATGAACGCAAAAGGAAAATACGAGTTGTCCGTCTATACAGCTTTTGGCCCTAGAAGGAAATTTTAGTGCGCAGAAATTCGTCCTTCGTCCTTGTATCTGTTATCACTCGTCAATTCAGTCATTTATATAGAGGGGTAACTTGTGTTTTCCATTGGAATTTGTCACTTCTGATTCATGACACCTGTATTACTCATCTATCGTAGCAAAGACCTCTGTGTTTAACCAGTTCTATCAGTGATAATGACTGACACCAATATTGTCTTTTAACCAAGAAGAACCCAATCCTGAACCAAAAGTTTGTCAAAGAGTTACTACTCCTTGTAAAAACTCTGCCGGTCAGAGATTTTGAGATTTTTTCGGTTATACACTGGCTGCGAGTGTTCGACTCCTTGAGGGGGGTTCCTATTGAAATTCAGGGTTGTGCTATATTTTGCAGAATAACTGCAATTGTCATTGAAATTTTGGAAATGCTTTTATAGATCTCATGTAAGATGTTTTCAGATTTGTTTGGTTAGTCCTAAGCCTGAAACTCACTCTCAGAGTCTCACGACCATTCGCAATGTTACTGCCACGGTCACAGAAAACTTGAATTCAATGTTTTAGGGGTTTTGTTTTCGATCTTGTCAGCGTTTTCCAAAAAAGGCCATCCACCGAAATACTACTGGTAGGTGTATATTGGGTACCTGGTAAGATTGTGTTTATTTTCACCTGCCTTTTGAAGACAACAGGGGGTTATTAAAATAGGCCCGTCCTTCTGTTTGCCCCTCCGTCCATCCATCATACTTTTTGGTACACAAATGACTGTCATCCTATTTTAGCTAGAATGTTCAGACTTGGTGTAGGTGTTTATTAGGTCAATGCCTTGATGGAGTTCGAAGGTTAAGCTGATTTAAGCAATTTGATTGGTTGATGCTTGGGACACGATAACTTTGGTTCTAATTAAGTGAGAGTGATGAAACTTGGTGTATAGCTTCGGAACATCAATACCTTGAGTAAATTCGATAATGAGCAATTTCTGCTCGTATAGTTTCATTACATCAACACCTTGAGTAAGTTCGATAATAAGCATTCTCTGCTCAGGGTTAGCAAAGTGATAAGCAGTTTGATTGGTTGAGACTTTGGAAATCAATATCTCTCCGAATTGAGGTAAAGTGTTAAAACTTGGTGTATGCATTCATTAGGTAAATACAAAGATGAGCGATTTGATTGGTTGATCCTTTGGGACACGATAACATTGGTTGAAATTAAGTGAGAGTGATGACGCTTGATTGGTCAAGACTTTGGAGCTCAACAACTTAGATTCTAATTTTGTGTGCGGTTTCATTACACCTATATCTTATCAAAGTTCAATGCTGAGCATTCTTCCGGGCTGAGTATTTTGTACACGGTGAACAGTCCATATTATGCTGATTACACTATTTTTTCCAGATTACACTATTTTGCCTATACCGTTTTTTAGGACTTCGAATTTTGTCTAATGGTTTGGATTGTTCTTACTTGGTTTTATTTCACTGCTAAGACAAACAGAGACTTCAATCTGACCACTATCTCTAATGTAAGCAGAGATAAACAATTTGACTTTGGAACTTTGATTCTAATTGGGTGAGAGCGATTATAGATTCATTGTGTCAATACCTTGACGAAATTTGATAATGAGAATTTTCGGTTAAGGCGGCTGAGTGTAGCGATAAGCAATTTGATTGGTAAAGACTTTGGAACATAACATTTACTAACAAACATGTAATTCATATTTAAAAAAAAATACCCTTTGATTTCTTTTATTAATACATCAGGGGTATTTAAAAAAAAAAATATGAATTACATGTTTGATAGTTAATATTATATCATTTAGCATTACTTATGGGGAAAAAAAAGATTAAACATTTTGAAAAATGTGAAGAAAAAAACAATTGTCAGGTGTAACATTGCGTTCCTGTTCCCATGCACCCGTGGGTAGAATGTTTAGACTTGATGTAGTTGTTTTTTAGGTGAATGTCTTGACCGAGTTCAATAATTAATATTTTCTGCTAAAGCTACGCAGAGCTAAGCAATTTTATTGGTCGATGTTTTGGGACAAGATAATTTTGATTGTAACTGACGGAGAGAGATAAGACTTAGGTAGGCCTACTTCAAAACCATGACTGAGTTTAGTTGTGATCATTTTATGCTTCGACTATATGTATAGATAATCAGTTTGGTTGCTCGATACTTGTGAACACAGATAAATGTGTAATTCATTTATATATGTGTCATCTATTTATTTTGGGATTTTCGCCAGGGGACATAAGCCTCACTGTTGGCTTGGTTTATTTGTATAGTGCTTGTCAATATTAATTGTGTTAAATAGCATGGAATCGCATTGAATCGCCCCCCCCCCCCAAGAAGAAAACCAATAAAAATCCACATACGATTTGTTTTTGGTTTTTTGTTTAAAATAGATGTCCACGTGGATATTTCATTTCCTTTAGTTAAAGGGGAATTATGGAATAATAGATACAATGCTAGTAGTAATGACTATAATAGATAATGTAAAGGAAATATGCTGAATATTTCAGTCAAATTGCTCCACTCGAAAAGGGGGTGGGGGGCTGAATGGTTAGCGTGCGCGCGCTGTGTCATAAAGCCTGTCATGGTGTCAACTGCCGTGGTTCGAATCCCTGGATGTGCGTGGCAAGGAGTAGTGTCCCTCGTCCAGCCACGTGGGTTTTTTTCCGGGACACCCCCCCTGCTAAAGACCCAAAAAGCGCAAGCGAATTATTGAAATAAAATTAAACCATGTTAGTCCAGAAATGACATAGTATTCCATAACCAGGGGGCTGATATAGACATTTAATGAAATTTGGTACTGTTCATAAGTATGGTGCATACAAGTATTTTAACAATCATGTAAAGATAACGTAAATACTACTAGTATATTAAAGATACATTATTGGAGAAAAGATAAAGAGCTGGCAGTTCGCACTATAATACATGTAGTTAAAAACTAGATAATGTAAAAGCAATTCGCTAAAAATTTCAGTCAAAATGATCAACTATGAACCGAGAATTAAGCGATTAAAATTTTGACCTAGCCTCGATCATCATTACTAAAGTCGGTACGATAAAAAAAAACATAGCCTCAATTATCTATTTTATGATAAAATCACGAATGAAAGTTGAGCAGCAAATGGGATCATAATTCAGTAAATATCACAGGCTAGCGATGACATCGAGAGTTGATTACAGTCTGGATAAGTTAATTAATGTCTAATTAATAATAATTTAGATAACATTTCATTCCAAAAAAAAAGACCTGCAAGGCAGATTTAGCTCTTGCATAATGTATGTTTAATGCTTTAATAAAGATTCCCCAAGAGTCAAAAAAGTTACAGTGTCGGGTTATTTTTACCTGATCTACAAATCGTCTACGCAATGATTGAATGACAAGGCTTGATGTGCACAGACTAAAACGTTTGTAGCCGGTGCATCTGAGGTTTTTCATCTTGCTTCATAGTCGTAATACGAGCCATGAATTGATTATGGCACGTTAAGTAGAAATACCTTCCCCAAATCCCCAATATCTTATACATCATGGTAATAATTAGTCTACCATTCGCTAACTTCCAACATAGTAAGCGAAGTGCCATAGTTATCAAAATTAGGATTGCAGGCAACAATATTCTAGTTTCCCAAGGCCACGGGCATATATTGTTGTATTCTTACGAAACCATGTTACGAGTTTTAACCCGTTGGACATCACAACCCAGCATACATTCACTCCGTTGTCCATTGTCGCTTATTAATCCGCGAATTTGGTATATTTTAAATTTTGATATCAGGAGTGTGTTGAAATAGTAATGATCGAAATCATTCGCACGATCTGTGCCAAGGGCCAAATTTGAGAAAGGCCTCAGGCCTAATTTGCTACCCTTGTAAAATGACGTGATTATTATTATTATTACTATTATTATATTCGACAACGTAAGGGCGGTCTTCTTGATACACGTGTAATGCACACATGTCGTTGACCTGCAGTTCCTCAAAATCTTTGCTCAACGAGACTCTCACGGCAGTTAATTTCTTGCAATCAATGCTGTCGAGGTAGTAATTATTGGGCCAATATCATTATCAAAATAATCACCAATTGATGTTGTTTTCCTGCGGATTAGATATCAAACTATTATCTGAACGGCCGAATGGTTTACGTGACAAGGAGTACGGTTGCCTGTCCAACCTCTAGGGTTTTCTCCAGGTCCTCCGGTTCCCTCCCGATGTCGTCTTCCATTAGCCGAGGTAAGGTGCATAATAGTAGGACGTTAAACCCCATTTCATTCATTCATTCCCTTCTAGTGCTAAACCATATGTAAGTCCCTAAATGACTTAGTTTGTGTCCAGTCTCTCTCTCTCTCTCTCTCTCTCTCTCTCTATTATCTGAACAATACGTGAATGGAGAGCTACACTTGAGTTGTCCAATGGATATGGCAATGGGCACTGGCTCACTAACTAGGGTTCCCCTTTTAACCATTGTGCAGAACGGGTGTTGGAGAATACCTTTGATATCGGAAGCACGTTAAAGGTCCCCTGGCAGTTGGATATTGAAGAAAGAGTAAGCAAATATTCGCTCATAGCACACTGCAAGCCGTATGTCCGTCTTCATTGAACTAAGATTAAAGTCCCAATACCACTCTTGTTGTAACTGAATAATATGCCCCAATCATTATTCTGGTCAACAAATTGTACTATTTAACATTATTCCAATTAATTGATGATACAAATTTCATCTTAACACACCTAATTTAAATAAAATGGAAAAATTCAACTACATGGTAACAACATGGTTTGAAAAGCTTTACGTAAACACTTTCAAATGCAACTCGGATTTAATTTTTTAAACATATTTTCGAACCCTCTGGACAAGTAAAATAGGATGTAATGGATAATGTACACAATAGGTAGAACTCTTTAAGATCTAGTAGTTAGAATAAGGCTTTTTTTCTGGACCTGTCAAGCCAGCAAGAGTGGTATTCAGGGGCGGACTGGGCCCCCGAAGAGGGCCCTGTGCGGGGTAACTGAAGGGGCCCTTTAAAGACAAACACAGCGAACAACCGCGGAGGGCGAAGCCCGTTGTCCCGAGCGCCGAAGGCGCGATTTTTTTGAGGGGGGCTCTCCTCCCAGAATTTTTTTGAATTCGCCAGCCGGACACCCGTTTTCCAAGCATAAGGGGATCTATTTTGGAAAAAATAAAACTCCATTTTGGCGAGGAATTTTTCTGGGATAGTATCGTTTTCCAAGCATATGGGGGTCAATTCTGGAAAAAGTAAATCTGCCGAATTTCAAAAGCAAATACTTAAATAAAATTACTTAATAAATTAATAAAATTACTTAAAAGTAATACTGTCGGCCAGTGATTATAAACAAGACTTCGACATATATATCAACCTACATATTCCTGAAGCAACGGCCCGAGAAATCCCTCTCTGGCCATTGCTGGATTCGCTTCGGATTCTTGACATTAAGTAAATGTGTCTATTCTTCTCGTTCAATCAAATCTACTACTTACGTACAGTAACATGACATTCCGTCGTTTAATCTTGGGTCTTCCTTAATATTTTGGACAAAGATTTAAGTTATTAAAAACGTTAAAAGTCTGTTCGTTACCATACCGTAGTGTTTACTTTACGTCAATACCGATAGCCTCGTTTGTCACGCAATTAGTTTTGCTGCAATATCCTGCTATGCGCTGGTTAATATAGCATAAAAAAAACGTGCACCCATGACGTAACGTTACGTAAACACAGTTGTCCTAATTAAACGTCTTGTTTTAAAGGTAATACCTTTGTAACGAATTCAGTGATTGGTCAGTAATAGGACCACTGGCCAGTCATAATTAGTGACAATAATACCCACTCAGTCCAGCAGGGAGTAGTCAGATTAGCTCTAATCAAACGGAACACTGCGAGGAGGATGATCAACCTATGGTGAATTTATATTATGGATAACAGACTACTGTATTTATATTAAACTGGTAAACGTACAAATTACTAAATAAGTAGTTTAAACTTACAAGTATTACATTGGGATGCAGCTATATAAAGAAGGCTCTAGGAAGCGTAGGGCCGTAGTCACAGTACGACAGTGGTCATAGAAACTTTACTTTTACCACTTGTCAATAAAATTGTCAAATTTGGTAAAGGTAACAAAATAATGATCCCGGGCCGGCCATGACATGATGACCACAAATCATGACAGGTGCATGTGGGCCCTCTGACTACACTGGGCACTATACTTGGACCAAGAGCCTTATATAAGGCTCTGCTTGGACCCCTTCAGCTGATGGGCCCTCTAAATCAGCTAAACTTCAACATTCTTGTCTTGACCTACTAATTAATTTATTAGACTTCCCTGTATTTTTGGGTACTTTGGCCACCTGGCAAGTAGGGGCCCCTTCGACCCAGTCCAGGCCTGCATATACATATATGGTAGGGGCCTTTTCCATAATAGAGGGCAGGCCAGAATAGAGGCCAACTTACCGATGCCAAGTGGGCCCCTACTCTTGACTGTGGGCCCCCAATTTTGACAAAAATAAATCACTATTTTTACTGAATTTTGATGAATTTTTAAGCCAAAATTGGGCCCCTCTGGAGGAAAACGGGGCCCCTTGGCCACATGTAGACTACTGAAATGTAGAATAGGGCACAGCTTATGTCAAATATGGGACCCAAGTGGAGGGAAATTGTAGGACAAAGCTAGCTGACATGGGGATGGGGGGCCCCAAGTTTAGGCAACTGGGGCCCTAAAGCCTTGTCACAGAAATCATAGGGGTTGCACCCCCCCCCCCCCTTGACACTCTTTTAAACTCTTTATGTTCACTTTTACATTAACATATTTTTTCATCTTGTTTTATTTTTTTTTGGAAGTGCACAGGCGGGCCAGTCCGCCCCTGGTGGTATTCTCCATTTAATTAGACCCATCGGAGCGCTAAAGTTAAACGTCGAACCTTAATTAATTTTAATATTCAAATATTTTATGAAAATTGACAAACTATGTGAAATGAGGGTAGACTACAGACCATGATCTTATAAATAAACAGCAGTAAATTCCTTGTAAACAAAGCTAGAAAATCGTTCAGTCTTCTGTAAGGTTAGGTCCAGATCGCCAAGATATGATGAGTTAAGTGGTAAATTATACGTTAAGTGTATCTATTACATAGATAAGCTATAAGGTTTAAAGTGGTCTACACAGAACTGCAAACAGAGATCCGTCTACTTCATAGCCTACTCCCGAATGGCCGCCATATCCAAAAATTAGTATATTATGGTTTTCTACTGCGCTTCTACCCCGTTTCACATCTGATACAAACACACAGACTAAATAAACCTGTCCAATTTCATTAAATGAAAGCAAAATAAATACTTCTAAAAATTCTCGAAGTTTACTTCGTGTTTTCGAATAAAATCGTCGATTTAGGACTTAAAATGTCGGTCAACTAGCTTAGTGTCTGTAGACACGTATCCTAAATTTGGTATTCACAGAATATATAACATTTAACTCGGCCATAGGCATTGACGTGGGGCTGTAACGGCATGCTATGTTCTATGAGGGAGTTTTTGGCCGGACAGCTGCGTTTCATCTAAGTCAAAATGACAAGGATTATTTTGCGTGTACGACGACGAGTACACGTGTATCGAACCCGACATGCCTTGTTATTGAGGCAGCACAATACTTACTGAGCCATCGTGGCTATACTTCGTGGCGGATTAATTTGGCAGATTAAAGGTCTACAGTTTTAGAAATTATTTGACATGAACTTTAAGATTGTAAAGGAAGAATCAGGCGTGTGGAGCTTTCAAACTGAATGGGTGTGGTCTGTATTGTTCCTTTCAAGCCGATTATAGTTGGATTAACGCCTGCAAAGATGTAATAATAAACGTTAAACCGCAGATCCATCGCACCCCTCCCTCACTCCAACTGATAAAAAGGAAACTACATGATATAATAAAATATAGCTTAATTGCTGGCTTTATTATTATTGGGGAGTTGGATGGTCGAACGGTAAAGCACGTGTGCGCTGTATCATAAAGCCCGACATTGAGTCAACTGGCGTTGTTTCGAATCCCCGGTTGTACGTGACAAGGAGAAGGGTCGCCTGTCCAACCTCGTGGGTTTTCTCTGGATCATCCGGTTTCCTACCACTCCTTAAGACACCTACGCGCCAGCGAATTATTATATTAAAATTAAACCATATGTTAGTCCCGAAATGACCTAGTTTGTGTTGAATTGACGTTAAACCCCATTTCTCTCTCTCTCTTTTTAATATAATATAATTTATGTGTTGACTCTTAATAAATACATCATAAGGTCTGTCATTGAGTTAACTGGCGTGGTATCAATTCCCCGGTTGCACGTGACACGGAATAGGGTCGCCTGTCCAACCCCGTGGGTTTCCTTCCACTGCTAAAGGAATAATTGAAATACAATTGAACCATATGTTAGTCCTGAAACGATCCAGTTTGTCTTAATTGGACGCTTCGCCCTTCTCTCCCCTCCTCTCTCTCTCTCTCTTCTCTCTCTCATAGAATATTGTACACGAGGTCTACAAGAACTGTAATACGATCCTTACTATATACTCTTGATTAAACCTAGTGAAGGTATTTACTATTAACAAATTCCTAATATTAGCAAGAAACCATATACTGATAAGGTAGACACTCTCAAGTGAATATTATTACATCTGCATTTATACGCAGAAAAGCATAGCACTATGTAATTGAAAGCAATCATGGGTGTTCTTGTCTAGTTTTTTTTCTCTTCTTCCTGGCATTCTTTAATAACTCCCTTATTGGACGAATCCATTTTACATAAACTCATATTGCAATAATATTATACGTTAAAAAAAATCATTGTGTAAGAGATTGCCGTTCTTGCTGTAATAGTTTAAAGCAGATGATGAAAAATTGATATATTGAACATTTCAGTCAAATTATCCTATTCTGAGTCAAGTTATTAGTGTTTGAAGTTTTCACGATATAGCCCCGAAGTACAATTGTTACGGAAGTAAACAGTACACAGAGTCTCGATTATCAATTTAAAAATAAATTCTTGCTTTAATCCATTCAAAATTTCGACCATCCGAAATCTAGGGAGTTGAAAATGGGCTTTTCATGGGCATAAATGTCATATTTAATATTGATATATAACATTTAAATCAAAAAGAAAGACCCCCACCCATATAGACAGATTTGGCTCCCATATAATGTATCTTTAAATAAAGTAAATTTAAAAAAGAAACACTTTGAGACCGAATTGTACAATATCTCAGTCCCGAAATGACCTGGTTTAAATCGAATGGACGTTAAACAAAGTCTCACCACTGACACCTCTGTTTTATTTTTCAATATTTTATGCCCCCCCCCCCGTTCGTTCGCAACCCCAACCGCTGCTTCTTGGTGACTTTCTGAAACAAGATGGTATTGTTCATTACCAGTTGGTGGATGTATCTTGTGTGTATTTTGGGTCACAGGGAAATCTCGAGAAACCATCCCTTTAAATCAGTTATGGCATCGCTTGATTTTGTGATTATTGTTACTCGTGTATATTTATTCAAGCCGTATCGCATTATGCACATCAGTAACCGCCAACAATATTTACAGATTCTTTGGAAACTGGATCTTGGCTCAGAGAATTTTGTTATTAAGCAAATATTAGAAACTAGGTTTACCAATCCCATTAATAAGCCTTCATTCAACAAATGTGGGCGTATAAAGCCGTCATCCTAGAGGTCAGTCAGTCGGCCCGTGTAGCATGTGGTCACGAGAGGACGAATACTATCGATAATTAACGTGCAGAGTTATCCCTCTTTTTTCGAAAACTTAGTGAACGCGATAGAAGCTATAATTTTGATTTCTTTTTTTAAAAATTTGGTTCGAAACATTGTGGTCATTATAAGAAGGTGAACCATAATTTAGTATTCCGCGACCTTCCATTCCGGAGCTACTCCCACGTCCGAAAACCGTTTGATCGGGAAGGAGACTGCAGATTTAAAGGATATATTTGGAAATTAGAGGATGAAGATTTGTTGTGAATCACTGGAGTCATGATATCCAGTGTTTCTCGACCTTCGTTCCCGAGTTCTAAGAGTCTTAAAGGATCCTTATGAAATTTGGTCAAGTCGGAAAAGTTACCTTTTTCTCATACAAAGCTGCTGTATGGGGTATGGGAGTATTAACTTTTGCGTGAATATCTAATTAGGCAATTTGTAATATGACAAGTTTGACATTCGGCGACAAAGTATTGATTGTCGCTCAGAAATCGTACACCAACCGCTGTGTATTATGGTGTAGCGATATTATCTTATTATGAACAATCAGCGCAAGCTAAAATATCTGTGATCTGGAGACATTCCATGAATCGCCGGCCGTAGGCTTTGACAGCATCGCTGGTTTCAACAAAGACCACTGCTTCGTCAATCCCCGTGTCGGCTGATGATCTTGTAAGAACACACCTGCGCAGATATCAAAATTATCACAGAAATCTTAGAATTTCGAGCGTATTTCTAATAATTGGCAACTAACCGGAAGTGAAGGAACTTATTATTTATTGTAACACATTTACAAAGCTAATCTATTTGATGAAAAGTTTACATTACAGGTTTACATGGCGTGACAGATTTATGCATACAGAAACCTAGATTTTCACGGGTTGCCATGGTAACTAAGAGGCATTTTAGTCTCTCACTAATTTCCAATTAATAAGTATATGTCATGTCTTCTTAAGCACCAAAGAAATTCGATCACTATATTTTCCCTTTTCTCGTCAATTTCTCGTCGGTCTAAATTGGTCAGGAGCCTATAAATCTATTTAATTTTTACGTTCGCATGTCCGGTATTCGTGCCGCAAAATCCCCCGATCAAAAAATAATTTGGGATGTATTACATTGTAGTTCAGTGCGAGGAGTAAACATATTTCAGTGAAGAAGAAATACAGATGGTTTAGCATAAATATACTAGTAATGGGTGGGGGTGGGCAAAGTATGTCAAGCCTTTCTACCGGAAACAAATACCTTGCGTATTAGCGTATGTGGGGTGGGATGGGGTGGGGCTGGGTGAACTTCCGGCGCAGGTGTGACAGGCGCAAATTAACTATTAATTAATAGTTACCCTCTGCCCACCCCCTATACTTGCTTTAATTTTACAATTCACCAACATTCAGTTAAACATGACTTGTTGTGTTTGGGCACCAAAAGTGTCCTTGCCCCTGAGTCATAGGCGTACGGGATCGATGGTTGTTGGGGGAGGGGAGAACTTGAAATGCCCCCCCTCCCCCCCCCCAAAAAAAAAAAAAAAATTCGGGTTACAGACGGTAGCTCCGGTCGCCTACGAGAAGGAGTCTACCCACCCTCAAAAATATGGCACAAAATAGAGTGTCCCCAGACCAAATGTTTTAATCCATAGACAATTCAGTAAAAATTAATGGTATTAAGTTAACCGAAAAGTGAAATTTGTGTTTTATAAGATTCGGTCGGGTGCAAGCTGTTTCGTAACCTTGCTGTTTCGTACTTAGGTCTTTCGTACCTCGTTTCGTACCTCAGATTGATTCGTACATTAGAATCGATTCGTACCTTGTCCTACGTGTTGTTCAAATAAAGTTGAAACAGGATTCGTACCTTTTCCTACAGTTCCAGAGTTCCAGTCGGAAGATTCTATTTCCCTTCCAGAGTTCAAGTCATTAGTTCCAAATTCCAGTCGGAAGATTCTATTTACCTTCCTTTCCTCCCTTCAGTTCCAGAGTTCCAGTCGGAAGATTCTATTTACCTTCCTTTCCTCCCTTCAGTTCCAGAGTTCCAGTCATTAGTTCCAGAGTTCTAGTCATTAGTTCCAGAGTTCCAGTCGGGAGATTCCATTTTCCTAGTTTTCCCTTCAGTTCCAGAGTTCCAGTCAACAGATCCAGAGTTCCAGTCATCACTTCCAGAGTTCCAGTCGGAAGATCCTATTACCCTTGCTTTCCCTTCAGTTCCTACAAAGTATCAACCCTCTTATACAGGATCCCATCAAGAGGACTCTCAACCAGCCAGATCGATTGTACCCTACAGTGATTCCCGTTCTGAGTCTGATCAACCAATTGTCAGACTACAGCTTTTCAACGACACAGACTCTGACCAGCCCATTGTTAGACCAAGACCACCACCTAGAGTTATAAATTACTCAGCTTCAGACCACGCATCACACCATGGCCCCAACAACACTTTTGACATAAGCAATAGATCGTTCTTAATCCCAGTACTAGTCCACGAATAATCCATATCCGACAGCAGTGTTGAAGACCCTATGGAGGGCATTGATCCTGACGCCCCAACGACGTACATAATTTTAGATCAAGGCACCAAACGCGAAAAATATAAACTCTTCTCGAGTGATGGATTTTCCTTTACTGTTAAACGACAGAAGGACGACAAGGCCTGGTGGTGATGTAGTGTAAGAGGCAAACTCAATCGGTGTCCGGCATCAGTAAACCAAGTAGGTGACCAGTTTACTCCCGGTAGACTAGCACATAACCATTCGTCAGCATCGGGTCAGATTGTTGCAGCAACGATTTCTTTACAAGTCAAGACACAGGCTTTACTTCCAGACAATGCATTCACAAGATCCTCTGACATTGTTAAAACTATTTTAACCAACAATCCACCAAATGTAGATTTACCCGAGGCTAGTCGTCCCGTAATTGGTAACCTGAAAAGGCAATGCAACCGACAACGCCAGAAAGATCGCCCAGCAGATCCTAAAGACCTCGAATTCGAGTTAGCAGATTATTATTTACCCCAAGACTTTCTTCAAGCCGATATTAAAAAAAACATGGTCAAAGCTACTAACCAACAACTGCAGTTGCTTTCGAAGTCGAAGTGTTGGTATATGGACGGCACATTCAAAATTAACGAAAGCACCGTTCCAGCAACTTTTTACAATGAACTGTTTTATCACCAGTGGAGTAGAAACAGAGCAGCTGCCACTCCTCGCCAGGTCGACTACAAACAATAATATGCTACGTAGAAAAGAATTGGATCAACATCAGGACATGGCCCATCGCAAGCTGGTGCGTGTTTATGCAGTCCATAAGAACCAACAACGACGTGGAGGGTTGGCACAACGATCTTTACACCCAAGCAGTTATTGCCAATCCTCCATTTTACTTGCCATGTAGATTGCTACATAAAGAAGCGTCGATATTGCCATTACAAATCAAGCTTGTGTCAGAAGTAAAATTAAAAAGATACCAACGTATTCGTACCCGATTTACGCATGGTCGTATTTATAGTCTATGGGAGCAATACTCACAGAACCTTATATCAGCCAGTTCCCTTTTAAGAAGATGCGCATTTGTTTACGGCCCCACTGCTGCTCCTGTATAGAATAAAGCACAGCATAAAAGAATATAATCAAAAAAAAAAAAAAATCATTGTCGATAGAATAGAAGAAAATAATTAAAAAAACCAAACAACTTTAACTCCGCCAACGCCGGTCCCAAGCCCGGGTGAAAAAGGAGGAGGGATAAGCTTAAGTGCATTGTAAAAGTTTAAATTAACGAAGGTACGAAACAGCTCATGGGTTAGTTTAAGTACATGTTAAAGTTGAAATTACTGGAGGTACGAAACAGCTCACGTGAGGTACGAATGAACTAGGTACGAAACAGCCAGGTTACGAAACAGCTGACATCCATTCGGTCACTTTATATAGCTAACAAGATCTAATAATAGTTTTTGTTTTCACTTTACCCTTCTACCCGAAATGTCAGATTGTCCGATAATTAGGAAGGCAGCTTCCCCCTCCCCCCTGCACACTGGCTCGTACGCCTAAAACTTGTCTATTGGGCACTGAAGAAGATCAGGCCTAGTTTGATTATTGTATTGAATGACTACGCGTTAATCCCCAACCCTTTAAACAACCTTCCATTTCAGGTTAATGATTGACATTATTACCCGTTGTCTATTGTTTAAGGACGTTGACATAGCTAACACTTATACTTACTATTACTTGACTTTAGTTGTTTTATGTATTCATGCGGGCCACGGGGCTGTTTCCAAGATATGGAGGCCAGAAAGTCCAATTGGCGGCCATCTTGGATTTATGCTAATTATGAAAAACGCTACAGGGTTTCAGCGGACAATTTTGAGTTGTGAGTCCTTTAGACATTCCTTTACTAGATTCAAGTGGAATAAATTCTTTTGCAATTTGTTCTCGTATTTTTTTATTTCTCTCCGTCTAGCAAGGGGGCTAAATATTTCGCTAGCAATAATGCTTTCTTAGGAGCATTCTTAGCAGACCCTATCCCCAGTGCCTCCCAAAAAAAATCCGTAGCTCCACCACATTTTCTGAGCTGGCTACGGGCCCGTAGTTGTTCATCGTGAAGACTATCATTCAAATGCTGTCCAATTTCATTGTGGTACTCTCTTTCCCCTACTTTCATAATGTCGTATAGTAGTAATCGGCGACCTACTATGTCGTGTTTTCTGAAAAACAATTGTCTTATCCATATCTCCAACGGTATATTCAGACAGCTACCTTGTGCAGAAGTAGGCCGACAACTGATCCGAACATAAAATCCTATCATGGGTGAAATTTCGGTCCGGGGGTTTGCAGAAAACGTTATTTTAGATGTCAGTGGAGCAGGACGTTCGAGGTGCCGGGTGCACCATTCACAGCACGGTAGAGATCCCCTGACAGTTGAACATCGAAATAATAGTAGGCCATAGCGTCAATTTCATAGCACAGTACATTCGGTACACCAGTGTTCTTTAGCCTGGCCGGTCCTGAAATACTAGACCCCCATTTCAACATCAGGAAACAAATCCTATTTGAAAAGTATCACCAGTGTTTCGAATCAGAGTAATGGGTTGGCTCCCGTGCTGACGAGTCGCCAATATTGTAAAAGTTGAGTCTCTAAGGCCCGTGTTCCATGTACCCTTCTTATTCGTCGGCGATAACACGCACGAACTTAGTAGGAAACTCAGTCTAAAAATGGTTCCGTTCCGTTCAGCATTTACGAAAATAAGACGAATTGAAATTTCATCAATTTATGTAACAGGGTGTCTTTATCTTTATTTGCCATGAACCCAATTGATGTTGTTAAATCAGATTAAATCAAAGCCGGGTTATTATCTAATGTTGGTACATGTATTTAGATTTTGTCAGGAGGTAGAAGACGAAATTTATTTGATAACAAATTGAAAAAAAGAAAAGAACTGTTCAGATTGTTTTCATTTCGTGAACCAATTTTTTTACAAATTGAATGATTTTTAACAATTTAAAATACTGATGATGTATGAAAATGTAGAAATTTTAAATGGTTTAGTAGCTTTTGTATACAATTCGTTATGTCTTTGTAAAGTTGTGTATCTTTGTCTATGTGTGTATCCTTTGTTTGTTTCATGTATATTGCTATTATTTCTATTTGTATATGCACAGAACCTTGTGCGTTTTTTATGCAAATAAAGTTTCTTCTTCTTCGATTGATTTTATTGTGTGGTTTAACGAAATGAGGTCAAAACTACGTGAAGATAATAATCAAATCTTCAAAGCCCATTAGCCAAGCTGTCAATGATAACAAATAGTTGGGAACAGGAAGACAAGTAATAAATACGTGGGTTGCATGTTTCATACTCACACGTGTACAATTTATGGAGAGTTCCGTTTAGGGTTATTGCAGATTTCCCCATCACAGCCGACACGTTCCAGTCAGGATGCGATGCCGTATCGTTTAGCCATTACTGGTCCCCATCTGTCCAAATACGTCTTGGAATTGGTCTAGATGATATTTTAGAGATTTAAATATTTGCATAAACCTCTGTTTTTGTTTTAAACGATTCTTAGTCCGGTTCTATTTCTTTTGATCACAAATTAGCGGTAAAATATTGGAGTACTACAAGGATCGCCCTTGTGTCCATATTATATGTTTTAATATAGTGTATTGTATGATGATGACAAACACATGTACACACATGTAATATCTGAAATAATGGATAGATGGTTAAACTACAAAACAAAACCGCCATGCATATTTTCATATAGAGCAATTTCAGATTTTATTTTTGAACTGAATTTAATTATCATTCTGTAATGCAAAATGAAATATTGATGTTTACAAATTTCGAAATTTATTCTCGTCCTCTCCCGATTATGATGTGTTTAAAAGAACAGGGAAAGTGAGAGTTCTTCTTTGTATTTACAATCAATTGGCTGAGAAAGTTTCTCGTATTTTCCGGCGTGGTTTCCCCTTGGTATTTGAGGGTCTGGCAAGAAATCTAGTAATGGATGAGAAACCCAAGGTTCTGTTTGCATATAAAATAACCTTTGACAGTTGGAATTGGAAACAAGAACAGCTGTCCAGTCAACATTTCCCCTAGCACACTACATGGTGTATGGGGTTATGGCAAAAACTTTGCCCAAACAAAATTAAAAACGGCTTATGTAATAAGCCTTGCACTTCTTCTTTCGCCAAGATGGAGCAAAAGGTAGGACGTGTTACCCCATTTCATCTACAATCCATAATACTATCTTAATAATGTAAACGACAACGCAATTGTATATTTTACATTGTTTATAGTTACATTGTATGTTTAGTCCACAAACATATACAATATTATTCCCAAAACGACGCCATCTTCAAGATAATCTTTACCAGAAAAAAAAGTTCTTGAGTATACGTTGTTTATCGTTCTTTCATTATACATGTATAAATATCTAGGCAACCTTATGAGAAGAAGAACTCTAATTACTTTCCCATATGCAACCCTATCCTACAACACAAGCTACCGGGAATTTCTCTTGACCATTATGATAATTAAGCGTGGGGCGTTATGGCCCCCATCCATCACCGTTAATTTAATTAACACGTTGTAGTACACATGCCCTTTAATGTATATCTTACTATACCCATAGTCCACTCTACTTATTTACTTTAGACGAGTTTATTTGCTTTTAAAACGAGGGGTGAGGGTTCACTTTATGTTTACTTAAAGTAAAGTTCGATAATTTGATCATCAAGTTCCTTCTTTTCTCGTATATTTCGTTCACCAGGATCTGGCTCAGTGGAAGGTATATAAAAAGACTACGTCATTAACCGAGCTTTTAGATTAGGCGTCCTTATTTTCTTTTCTACTCACACTGTTAGTAATTAGAGATATTTAATACGTTGACTTTCTGTTTAGAGTGTAAGGTAACACCCCACACTCAAAATAATGGTTGAGTCCAATTCTTGAAGACTTTTCTGTCGTGCTATACAAGCGGTGTTCTTGGCAAGTCGCTTCTGTTCCCGGTAAGGTGTCGGTACTCTAACAGCGAGGTGTGAACGCACGCAGACAGTATTCCACGGTTCCACTAAAAATATTTAAAATCTTTCAAAATGTCGGATGATCTGCGTGGTAAGTTAGCTCTATTCAATTTATTTCTACTAACTTGGCTTAACGCCGCTTTTACAAAAATAGAAGGAAACTTGAAATATTTGGATCTTCAACGGCACCGGCCGGCACTACTTAAATTACGCCATTTTCGCGGGACATCTTACCGTATTATTTTATTTTACCTATGACTATGACCAGGTACAGTCTCATCTTTTTGAACGATATGTTTAAATTGTACAATTTATGCTTAAACGCATAAAAAGGGCGTCTTACATTATTTTAACTACCGGAATTTGCATAAATTAATAAATGCACAGCAAGCGAGACAAGTTTGGGTAGTTTAGTGTTCATGGATAATTAAAGAAAATTTATACTTAAAGCGCGAAGTAGATAAATTTTTGCGTTTCGTAGTCATATTCTTGTTTAGCGCATTTTTTTATGAGGATATGTTGTATTCGTTACAATGCACATTTTTATTTCGAACTAATTTTATTTAACATATTAAAAAACTATTATAACATTAATTTTGGACTGGCAAATCAGCAATATTAGTTTTGCGGTGTTGTCAAGGATAACGTTAACGAAGAGGCGCTTCAATAAAAAAAAAAACCAACTGAATAAGTATATATCAATGGAAGAAAAATATCTATTAAAGTTTGATGCGTCTGCCAAATATAGCCTGTATGTATATATAAACCTTGAGTGTAATTATCACTTTTCCACACATGAGTCATTCTCGAGATATTTTGCTGATTATACAGACCATGGTGAAGATGAGCTGGGTGCAGTTATAAGGCTATCTCTGGTTAAAATCAAATTGAAAGTAGTTAAAATAATGATAGATAAGCAAAAGCGATTAGACACCTCTAACAGATATCCCCTCCTACTGTGTTTTAGTCGACTGGTTTCAGGATACGTTCAAGGTCAAAGAACGCATCCTCGGTCGTTGATCAAACCAAGTTTAGAATCGCGCCAATGTTCAAATTATCACTGGATATTGGGTCTATTGATAGTCATCTACAACACGTCTGATTTCTGGTGCAAGCAGCTCGATGTACGCAAATCTCACCCTTCACCTTGAAAAGAAACATATTAATTTTGTAGTTTTTAAAATATTTTTAAGAATTTTTCAGACATTGTTATTTCACGATATTTGTCAGTCAGTTTCGACTAACGCGTTATGTGATGTATCGTTATATACCGATTTAGATTGACTATTTGAGAAACTGTGCTGATTTGGGTTTTGTTCTTGTTCTCGTTGTTTTAATAAACGACATTCTAAGATGTACTTTATTTGTGATTCAACTTTATTTGCTTTAAACTCGGCCGTTCCTTAAAAAAAATATTAAAGAATGTATCTGACAAAACTCGTTTAAGCCATGCCTGTAACATGGGTCTGAAAATTATTAAATTTCGAATGAATAGTCATGCGCTGTTTTATTGCTGAGTCAGATTGGCATGCTTTGAAGATAGCAATTTTGGTAATATCGTATTTTGGTAATGTACCAGATTCCACGCCACTAACATATTTGTAATAATCCACAGCAAGAGTCTTTTCAATTTAGAGATGCTTTTACTCAAAATATGCGATGATAATGAGCATCCTTCCTAGTTACCTTAGTTATAATTATGGGCAGCCATTTTGGTTATTTTCTTCGATATCGTCTTTGAGTGGAGTACCAATTATCACCAACATTTTTGCAATAATCTACAGCAAGACTCTTTTCAATTAAGAGATTCTTGAACTCAAAGTATGAGATAATGAGCATCCATCCTAATCCTAGTTACAAATCTGGGGCAGCCATTTCTGTAACTTTCCTTCTCGTCGCTTTTTGGTAGGGAACCAAACGAATCAACTCTCTTGGTATATTCTACAGTAGGAGGCTGATCTGTTTGAAAGACGAGATAATAGGTATCTTTTATGGGTATTATCTTAAGATCATTATCATCCGAAACGACAGAGGTGTGATATACTAGCGAGTAACGGTATATCACTGAGATCATGTCGAGGTTTTTTTTTTTTACCTGGCCATGTTCACGGAAATTTGAGTAGCTGACTGTGTATCGTGCTAGCTATAAATAGACATGTTACTGTGAAAAAAATAATAAAAGATATTTTGGTGTAAGGTTACTAATGTACGAGTATTGCTTGTGTATACAGAAGACACCTACAAGATGTAGTTGTGAATATCTCACTGCCAAGAGGCCATCAACTCATTCCACAAAAATAAGCTATTCTTTCTTTATCTATTTTGTAAGTTAAGCTGTTTATCAGAATCGGGGTATGGTACAGTACTCAACAAGCCTTGTTATATTGACGTTAACCTCATGATATACACGGCCTTGGTACATTTTACAAACTAATTGGGCCTTTGGGGGGAGGGAGAGCGAGAGAGAGAGAGAGAGAGAGAGAGAGAGAGATTGGGTTTAACGTACTCGAGCCCAACTAGGTCATTTCGGGAGTTTAATTTCATTTCAACAATTCGCTTGGGCCTTTGGGGGGGGGGGGAGAGAGAGAGGTTTAACGTACACTCGACACAAACTAGGTCATTTCGGGAGTTTAAATTCATTTCAATAATTCGCTTGCGCGTAGGGGTATTAAGCAGTGGGAGGAAACCGGAGGAACCCGCCGGAGAAAACCCCCGTAGAGGTTGGATGGGCCTTTGGGAATTCAATACAGATATTAGACATGACAAGATCGAGTTTTGTATAACAGAAGTCTATAAAAATATACATCTTTAAGGGTGTGTTACATTTGAGCTACTAAACTCTTCCATTTTTATGAAGATTCTCGAAGTTAATTAGATATTAGTACCAGGCAACATAATTCGGTTCTCTGAAACCGGGACAAGCTAAGATAAGCTAAGATAGACATGAACAACATATATACGAATTTATTTACCTTCAAGTAAACGATAAGAAATGACACGTGGCCGGGCATGCCCAAATACCGCCAGATACCGACTCAGTTTTTTCGACCCCAAATGTTCTAAAGGTGTTTAGTGGAGTGGATAGAAATGCAATGATTTCCAGAATTTCTGTGCCGGTTTTTGCTTGAACTCTCGACCATCCAACTTTTCGAGAAGGGTGTGATCAGAAATGCAATGATTTCCCGAATTTCTGTGCCGGTTTTTGCTTGAACTCTCGACCATCCAACTTTTCGAGAAGGGTGTGATCATAAACATGGTATATACTTTAAGGATTAGGGCTGGGGATGATCATTTCCGTGGCCATACTGATAGGCTTGGGGTTGAGGGTGGTTATTTCGGTGGCCATTCTGTTAGAATTAGGGTTGGGGGGGGGGGGGTCATTTTCCGGGTCATACTGTTAGGATTACGGTTGGGGGTTTTTAATTTTATCATTATCATATATAGTATTATTAATGCGATTTAATGAATGAAAATCTTAACGGACGTATAACGAGGATTATATAAACTGATATAACACGTACCACCTTGTAGAGGCTAGGAGTATCAACTTTCAATTTTCATTACGTCGATCTTAATAAGTCAGTAGTTTTTGACGTACGGGGGATCGTGGCCGTACCACCTTGTAGAGGCTAGGAGTATCAACTTTCAATTTTCATTACGTCGATCTTAATAAGTCAGTAGGTTTTGACGTACGGGGGATCGTGGCCGTAGAAACAGCGATATCGTCTGCTTCTTACCTCTAAATATATAAATATAGAGAGAGAGACCACATGCGTTATCTCAACCACTCGACTACAGGATCAGAAGGCTGTTTATTTTAAGTAGATTGCTTTCTTTAAAGTTTGACCTAAAATTGTGAACCGGTTTCACGGAATTCAATGTAACGTTGAATTAACTGCCAGCTGTACTTACTCTTCACATCTGCCTGCCAGAGAATCGTTGCCGTTTTCAATATTAAATATTTGGATAACATTGCGTAAACATAACATAAAGGTGGATGTCAGGAACACACCTTCTGATTAGTGTTTCTTGTTGTTAAAAACAAAAAAAAATTGTAATAATTTTCGAGGATAAAACGATAATCACCTTCGCCGTTAGTAAAACAGGTTAACGGAAGTACACACGAGATAGTGACGTTTTACGTTAAGATTATTTCTTTAAACCAACTCTCGTGTTTCCGGTATTTTGAATTCCAATTTTTAAGATGTTTTTGGATAACGTAATGCTCATCTAACTTGGCCAAACTTTAGCTTATTGAACAAATTTCTAAACTCATAAAGTCTGACGGAGAAACCGTTCTTCGGGTACATTCCCATATATTTCGTCTTCGAACTCTATACCAAATTTTTATTCTACCTTTGTTGTTGAACCGTAGGTGCATAAACACATTAAAGATCAAAGTTGAACCATCAAACGGCCAGAACGCAAAACTATTTATGGTTGTGACTTTTGGAGAAATCTGAATGATTTTATCACTGTTACGAAATTTTGCAACCGACTCTTGGGTAAATTTTAATGGGTTTTTTTAGAGTTTCAAAATTGTGTTTATGGATCTTGGATAAATCTAAGAGATTTGTTAGAAAGATTTCCATGAAAACAAAATAACTGACGTCACGTGAATGGTTCATTGGCAGAATAAATCTGCTCTCTACAAAGCAATAACAGAACTTATCATAAAAGTGAAATATGGCAGCACCCATCTTCCTAAATAAATAAAAACAGCGGCAGACATCAGCATAATGTACGTCTGCTCTATCGTATATCACTCAGCGCGGGGGTCTAATTGATGGCAACAGGATAAGAGCACGTGCAGGAATGATGGGTTGTCCGGTTACTGGTCATAATCTGAACTCTGTCTTCACTTTCACCAGCCAATAAATGTCTGTTAAACCAGTCACTGAACCATGAAATGAACTTACCATAATTGGTACCATGCGAGCAGGCGCCACGCTGCGTTGACTTCATTACTGCTATTAATTGGCATATATTTTTGTTGGTATAAGCCTAATTTGGTAGGTGTAAATTGACTGTCATTATTGGTATAGTGTTTTATTTGGATGAATTGAAAGTCGGTTTATTAACCGTATAGGGAAGATTGTGGTTGTTATGGTAGGCCTGTGTTAAATATCAACGTTTAGCAATTTACATATTTTTGTTTGTATTTGTGGTAAAATTGTCTACTAGGTTCACTGGCATACTAATAAAAAATAGTCCTCTTAGAATTTACTTCACACTTCTTAGTCTGGGGGCCAGGTGGGTTTTGTTCAACAGGGAAGGTGCGGAAGGCTTTGGATGCTAGTAATGTATGGCTGGGTTAGGAGACCCTAGAAACCCAATTCGCAAGTTGCGGCAGTGGTGGGTGTGGAAGGAGGAGCCACCCATAGTGCCCCCTTAAAATGTTTCATTGCAATCCCGGGTGCATTACCAGATAAATTTTGAACTGGAATCTCAAGGTTAAGTCGAAGAGGATATATGCCTAGTTTCCAAGAGAAAGTCTGTTTTCGTGTTTAGCCCACCTAAGGGGAGATAATCAGGCATCAGAACACCTCTTTTCCATATTAATAGCATATCTCAGGTGACGTGGTAACTGACACTCAGTGAAAGATAGTTCATTACCAAAAAAACCCTCCCCCATTACCATTATAATTGCTGAATATCTTCAGTCCCAAAGGGGGTACGGACGAGGACGAGGATGGGGGAGGGGGGCAATCGTAAGAACGTGCCTGTTGTATCATGCGGCCTGTCCAACATCGTGGGTTTTCTCCTAGTCCCCCGGTTTCCGTCAACTGCTAAAGAGCCCTACGCGCAAGCGAATTTTTGAAATAAAATTGAACCATATGTTAGGCTCGAAATGACGTAGTTTGTGTCGAGTTGACGTTACCCCCCCCCTCTCTCTCTCTCTCTCTCTCTCTCTCTCTCCCGAGGACGTCTATAAGTGTATTAATTCGAAAAACAAAAATAGAATTCGTAATCAAATGTTGAGGGATACGATAAAGATGAAACAATATCAGTGACCTCCATCGTATTAAAAATATCACTTCATCGCGCTGTTCTGCAGAAATTTAAATTTAAAGAGCTATAAAAAGAAATTTATGTAGACATTGGCACGAACTTATCAAAGAGACGATTATATAAATCAGTTTTAAAGACTTGTACGTGAAAGGTAACATATATACAGACGTGTATACTGTATATATATATCTCCTCTCTGCAGAACAAAACTTATACAATCATGTAAAGAGGGTTTTGTTCTGGTATAAGTAAAATTGGCATTATAAGCTAAAATTAATGGGATGTAGAATAAGATTGTAGAAATATTTTATTAAAGGAAGAGATGCTAATACATTATTAAAGGAAGAGATGCTAATGCATTATTAAAGGAAGAGATGCTAATGCAGTATTAAAGGAAGAGATGCTAATGCATTATTAAACCAAAATAAAATAGAGTGTAAATTTAGATTTTGGCTTTCTTCCAGCCATCTTATCTTTTATATACACCCAGGAATTTAATCATGAAATAATCACATCTCACATATTAGCATACCGGTAGAAAATGTGTTGATTATTTGGGTGTCAGCGCGTTTATACTTCCTGTGAGAAAACCTTTGTGACCAGCATTTGGAGTGCCATAAATTAACAAATGGACCCGGTTGTACTAAAGGTACTCTCCAACCTCGAGGGTGTTCTCTGGGTCCTCCGGTTCCCTCCCACCTCTAAAGACCCCTACGCACAAGCAAATTATTGAAATGCGGCGCCGTGTGTTGAGAAGAGGCTTTTCGCTTGCTTACAGCTACTTTCGCCTGTAGAACAAACGATATCTCATAGGTGCCATTGATTTCAGCTGATTATTTGTAGAGTTATGGCCCTTAATCACTTTTAAAAATTGTTCATTGGCTACTAGTAGCTAAACACTATTGTTTTATCATACATGTAATATAGGTCTATATAGATTAGTAACAGACATAGACAAAGCCACAAGTCATAGCATTGTTAATGGGCTGTCACACTGGCGCCCCCCCCCCCACCATCCAAAGTCAAATGGGCAGGAAAAAATAAAGAAATTAAAACAAAATTAATAAGGTTTGAGCACAGTTCATCCACTGCACCTGAACGTGTCTTTAATCTAGACCAGATATACTTTTAGAATGATTGTTATAATAATTAATTTACATACACAGCACGACATTACTCCCAAGTTCTTGCCAAATTTACAAAATGGTATTTAAAGAAGATATAACGACTAACTTGCATTACGTTGCCAAGCCACAAAATTATGCAAAGCATTTAAAACAAATTCATCGCTACCATAAGATTCTACAGAGCAAGCAGAAATCCCATATATTTTCGCGCTTACTTATTTTAGAATTTGCATGCAAAAATTATGTTGTTGCAATCTGTCATACAATCTGCTAGATTGTATATTAATTGGGCTCGCTCTCAAACTTGGGTAATTAATTGGCAGCATTCACTCCTTTTCCACTTTCTGTTTGGTTTTATGCGGCTGTTTGCTTCTATTTAGCAAGGCCATGTTTATATGTTTTTGAAGAGAGAACTAAGGAAAATAAAGTGATATGTTTCTAAGTAAATGACGTTAAGCGAGGAAAAGCTTAAAACAATAATGCGTATCTCAATTTATACACGTTCCTAGAATTTTTTAAACAGAGTAGTAATTAAAGATTCCGATGCGCGCCTATGCTTGTTGATTGTCGTTGCTAATGTTCATGAATGTTCCGCTGTATATTGTGTGGAGTACTATATACATAATGTATCAATTACCTAGCCACGACGACGACAAACTATAAATATGTTATGTTCATACTACCTGAACAAGTACGAGCGAACTATCGAGCAGGGACCGAGTATGGCATCATGGCGGTCATCTTGGAAATTCCATGTTGATCGTACTTGAATGTGTCCAAAAGCATAGCCTATGTCTTTGTCCCCCCCCCCCTCCCTTGGAAATTCCATGTTGAACGTGCTTGAATGTGTCCAAAAACATAGCCTACGTCTTTGCCCCCCCCCCTCCCATGGAAATTCAATGTTGATCGTGCTTGAATGTGTTCAAAAACATAGCCTACGTCTTTGCCCCCCCCCCCCTCGGCGTGAATAATCTAAGCACTTATTCCGCAATAATTTTCATGTAAGTCAGTCCGTTGTAGTTATTCAGGAACGAATACCAGTTATTACAGTAAAACTTAAAAGGCAATTTCAGGCCACATTGCAATCTCATGATGACGTAAACTAGACTTCTTTTATAAATTCTTAAATCGTATTATTAGTCATGTTTATATGTTTATCCTTTGTTTCTTCTTCAGATGTACAAGAGGTCTTCGATCTTTTTGATTTCTGGGATGGTCGGGATGGTTTAGTTGACGCCGTCAAAGTGGGAGATTTGTTGAGGTGTACAGGTTTAAACCCAACAGAAGAACACATTCAAAAATTCGGTGGAACCAAGAGTGCAGGTACGAGTATTTTTGTATAGATATAACAAATGGAACACACATATTCTGATCACTCGGCAAACCCTGGCAAATGCGTCGTCATTGGCAACGCCGTTGGTAATCTTGGAACTTAAAAGTAGTTCTAATGGCGGACTTTGTCATACAGTCGAGGCTAGATGTAGGGTACTGGAATCTGCCGAGGTTCGCCGAGTGACATTCTGATTCCAGACATGTCCACTTTGCGGATACATGGCATTGAAATGACAATAATATAGAAGTGCTTCTATCATTAGAAAGTTACTGGAAAGGTCCCCAGTTTCAATTGCTTAGCCTATCGAGCCAGAGCTTTTGTTGTCACTTCTGTCATATCCGTTCAGTTAAATTACTTGGACCAAAGGACCAGGGGCCGGTTGCTCAAAACTAAATTATTTTAACGATCCGTTGAACACAAACGGACATATCTTGGTAACGTGTTGTTTGTTAACTTTCCGTTAAATTTACTACAGAAAACACTATAGAATACTTTTTTTTAGTATGAGCGTAAATCTGTAGAAGAAATTTGCAACACAGAATGTTTGGGGCCTTTTTTTCCAGCAACAATCTTTCTCTCCGTTAAAGTTAACGGATCGTTAAAAGATAACGGAGCTTTGAGCAACCGGCCCATGGACAGGGCAGGACAGCCTTAAAGGGGTAAATTTACACACGGTTGGCAGTTTTTCATGATGGATTTCCGCTTTTTATAGATTTATTGAAATGAAATTGCTTTGGTATGTTGGGGTAGGATACGGGCAGCACGTTGGAGCTTATTTTGCCATTTTTGACTATTTTGACTACATTAGGACTGTCCCGAGGCCTACTGCTTCCGGTTTTGGAGTTACGGGCACAACCTGGGCAGCGTCGGGTTATCCGCTGGTATAAATTACGGGGAAAGCTCTTAACGGATTTCAGACAATTACTTTTACTTCATTAAACTTTACTTACTTATCAAACCAGGTGAGAAACAACTCCCTTACGAAGAATGCAAAGCCATCTGGGATCAGGCTAAAGCTATCAAGGACACCATGACCCATAAAGATTTCCGTGAAGCTTTCAAATCTTTCGACCGTGAAGGCCAGGGATTCATCTCAGCAGCTGAAATGAGACACATGCTCAACGCCATGGGTAAGACATATTGAATTTCTATACCTCTAATACTGAACAGTTTCAAAGGGTGTTCTAATGCCTGGCAACCTATTGAATTTCTATACCTCTTATACTCAACCATTGTGACAAAGTAATTTATACATAGAACTTTGCTAGATTTTAATTCCAAATAAGTTAATCTGTCATGTATCATTATTTTAATGACTGTATGCTTTATAAAGACAGAATTAACTGACAGTAAGTCAGACTTGAATAGAGCTCCTTCCGATCTATGTCTATTCTATGTTCTCAATTAAGGTATTCTATACACTATGCCTTCTTGCTGCTTTTATATGTAAGATTGTGTTACACCATTTCAAGGGGTGTTCTAATGCCTGGCAACCTACCTTAAAATCACATTGTCCATAATGAACGTTTTGATGCAATAAACATCTCATCTACCTTATCTTATTCTTTGGAGCATTGTTTATTTGAATCAGAAAATACATACACATGGGGGGGGGGGGCAACTGCCCTCCCAATACTGAGTCTTGCCCCCCAAATATCACAAGAAAATTGGCCTGCAAAATTCATGCAAATGCCCATGCTAGTTGGCCCTCCTGAAAACATCTTTGCCCCCCCCCCCCCCCCGCCCCCCAAAAATACCAACTTCCTGGCTACGGGCCTGATGTAATTGGGTTTGGTAATAATCAATCAAGACTCAGTTAACGATGTTTCGTACATGTTCCAGTTAAACACTTCAAACACTTGTCTTCAAAGGTCCGTTCGTTTTTTTCATTCCAGGTGACAGACTCTCAGACAATGAAATAGATGATATTATTAAATATACAGATGTTCGAGAAGATTTGGAAGGCAATATTAAATATGATCGTAAGTAATTTCTGCAAATTATTCTTCTATAAAAAAAACCTGGTCACGTGACATTCACCTTAGATTAATTTACATATTTCTGTCGTAACTGACAGTCACTGATGTCTGTTCGATTTCTTAAAATTCAGTCTTTTGTGTTACTATGATTGATTAATACCGGTAAATGCCATCACGTGACATTCACCTTAGATTAATTTACATATTTCTGCCGTATCTGACAGTCACTGATGTTTCAGATTCCTTAAAATTCAGTCTTTTGTTCCATTATGATTGATTAATACAGGTAAATGCCATCATTTATTGAAAATGTAAGTGGATATAGCCTACGGCACTAAGAACAGCTATTAATTCCATTCTTTAATATTTCTTTTCAGAATTTATCGAGAAAGTTTTGGACGGACCCCCTGGTGTGTAAAGTTTTAATAAATTGTAGGATTCTTTAGAGAGAAAATGTGAACTATATTTGGGAATCTGATTTGAAAGAACAGTTACAGTGTTAAGGTTTCAAAATTGGAATACAATATTCTACAGTGTGTTTATTGGATTAAGTTTGTTCTATCTATAATTTCAATCCACAATTTTAATTTATGTCTTTTCGAAAGGTAAGAACCGTAACCGGTTTACATTATCTTTTATTATTTATTGTGTCATTTTACAATGCGTGACATATCCTCCGTGAACTAAAAACAAAACCACAATGATTAACTGGAAAACGAAATCCTTTTCGGAGGTTATTTGGTGAAATCTAAATTATTTAATTTAAAAAACTATTATTTATTTAATTTATGTTTTGTTTTTGTATCATAAAGTGTGAATCTAGTTAGATTATTAAACTTTCCTCATAATTTGTTAACATCAGCCTAAGGGGGGACAACTCGTCATACACCACGAACAAGGGGCTTATTTTCGAGCGGTCATTCTCGGGGGTTACCCCGGGTGTCGTTTTAGCTCCTACGTTATTGTAATTATGTTATGTGATACTGGATGATATTTCTGGTCATGTTTTAAGAGTGTTTATACCGTACAATGCCTTCCATTTAGTTCTTAGATATTATTTTGAACGTGACAACTTAATTCTACCTGACCCCATTGTTTCCATGCATGTTTCAACAGATTATACACATTCGATGTACATTTTCTTGCCTGTTCGTCAAATTGAATTATTTATAAACGCCTGTTATTGCTCATTCGATACCTTTACAAAATAAAAACTATGTACATAAGAACAGAACATGGTTTGAAACATAAAGCTTTACGACATGGGAATATTCGTCTACTTGTTTGTATTTATTATAGTTTTAATGGCTGCAACTACATTCAATTACAATCTCTCAAATTATCCACCAATTGCTGTTTGTTTTCCCAATGAAACAATTCAACGAATAGTCAATTTCTATTGTTTTATTTTTGTTTGTTTACATGTACAATCACTAGTTTTAAAACTAAGTCACATTTGTCAATGGTGATTTGCAGTTTTAACTGTAGCATTATTTTTTTTTCTCTATTTAAGCCTTTATTTCATTGATACAACGCACTTGGATTACTTTGAGAAATTGTCATTTAAAAGATGTGCTTGAAATATTAACTAGCTTTCGTTTTCGTACTACAAAGGGCAGAAGAGTGACTTAGTCGATGTCAATTCTAGTAGCGGGGAACCACCGGACATGAGTGGGGGGGGGGGGCATACCTTTATATCATTAAAGTTGTGAATAATCATCCTTGATGAAATGTAAGGGTAACCAAGTATACTATGTGACTTTTCAGTTTTCTAACTTTAGGCGTTTCGACTATGTATCATCAATTCATTATGCTAAACCTTATGACCGATTTCAGTTATATGTCTGATACAAAGAATTCATTAACCTTACATCTCTGCACTAAATATCCGCCATATCCAAATATTAAAGTTACGTTATTCAAGATATAGATAAGAACTAGCTATTCTTGCTATACTAGTTCGAAAGTAGATGATGTAAAATGAATAATTTGAAAATTTCATTCAAATTACTCTATTGCAAGCGAAGATGTTGGCATTTGAAGATTTGGCCGACCTGTGCAATAATTTCAACCACGGTTCTGGTTGATCAAAGCTAAGACTCGAACCGCCTGGTTACGCCATATTTGATTTATTGAAAGTATCGCTGAAAAGTTTTAATCTGTTTAATATCGGAGCATTCTGATGTCATCCAAAGTTGATTAAGGCCTGGATCAGTTAATTAATGTCTAATTAATACTTTAGAAAACATTTCAGGCCCAAAGAAAGACCTGCTATAGGCAGATTTAGCTCTTAACTAATGTAACTTTAATAGACTGGTTTGAAACCCGGTTCTACCCCGTTGCACATCTGCAAAACACACAAAGACTAAATAAATACTTAACAAAATTTTATATGTATAATTTGTGTTTTCGACTGAAATCGTCGATTTAGGACTTATATGTAAAATGTCGGTCAACTAGCATAAAAGTGTCTGTTCGCAAACTAAAGCTAAGATTTGTAAAGAAAAAAAAACATTGTCCATGTTTATAAATCTTATTTTAAATATAATATAAGAAAAGGCTGAAAGAAAACTGCTGTCTAAAAAATAAAACCATTATTGAGATTAAAGGATAAAAAAAAATTGTTTACCAATGTTCGACAAATACATACAAACTATCTGGACCTATTTACATCCACCAAGTCGGTTCAAGGGAGTAGCTTACTCTCAATGATTTGTCTATCTTTTTCTCTCGATCTTTCTAGTATATTTACAATCTAAAGACTATTAGATTATTGATGCAATCTGTGTACTGTTACTATTACCATAACGAGATGCAGATTGTATATATCTTTACTATACTAAACATAAAAATTTACCTGCAGTATATATTATCTTACCTATATATATATATATACCATCTAATTGCGTGTATTACGGTGTCAAATATAAGTCAGACTATATCGGCTTACAGGTATCGTAATTACACACAGCGGTCTTAATTGATTACACATTGCCTATATGTTTCAATGGGCAAATTCCGACTTCCATATGTAGAAAAACGAAGTGGGTCTTAAAGCGAAACTGTTTGGAAGCCATCTTAATTAAGTAAATCCGTTTATTTGGTATTTTAAGACTGACATCGAATTTATTGTTAAGCCTAGAATATTACTTCTTGCAGGTTAATGCAAAAACTTTTGAAAAACATCTTAATTTGCTAGACCCATTTTATATCAATCTGATTAAAATACGATAGCCTCCTCTACATGAAGATGTGACTGGTTGTAGCGGGAGATCGCGTCAGGGTCATACGCGCGGCTTTGACCTCTGGCGTTAGATATTTGATTAAACAATCAGCTTTGATCTTTCTAGTGCGATACCCACAGTTCCGTGCACTGTACGCCAAAGAACTCGCGGAGAGCGGGCTGTTTCCTCTGATAATCCCTCACATCAACCAGAACGCGGGTTATATAACAACTCTTCCAAAGCCTAGTGAATGAAAGACAAATGAAACCAAAAGTTAATCCCTGTCTGAGTGTCTTTAAAGTTTGAGAAACATCTTAATTTGGTAGACCCATCAATCGTGTGCTTTAAGCATGTCTTTGAAGTATTTCTAACTTGGGCTATTTTAATAGAATAAAGGAACGGTTAAGATTTGATTGATGATGTTTGTAGGTAAATTTAAAAACTTTAGGATAATATAAGTAATTATAAAATAAATTTTATTACATAGAAATACCCACTCAATTTGGTAGACACACTTGTCTTGTCCTTTAAGTCGTGTAGGTGTAGATTGGGTCCTATAATGCAAACACCTTTGAAAGACATCTTAATTTGGTAATGACATTTTTTTGTGAATTTTAAGCCGTTCTTCGAAGTTTATTCTAACTGAAGACTATTTCACTTTTATTTGGATTACAGATTTGAAAATCACCACGTGTGAAGGAGAAATATTTAAAATATGTCGCTTTTGAGTAGGTGGTGTATTTGTGGAATTTACAAGTTCAAAATTGACGTAATCAATGTGGCCTTAAAAAAACAATTTACACTTAATAATCTCTTTGGAAACGACTTAAGACTGTGCACTCTCTCAAGACTGCTGACACGACGGTAAAAACCTACATGTAATTGCAATATTATACATAACACCAAAAAATCTTTGATACTAATCGAGTCTACCATAAGGTAGAATATTTGTCTAATTTAGTTCAGATTTCTTAGGTAATAATTGAGTCTGGTTATCCCCGACCGAAGTTCCTGGCACGATTCCACGAAGTCTGTTATCTGTCATCATGCAACGTGTAAACTAGAATGGTATTAGATTTCTTGATGTAAAATATTTTACCGGCACAGATTTCACGTTGTAGGCCTAAAAGTAAGTAATGTAGACTAATAAGAAGACATCATTGTGTAGACTTCGACCAGGCCCGCAGCCAGGGGTGGCACGGGGGAGGGCAACTGTCCTCCCAATACTGATTCTTGCCCCCCCCCCAATATCACAAGAAAATTGGCCTTTACCGCAAAATTCATGCAGATGCACATGCTAGTTGGCCCTTCCGAAAACATCTTTGCACCCCCCCCCCCCCCAAAAAAAAACCCCAACAACTTCCTGGCTACGGGCCTGACTTAGAGACTTATCCAGTGTTTTGTATTTCGAGCTATTTAAGTCATCATATTTATAGAAAATAAAATAATAAATTTGCGACAGCAATGCCAATCAAGTTCTATCGGAAATTAATAAATTTTTACTCGAATAGAATACATGGAAAGGTTAATAGCCTTGTTGATTAAAAGAGAACAGAGGACCGGGTTAGGGTTAGGGTTATCTACTTAACGTACTTGTCATGTTGCATTATTGTATCCTTGAGTTTTAACGGACTTTAAAGATTAAAACCACTATGGATTCTTCTGTAGATACGCAACTAACGAGGGTTCATATTGAACATATTGGTTTAATTAAGAACTGGGTTAATCTAATCTCATTTATTAAAAACAATCTTCGGGGGAGTAACTCTCAATATTACTCGATTCAATTTATGTCAATTCAACCTTTATTGCATCAACTTATCAGTGTCCATTGCCATATTGATTAATTATTGGCTATTAAAAAGAAAAGTGGATTTGCTCTCTTTCTATATACAATGGTTGGCCATCTGGGATATTTCGACAACATATCATATTCCAGAACTACCAAGTTTGGCACGTGTTCTCACCACGCTATATGCTAATATACCAAGATCCAAATAAGTCCATAGCCACCCCCATAGCAACCAGATTTGTATACAACAGCGATGGCATTGCACACGGATAGTTATAAAATGCATAAAAACCGGCGATGCATGAAGTGGCACTGCTTGGAAATAATTAAATTGGCTATCGTAGACGCGTAAATTAGGCGAACAGTCCACGATAATATCATCTTAACTCGAAGATACAGATATATTCATATCAGCCCACCTTTGTTACCTGTTGCCAAAATAACTGTTCAAATATATTCACGTCACTTCCGATCGAACCAAGAAAAAAATGGCAGGGTTGCTATTGATATTTGATCAAACATCAAATTTACTGAAACGAAGTTTAAATGGGCTACATTTAGATATTTAGGTTGAAATATTGTTGAATAAATCATCAAAATGGTTGGTACTGTGGAATTGGTCAGTGTGACCATTTGATATCAAAATGGATGAAAGCTGTGTTCCCGTGAAATGGAATGGACTTGCCTTATAAAAGAGGGGATATGGGGGTTGTCTAACACCGGCATCTGTAGCATTCCATATCTCTAGTCTTTCTCCTGGTAACATTTGCAGTAGCAGCATCGAATTAAACCACACCACAATGGTAAGTAAATAACCTTTACTAAAACCATCTCACCTTCTTCGTCTATTTGTATATATGACTATATATATATATATATATATCATACTACTTACTTCTGCCTTGCATGTCTCTGCACTTACTCTGTATTCCGTAATACTTTACATATTAACAGGAATAATCATATTTAATTCTTTAATAAATTATTATTAATATTAATAATCAGAAATACCACCGGCATGTGTTATATACTATTGCAGTTCTAACACGTAAATAGTATATTATGATTAATAATTTTCTTAATTAAATCTCATTAATCTTTGTAAATTCTTTTCTAATGAGCTAATATGTCTACACTTACTTTACTACAAACATTTTTATTAGTTGTAAGAAAAACTTAACCTGGAACGGAGCCAAAATTATTAACTTAATAATAAGCATTAATTTGTATGGGAACTTTCATAATTAAGACTATATTATTATTAACAAAACAATTTTATGTGAAAGCATTTAAATTGAACTAATGATAACGATCTGAAACCAAATTAAAATAAAAAAAAGAGTTCCCCAGAATCACTTCCCTACACCTTCCCCACCACACCTTTCCTCCAAATCCTCACAATTCACCGAAACCTTTCCAACCTAGCAATACACTACACCAAAGTCATCGTATACCCTCTGATAACCTTGTCTGAACCCCACACCAATTACTGTAGTAATACATCATTTAGTTAGTTGGAGTTCCCAGTTTCCTGGTAGAGCAATCACCTCAATGCACTTCAAGGGTAATCAAGAACTCTGTTCATTTTATTGTGTCGGTTACTCGCAAGTCATATCTAAGCCAAATAATGTTCTTTCCATTCGCTCTTCGTGTTTTTAAGTTACACACCTGGATGCCACCTGGCGATGGTTTTTTTTATGGAGAGCTATCTTTACAGAAATAGTGCCATCTTCTATTTTATAACGATTCAAAGTCAATCGCTTGTATAACATATTAGAGAATTTGTTTATATGTAGCCTTTCAAAAACGGTCGATTAGGGACGAAATTCTCATCTCTGTGACCCCTTGGGTACTTGACTGAGATTTTGAAAGGCAACTGTTCATATTTAATGAGATTAAAACTTATAATCGAATATAAAGAGAAGTCACAACTTATACAAAATGAAACATAAGAAATAGAAGCCGTTAAAAAGTTCTTTGATAGACATTTAGTAATTAAGAAAGTACGAAGTTATGAATGCACAATTATTGAATTTATTACTTTGCAACGCTTCGTCAAGGACACTTTTGCTATTGGTGATAAAGATGGGAATAGCTTGCTTCGTCGAAACTTCGCACAGTAATAATTCCAATAATTGTGAATCCACACATTTCGGGAGCCACGGCGACTCAGTTATGAAGACGCTGGCTCGCTAACCTGGAGTTTCCTTGTTCGATCCCGGCATTGGCTAAGACCGTTCTTTAGGATTTTGCGGTGTGGCTCCCGCATATCAGTGGTGCAGTACCGAGAGCCTGCAGAGGGATAATGTATAGTCGTTAGGATGAGACGAAAGACAGAGGCTCTGTGTAGACATTGTTGTACGTAAAATATCCCTGACAGTTAGAATTTGATATAAGAGTAGGCCGTAGGGCCGCTGCCCTGGCAAAGTTATCTCATTGCACACAGTATAGCGTATACTTTTCTTCATTATCCCAATAGAAGCAGGAAAGACGTGTGATACTGTTACTCTAATACTGCCATAACCTAGTTTGACCACAATCTTGATCCCCGATAACTTAGTATTTTGCTTGGGATGTCTTTTTGCATCATCCCAGTTAAGGATATCATTTCATATCCCACAAATTTCCACCTTCTGTTAGCCTTAAAAAGTAAGAGGTATCATAACTTATACAAACAGTGATGAAACATAAGATATCGACAATAAAGTTTAAAAAATAAGAGATACAGCAACTTATAATATGAAAGAAATATGATAACTAATGCAAATACAGATGAAACATAAGTGATAGCATATTACTCATATAATTTGATCAAACTTTGCCGAGCAATAATAAATAAGGAATGTCGTTACTTACACGCCATTGATAAAACATAAAGAAATAAATAGGTATCGTAGCATATACACAGAGTCGCGGAGCATAAAAAAGTTAAGAAATTATGCACGAGAGTTGATAAAAGATCGATTATTTAATTCTATTTCGAATCCCAATAAAAATATTATTAATCATTGACGTAATTCCTTGATATAGCCTATTTCATATGTCATATGGGGAAGAGCGCCTACTTTAAAAGAGGTTTGTATTTTCGTACACAATATGGAAAATTGTGTAAAAATTTATGAAAATTGTGCAAGAATTTATGAAAATTGTGCAAGAATTTATGAAAATTGTGCAAGAATTTATGAAAATTGTGCAAGAATTTATGAAAATTGTGCAAGAATTTATGAAAATTGTGTAAGAATTTATGAAAATTGTGCAAGAATTTATGAAAATTGTGCAAGAATTTATGAAAATTGTGCAAGAATTTATGAAAATTGTGCAAGAATTTATGAAAATTGTACAAGTAGTTATGAAAATTGTGCAAGAATTTATGAAAATTGTGCAAGAATTTATGAAAATTGTGCAAGAATTTATGAAAATTGTGCAAGAATTTATGAAAATTGTGCAAGAATTTATGAAAATTGTGCAAGAATTTATGAAAATTGTGCAAGAATTTATGAAAATTGTGCAAGAATTTATGAAAATTGTGCAAGAATTTATGAAAATTGTGCAAGAATTTATGAAAATTGTGCAAGAATTTATGAAAATTGTGCAAGAATTTATGAAAATTGTGCAAGAATTTATGAAAATTGTGCAAGAATTTATGAAAATTGTGCAAGAATTTAATGAAGATTCTTCAAGAATTGTATAACAATTGTGCAAAATGTGCAAAATTTATAAAAATTGTGCAAAATGTGCAAAATTTATAAAAATTGTGCAAAATGTACAAAATTTATAAAAATTGTCTGTGTGTGAAATAATATCATATAGTGTCAAATGGATTGTTCATTATTTTATTCGGTAACTTGTTCTCAAGGATCTCCACCGGTCTCATTCTACTATCATTACGGTGCCTATTTTACTTAATCCTAGTTTTGTATTAAATAAATATGATAATCATTCAACTAAGTGGAAGTCATTATAATCAGTACAATTATGCACCTATATAATGTGAGTATTTTGTTCTGATTACTGTAAATCATCGACTGCAAAATCAATTCATCTATCTAATAGATCTCTTCCCTGGTTTTTTTTTCTAATTTCAGTCTGCCTTATCAAGAGATACGATTGAGGGTGAGTAAACCAGAGTGAAGTACTTTCTCCCTGTCTTTTCATTGTCCCTATACATTAACTTGAAAATGTTGACTTTTCGCATACCCGTAGGCCACTTTTAATGGAAGTTTAGCACACTTTTTTTTATATTTTCACCGGTTTTTGAAGTATGGGTGAAGGTAAAGGAAATCATTATCTTGTAAGATTTACTTTACCTACCACTTAAATATAGATAATGGCCACAAACAGGATTTTATCAAGGTTATATTGGAACACAGTCCAAGTTGTAGATATACATATCACTATATTAGTTTGGCACGGTTTATAGGTATCAGTAAATAGTCATGGAATTTAGTCTCTTACATATTGTCATATCTTACTGTATGTTCACGTATAGCCCACTCTCTATACTGGATAAACAAGAATATGCTTATTTTACGTATACATCTGTTTCTGCTATTATTCTCCACCTGTAATGTGATATGTCTAAGCACGCGCTATGCCATTTTTTTATGTAGAACCAAATCGTCTGCTCGTGCCGTTTGCTTCTGGTTTATACTAAGGCAATATCCGGAAGTAGACACCCCACCCCACCTCTTAAACGAAAAACAATTACAATTAAAAAAAGTTTTTATTTCGTTAAAACACATTTTGAAAGATAATAAACTTTGAAGAATTACTTCTGGCTTAAATAGACACAATGCTTATTCTAGATACTCATAACGAAGAGCCGGCTCAATTAATTCATAATTTGTTAAATAAATTCAATAACTGCGCCGCCATTTTTAAATGGATTAACTTCACTCCTTTTTCATGGCGACTGCTTCGTATGCAGATAATTACAAGCGCCGTCTTGAACTAATTTATACAGCTGTATCTAGAACATTATAATACAGCTTAAAAAAACCCAGCCATTCAACAGAACTTCTCTAAATGTCAGTTAACTGAATGTAACAGGTTCTTAACCTTGTGGATACCGGTGAAAGTCAAACATGATGGTTATGTACCCCATGACGTCATCAGATAGCTTGGGAAGCAGAGCGGCATCAAGGAATATTTCCTGACATTACTATCAGCTGGTAATTAAACTGGCCAGTTATACATACATACATATAAATCCCATTTGTTCTTAATAAGAAGGCGGACTTAGATTTGATTAGTCTCACTTCTAAGAATAAATTAAATAGAGCTCTGATCAGACAAGCCGCCATGACATTCTTTTATAAATGAATTACGATAAATTGAGAGTCCTAATAGATTAGGAATGTTTGCATCTTTTATTATGTTAGACAAATTCAGTTGGCAATATTAATTTCCCGGCGGTAGTTATTGTCTTTCAAAAATACAACGTGTAATACCAGTACTTCGCGCGAGATGTGTGGTCTATATTTAGTAACATGCTCTAGACCTAGTATGTTTCCATAAATGGGGATGCCTTACACTCTCATGTACACCTATAGTAGTGCTACCGGTGCCAGTATGTATATATGTATGTATCGTATCGTGTAACGGTTGTACCGTAAATCATACAAAATACGATACATTCACTTAATATAATGATAATGGAACCGGTATATTGACTATCCCAAGGCGTTTCTTAATACAAATTATACGTGGTAGCGTATATATATTAAAGTAGATAATTTACGAATAGATCTATATATATATTTAAAGAACTAATTCAAGTAATGTCTTTGTATTGGATTTCAAATTAGATTACTTAGATATAGATGATTACTTTATTCAAGCAGTCACATTAAACATATTCATGTATTGATTTCGCTATTAGAATTTCAAATCTTCCATTAGATGACTTTGCAAAGTGCACAGGTGATAGGATTGGAACAATATAATGTATTCACTTTTGTTGTTAAGAGGGTAAATTCCAGGTTTATTCTGTCGTTATTTTGTATTCTCCATGTAGTCGTCAGGCAGGGTAAGCTTACTCTTCCGGACACCTGTTTTCACTGCTTGTCGTGTATTTTGTACACGATGAGGAGTCCATTTGCTGATTACACAATTTTGCTTAAATACACTACTTTGCTTTTAACGTTTTTAGGACTTCGAATTCTGTCTTATGGTTTGGGTTGTTCGTACTTGTTTTTTATTTCATCATAGCAGGGTATAAGCTGTATATAAAAAAACTCAAACGACTGTTATATTATGTGCAATTAACAGTGCCCTCTTTATTTATTTCTATTTCAGAGGTACGAGAAGTCTTCGATCTCTTTGATTTCTGGGATGGTCGGGATGGTGACGTCGACGCTTTCAAAACCGGAGACATGTTAAGATGTTTAGGTATGAACCCCACAATGGAACTCATTTCCAAAAACGGCGGAACCAAGGCCATGGGTAAGTATAAAAAATACATGTATATTCTAGTGAGTTTGTGCTATCCATTGTCACACTGAATCTGCCTTGATAAATTGCCAATGGTTTCATGTCTGGAAGACGTTATATGGCACACGTTTATTTGGCAATGATAAATGGGCTGCTTTCATCTGGTACAAACAAATTAATTGCCTGTCTGTTGCGGAATTAATAGACACATGGCTATAGTAAAAGGTAGATAACCCACAATAAAACTTTCGCGGGATTTATGGAGTGAGACGGGTCTTCTTTTCCAGCTTTATTATTGGCATTTCAATTTCATAATGTCTCGCAACTTGAGTATAAGATTAGTCTCTATAATCGATAGAACAGACCCCACGATTTTATAGCAAGCGCTTCTCACTGACCCTACCACACCCCCACTACCCTACCTGTGAAAAAAAAAAGAAATTGTAAGAAATAATTCGCTTGTACGTAGTGGTCTTTAACAATGGGAGATAACTGAAGTACAAGAAGAAAACCAACGCGATTAGCACGTTAACCCCCCCCCCCTAACAGCCATTTTTAAAAAAAAAATAAATAAAATAGGAGAGTGTTATGACCTGTTGATGTGTTGTAAAGCTATATAAACTGTTTGTAGGAGAGAAATCATACAAACTTGAAGAATTCTTACCAATCTATGAAGTTATATCTGGTTTGAAAGACACAGGTACCTTTGCAGACTTTAACGAAGCTTTCAAAACTTTCGATCGTGAAGGACAAGGATTTATCTCTTCAGCTGAAATGAGACAAGTTTTAGTATCTCTTGGTAAGTTTAATAAGATCTGTTATAGATACAATTCATAACTACACCTTTACATGTGGTTTGTGGTTCGTCGTTTAATGGTCACTGCTCTTCATTGAAAGGAAGAGGGTCCATGTAAGGCATCACTTTCGGGTGTAGGCCAAGGACAAACGGTTCAACGTCTGAACGGGAATAGTCATGCAGTACTTGGCCGACTCCTCTGCAAATTACAGCTGCCACGACTAGACGCCTTTCGCTGCTGCACTCCCATGCACCACTGGCATGGAATCAAGGGCCTGAAAACCCCTAGGATGTTTCAACCAACACCAGGAACGAACCAGGAACGGCCTGCTTAATGACGGCCTGTTTAATAGTAAATGGCTGTCTGTTTAATAGTTAATCACCGCCCTGGTTAATAGTTAATTAAGCCCTGGTTAATAGTTAATTAAGCCCTGGTTAATAGTTAATTAAGGCCTGGTCAATAGTTAATTAAGGCCTGGTTAATAGTTAATATACGCCTGGTTAATAGTTAATAAACGCCTGGTTAATAGTTAATAAACGCCTGGTTAATAGTTTTAATGACCGTCTGGTCGATAGTTAACCACCGCCAGGTTAATAGTTAATGGAAGCCATACACATTGAACACCTATAGAATCGATGTGTTTCTCGGAAACTGCAATAATAAAAATTGACCATTTCCTTTTGATTACCAGGTGACAGAATGACAGACGAAGAAGTTGATGAAATTGTTAAATGTTGTGATGTTAGAGAAGATTTGGAAGGAAATATTAAATATGGACGTACGTAGCTTATTACTGTAATATTATGTTTTGTACTAAACCGAAGTTAAAATTACAATTCAACTCCTTTAACTATTGGGGGGACACGATGCTCTGCTCTTGGTTTTTGGTTTGATAGATCTTAAGTGAGAGAGAGGGAGAGAAGTGGGATTTAACGTCCTCTCGACACAAACTTGGTCATTCGGGACTAGCATATGGTTTAATTTTATTTTAATAATTCGCTTGCGCGAGGCTGGACATGCGACCCTACTTCTTGCCACGTACAGCCGGGGATTCGAAACCACGCCAGTTGACTCAATGACAGGCTTTATGATACAGCGCGCGCACGCTAACCATTGGGCAGTCCAACCCCCTAATCTTAAGTGAAATGAATCGATTTGATATAAAAAAAAATAACTGTCCGGTAAGGGGCGAGGGGTAGTCATGGCTTCGATATTGACCCCACCTGATCTTGAGCATGTAATAAAATTCAAAAAAAAATGAAAAAAATGATGTAAGATATGCCACAACGAAATACGTAAAGAGCTTCCAGTGTGTATAGCATGTGTGAAAGCCTCTCTCTCAGCGTTGCGTGACCGGGCTTATCGATACAGACCAAAGATAAAATAGACATCTAGAAACTGTAATCAATTTCATGTTTTATCTATTTCAGAATTTATTGAAAAAGTCTTGGCTGGACCTTACCCTGATCAAAAATAAAGTAAACGAACGACGCAAACTATCTCTCAATCATTCGGAAATAAAATAAAATAATCGATGCTGAATAAAATCACTTCTAAAAAATCTGGTACATCATGTAGTTAATTGCAAAATAGGTAATCAGACGTCTCCTAGCAACCAGGACTAAGGACTGGTATAGGCATTTGTAAAAAGTGAACATACTGGAAGTGCCATTTTGAAATCTGTAAATACGGTGCCATTTTGGATCTATCTTGTGGTGTGTCAAACCTTTTTTTACATGTAATATCAAATAAAATGTTATTTATTTTTAAATTATTTTTTAATTTATGAATGGACTTATGTTGCCAGGGGGTGCACGTTTTAAAAACTGCGTCAGAATGACGTCAGATATCTGTTGACAAATGTCAAATGTTTTAGTGATTTTAAACCAGGACTCTCAATCAGTGGAATGCTACAGCACATTCATATTATGATTGGTCTAATCCCTTCTAAAATTTCAACGGTGTGAATAGTGCAATAAAAGTTCCCTTCGTATACATCTATATTAATGTGTGTTAGTTTTATTTTCTTTACTAATATTGATATGTAGTTCGTCTAATCTTTCGGATGGGATGGAAAACCGAGTCTCGTGTACACATTGGCGTGCATGCAAGAGATCTGCTGGCAGATGGAATTCGATATAAGAGTAGGCCGTAACGTCGCTATCCAGGCAAAATTCCCCTCATAGCACAGTGTATGGCATTTGCCCGTCTTCATAAGCCCAGTATAAGCTGAACAGTAGGACACCCTTGTGCATCACCTCAACTTCTCAAGGAAAGACGCGTGATCTATTACTCTAATACTGGAACTAAATTGGACCACACTCTTGATTCCCGATTACTAAGTATTTTGCTGGGCAAGTGTTTTTGCACAAGCACCGTTAAAGATATCAATGATCTTAACTACGATTGGCCAGTTCATTGGGTTGCTGTAATGTTTTATTGGTCATTCACCGTCATTGGCCAGTCCAGTCATTGGGTTGCTGTATTGTTTTTTGGTCTTTCACAGTCATTGGCCAGCTCACAGTCATTGACTTATTGTAATGTTTCATTGGTTATTCCCAAATTAAGCATGGTTCATTGTCGGAAACAAAAGAACTTATTTGGCACATTTATAAGCCAATCTCAGATATCTACTGAACACAAATATTGTCTATTAAATAATACACCCATGAACAGTGTATCAAGGTTTCGCTGCTATTTGTTTGTCTAGTCGTTCGGGTGGGACGGAAATCCGAGGTCCCGTGTACACTTTGGATTGCACGTAAAAGATCCCCTGGCAGTCGAAATGCGATATAAGAGTAGGCTGTAGCGCCGCTGTCGGGCAAAATTCTCCTCATAGCACACTGTATGGCGTATGCCTTTCTTCAATTAGGCCAAGTTAGGTGCATCACAGTAGGACGTTAAACTCCATTTCATTTCATTTCATTTCATTTCTAAATACAACCATTCTGTATTTATCAGTGCCTTATATTCGTAATATCCTGTTGTTACTCTCTACATTACTGCACATTAAATTAAATGGCTAATAAAAACATACATACGACTTGCAGTATGTTATGGCGGTAATTTTGCCCGGGCAGTGGCGCTATGGCCTACTCTTATTCCGATTTCAAACTGTTAAGGATTCTTTTACGTTCAGACCAACGTGTACACGGAACCTCGGTTTTCGTCCCACCTGAAAAACTTGGCACTGTTTCTTGGCAGACTTACGGCCCTGCTTCACTGACAAGCGGAAACCACGCCGTAAAATCCCAGGGAACTTTGTAGGCCAACACAATGATCGAACCCGGGACCCACAGCGACTACCACAGTAGTACAAGCCAATTATGTTTGAGTTCTTAGATATTTGTATTGGAAATGAAAAGTGTATAAACATTCGCATAAAAGATTAATATGCCTTTTACTTAGCTCTACTGGGCATTTCCAGATCTGTAATGGACTTCCGTCTTCATCATTGCCCAGTCGGAGCAGAATAGTAGGACGTTAAACCCTATTTCATTAGGTAATGGACGAATATACTCCTAGTTTCTTCAAACAATTAAAAATCAATTCAATGGGCAATAGGGGGAGAAAGAGAGAAATGGGGTTAATGTCAACTCGACACAAACTAAGTCATTTTGGGACTATCATAATATATGGTTCAGTTTTATTTCAACAATTCGCTTGTGCGTATAGGGTTCTTATGCAATGGGAGGAAACCGGATAAACCCCACGAGGCTGGACAGGCGAGCCCCCCGCCAGTTGACTCACAGACATTAGTTGGCCATAATACATTAAAATATGGGCAGTTCTGGCAATTTCGGGGATTGCATGAAGAGTAAGATCCGAAAACATTGTAATCATAAACAACATAATCCAGTGATGATCAGTTAATCGAAGAAAAAATAGATTTTGAATCAACATATTGCATACGTTTTATTACCCGATGCACGTCAACCCCAATACATCGGTATTCAAATATAGTATACATGTATATCGATTAAAAATTCCCTGCTTTGATATAGAGTAAATATTACCCGAGGTTAATTTAGAGTAAGGACATTTCTACCTTCAGTGCCGGACTGGGCCCACTTGCCCACTTGCCTAAGCCTCAAAGAAAAAAAAAAAAGTAAAAAAAAGAAAAAGAAAAGGTAGTTAAAGAGGGGAGGAGAGGAAACAGGGAAAGGAAAGGAAAGGAAAGAAAAGCAGAAAGATAGATTTCGTTGCAAGAAACAAATTCTACCACCTGGCGAAATTATGCATAAATTCATGAGTTTAACCTCAAGATGGTGACAGCATTATAAACCGACAATCTTTCTTCAGTCACTCCCAGCTCTTGATAAGTTATTAAAACCTGATAAATGGCCAAAAACTGGAATATATCTCCATCCGCTGCTCTGGCCTGAGGTGCTTGGAAAACGAGTTTGCGGCTGTCTATTTTTTGGGGAACCCCCCTCCCCCCGACCCCCCTCGAGCGCTCGCGCCTCGCACCTGCGGCGCTCGTAGCCGGGCTTTGCTCCCAAACGGCTCGTTGGCCTTGTCACAGGTATGGCAAGTCCACCAGTCCGGCACTGTCTACCTTTATCACCAACAAAGCATACATTGGCTGAAATCGGGAGTGTCTAATGTCCACTTGACACAAAGTAGGTCATTTCGGGACTAACACACGGTTGAAGTTTATTTCAATAATTCTATTGCGCTGTAGGGGTCTTTAGCAGTGACAGGAAACACGACGACCCGGAGATAACCCACAAGGTTGGACAGGCGACACTACTCCTTGTCACGTTCAAGCGAGGAAACAAAACTTTGAAAGACAGACAGACCTTGTGAGTTCACGCGCACACATTAAAACACTAGAGTACCACCACCCACCTCCATCTTGTATACAATGTGCACAAAACAACTAATTTAATTTTTTCTAAAAGAGTCAAAAAAATCCATTATAGACTTAATCGAAGGTCGTAATTGGGGATCTGTACCCATCATCCTAAATATAGTTCTTCTCAATAATGGCGGAACACTGCTCATATTTTCAAATATGTCTTTTAAAACAGTCCCTAGAGCTAAAACGTCGGATTCCCACGAGGCTACATGCTCCTTGGGTTCCAGTGGTAGTAACGTATCGTTGCTGGAGTCGTTGGTGTCGTCTGACGCGTCGTAAGTTTGACTCAAGTCAGCGAACATAACCATTGGACCCTCACTATCACCACCAAGTCTATATAAAATATTTTTGACGTCAATATTATCGATGTATATTGTCTTTTTATGAAATAATCCAACCATGGTCACAATCTGATGAGCTATTTCAACGCGATGACTAAAATTCCAATTTAAATGTCCAAAAGTGTCCAAAGCGACGTTCAAATGTATGTAGCCCGCGACATATTCTTGTACAAAACCCCGAATGACGTCTTCTTCGCCCTTTTTCTCTGCATGAATACCATAAATTTTTGGTGCGAAACCGTGGATTGAGGCAAAAGTGTTGCTCACGCATTCTGTATGTAAATCAAGATAAGAATCGTTTGAAAAGAGGACATGGATCGTCACAGCGGTGTTTTTGTATACTCCGCGGTATGTACCCTTCTCTTCATCCAAATCCACCCACAATTTTTTGTCATGAAATAATGGTATAGGAGTTATCTCGCTTGAAATTAACAATGGCACTTTGATATCTTTGAAAATATTGTAAGCCCGACCAGGTTTTATACCACCATTTAAGCCAATTTTCTGTTGTAAATATTGCGACTTTTGGGATATGTTTCCAATTCTTTCTACTATCTGATGGATCGAAGGTCGATTTTGAGGTAATGGTGATAGGCACCAATCGACCACTAGCTGGATGTCCTCGTCTTTATTTTCTAATACATCGTACATCTCGTCAAATATATAGCCCAGGCCATAAATATCCATACTGGGGTTGGTTTCTTTCCATTTGCTATATTCTGGTGGATAAAATGGATAATGTGGATCTATTCGACCAATCATTCCTTTCCTAAATGTGGATAACCCAGTGTCTATCATACGGACTATGGGCTGGTCGCCCTTCCACTGTACCATGATATTCGTAAGGTGAAGATCATTATGAAGCACGAACTTTGCATGCATTGCCTGTATGGCTAAAGCTAATTGGTGCCATATTGACAATAACTGCTGTATTGTCAAATCATCATGACGCGCGACATCTAGCAACGTTTCGCCATTTTGAATGTACTCAATAACCAGTGACATATTACCCATGTGTGCCCCGTGTGATACGTAACCTAAAAAGTGGGGAAAATACCCGGACATGTACATCATGATTCTCGCCTCCTCCTCGATGTCATGAAAGTCCGGTTTCTTTGTATATTCTTTTATTATAACTTTTGTCATCGTGGCCTTTATTTCCCCTACATAAATTACGCTATAAAATCCTTCAACTAACTTTTTCAACTTTCCTGGTTCTTCAAGATAAATATCGATGGAGGACTCCGGCAAGATGGCGGCTTGATATCCAGAGAGATCTTGTGGAATGTTTTTGTCTATAAATCCATATCTTTCGAAAAGACTCAACGGTCGCCTACTACACGTTACATTATTATGAAAACCATATGTGTCGTACGTGTATATGCTATTGACAAATATGAAATCTGAAAATAGAAGAAACACAGACGTCACAAATAATCAGATTGATTTCCAATAACAATGTAAGGATTAATTTTTAAATAACATTTAGTAGAAAAGGCAATACAATTTAACATATGTTACATCTGTCAACTTTTATGTCTACTATAAAGACTATCTGGTGTGGGCGTATGTGGCATGGAAATAGGGGCTTCTTCTCAACCCAACTGCTAAAGACCCCTACGCGCAAGCGAAGTATTGAAATAAAATTAAAACTATATGTTAGTCCCAAAATGACCTAGTTGTGTTGAGTGGACGTTAAACCCCATTTCTCACTCTCTTGTGTCTAGTATAAAGATTATCTAACCAGTAAATGCGTATAGTAAGATTAGATTACCATGTGTCCATTTCGAGATTATTTTACCAGTATTGGGTCTGCTATAAAGATTACTTTAACCGTATTTGTGTCTATTTCGAGATTATTTTACCAGTATTGGGTCTGCTATAAAGATTACTTTAACCGTATTTGTGTCAAGTAAAAAAATTATCTCAGCAGTATGTGTGTCCAGTATAAAGTTTACCGTAGCAGAATGTGTGACCAGTATAAAGATTATCTTATCCGTATGTGTGTCAAGTAAAAAGATTACCTTAGCAGAATTTGTGTCCAGTATAAAGATTATTTTACCAGTATTGTGTCTGGTATAAAGATTACCTTAGCCGTATTTGTGTCCAGTATAAAGTTTACCGTAGCAGAATTTGTGTCCAGTATAAAGATTACCTTGGCAGAATGTGTGTCCAGTATAAAGTTTATCTTGGCAGTAGCTGTGTCAAGTATAAAGTTTATCTTGGCAGAATTTGTGTCCAGTATAAAGATTACCTTACCCGTACCAATGTTGAGTATAAAGCATACAGTGACTACAAATTGAACAGGCTTGATTAACTTCTTCATAATTATCTTCTCTGTGGATGTGTTGGTGTTGGTGTTCAGTCTTCATTCAGTATTAATATCTACAAGCAAAGTAAAGACAGTCTAATCTAGTCAATTTCATTACTGCAAAGGGGTCATTAACGTGCTTTAAAAATCAAACATGAGCCTAGGTGGAGTCGATTAAGGGCTATATGCTTTACTAACGGAAAGAAGGCCGGGGGTAGGGGAAACTCGGTTTGAATTCTGTCAATCCCAAAAATATTGACAATCGAGAGTGAGAAGGTGGAGTTCGGGCTAAAACGCATGCGCCGAGTGAAGAGAAAATATCCCAACCAACCATAAAAGCTGAAACATATTCCATTGTTCAATTACTGTGACATGACTGAATTCAGTGTCACTCAATTTCGAAAGTTCCGATGTGAGATGGTTCCTGGGGTGTGATCATCGTTTGGCGCATGCGCAGTTGCGGGAGTTAGCTCACACCGTTATGGACACGGTGTTCAATGACTTCCTCTGATAGGATTTCCCTTTAAGATTTTCTTACGGTCAAATCGGTTACTACAGTATTCTACCAATATTTACAGTATTACTACCAGAAGAGGGTGTCGTGTTATTAAAGTTTCTATTGTTTCTTTATTTCGATAAAAAGTAGAAATACAAATTGACGAAGGCGCGGATTCTCCAATAAAGTGAGCCGTAGCAATTTACGATGCTGGAAAATCCAGAACGATATTTTCCCCGTCAGCATCTCCCGTACATAAACGGTAATTTGGCTTAACATTTCAATAATTTGTGAGCCTGTATATTTGTAGATATTGAGATTGATATTAAACTATTACAACACAACTGCTTTTATACATGAAAATAAAATAGTTATTCGGAATCGTAGATTGAAGTGGACTATATTTCAGCCGCGGTCTGTCAGATTTCACATTAAAGTCACATGACCTGAACCACTTATAATAATGAGTAATAGGAACTTTCTCACCGGAAGTAGATATAGCTTCGTTGTTAACGCTTACAACAGTTTCAGACTTGCGCAAGTGCCCAGGAGCAAACACTCACCAGGAGTCGAGTCAAACTTTCACACCGGACCGAAAATCCAGCATTACAATAAAGTCCCTTTGGCTAACCCAAAACTTACTTAGAAATAAAATCCAAGCCAAATAATGGTCGAAGTATATAATTATCATTGACCTGTTACATAAATCTATAAATAAACAATAAAGCGATAAATTCATTTTCTTTATATAGAAGGAATTATTTGTTTACAGAAACAAGAATCAACATACGTGACGTCGTCTTCACAGATCTGGAGATATTATTCAACTCCCATACGTCTTGATTATTTAAACTGTTTAGCCCAGAACGCCAATTATATACCTTAGGGTCGAGCAACTAACTCAATCAATGTGTGATACGTTTTCAAACAACTTTTAACCCGCCAGTCTTCATCTGGAGGGACCGGTGTACCAAGCTGTAGTATACGTTGTCTGGATAAAAATAATGAGTAGGTCAGATTTACCTTTTGTTATCAAGTACAGCACATGTGACATTCACTGTATAAACCTTCAGATAAAGGAACGGGAATCGATTATCAACGAAATAATTGACCCGAAATCTTATACAATTACGTATCTGACATTCACGTCCAAAAGACTTAATATTTTGAGTTGACATTTTTAGACAAGGTAAATACACCATTCCAATTTATTTTTTTATTTTTTTCGGAGGGGGGGGGCGCTTAAATTTCATACGTACCCCTTTAACCCACGATTACACGTTGTCAGAGATAACCTAATAAAACTACCCTGTTTATTTTCAATACAGGCATAAAAGTATCCGTGTGGAACGAAATGAACAGTACGCTTTCCAGAAAAAGAACCGTTCATTTCCGACAAACGAACACTTTTATACAAGCATTGTAAAAAATCAGGATGAAAACAAACGCCTAGAAAGCTATAAATAATTTTACAAATAAATTTCAACGGACGAAACCATCCGCCGATGCACGCTACACCTTTACATTACGTTTAATATAATTGCAGTTATCTACGCCATGGACTTGTTGTTTTACGATGTGGTTGGCTCAATGTTCACGTTATCTATCTGTTGTGTCAAGTACTTCCCCAATCTTTCAATAGCAGTGCACATTCGGCAAACCTCGACAGATTCTACGCATCTAATCTCGACTGTCATTCGGCAAACCTCGACAGATTCCGGTGTCCTATATCTAGACTCGGCTGTATAATGAAGTCCGCCATTTTGGAACTATTTTAAAGGACCCGGATAAACAAGGTTGCCCCCAGGAGATGGGTGCCAGTCAAGTCGTCCACAAGCGAAGTCGTCCACAACCGTTGGTGGAGTCGTCCACAAGGCATTGGTGATGTCGTCAACAACTATTAGTGATGTCGTCCACAACTAAATATGTTTATGAATTTGTTAATGAATTTGTTATTTATGGAATAAAACGATTTACTTTGTTGTTTATATGCCGGGAGAAAGGGTGACCACGCAGAAAAAACTATACTAATTAAAAAAACATCGTGTGGACGACTCCAAAAAACGTATTACAATTACAATATCCAGAAATTATTTACTTTGTTGTTTATTTACCGATAGAAAGGGTGACCACGCAGAAAAACTATACTATTTACCAATACATTATGTGTCCAGAAATTAAACTAAGTCGTGTGGACGACTCCACCAACGGGTGTGGACAGCTTAACCAGATTTTGGGGCTTTTTTGTAAAAGCGGAACGTTTTCCTGTTAGAGTAAATCGGTAGTCGATAAGCCGCATCGCAAATGTATGGTCGTAGGTACATATCAATGACTATCATACATCCGAGTCTAGATGAAGGTTACGGAGAGTACCGGAATCTGTCGAGGTTTGCCGAATGCTCGACTGTATGACGAATTCCGCCATATTGGGACTATTTAAAAGGTCCCGGATGAAAAATGGCTGCGCTCATGGAGATTTCTGTGAAGAGTGTATTATATCTACAAACGTCAAGTTTCAATGTCTGAAGCTGTTTTTCCTTCAAGTTTATGCGATTTTTCTGAAACAAAGGACAACTTTGCAACGAAAACTCTACACACTCTACAAAAGACGCCATTTTGGGACTTTTTTGGTAAGAGCGGCACATTTTCCTTTTAAAGTAAACCGCTAGCCGCATCGCAAATGAATGTGTAGGTACATATCACTTACTGTCATACAGCCAAGGTTAGATGTAGGGTACCGGAATCTGCTGAGATTTGCCGAGTGTAGCACATATTCCTGAAGCAACGGCCCGTGAAATCCCTCTCTGGCCATTGCTGGAATGGCGTCTGTTTCTTGAACTTACGCGGGAATGTGTCTATTCTTTGCATTCAATGAAAGCTATCACTTAAGTATAGCAACATGACAGTCTGTCGTTTAATCTTGGGTCTTCCTTAATATTTTGGACAAAGATTTAAGGTATTAAAAACGTTGAAAGTCTGTTCGTTACCATACAGTAGTGTTTACTTTACGTCAATACCGATAACCTCGTTTGTCACGCAATTAGTTTTGCTGCAATATCCTGCTATGCGCTGGTTAATATAGCATAAAAAAACGTGCAGCCATGGCGTAACATTATGTAAACACAGTTGCCCTAATTAAACGTCTTGTTTTAAAGGTAATACCTTTGTAACGAAGTCAGTGATTGGCCAGTAATAGGACCACTGACCAGTCATAATTAGTGACAATAATACCCACTCAGTCCAGCAGGGAGTAGTAGGATTAGCTCTAATCAAACGGAACACTGCGAGGAGGATGAGTGTAGCAGTGCAGTCTAATAGTAAATGCAGGAGGACTGCACTACACGCAAAACAAAAAATCTACAAGATAAACCTGCGGACAAGACAGAAAATAGACATTGCAAAAACTAAACAATTATCAAATGAAGTGAATGGATCCGGGGGCCAGCCATAAGCGTCCACTGCGCTGTACAGTCCCGGGCCTGTCTCGGTACAGGCTTCACTAAAATGATTTACATGAAAGACGTAACAAAATAAAATGCGACGATCTTGTAAGTGGTCGTCTCTTCAATGGCGATAGTCTGCTTTACACTTAGAGTAACGAAGAACGACGTAACACTGCTCGGAAAGGGTGCTAATAACTACTACATGCTTGTGATAATTATTCAATGAAATAAATTGGCTGTTTACACGTCTAAAAATGGCTTTTTCATTTAGATAAAGACAGGTAATAGACAGACTGGTAAAACATCAAATGTAAATGAATACCTTCACTTAATATAGAATAAATGGTCTTTTCAGAGGATAAAATAACAAAAAACAACAACAACATACGTCACAGCCCAGTTAAAGCACGGTTAAGGGGGCCCTACGGTTCATGGCAAAAAATTATTAAATTATTGATAAAAGTTCCACTCATCGATCTAGCGGTGCGATTGGCGGAGACCACGTGAGTGTGCGATCAATGGGCAAATAATTGCTGATCCTAGATCATACAAGTCAGATGTACCCTCCCTTTACGTTCAAAATAATTGATCATGGGTATGTATTTCTCTCGTGCATAGCAGAGTGTTCCCAGTACGGCGGAAAGAAGCGGACAGGCAGACAAAGAAGGGCGTCTAGTCGTTTGGACTGAATTCATGAAGAGTACGCGGATGTTTCACTCGGTTACTGCCGGTATGAATCCGTGAATTCAATTCGGTAATTGTAAATTGATAGAAAATTAGGGTTTAACCGCCTAGTATTCTGCCCCGAATGAGATATGGAAAACTCGCATACACGCCATACATTCTGCTATAAGGGACCTTTTCTCGGACAGCGGCGCTACGCCGTTATCTTTTTTCGCTTTCTAACTATCAAAAGTTTGTTTTTTTACGCGCTCGTAGTTTTATCACACCCGGGAAACCACGGGAGCACCAGGTTGGCGAGCAATCTCGAACCAGAAAAATTTTGGAGAAAGAAATTTCTCTGGTGACACTGGGTAGCCATTTTCCCGGAAGGGCCGAATCACATCAATTTATGTGTCTGGATGACCGAATCACTTAAAAATATACACACGCGTAGAAAAATAGATCTTTAAGAAAACTTAATTTTTACATTTAGGATCCACTTTTGTTATGTCAGCGAGTTGACTTTGACTCAAGAATCATTTCACAACAAACAAAACGACGATCCGACGTCTTGTTTTCGAGGAAAAGACCCCCAAAAGATTGTCCAATCAGAGGTCAGCATGGGCGGGGCTTACACGTTAAAAATTCAGAAGATAATGGATGGTCTTTGGCCCCAGAGGCCTCCGGCCCCGCGGCTGACTCTGGGAACGAGATTGGTTGGCGAGCTAATATCTTAATCACGGAGTCAACGCGGCTCCTTCGGTAAACATACTAAAATGGTTTCCATACCTTGTATGACGATAACCTGTCAATTGGTGTAATGCAGCTTTATTAGTGTAATAAACGCCTAAAAGCTAAACGAGCCAGTGTGGGAAATAACAAAATTAACTTTGACCAAATAAAATATTGCATTCGGCATATTTTAATATATTCGATGTCGTGATACTGTATGTAAATTGTTTCTTTTATAAAATTGCCAGCTTTCTTCGATTTTCTTCAAACCATTCACATTATAACAAAGCCCAAATAATTCAACCAAACCATTGGATCAATAATACATAAATTAAAGCCACATATTGAGAAGGAGATCAACAGCTTTTTTTCACTCGTCTATTTTTGCCATATTATCCCAAACAAATTCAACCGTGAGCACCGGTTAGTTCACAATCTGATTAAACTACAGATCTATATTTCATTTCGTTTTTCTATACTATGGATGGCCTACACTACATGAACATCACGCCAGGGGTCATGCGAGAGGCTTTTGACCCTATGACGTCAAACATTGATTTATCAATCGGCGTTGACGTTTCTAGTAGTTTACCTACCGTTTCGTGCACCGCACACCAAGAATTCGCCGTTTCATTGGCTAATCCCTCACACCATCCAGAACGCGGGTTATATAACACTTCCTCCAGATTATAGTGTTGCAAAGACGAGGAAAACGAACATTTGAACAATAACAAACGGAACGAAATAGGATCTGTGTTTTAATCATATTGATAAGTGCAAGATTTGCACATAGACTGTACGAGTTCGTTAAATTTTCCTGTCATGTGCATTTAGATTTTTACTCGATATCGGGAAAACATAAAAAAAGCAAGGTGCCATGTGCCATAGCAATAAATCAAGGTCAAAGTTCATCGTGACAAAATGATTCCATGTCACCACCACACATTGTTAAATATAGCTGCTGTGCAGTTGGCCGTAGTTCTGCATTCGAATGTAGGCATTGGTTTATGGTTTCAGAGACATCCGTTAAATTGGATTTGGTGAATAATAATTGAAGCACAACACCCAGGCTATATACGTCAGAAGCGAAAGTTGTGGGATTGTCTTTCTTAGTTTCAGGCGCGGAATAAATAGAATGGTCTGTATAAAGTCCACTTGAATCACTGCACGAATAAAAGTTTTCCAGTAATATAACCGGCTCAGTGCCGTTTTCGCGGTATAAAATAGTGGACGATTTAATACCATTTATGAGAATGTGCTCATCGTGAAACATGCTAATAGATTTTATAAGTTTACATGCTATATTTAAACGATATTTATCTACCCATTTTGAGCGTTCTGTTCTGAAAGCTTCTAACAACGTCATACTATCTCTGACATATTCTTGCACAAATCCTGCAGAGGTCATGTTAATCCCTTGAAAAGTAATGCCATAAAAGTGAGGAGTAATGCCAATCGAACTTGCAAACTTTGTTAGAGCAATTTCATTTCGAACTTTGTGATACTCGCGACCATGATATATACGAATAATAACATCCTTATGTTTATAGGTACCGACGTAAGAACTGTAATCCTCATACATAGTCAGCCATTGCTCGGCATCAACATCCGGGGGGGGAGATAACTCATCTGTCATAATCATAGGTAGTGGCGCTGTGACGTATTGTTGGTATTTTTCAGATGATAATAGACCCCCATGCATTAATTTTTTATAACCTATGCCTGACTCGTTGCTGTATTTCTTCTTCAATTGTTCTAGCCTGTATAATATTTGATCAGCAGTTGGTCGATGTTCAGGAATTCGTTGATAACAGTATTCAGCTAGACTCTTAATGTCGTCATTACCCAGACGTCTGTTGATCTCACTGATAGAGAAACCCATGGCGTAGATATCCATAGATGGGTTGGTCTCTTCACTAACAGCTTCCGGTGGGTAAATGGGATACTGGTCTACTTTCTTCTGAGAAATTCCCTGATAATGTCCATATCGAAATGTAGCGAATCCGGTATCGATTAAGCGAACAACTGGGTTTGTACCATTCCACATAACTAGAACATTGTTAGTATGCAAGTCATTATGTAAAATAAATTTTGAGTGCATTATTTTTAACGCCCGTGTCATCTGCTCAACGACAAGAAGCCACTGATAAATTGTTATCGCGTCATTATCAGTCGTCGCATCCAAAGTCTCACTATTTGGTAAGTATTCCATCACCATAGAGATATTATTGACATGACCTCCACATGGTATGTAGCCGTAAAACTTGGGAAATACGCCCGTGTCTTCCAGATACATGAGAATTCTCGCTTCTCTGTCGATAGCGTCCAACAGGGTCTCCTCTATAAATTGCTTTATAACTGCTGGTTTCCCAGATTCCCTCATTTCACCAAGGTAAACATTACCAAAGGTACCATTGCCCAAATACCTGAAATTCCCATTGTCATCTATATACCTGATAACCGATGACTCGTGTAATATCAGTGGGTTGAAGTGATCTAATGAGCTGGGTATACCATCATCGTCGAATCCATAGTTTTCGAAGATGTTGAGAGTATAATCTCCCGGTAGACATGCGCGGTCACGTCTGTTGCCAGCATGCTTATAGAAATTGATATATGGACATACTTCATTGGGTTTGACTTGAACGTATGTTGTACCTATAATTAAAAGAGTTAAAATGTTAACGTATAATTAGGAAACTAAAGAGGGAGAGGGAAATGGGGTTAACGTCCACTCGACACAAACTAGGTCATTTCCAGACTAACATATGGTTTAACTTTGTTTCAATAATTCGCTTGCACGTAGGGGTCTTTAGCAGTTAGAGGAAATCGGAGGACCCGGATAAAGCCCATGAGGCTGGACAGGCGATCCTACTCTTTGTCACATACAATCGGGGATTCGAAACCACGCCAGTTGACTCAATGACAGGCGTTTATGATACTGCACAAATGTGCTAACCATTCAGCAATCCAATCCCCCAAGGCAACTAAAGACATAAGTGAATTTAATTTCGACAGACTGCATCTGGATGACCTGGTTAAGCTGTGGACAACAAGCTAAACCAAGTGAGAGATACACCCACAGTTTCGAACACTGATACCTTATATACACTACTGGTATGGAATATGGTGGATTGTGGTGCACGGTGATGTTGCAGACAGGTATTTCTAAAGAATATTGCTGCAAGAGTCCAGTTGTGATTTCGGGGTTAAGTCAAATATTTTTGAGGACAGGAAAAGCAAAAAGGGAAATCGCTGTCCTTGTCCAATTATGCCAAAAATAGAAAGCAACGATGAAAAGTATGAGCTATGCTAACTTCCCAATTTAAATTCATATGCATACCTTCTGTTGGGGTTAAAACCCAAACTATAAGCAGAAGTCCTATCATTGTAACACACCTGGAATAATAAATTGTATTCCAACCTTTAGGATATATTACATATACAACATACATATCTTGTCAAAATAATAGTTCTTTAAGTCATGATTTGAAATGCATATTATTGTAAAAATAATTGTGGGAAAACTGCCATAAAAGTATTAAAAGAGCAATAAAACATCCATTTCCATCTCAGTCCACTCTAATAACCAGAAGTTACAAAAAATCTGCGGAGAGTCCAACTTCCGTGTTTTGAACTTCCATCTTTGGATTTCCAACTCCATTGCTTTTCGTTTTCACAAAGGAAATACCCACGATAGCTAAACAAAGCATGTGAATAGACCAACATAGCCTACTGTTCCTTTATCTCTATTGGGGCTTATCCAAAAGGAAAACTCATTTATCGATAGGGTTGCCGAATTTGAGTAAAATCCGTTAAAACTATATCTTCTATCTATTGGCACAAGGGGTGGACGAAACGTGTTTGGAAACGAACTGGTTAGATATGTTGTGCTTGTGGTACGGACTGGTGATGGTTGGCACAAGGCGGGTATCTCCGGAACGAAAAGCAGCAGAATAGTGAATATCGATAGGGTTCATCCTCTCGCGATCCGAATGCTTCCAAGCAACTTTTAAAGCAGTCTGTCAAAAACTACAGCCTCTATACCGTGGCAATCTTTACGGAAAAGAGGGATAGCTCCGAAATGAAAAGTCATGGAACACTGAAAATCAATAATATTTAACCTCTTATGACCCCAATGCTTACCTTCAAGTTAAAAAAGTGCAACCACTGTGACGCTATATCGAGTTCCATGGCGGTGTGGCGACATCATGATACCGAAATGGTGGCGTGTAAAACTACGCATTAGACATGACAACTGTTTATACCAGAAACAGTAACGTGTATAATGTGGTAAAATAGATCAACGGTCAATGGAACACACATGCGATAAATCCATAAAGGTTAGCACATATTATATGCGGATCATGTCTTTACTCGTGTTTGTCGATATTTGTCAGTCGTCAACCGACAGGCCTTAATAAAAAAAACTAACTTGAAGTGGGGACCGTGTAATTTGTGTTACCGTATTAATGTTAAATAATCAGGTAATTCACCAACACAAACAATCGGTATCCTCTGAACTTTACTCGCACCCCCATCCTCGCGAACCCATCACCCATGCGCTCATTATGTTTTTAAAGTTCCAACTAAATGAACTACAATACATAATATTATAATGATATATAATCAGGTTATCCGCCCACACAAACAATCGGTATCCTCCGAGCTTTACTCGCACCCCCATCCTCGCAAACCCATCACCCATGCGCTCATTATGTTTTTAAAGTTCCAACTAAATGAACTACAATACATAATATTATAATGATATATAATCAGGTTATCCGCCCACACAAACAATCGGTATCCTCCGAGCTTTACTTGCACCCCCATCCTCGCGAACCCATCACCCATGCGCTAATTATCTTTTAAAAGTTCCAACTAAATGAACTAAAATAATATAAACCCCTTTTCATTGGTACCTGAATTTTAAGAATCGGACAGAAATTGGAAAAGATATGGGAGTTTTAAGTTTTTATACTCTTTCATTTGACACCATTATCTCCATTTCTTCAATTTGACCCAAGTGTACTGTTTTGTACTGGAGGGTCACATATATAATATCATATTTTCATAAATAAGTGAGTCTATATATCTCTTCAAATATTTATGTATCAACATTATCAACTTAATTACTTATAATGAACAAATATATTAAATACCTTTTCAATATGGTACTCTTCCTACGGGTTATTGGCTTTTTTTTCTCCTCGACATTCAATAATTAGTATAACAACTGCTCGACCACCTCTATTTTTAAAAACAGATATCTATTTGTCCCTTTGTTTCATCTTTACTAGCACCACTTGAAACCTGCTCTTCCAGACAATACCAATCCTAACATATTTGAAATAGTCCAAACATACATAAAAGACAGCAAGAGATATTGACACTTTAATATTTAAAACTTCAAATTACACTCCAAGTAATGTATATATGTTTGTTACTCACTGCCTGTATATATGTCCACCATTGTATTGTAAACATAAGATTTAGCTATTTTTTATGTTTGGAGAGATGCCTGTACATATATCCACTATTGTATTGTAAACATAAGATTTAACTATTTTATATGTCTGGAGAGAACTTGGCCAGTTGTTCAATCCAACCATCCTTCATAACCCTTTTACTGCAGTGTTTAGTTTATCGATGTATACAAAGGTTTAATCAAAGAAACTGACTACATCTGTTCAAATGGGTTTTAATGAAAAGTAGCTTGAGTAATTAAATTCATGTATCAGCTGTGCAACATGTATTGTTGACAAAACTGTGATTTTAATTCTTCGCGTTAAGAATAACCAACTGTATAATATTATACGTGGCATTTCAGAATAAAACAAATTGAAATGTTATAAATATATACATTGTTACCTGTAGGTGGCTTGAAATATTATGTGTAAGGAATACCAAGTCTATAACAACATATAGTCGATCAATACATTTCAAAATCTATTATAATTTCTGAATGCAGAAGTACGCTTAGATATAGGGGCGATTACCCTTGCCATCTAAACCATAAGGATGCAGACCACCATTAATTTCCCCATTGACTTCAATGTTAATTCTGGCCTCTTTGCCCACCTACAACTACGCATCTAATCCCGACTGTATGACGAATTCCGCCATATTTGAACTATTTTAAAGGTTCCGAATGAAAATGGCCGCCCCCATGCAGATTTCTATGGAGAGTGTACTATATCAACAAACATATAGTTTGACATTGACATTGGGTTTGGGAAATTACCAGGGAAATGGGGTTTAACGTCCACTCGACACAAACAAGGTCATTTTGGGACTAACGTATGGTATTCCATTTTCATTTCAATAATTCACTTGCGCGTAGGGGTTTTTAGCAGGGGGAGGAGGAAACCGGAGTGTCCGAAGGAAACCCATGAGGTTGAGAAGGCGCCCTTATCTCCATGTCACATACGCTCACACTAGGGCTCGAAACCATAGCTGCAAGCCAAAGGTGACCGGCCAGCTAGAGGTCGAAGCGCGGCACTCTAGACCATTAGGTCATCCCAACCCCCCGTGGACGAATGGTCAGCACGTGCTTGTTGTATCATAAAGCCCCTCATTGAGTCAACTGGCAGGGTTTCGAATCCCAAGTTGTACGTGGCAAGGATTAGGAGCGCCTGCCCATCCTCGTGGGTTTTCTCCGGGTCTTCTGGTTTCCTCCCACTGTTTAAGACCCCTATAATTTTTGTTTTCACTTTACCCGGAAAATCAGATTGCAGCGCCCCCCCCCAAATGCTGAGATAGTCTAACTTGTCTGAAGGACCTTGGTTTTAGTCTTTGATCCGCGGCTTGGGGGGGGGGGGGTTGGGTGGATGGCTGAATGGTTAGCGTGCGCGCGCTGTATCATAACGCCTATCATTGATTCAACTGGCGTGGTTTCGAATCCCAAGTTGTACGTGGCAAGTGGTAGGGTTGCCTGTCCAACCTCGTGTGTTTTCTCCGGGTCCTTCGGTTTCCTCCCACTTCCAATTACCACTACGCGCAAGTGAATTAATGAAATAAAATTAAACCATACGTTAGTCCCGAAATGACCTTTGTGTCGAGTGGAAGTTAAAGCCTCTCTCTTTCACCCTCTCTCTCTCTCTCTCTCTTGACCCGCGGCCAGTCATGGAATGTACATTGATTGGTATTCGTTTTGGTATCTAAAGCTTTTATTTGGGCCAAACATCTTGGTAGATTTAAAGGGCAGCGCTTAAAAGACCAAGCTTCTTGCATTTCTTTATGAAGTATATAGTAACAAATTTATTAATCAGAATTCACCGGGACAGTTATAATCCAACATTTTAGCACACACTGTCTTTTTTAATCTCTGAGCGGATGGCCGCAGCTCCTGTTTAGGGTGGAGGCACATGTTTACGGTTTCTATGACTCGGGTTTCATTGGAATTTTGGAATAATTCTTGTAACACAATCCCAAGACTATACACATCCGAAGAGAAAGACGTGGAGACGTTTTTATCCTTCTTGATCTCTGGAGCTGTGTAATTGGAAGTTCTATTTCTGTAAATTCCGTTTGAGTCACTACTGTGCTGGAAGTTCAGGACGTATATCACAGGTCCGGTACCATTGTCACGGTATAAAATGTTGGAAGATTTAATATTATTTAATAAAATATGCTCATTATGCAACAAACTAACAGCGTTTATAAGTTTACATGCTATACTTAAACGATAATTATCCGTCCAGTTAAAGCTCTTTTCGCTGAAAACTTTGGACAACGTCGTGCCATTTTTTACAAACTCTTGAACAAATCCAACATGGGTCATCTCTTCGCCGTGGATTATCAAGCCATAAAAATGTGGAGTAATGCCAAGAGAATCAGCAAACATGGTAACAGCAGCTTGGTACCGAATCGAGTCGAAGTCTTGATAAGCAAACAGACGTATAATGACAGAATTGTTTTGATATTTTCCAACATAAGAGGCGTAGCTGTCTTCGAATCTCAACCACCGATTGCGGTCCTGGGTCCGGGGCATTGAACTTACTTCTGATAATATTAAGATCGGGAGAGGCGCCGTTTCGTAATTTTGATATCGTACTGGAGGAGTGAGAACACCGTCCATGGGTGGCTTGTATCCGTATCCTGATTGATAACTATATTTCTTCTTCAGCTGTCCCAACCTGTACAGCAGTTGGTCTGCGGTAGGTCGGTGTTCCGGGATTCGTTGGAAACAAGACTGTCCTACACTTGCTATATCCTCATTTTTAAAATATTTCGTGACTTTACCTATTATATAACCAACGGCGTAAATATCCATCGAGGGATTGCTCTCGTGGAAAATGGATTCGGGAGGGTAAAATGGATAGTTGGGTAACGATCTAACTGACATGTCTTGATAAACACCTTCCCGGAAGCTGGCGAACCCAGGATCAATTAATCGTACCCTGGGATTAGAACCATTCCACATAATCATCACGTTACTACGATGCAGATCATTGTGCAAAACAAACACAGAATGAATTGTTTTTAATGAAGCAACTAATTGTTCAAGTACCAGCACCCACTGATACACAGTCATATTTGTATCCGACGAAGCCGAGGAAATACTTTGACTATTTGTAATATATTCCATAACCATTGAAATATTATTAGCGTATTGACCAGAGGGAATATAGCCGTAAAATTTTGGGAATATTCCCGTTTTTTCGAGATACATAAGTATTCTAGCTTCTTTATCCACCTCGAAAAAATCAGTATCTTCATTGAATTGCTTAATAACGATTGGTTGTCCGCTATCTTTCATTTCGCCAAGGTAAACGTTTGCAAAAGTTCCATTATCCAAATGCATAAACTCTCCTGCATCATCGACGTACCTTATAACTGAAGATTCGTGTAACATCATTGGTTTGAGGCTATTCAATGATTTGGGTATGTTTATATCTTTATAGCCATATTGTTCAAAAACGTTCTTGTCGTCTTCGTTCGGTTCACAGAAATGGTATTGTTTGTTATGCGCATGTCTGTAAAAATTAACGTATGGACATCTCCTATTAGTTTCCATTCGTGTTTCTTTAAAGAAAATAAAAAAAAAACATGTACAACAAATTTAATTCAGAGTCATTACTTTAATATTATTATTTTTACTGTGTACGGTCAATATCCGTTATTCTTATATAGGGTTATACGTCGAGTACTTTTTTGCATTATAACTATTTATGAAACTGGGTTTTACCGTCCCCTATAAACAACAGCGTGACCATATGGAGGCAAGCTTATTGGATTTTACCATAGGCTAGTCTCTATCATGCAGAAAAATATTTTACGAATAATAGTCTGGATGGACTGTCCACATTTGAGAATAATATGTCATTGACTAGATTATCCAGTCTTTTATATTATCATGAACAAAGTCTAAGGCAGATAACTAGACCCAAATCAAGATGTCGACGCCCATGGAATTAAAGGACCTAAGTCCGTAACTCAAAATCCTCCAAAATCTTCGACATCGAAAACACGAATTATTGGTCAATTTAAATCAACATTGATGATGTAAACTTACCAGGAAAAGATGAGCTTCTGATATCCGATATTTAAGATAAAATAATTTTTCTAACATTGGTACACGAATCGTGTACCATATTGCGCTCTGGTCCTAGTTTTATTGAGAGACTCAAGGGACGAGGCTAGACACATTGCACTGTATCACACTGCATATGTGGGCTGGAATAACCAGGCGCTAAAAAAATTGAATGGTTTGTTTCGCCGAACATAACTGATTTGAAATTGGAGTAAAACGGAAAGCATTTAATGTAAATCAGTTTATATACATTCATATTACAGTATTATATGAGTTTCGACCCACTTTTGTCAATTTCTGGATCCCAAATGTTAGCGATTTAGCTCCTTTAAGTTAAGAATTGTCATTTCGGAAAATCCCTCGGCATTGCCAGTTCAATATCCAACACTCTTAAAACTTTTCATGGTAAACTAAAATTGCTCTATTCTATGTTTTTTTTTAATAAATCCTAATTCATCGTCACGTCGATTTATGTTTGTTTATAATAACGCATGAATTATGAGATTTATTTCGTGAAAGAGTGCAACTCTTAATTGACTTGGCGAAATCTAGATAAACAACCACATAAAAAACAAACATCAGGTTATGCATGGGCAATGTAACTTTTCGTCAAATAGATACAGTGGAGTTGTTTGGAGTTCCATATACTTTCAAAATACGTTCTTGTCCACATCATTTTATACTGACAAGGACAGTTGTCTAGTCGTTCGGGTGGGACGAAAAAGCGACCCCCGTATACACATTGGCGTGCACGTAAAAGATCCGTTGGCAGTTGGAATTCGATATAAGAGTAGGCTGTAGCGGCGCTTGTCGGGCAAACAAAATTTCCCTCATAGCACACTGTGTGGCATATGCCCGTCTTTATTAGACCAGGTTAGGTGCAGAACAGTAGGACGTTAAATCCCATTCCATTTCATCTTTACTAACCTTTTGTTGTTGTTGTTGTTATTGCTGCAGTTGTTGTTACTCCTGATATGGCCAGAACCAACACCGCTGTCACTATTATATGGTTATACATCTGAAAGACAGAATTATTGTGTTTACATTAGCTATTATCTTTAATAGAATGCTTAACCTCGATTTAACTCCGCCAGCTAGATGTTCTGAAAGTCGTATCGTGGTCGTTGCTTCAGGAACATTATCAGGATTTGGCAGACGATGAAAGACAAAAGAATTTTTTTTTTAGTTTTACATGATCATAACTTTATCAGTACCGAAATCATTCGAAATTAAACAAATTCGGGATTAATCTTACACATAGCTTTACCGTGCTCAAATTAGTAAGGGTGGGTGTTGTGAACCAGGCGGTGTGTGGATACGCTTTCTAGAACACCTGGTAGTCTACCACTTCTCATTTTTGGAATTCATAATTCACGATTTTTTTTGTTGTAATTTTATATTTCAATATGCAATCTTGTATGTTCACGACAAAATGGTTGCGTGGGCCTGTAAAGCTTCAATTAAAGTGTTTTCTGACAGGCAGGGGCGCCGGAACTCGGGTACCAGGGTATACAAATGGTGCCATGCCCTTTTCTGGGGTATACCCGTGCACAAACGACGAAGGTTTTCAACCTTTATATTAGTCTATTCATTTTTAACCGACTCTCGCACTTTGATACGAAAATTGTGAATAATCAAGTATTTGTCTTTCATTATCATGTATTTTAAAGGGGAATGGCAGAGGCGCTGTAGACAGCATTCTCGGAATTGACAAATTTAAAAAAAAATTAGAGGCCGGGGGGGGGGGCATTCCCTATGTTTTGGTACCCTGGCCCTCGCGTCGTTCCGGCGCCCCTGCTGACAGGAGATATTGAGAGCGAGAGAGAGAAATGGGGTTTAACGTCCACTCAACACATCTAGGTCATTTCGGGACTTACATATAGTTTTTAATTTTATTTCAATACTTCGCTTGCGCGTAGGGGTCTCTAGCAGTGGAAGGAAACCGGAGTGCCCGGAGGAAAACCACGAGGTTGAGAAGGCGCCCCTTATCTCCATGCCACATACGCTCACACCAGGGTCGAAACCACAGCCGCAAGCCAGAGGTGGCCGGCCAGCTAGAGGTCAAAGCACGGCACTCTAGACCACTAGGCCATCCAAACCCCCCTTAGAGGCTGATATATTCAATTTAAAGGGACCAGCCCGAATTTCAAAGGATCTGAAAATTACACGTCCATGAACGTATGGAATTTAAACGCCAAAATATAGAGGAATAGTGTATTTACCTTGTCTGAAAATTTCAGTTCAAAATATTGAGAAGTTTGGACGTGAATGCAAAAAAAGCTTAACTGGACACTAGCTCTTTTAAGTTTTTCTTTTAAATTGTTATGATACCAATTTTAACTTAATCAAAGGAGAGCTTTAAAAGTGAGTCAATAGGGTTAGATTGAAAGCTGCACATAATATAGACTCGTTTTATCCAGACACTTCTGTGTAATGCAAACAGAACACAAGTCTTCGGCCACCGAGCCGTATCGGCGATTGGAAGTTGTTTGAAAACGTATCACTTAGCTTGAAGAAGTTGCTCGGATCTAAGTTAGAGGCTATTAAGGGCTTTTCATACAAAATTATGCAGTTTTAACCCCCAAAATGTTATCGGGATGGCCCCTTTAATTATAAATAATAAAGATACATTATGAAATTAGATAAAGCGTTCGCAGTTCTCACTATAATGGTTACAACTTTCAGTCAAATTGGTCCACCGTAAACAGAGAATTTAGCGATAGCGAATGAATTTTGAGTCGGTACGATTATAAATTATCCATTGGTCTTGATTACGCATTTATTGAGCTAATCAGACAGGGTTCTAAATCAATTTGATGTCGCAGGCTACCGATGACACCGAGAGTAGATTATGGTCTTGATAAGTTGATTAATGTCTAATTAATAATTAAGATAACATTGCAGGCCTAAACAAAGACCTGCAATCATGGCCGTATCTAGGGTACATTCGGCCCCCAGTAAAATTAGGCCCCCCCCCTAAAAATATTGACAATCTTTCAATTATAAAATCATGCAGGTGAGTATCAGTATAAGCACACGCTGGTGCTCTCAAGGCACTGACCAAACGGTCGGTTTTAAGGGCGCCAATGGTTACCTGATCCAAACACTCTTATATCACTATGTGGAGGCTATGGGGCGCCTCCACAAGCGCAAGGGCACAGGAACCAACTGCCTCTATGACACAATATCATTTGATATTGTATTTGATGAATTTAATATTGTATTTGAATATTTTAGTATTTTATAATTGTTCATTTTTCCTTAATTTTGACATTCTAATAAGATGGCCATAGTACCTATATATTAGATAAGATTTAAGCACAATATATATTGACACCTATTGTTTAAAGTTAGAATGGGCGACCATTAATAATTAGTTTCATTGTTAATTACCTTCATTGTATAAACTTCTAAATCCCGCACGCCTTTTATCTGTATCAGTCGTAGACCTAATGGCATAATATTATTTAAGATTTAGGTTAGATGTATTCAGCTGAACAAACAATGTATAGCCGGCTTGTCTTAAACAAGTATACTAATGATATAAGATTTAGGTAACATTCATTAACGTATATTGTGTAGAGATTAAGATGTGTGAATCCTTGTAGTTAGTTCTCTTTATCTGATTCATAATGCTATTAATTATGACGAAGCCTAGCCGATATAAATAGGCCTGGTTCAGAAGCTACAATTCAGTTAGAGTTGGAGACCAGAGATGTTATAATGTTCTGTATATATGTTTGATTGTTGTGAATGCACCTGTATATATGTTCCAGTACCAGTATTAAAATCTTACGCCTATTATACAAGAGTTATGTTATGCATTATGCTACACCTCTCCTAAAATAGTCTGCCGCCCCTGAAAGAATATCGACCATATAAAATACAAAATCGACTCTTAGATATTACCGAAAAACGTGTTTCCAGCAGTGTCGCCTGCCCCTCCGCCTGACATAGGGGGTTCGTTTATTATTAGAGATTTTCGTTCTGGTCGTCCTATCCACATGGCCCTAATGGTGCTTCGGACTAGTTCTAGTTTAGGGGACAAGAAATTTCTTATTTTGATGTGTTTAACATCAAAATGAGAAATAGCGCCACCGAAAATGACACACGCCACGGGATCACTCGATTGCGGCTCCACTTGATAGCGACTTTGATTTCGGCTCCACTTGATAGCGAGTTTGATTGCGGCTCCAAGTGCGTGAAAACGCGTTTTTGCCGCAGTCTAATTTTCATATTTTTTGGGGGAGGGTCTGTCATTGCCCAAAAGCCACCGCTTTGCTAACGCCTGCTTCGCCGGTCGTCGTTCCGCGCTCAATAACTCGGGCACTATTTTGGGTCTCCCACTTTTAAAATCCTACATATATACGACCCTGATTTGGTAATAAAGGGACCCTTTTCCTACATAACCAGTGCAAAATTTTTAGCAATTCCAAATAGCAGGAAAAAATGGTCCGAAAAGACGTTGGATATGCACTGTAACATGAATTTCGAGAATCCGCATGTTCGCAGAAATTCAAAAATTCCAGCAAAAACTTAATGCTATTGGTCGATTACAAGCAGGTGAATCACAGACAGATGTAGCCATGGTGCTGAATGTTTCCCCGAGTTCCATTTCTCGCCTTTGGGATAGGCACCGACAGCGAAGTTAAAAACATGATCGCACAAGCTCAGGCCAAACAAGAGTGACCCCATCTGTATACCGACGAAGAAATGTCACATTGTGTTTCTTTTTTGGGAGAGTATATGTATAAATTCATCAAAAACGACGCAAATTCTTCACTACGCAAGGAACTCTGAAACTTCCATACCCCCCCCCCCCATTTAGTCCATCCATGAAAAGGATGGGGCTTAATATATGTTGTAATTTTATTGTTAAGTTGTGTAGAAAGATGGGTTGCTGTGGCGTGTTACAAATTTCCGTATTACATGGTAGACTTCGGTATATTAATTTACAGGTATACGTTCGTTCGTTCGTTCGTATCTGGAGTTTAACGTCCACTTCCACCTAGGGTGATATCGTAGACAAATTATTACAGGTATACAAAATGTTGTTTCCGTTTTATTCAATAAAAATTCGCGTGGAAAGATATGGTGTTCCACGTGTTAGAAATTAACAATTGATAGATGAGTCCAGCATTTTATAGCTACAAGAAAATTTACGTTTAATCGAAAATTCTAATAAACAATTTGAGCGTCGTACAGTTAATAGACCATATTTAAATGTTGTTTAAAGGAAACAAGACTTCGAATCAATATAATATACAGGGCGGGGGGGGGGGGGGTATGTGTTTCTCGCCAACCGGGCTCGAAATGTTTTGAAAAATTGTATATAAATAGTAGTTTCTACGGTATATCATGGTGTTTCTGGTTTAGTATGCAAATATTTAACGTATTGGATTCTTTATATATATATATATATATATATATATAATAAAATATAGGTAAATACTACATTACTAATATGTATATGTACATAAATTTACAGAAAATGACGTAATAAGAGTTCACAGCATAATCGAGTATGTCTTTGATCTTTAAGACCATATTGTGTCTTTGAAAAATGCTTGCTTTACTCTTTAAAAAATAGTAATATTTTGGTAAAATCATTAATTCGCCTATGGTTGGTAGACCAAATAAGGTAATGTTTACTCCTCTAGTCTTGTGAAATAAAGAGGTTTATTCCATATTTGGGATGGAAATTACCGTCAAGGATAATCTTGGACTTTCAGAAACTTGGGGGTAATAACTGTACCCCCACTTTTAAACCCCTACATACGGCCGTGCTTGCAATTGGCAGATTTAGCTCTTGCATAATTTATGTTTAACTCATCTGCTGTTCCATATTTGATTTTAAATAAGCCCTGCTTTCCTCACATACCTTAGTATTAATCCATGTACCCGAGTCTTTCAGGCTTAAACTGACAAGGACAGCTGCCTAGTCGTTCGGATGGGACGAAAAACCGAGGTCCCGTGTACACATAGGAGTGCACGTAAAAGATCCCTTGGCAGTTGGAATTCGATATAAGAGTAGGCCGTAGCGCCGCTGCCCGGGCAAAATTTCCCTCATAGCACACTGTATGGCGTATGCCCGTCTTCCATTAGCCCCGCTTGTTAGGTGCATAACAGTAGGACGTTAAACCCCATTTCATTCATTCATTCAGGCTTAAAATCAATCAGTTGGTCCCGGGTATCACCAAACCTCATACTAAACGTACACTGTCTACAATTAGCCCCGCTTGTTGAGAACAAACAGTTATAAGCTAACTGGCCGACATTTTAAGACCTAAATCAAAAACACAATATCATATTCCTAGAATTTGGAGAAGCATATACTCTGCTTCCTTTTAATAAACCTGGTGTGAGCGTATTTCCTACGGGCACTCCGGTTTCCTCCCACTGCTAAAGACCCCTACGCACAAGCGAATTATTGAAATAAAATTAAACTAGTGTTAGTCCCGAAATGACCTAGTTGTGTTGAGTGGACGTTAAACCCCATCTCTCTTTCTCCCTCCCTCACTATTATCTCTCCCTTTTAATAAAATTGAAAAGGTTTAAGTTAAGATTTATGCGTATAAGGACCCGAGTATGACTGCAGTACTAATTGTTGCATATGGCAGCCAGTTAGGGCAGTGATCTATTCTCGTTGTAGAGTAGATAGTTCTCCCAAACCTATCCCTGCAGTTTCATTGAGTATCTTACGCATTAAGAAATAAGACTTTGATACAATACCTGTATATGTACCTTAATCCAACAGATAACAATCCCTGGCTATTCCGTGTTACAAACTTGATAGTCAATTATTTCAAAGCTCAACTGATGTGACCATATTAATGCTGTTTTATATTCTATACACAGATGTATTCAATAAAACAAAGTATTAATTTCACATTCGTCGATTCGTTTGTCATCATTATTTGTAATATATTATATATATATATCAAAAGGCTCCCTGGGTTCGTCCAATAAAAACGTTGTTAAAATTAAATTGAATCGAACACGAATCGAAAAGTATTAAAGGAGCTAAATCGCTTATATTTTGAACCTAGAAATTGGCACAAATGGGTCGCAACACATATAATAATGTAATATGAATTTATATTAACTGTTTTACATCCAATCTTTTCCGTTTTACTGTGAATTGTCATCAGTCATGTTCGGCGAAACCGAAAGTTTCTAGCGCCCGGTTATTCAAGTCAACACCGATAGTATTTATTGCGCATGCTCTCCAATGATGGTATCACAGTTTGACATGACTTGTGGTATATGTCTAGCCTCATTCTTTAAGCACCTTGTTACAAATGGCGCCGAAACGCATTATGGTACACGATTCGTGTACCAATGGTAAAAGGTTTATTTTGTCTTAAATATTAGATATCAGGTGCCTATCTTTTCCAGATAAGACCACAACACCAATGCTGATTTAAATTTTTTAAAAAAACGTGTTTTCAATGTCGAAGATTTTTAGATGATATTGATATAGGACTTAGCTACTTTAAGCAAGGCGCGCAGTGTATACATTCGGTCTATTCAACCGTGTAAATTGACATAACTTGTGTAAATATAATTATATACATATAAATCTAAACTAATTGAGGCAAATACACTCGAGTTTGCACGTAATGATTTTTACCAGATGTTTTTATTACTTTGTTTCTCGCTAGATATAATGCGGTTTCAAAGGAAAAGAGGCCGGGTTATTATCAAATTTGGCAGCCATTAGCCGTCTATTTTGGGTTTTTTTTCTTCAATTTATTTTTATACGAAAATTTTGCCTCTATAACTAATTAATGTTTAAAGAATATAAAACATAAAATAGTTATTCTCCCACCGAAAAAGCCATACACCTTAATTTGAATAAAGTTTTAAAAATAGTCTTAAAAGTCATTTGATTTATTTAACAACCATTACTTAATTAATTAAATTTTTTATTTTGCTTACAATATGTGTGATAGATTATTACCATTGCGCCATTCAAATATATTTTTTGTAAAGTACTTTAAGCACCCGTTCAGATGTGTCTATAAAAATTTATATCAATACATGTAAGTGTTACATAAATATTGTAATAAATTAATAAATGTGTCGCAAATTTGTAAAACGAGGGTATAAATATTTTTCGCTTTTCAGTATGTCATTATCAAGTCATGGTGACATCAGTGTGGAATTATCTCAGTAGATAACATAACGTGTGATAAGCAACAAACAAAGAAATATTTCTCCGATAAAAACAACAATTTTACATTAAAAGCAGAATAAATCAGATTTTTTTTTTTGTAGAATATTAGACAAACATTATGCAAGAGCTAAATTTGCCCATTGCAGGCCTTTCTTTAGACCTGAATCTAAATTATTAATTTTACATTAATCAACTTATCCAGACCATAATCAACTCTCGATGTCATCGCTAGTCTGTGATATTTACTGGATATACCGACTTTAGTTATGATGATCGAAGCTAGGACTAAATTCTCTGTTCTTTTTTTTTTACTATTATAGTGAGAACTGATTATCTAATCTCCCATAATGTATCTTTAAGTCGTTTAACCGCATTTAAATTAATTATATTTGCATCCGTGATTAAATTGATGTATTATATAATAACCTAGTTTATGTTAAAGCCACACTTGTTATAACTGAATAATATGCCCCAATCATTATTCTGGTCAAAAATTGTAATATTTTACAATATTCCAATTAATTGATGATACAAATTTCATCTTAACACACCGAATTTAAAAAAAATAACTCAATGGTTTGAAAACCTTACGTAAACCTTTTCAAATGCAACTTGGATTTAAACATTTTCAAACCCCCTGGACAAGTAAAATAGGATGTGATTGATAATTTACACAACAAGTAGGACACTTAAACATCTTGTAGTTAGAAAAAGGCCAATTGTTTTCTGGACCTGTTAAGCCAGCAAGAGTGTTATTGTCCCTTAAATGTTCTATTAAAATGTTGAGCGATGTTCACAGTTTAAACATTCAAATTTCTAAAATAAAAAAATGAAATGAAATAGGGTTTAACGCCCCACATTTCTACACAAACTGGGCTTGTAAAGACGGGTAAGAGAGAGAGAAATGGTGTTTAACGTCCACTCGACACAAACTAGGTCATTTCGCGACTAACGCGTAGGGGTCTATAGCAGTAGGAGGAAACCCACGAGGTTGGGCAGACGACCATATTCCTTGCCACGTACAACCGGTGATTCGGAACCACGCCAGTTGACTCAATGACAGGCTTTATGATACAGCGCACACACTCGAACATAAAGCTTAGAGAATACCAAAAGAAATCCAAAAGTTGAGACAATATGATTGATTATTAATCGTAGGCAAAAGGAATGTTGACTTGGCAGCGCTAACCTTTTAAACTTTTTTAAAATTTTATTTTGAATGTTTTAAAGGAGCCGCGGTGGCTTAGTGAGTATAAGGAGATGGGTCACTTATCAGGAGATACGAGATTCTCGGACATGGCTAGGAACGTTGGCTAGTTGTTAGGAGGGTGCTAAAAACGGGGATCGAGTTTTCAAATCTGTGTGGACGTAAATCACCATCTCTCTCTCTCTCTCTCTCTCTCTCTCTCTCTCTCTCTCTCTCTCTCACGTATGCTCTAATTTACATATTTAAACTGTACTTACCTATTATATCAAAGGTGAAAATGTCTTTAATAGGAGTACTGATCCGTAAAAAAGGCGTTTCTTGATATATTTGTACAGGGAAATTACATCGTGTACAAATATATAAACCGTAAAAAAATTGGTTTCTTTATATATTTGTTAAGGGAAATTGAACCGTGTACAAATATATAATCCGTAAAAACAAATGGTTCTTTTACATATTTGTTAAGGGAAATTAAATTTAACCAGTGTAATTGAGTTACGTCATATATATGTAAATACGTAAGTAAAAAAAAGTTTTACTTTATTGTTTACATGGAAGTAAAGAGGGTGTTGTCGGTTAATGAGTCTAATAATCCGTCTCAATTCAGGCGTAAATTCTCCTCCACTCATAAACATCTATTCAATATGGAACCAAGTACATAAACATTTCACAACACTTTAGAAAAATAATTATATGAAAAGTTTGATATCTTGTTACCACACTAATAAGTCAAATCTTGACTAAGAAATAAACTTCCTGAATTTACAAAAGAGACTCAATGGCAGAGTGAAGTCACAGTTAAATCTTTATAGTTATCCACAGTCCATCCCACATTCATGGCACTATAAATATTAAAATCGTTAGATTATAGGTCTACCTTTTTCTCGCTTTCTTTAAATGTATTTGAATGATTTGTAGTTAGTGTAATTAACTTAAACTAATATTGATATTGCTGTAGGCGTTCATTAAAGTCACATCCTATCATTCATTATAAATCAAAATCTAGTAGACAGACATTAACGGAGCTAAACATTAGGACGTTAAACCCCATTTCATTTCAGTAGAAATTAAACTGACGATGCAGCCATGGCGGATTTCTCTTGTACGTTTAACATTTAAAGCGAAAATTTCATATTTTCTAAGAAAGTCAAAACATAATTATTTCTATGTCTTTTGCTCGATAGGTTATCAACTCACTATTATACGACCATGGGTATTATTTCCCCCCTTAAAAATCATCGACACAGGAAAAAACAACACAATCCTATTGACAACATGGACGGCCATTTTCCAACGTTGGAATTTGAAGTTGGAAATCATATTTTTGCCAATTACTCAGCTGGCAATAGTGAATTATCAAGGTAGGACTGCTTATGGATACCATCTATGTTAAGGCTTTATTTTTATAAATTTTAAAAACATAACTTAAAAATTTGAAATTGCAACTTAAACATTTAAACGAAGCGGGTGCTATTTACTAAGAGCTTAATTTTGTTGAGGCAGCAATTTTAGTCCAACTGTCAAGGGTTCATTTAACGTGCACGCGAAGGTGTAAACGGGATGTCGTTTTTTGTAACTTCCGAAGGACTAGACACTGATAAGGAGAAACCTGATTTAGCCTCCTTTACCGATAGAATATATGTCAAGGGAAATCCAGTCCAAAAAGGACTTCAGCAAACCAAAACTCCATTCCACTGCAGACGTATTTTAAAATAACAGCTTTAACCAGTTCGAACGGTATTTATGGTGCTCATAATTTTATTTCGAAAATAGACCATCAAATCATTTTAGGAGATATATTGTTGATCCTCTCTAATCAAAAGTTGTTCTGAATAGGGTGGGGGTGAATAGTTAAGGTGCGTGCTGTATCAGAAAGTCTGTCATTGAGTCAACAGGCGTGGTTTCGATTCCCCGGTTGTACGTGGCAAGGAGTTGGGTGGCCTGTCCAACCTGGTGGGTTTTCTCCTGGTCCTTCCACTGCTAAAGACCCCTACGCGGGAGCGAATTATTGAAATAGAATTAAACCATATGTTAGTTCCCAAATGACCTAGTTTGTGTCGAATGGACGTTAAACCCCATCTATCTATCTCTCTCCCCCCCCCCCTCTCACTCTCTATTCTGAATAGATTAAAAAACACAGAAATAACCGCTTCGCATTAAGTTTTACTAATGTAAAAATAGTGAATAAGACACATCTGAATATAATCGTTTTTGCTAAATTGAAGTCGTTTCCGTCACCGTGCACGTTTAACATGGGTAATCTTAGTATTCATGTACATTAATGCATCACTGTCTGTTTAGACTTTACCAAGTTCAGTTATGAACATTTCCTTACCTGACAAAAATTAAGCCTTTGAACCTTTTTTGACTCCACGGATCTCCTTTTTGGAACATTTCCCAACTTGACCCCTTGGCTGTATGCATCGCCGCCTGACCGACCCAAATGCCCGTCATAGCACACTGTATGAGATATGTCTGTCTTCGTTATCCCAGTCGGGGCAAAACAGTAGGACATTAATCCCGCTTTCATTTCTTAATTTAATTTCAAAAGAATACGGCTTCCCCTCTTTAAATCATGTTTGTTAATGTTACGGAATTTAACATAGTATCCCCCACCAACACTACTACACCCACATCCGCTACCAATCTCCCAAACAGAGTTGTCTTCCCTTACAGTCGAATGCTGAATTGCGAGACTTGCGTGGAGAATGATCCACTACTTCTCTCCTATAGCAACAAATAGACCGGTATAAAGCATCCATTAAGATACATGCCAATATCAAATTCCACCTATTGCACCGTTTGTTGAACTTTGCTAAACATCATTTCAGAAGAATCCCATTTTTTTGTAATGTAATGCACTTTAAAATCGTTTAAAGGCTCAATACCACTATTGTTGTAACTGAATAATATGTCCTAATCTTTATTCTGGTCAACGAATTGTACTATTTTACAATATTTCAATTTATTGATGATACAAATTTCATCTTAACACACCTAATTTAAAAAATTGGAAAAATTCAATTACATGATTGGAGAAGCCTAACGTAAACCTTTTCAAATGTGATTTGGATTTAGAAATATTTTCGAACCCTCTAGACAAATAAAATAGGATGTAATAGATATTTTACACAACAGGTATGACACTTAAACATCTAGTGCTTAGAATAAGACGAGGGCCTGACAAGGACAGCTGTCTAGTCGTTCGGATGGGACGAAAAACCGAGGTCCCGTGTACACATTGGCGTGCACGTACAAGATCCCTTAGCAGTTGGAATTCGACATAAGAGTAGACCGTAGGGCCGCTGTCCTTGCGAAATTTCCCTCATAGCACACTGTATGGCGTATGCTCGACTCCATAAGCCCAGTTTAGGAGCAGAACAGTAGGACGTTAAACCCTATTTCATTTTACTTAGAATAAGGCTATTATTTATTTTCTGGAGCTGTCAAGCCAGCAAGAGTGGTAGTGTCCCTTGAAACGCGAATTTCTACATTTATGTAATTGGTAGTAACCCATACGCGATGTGACATGCAATCGAAAAATACACGTTTAATTTCTGCGTATAACGAACGTTGTTTTGCAATTACACGTTCAAGAAAGAATTTGATTCGGTTTTAATTTTGTATAGAGTTCGTGATAAGCTAACGTCCCTTTGGTATAATTTGCTAGTCGATTTTATCCATGAACAAATGAAGGAGTTTCAAAACAGAGGAGTTGTTTGCCCATGTTATGAAACATCCACCATTGTGAGAGCTCTTTTTCCGTGTCAACATACACCGTGTCAAACTGCTCCACGGTGGAAATGAGAAGGCTTTAATTTACAGCGAAATCAGATTAATACCAATCTAATTAAAATATAGATCTATATTTCGTTTCGTTTTTTTTTTATACTTTCGATGGCCTACTACACAGTAAAGACAAGTAAAACGAAATTTTGAACTATAAAAAAACGAAACGAAATTGGATCTGTGTTTTAATCAGATTTGATTAACACCGGATAAGTTTTGTGTTACACAGTATTTTCCATGTCTATATGTTTATGTCTGTCGTTTGTCTGTCTGCCCAATCTGATTAATAGACAGATCATATTTCGTTTCGTTTGTTTTATAGTTTAAAATTTGTTTTACTTGTCTTTATACCACACTAGGGTCTGGAAGAGTTGTTATATAAAAGGCGTTCTTATTGATGTGATGAATTAGCCAATGAAACGGTTTGTCTCGGCGACTTCTTGGCGTTCTCTGCGCGGAGTTGTGGGTAAAATCTTAGAAACGTCAACGCTGATTGATTAATCAATATCTGACGCCATAGGGTTAAAAGCTGCTCATTTGACCCCTGAAGTGAACCCCCACGATAACTTGTCAGTTCTCCATGTGGTGTAGGCCATCGATAGTATGAAAAAACGGAACGAAATATAGATGTGTATTTTAATCAGATTGTCTGTCTGTCTGTTTGTCTGTCGGAGGCTACACTAGGGCTGTCACAAGCAAAATATTGGGGCATAAGGGTAAATAGAACGCTACCGAGAAATGGTGGAATTAATGCCTTTCAAATTGTACAACCTACAACTCGGGACTGTAGGTCATTAAACCCCATTTCATTTCATTTAGATGTTATAAAGTCGGTCATTGAATTGCCTGGATGACTACGTAGTATTGGATAAATGAAATGGGGTTTAACGTCCTACTTGTCTACTCCGACTAAGGTAATGAAGACGAGGGTATGTCACACATTGTGGTATGACGAACATTTTGCCCGGTCAGCAGCAGCTCGTCTCATCTGAAGAGAATGGATAACAATTTAACATTTTTGTATACAGATGGCAATGTTTGGTTCTTGCACAAAAAATATATTCATTCGCTTGAAAAACAATAAGAATACACCAGGGTCAGAAGGTGATATGCCCCCCCCCCACACACCACCCAGCTAGGGAATGTCCATGAATAGTCAGTCGGACTCCCCAAGAATTAACGCCGCTCACGTCAACACCTGTTACCAGACTGGGAAGAAATATTCTCGGGTTGGATGGTTGAATAGTTACCATGCGCGCTCTGTATACCAAAGTCTGTCATTGAGTCAACTGGCGTGGTTTCGAATCCCCGGTTGTACGTGGCAAGGAGTAGGGTCGCCTGTCAAACCTCGTGAGTTTTCTCCTGGTCCTCAGATTTCCTCCCACTGCTAAATACCCCTACTCCACCCCCCACCCCCCGCTGCTAAAGACCCATACGCGCAAGCGACTTATTGAAATAAAATTAATTCATGTTGGTCCCGAAATGACGAGTGAACGTTAAACCCCATCTCTCTCTCTCTCTCTCTCTCTCTCTCTCTCTCTCTCTCTCTTTCTCTCTCTCGGGCAAACGGTTTGAAAGTTCAATCAGTGCCACTGCCATGGCAAATAACCACATTAAATAGAGTCACAATTATATTACGGATTCATCATTGTATTTTAATCAACCAGAAGATCGAGATTAATAGTCCATTGTATGGAAGCTTATAGAGGTCAATAGCGCGATAGATAGCGCGATAATAATAAGGTCATATGTCAACATATTGTGATTATTGTGATGACTTTACAACTAAAAAGACAATTTTAGCTCAATTAATTAAATCAACACACCATGGTGTATGTCACCATGTCGTTCTTAATGCGCGTGTTTGAGTAATAGTATTGATATTCTGAAGTTTTGTCAACATATTTCATTTATCGCAATGTGGTATATCGGCATATAGCCCGGCGATTTGGAATATGTTGATAATGCTTCAAAATAGCAATATGTTAACGCATACGTGCGCATTCAAAACGCAATGACGACATACGACATGGTGCGTTGTTCAATAAATTCAGCTAAAATTGTCTTTTTAGTGGTAAAGTCATCACAATAATCACAATATGTTGACATATGACCTTATTAATATCGCGCTTTCTATCGCGCTATTGACCCCTATACGCTTCCATACCATTGAGGTGTAGTTAGCTTTAATAAACCAAGTCCAGTAATGTCGTTAAGGCCATTGATAAATCTGCTGATCTAATTACCCATTTCATTAATCAAGACTAGGGATTAATGAGTCGTGTTGTTCGCGCTAGTTAGATTTACCATAATAATCCACAACACTTTTATTATATCATTAACAATGATATCAAATTATGTCATCGTATACAGTGAGGTCTGGAGGTGTTTCGAGTCGTTGCTAAGGATTGATTAAAATGTCGACATCGTGTTATTATTACGCGGACAACATTTTTAATATCCTCTTGACCACACATATAGTAACAACAACGACACTGGAAAGATTAGGAATATATTATTTAATGGAGATTGTCAAACTTATGGATCGCTGAAATAGTTTGGGTTTTAAAGTTAAATACAAGAGTTTGACAGTACATCAAAGGTTGTGGTAAGGAATTCATGATAATTAATTTCACTCTAACTATTTCATTCAGTATGTTTTTCGGATAAATCCATATGTGTGTATGCAAGCTTCACGTAAAAGAACCCTTAACGATGGGTATGCAAAATAAGAGAAGGCGACATGGCGCCCATGTGTGGGCAAAATGTCACCCATGGCATACTGCACCGAATATCCCTTGGTTCCCTGTCCCGGTCGAAGTAGAACTGACTGAATGAAATGGGGTTTAACGTCCTACTGTTATGCACTTAACCTGAGCTAATTGAAGACAGGCATACGCCATACAGTGTGCTATGAGGGAATTTTTTTTGCCCGGGCAGCGGCGCTACGGTCTTATATCGAATTCCAACTGCCAAGGGGTCTTTTACGTGCACTCCAATGTGTACACGGGACCTTGATTTTTCGTCCTATCCGAACGACTAGGCAGCTGTCCTTGCCAGGCCCTCCTTCTGCATCACTGACAAGGGGAAATCACCTCGGAAAATCGAGATGAACTTTCTCGGCCAATGCAGAGATCGAACACCCGACCCCCAGGCTAGCGAACCAGCGCCTTATCCACTTAGCCACCGTGATCCCCTCGAAGTAGAACACTATGACATTGAACCCCATTTCATATTCATGGAACGTGCTGACATAGTTACTCCTTGTCGGATCTTTTCCATGCCATTTTATTTCTGGTAAATTTATATGTAATATATTTTCAATGTAAGCCTGAAATATACGCTGAATATTTTTTATAGGGTTAGTTTAGCACTCACTATACGCAAAGATATAAGGATGGGAAGCGGAGCATCCGTGGAAAAGGATACCCAAAAGGTTTGGTCCGTGGAGACGTCTCAGGAGGGAAATGGGATGCCAAAAATCCCTTCTATGAAGATTTCATTGCCTGATCATCGGGATCATGACACCATTTTGAGTCCTGTTCCGAGCTACATCACACCCAGAAAGCAACAAAATACTGACCGAAGTGGACATGCGGATGATAATATCTCCGTCGAGTCTTTGGAGTCGGAAGCTGGCAGAAAAGAAGAACAAGAAGAGGTTTTACCCAACGCGGTGCCATTTAAACCACCTAATCTTAAAAGAACTCAACTCGTACCAGACATCAACGTGTTCGCTACCATAGACGTATACGCCCTGTCGGTAAGATATAAGTCTTATTTTATCCAAATAAATAACCAATTTAAAATATAAAATCAGACAACGCGATATATTTGGGAGAAAATTGTTATTTTCTAGTTATTAATGGTCACGTGTCTTATGAGTAAGACGCAGTTCTTATCAAATAATCATTTTAGTTGGTTTTTATTGTGTGTGGTGTGCTCCGCTTGCATTCACAAATAATCATATTCCTTATATGTTTCGGGGGGGGGGGCGGAATGGTTGGCACATGCGCGCTGTATCATAAGGTCTATCATTGGCGTGGTTTCGAATCCCCGGTTGTACGTGACAAGGAGTAGGGTCACCTGCCCACCCCTGGGGTTTTCTCCGGGTCCTCTGGCCCCCCCCCCATTGCTAAAGACCCCTACGCACAAGCAAACTATTGAAGTAAAATTAAACCATATGTTAGTCCCGAAATGACTTAGTTTGTGTTGAGAAAGTTCATCGGGATTTTCATGCGTATTTTCCCCTTGTCAGAGATGCAGGGCCGAAGGCGTGCACGTAAAACTTCCCCCATAGCAGAACACACTGTATGGCGTATGTCCGTCTTCATTGGTCCAGTCGGAGCAGAACAGTAGGACGTTAACCCCCATTTCATTTCATTTCCGCCTGCTTTGGGAGAGTCAATCCACAGGTAAAAAAGCACGCTGATCGGCAGTAAATATTCGCTTGGCCATTACAATCACTGATAAAAAATGGCAACTATGCGACTTAGTGAGCCACAAATATTAACTTTTTTTCTTCGACAAATGAAATTATGTATTACAAAAATATGAGATAGCACGTGTTGAAGGTTAGACTGGTGGCCAGTCTCCTCCACACACCAAAAATTGGCCAGTCCTCTCCAAAAAAAACCCCCAAAAACAACGTAATCTCTAGAGACTGGGCAAATAGAGCTTCATTCTCATCTAGTAGGTCAACCTGCATTATGTAGGTCGTGTGACGTCGTGCACGTGATCACGACATATCTAACAACAACGTGACGTCAACCCTCAGTCGGTCTAAGCATGACTGCTTTGCACTCCAGTCGAGACGCATGATTCATGTCACGTGACTCGGGGCTTGCTTGATAACTGTCAATCATTCCAAATAAGGAACAACGTAAAACATGACAGGAACGCCCATTTTATTGTGAAGCTCGCAAATTGTCCAGTCTCTGGTGCTGGTTACAGGTTTACTCAAAATGGAAACGAAAGTGTTGGTTTACTAAAAATTAATACTTTTATATAAATCGAAATGTAAAATAAATAGAAGAGACTGGGCCAGTCTAGTTGAAGGTAGTCATCTTTTCCAGAGGTATTAGAAGACTTTCATAATCGTCTGTTAAACAGATTCGTATAAAAGCATGAGATTTTTTAAAGATTAATACTTAAATATGCATTGGGCACAAATAGCTCTTTAAAGGGTCAATAACACTCTTGCTGGCTTAACAAGTCCAGAAAAAATAGCCTTATTCTAACTACAAGATGTTTAAGTGTAAATTATCCATTACAACCTATCTTACTTGTCCAGAGGGGTTCGAAAATATGTTTAGATCCAAGTTGCATTTGAAAGTGCTTACGTAAGGCTTTTCAAACCATGTTACGGCATGTAGTTGAATTTTTCCAATTTTTAAAATTAGGTGTGTTAAGATGACATTTGTATCATTTTGTATTTGAAATATTGTTGTTGACCAGAATAAAGATTGGAACAAAGTTTTCAGTTACAACAAGAGTGGTATTGGGGCTCTAATAAAGCATAGTTAACATGTTATGTCTTTTTGCAGGCCCCCAAACTTGTGACAAGATCACCTGAAGATTTGGCTTATCATTTAAGTAAACCAGCCAAAAATGATTTGGACAAAATCAGAGCTTTTTACATATGGATAACTAACAATATCAGGTAATTTTTTACAGCTCAGAAACCATAGCATTATTTTAAAGACAAGCTGTTTTATTTTCCTTTGCGGATTGGAAATTGGACGCACGTAAAGAGGAATATAAAAGCGTAAGCATACCCCACGCCTTGCTTAAAAAAAACCCTAAGCGAATAATATTAAAGCGAGATTTTCAAATTTTCTAAGAAAGTCAAAACATAATTATTTCTATGTCTTTTGCTCAATATGTTATCAACTCACTATTATACGATCATGGGCATTATTTCCCACCCTTAAAAATCATTGAAACAGGAAATAACAACACAATTACCTCCCTTGTTTTGCTATTGACGACGATGGGCAGCCATCTCCCAACGTTGGAATTTGAAGTTGAAAATTATATTTTTGCCAATTTTTCCGCTGGCAATAGTGAATTAAAGGATTAATAGGATTATTCTTTAACAAGGTATACCAGGGCTGTTTATGGATACCATTTATTATAAGGCTTTATTTTAAAAATTTACAGCCTGGCTGAAAATTTTGATAATTTGGTAGCTGTAATCGCGTTTTTAAGCATAGAAATCGACAATTTTTTTTGAATATTGAAAACTCAGGACAGGGTTTCCAAATAAAGTCAGTAAAGAAATTGTCATAGATCAACATTTTTTTATATGGTCGACAACTTTTTGTCGGGGGGGGGGGAGATTATTTCCAGGGCAGCCCCCCTCTTTCCCCCTTGACTACGGGCCTGATAGAAGCCCAACCTCCGGGGTAGAATGTCATTTCGGTGTCAAAAGATACAAGACCAGTCTAGAGGTTTAAATGCAATGATTCTTTTCATCCACCCTTTAATCGGGCAGTCATATAACGACAGTTCCCCCGAGTAGAAGATATTTTTGGAATAAAAAGGCATTAGACCTACCAAGCCCATTTAAAAATGAATTCTTTTCACCTACCATTTCGAGAGTACTGTCCCCTGAATTGTGAAACAGCAAATACGCACACTCTAATGAACCGTATTTTTATATGTTGTTTTAGCTATGATACACAAAGTTTCTTCAGTGGTATAATACCAAATAGAGATGGTGCTCAAGTTCTACAAGATAGACGAGGTGTCTGTGATCATTACAGCCAACTTTTCTCAGAAATGTGTCGGTATGTATAGCATTTACTTGCACGAAACAGAACGTTTATGCCATATTTTCACGCTAACGTTTACAGGAACGGAAATGAAAGGGAGTTTAATTTCAGGACAACACAGTATTTCTTCCATTCTGGGACTAACATATGGCTATTTTGATCCCTCTGAGCGACAAGACATATTTTCCCGATCAGATTCACAGGTACCGCTCCCGACAGGTGGGAACACGACTCGTACAACGCAAGGGATTCTTCTCGGCCCTCGCTGAATCCAGGATATTGTGCTTGCATTGCCATTAGTGATCGAATGGGTGATTTGGATGTGTGTTAGCCCCCTTTACAGCACTCTTTTGTACATTTAGTAATATAATATGCAATAGTAACAGACACGCATGGAGGTTGTAACGGTGTCTGTATCGGCTACTTTCTGTGGTTCAGTTATTAGTAGGGACAGATACGAAAATATAGTTACGTTTTACACAATACGTCATGATACTATTTCTCAATTAGTACGGAGTTCACACAGGGATGGTTTTAGGGCTATTTTTTTTCTCCCACAACCGGATAGTCCCGGGTATAGACTAGGTATGTTCATGCCAACTATGTACAGCATAAAGGTTAATCTTCCCCAGCGGAAAAATATTTTCCCTAGGGTTAGGGTTCGGGTTAGGTTTATCTAAAACTAGTCTAAAGGGTTAGATTTAGAATTCTGGCTATATAACACGGAAAGATATTTTTCCGTTTGGAAAGATGAAGTAGCGTGCGTGCCTAATTACAATTTGTTAAAATACTGCTCCACTTCCGCATTCTTGAGTGGTCGTGTCCAGTGACTGTTTTCAAGATTGCAAACATGATTTTATTTCTACCCAAAATCATATCGATTTTTCGAAGTTTCCTTGTGGGTGGGTGGGGGCTATGTTTCCATGCCCCCCCCCCCCCCCAAACACAAACACCTGCGCGGTTCGCTATTAATTATCCATTGGATTTTGGACTGGGCGTACTTTCTTTCTGATTTAGGAAAACGCCAAGGAGTTCTTTTAGGTACAAGGTGTTGTTGTACTGTTGTTTTATTATATGAGGGGGTTGGATGGCTGAATGGTTAGCATGTACACGCTGTATTATAAAGAGTGTCATTGAGTCAACTGCTGTGCTTTCGGATCCCCCGTTGTACGTGACAAGGAGTAGGGTCGCCTGTCCAGCCTCGTGGGTTTTTTCCGGTTCCACCCGTTTCCCCCCACTGGTAAAGACCCCCACGCGCAAGCGAATTATTGAAATAAAATTAAACCATATGTTATTCCCGAAATTACCTAGTTTGTGTCGAGTGGACGTTAACACCCCCCCCTCTCTCTATCTCTCTCTTTCACTCTTTATTATCTAAAATTCGGCTAAAACGAACTTTTTGTTCCAGGTCAGCAGAGATACCGTGTGTAAGGATAAATGGTTTTGCAAAAGGTTACGGCTACAACCCAGATGCCTTGTACACCCTAAAAAATAGAACAACCCATAGTTGGAACCTTGTGCAGATCGAAAAGAACTGGTGGCCGATTGATTGTACTTGGGGTAGTGGCCATGTTAACAGCAACAAACAGTTTGAATGTTTCTACCAAGAATTCTATTTTCTTCCCGATCCCGAAAAATTCATTCTTTCGCACTTTCCAAAAAAGGACAAAGCAATCGTAGTTAATGAAAAGTACCAACTGCTGTCCAAACCCATCAATGTCGACGAATTCAACAAAATGGCAAAAATTGAACCCGGTGCCCTGTTTCATGGCATCAAATTATCACATACAAAATATCTGTTTAAAGTCGTCAAAAATGGGGACATTACCTTAAGAGCGCCAGCCGACACAGTAAGAAGCATTGCGTGTCATCTGCGAGAGAAAAAGACAAAAAAAAGTGTTGACAATTTTGTTATGTGTGAAAAAGTTGACTCTGAGACCTTTACGATCCACGTGCGACCAGCGTCAGAAACTAGATTCATACTGGAGATATACGCCCTTCCTTGGCAGGCCAGTACGCTCAGTTTTGATTTAGTAGCAGAGTTCTGTATACGTTGTGACGAGGTTGGGGCTGACACATATCCATATCCAGACCGATTCGGTGTTTGGGGCGCCAAACCAGAGATAGTTGAGTACGGATTTATGGAAGATACATTTGATCACACCTCATTTGAATCTAATGATGGTAATTTGAGCCTAAGTCTTAATTTATGCAGCGAAGTAATCACACTTATGCAGTTACGATCAGCCGAAAGTTCTAGAGATATGGAGGAATACGTGTTCTGTTCTTACACTGCCTCCGCGATGAAAATTAGTGCACGTTTACCCCATGTTGGATATTACGAATTAAATTTGTTTGCACAAAAGCCTGGTGACCTAGAAGGTAAATTTGACTGTATTGGACATTTTTTGGTTAGATGTACTAAAGAAGCTGAGAATTGTCTCCCATTTCCAATTTATTATCCAGGTGCCGCTGATTTTAATTGCATGTTAATGGAGCCTTTGTATCGATTTTTACCCGCTGATAAAGAAATCAAATTTCGTCTTGTTTCTTCGGCACTTAAAGAAGTTGTAATCGAGTCAACTCCTATGAGTAAGATAAACAATAATACGTGGGAAGGGAGTTTTTTCACCGGTGATTTGGAACCCGTGGTTAGAATATATGGCTCTGATGGACAAAGTGGATCACAGTTTCAATGTTTATATGAATTTAAAGTAGTAACATAAACTAATTTTAAACAAGGACTATGTCATCTTCATCATCACTGAACGATACGTACAGGTTGTTTTTGTTTCATCTATATTTGTGATTTTATCATTCCCATTAAAGTTACAATTTGATATTTTTAAGTTATATTTTTAAAATGTATAAAAACAAAGCCTTAAAATAGATGGTATCTATAAACAGTCCTACCTTGTTAAAGAATAATCCTATTAATCCCATATTTCACTATTGCCAGCTGAGAAATTGCCAAAAATATCATTTTCAACTTCAAATTCAAACGTTTGAAGATAGCTATTCCATGTTGGGGAATTAGAAAACAGGAGAGGTAATTTGGGTGGGTGGGGGGGGGAATTGGGTTATTATTTCGGGTGGGAAGATTTTTTGAGAACGATAATCTATGATCGTATAATAGTGAGTTGACAGCCTATTGAGCCAAAGACATAGCAATAATTATGTTTTGGCTTTCTAAGAAAATATAAAATTGTAAAATTAATGCCTCGATAGTTGTGGTCCTTAATAAACAATCACTGACTGATAAAAGTTACCCGCCAATAAACTTGCCAAATTCATTATGTCTTTAGTGATGTTTCAAGGAATGGTTCTGAAAGTCTACCACTTTTAACACCGTAGCTGCCATGATGTATTACACATGCAAGATGCCCATTCGGCAAACCGCGACAGATTCCGGTACTCTCCGTAACCCTACATCTAGACTCGGATGTATGACAATAAGTGATATGTACCTACGACAATACTTTTGCGATGCGGCTAGTCGACTTACGATTTACTTTAACAGGAAAACGTGCCGCTTTTACAAAAAAGTCCCAAAATGGCGTATTTTCTAGAGTGGCGTCTCTAATTTTTTAGAGAAACATAAATCCTTGATCAAATTACAGCACACAGTTATTAACCTGATTTCCCAAACCCAAACTTGGCGTTTGTTGATATAATCTCCATGTGGGTAGCCGTTTCTTATCCAGGTCCTTTAAAATAGTTCCAAAAAGTCGAAATTCGTCATACAGCCGACTCTAGATGTAGGGTGCCGGAATCTGTCGAGATTTGCCGAGTGGCAAGATGCCGAATAATCGGGCGTTCGGCCTAGCTCTACCTTGTAACGAATGGGCAATACACACGATATAACAGGACGTCCAGATCTACTGGTTGGCGCAAGCTCCGTAATAAAAAAACTGTTTAAATTATTGATGGATTTAATGGCAATTTGGTTCTATAAGTTGACTGAGTACGAATCATTAAAATGATATTTCCTGATTCTTGATAATTACAAATATGATAATATCAGATAAAAAGGTGTTTTTTTCTTTGTGTGTGGGGAGGGTGGGGGTCGAGTGTTTTTCTCTTTATCATGTCTACCTGCGGTACCCCTATCTATATAGGACTCGTTCAACATATTTCAATATTTCCTCTCAGGCAACGCAAGGATTCGAATTATCAGGACATTCTTGTTCAATGGTATAAGCAACTACCATATTGAAAAGAGGTTTTCCATTTTGAGTATGCCATATTATTTGTGGAGATTTTGTGGACTTAACCTATCATTATGTTATTTTTTATCACCAAAGTTCGTAAAACTGATACCGTTTATATACATAAATCACCCATTTGGAAAAATTGTGCATTGTGGGAGATCTATGAGAAATCCAATGCACAGCAATGGTCGCATCCTCGTAAGTTTACCCAAAGATCTCCCACAATGCACATTTTTTTCCAAATGGGTGATTTATGTATGTTTATAATATGTATAACAAATAAAAGTATGCAAATCTCTATTCATTTTATACCAATTACAATAAACGCTGAATCGTTTCTCGAAGTAAACAACAGCCCTTTCATAGAAACACCAAGTAGGCTATCTGCACAAACTCAGCCACGGCCGTTTTTTTATGTTCCGCAACTGAACCATCCATTCAATCCCATTAAAACAAATTCTTTAAAACTTGACAGAGCAGCAACCTCTTTTCAATTCCAAAGTAATCAAGCGTGTCGTTTTACAAAATACATATCGCGTTTACGTTTCATGACATTAAGTATAGCTATATGGCTAATGAAATGAAATTTAGGCTCGTATATATTTAAAGGCATATACCGTAAATACATCAAATGTATTAAAGTAACATGTGGTTAAATAATAAATTTTAATAATCAATAAGTCTGTCCACGTCGTATCAGATTGATCGTCGATCGGTGAACTGATCGACTTTTCTGCTATGTAATTAAATGCGCGCATTGAAGATGGCTAACGACATAATGCACACACAGCGATCCACCTACGCCATTGTTCTAAGGCGGAGCTAGCTGTACACAGGCAGCCTAAGTTTGGGATGGTCCAACGAATGATCGAATGGGGAAATGTATACCCTTTTTGTGTGTCAAAATTGAATTTCACACTCCCAGACAACCTGTTTCATAGCAGTAATGCGAAAGCCAGTCAAGCGAATATTTACTTCTGATCAGTTTGGCTCGTTGTCAGCCGCATGGAGGGGAATAACTCTAGCACATAACTATAGGGATCAGACTGTTCCCATCTGCATTTGCTAACAGATCTCCCAGTCATCTAAAATATATATTATTGACAAATGATGTAAAAAGCAGATTTTTAGCGTTATAAAATCAATGTAAGCACAGCTAAAATCCTGTTTTCGAACAGATAAAATACTGCAGCATGGGCAACTCTTTGTTACTTTTTCACATTGTTCACTCGAGACAAACCAGGTAATTTCGGGACTAACATACGGTTCAATTTTATTTCAACAATTCGCCTGCACGTAGGTTCCTTTAGTAATGGGAGGAAAGCGGAGGACCCGGAGAAAAAACCAGAGGACCTGGAGAATACCCACGGGATTTGACAGACGATCCGACTCCTTGTTACGTACAGCCGAAGAATTGAATACACGCCAGTTGACTCAATGACAGCCCGTTATCTAATCTCCCATAATGCATCATTAAAGACCCTTCTACGACCCCTTAAACTGGGCAATTGGTATTTGTAGATTTCTTACATTTAATTCAGGGCGGGAGCTGAATGGTTAGCGTGCGTGCGCTGTATCATAAAGCCTGTCATTAAGTCAACTGGCGTGGTTTGGAATCCCCGGTTGAACGTGGCAAGGAGTAGGGTCGCCTGTCAAACCCTAAATGTCCAATAAATTCTGTATTTATTCTGAATATACACCATAATAAAAAAAATAAAATTACCGAAATTAAGAAGAACAAAAAAAATAATTTACACTCCTGAAAATTAACTTTTAGGCCCTATCTTTATATGTATTCCAAGAGAGGGGATTCCTCGTTTATTTATTGTCCTTTAATTATGTCAATTGGTGTTCCATTTTGACATATTTCTGGTCCCTGGCCATAGGCGTACTGGGTCATATTTAGTCCATTAATATCTTGATCGATTCTCAATAAAATCAGTAACAGGTTGGCGTCCCAAAATAACTCATAGCTACGAGAGGTCTATATTTATAGTGAAGATAACTGAATTAAATTCAATCGGATTGCCGTGAACTTGCGTTAAAGTTGATACAGTGACAATTGGCTACGCGCATAGAACAAATCCCACGCCCATTCCATGTGCACTGTAAGGGTTGACGTCCCAAAATAACTCATAATTCTATAAAAACAGGGTGTTTAAACGTCGATTTTTTTTCCATCATGGTCTAGTGCATAACGGTTATTCATCCCAACCAGGCAAGTTTGTAATACGAACCAGATCCGTGGGTTAATTAGTGTTCCGCTCTGTATCCTGCACTGTATTCAAGCTAGCCTCGATGCGACACACCCAAAAATAAACTGTAGTCGTGAAACGTAACAAACGAGGAATAATAAAATTACGGAGGGAGTGGATTGTGATTATTTGTTGGATTACCTGTGTTCAAAGTAAGCTATGTATATTTAATTTTCACCACTTCTATTTCTAGACATTATTGATATTACGAAAAATTTCGAGAAACTTCTAGGGATTAAAATGGATTAAAAACCAACATTTTAGCGTCATTTTTGGCATATCGTCGGTGGGGAGTCAATAGGTCGTATCTGGTATATTTTGCGAAATTCACTTTTTTTCCTTCTTCGGAATGAGAATTTCCGTGTGCTTCTTTTCATCTGGTAGTCGTACTTCTAAGCCAGGCCAAAAACTCGTATACGGGGTGTTAAAATTATATTTTTAATGAAAAGTGAAAATGTCGTATTTTCTTGACAAATCCACTTTGTGTCTAACCAAAGCATTACAATCAAACACAATATAGCCAGTATTGTTTTATGGTTAAAAACGTATTATTGAAATTATTGTTGATGGTCTATTGATTGAAATCTATGAAATTGAAGCAGGTAAAGGTGAATATTTTCCTAAGATACCTCTTGCTGTTTAAAATTGCGAATAACTATCCTTCACTTCTTATTTCTGCACTAGTTTTTGAGCTAAGTATGTTCGGATCGTTATATACTGTTTAAATGAGCCAAATGACTACGCATACGTTATGTTTATAAATATTTCAGAAAAGCTTCAGAAATACGACATTTTACATACGACATTTTGACGTGACGGTTTTATAAGTCATTTTGATTCTGAAGCTCTGGGCTAGTTTTGGTTCTCCTGGACAATTTCGCAAAATCCAGATATACGACCCTTTGACTTTCCACCGACGATATGACTTTATGGAATAAAAACATAACTATACTATAACAAACATTAATTATGAGACACCCTGTCTAAATACTCGACTAAAGTCAATTTCTCTTCTTCATGTCTTCCGTTTAATTCCTGGAGCTGACTTTGGATTTGGGTATATTTATATCTCTTCCTTGGTGGTTCCTTTCCCCCGGTATATACTGAACCATTCTAATATCATTAATATTTTGTTCTTGTTGTAAAGATATGATCATGTGTTGTTGGTTCTGTGCTCCTCTCTCCACGACGCCCCATTTCGACTACTTGGAAAGTAAAAGTAGAAATATTTGTTTATTTATTTATTAACAATAACATCGTTTTATACGTATATGGCGGGACTACGTGAAGTAGCTTTAGAGAGGGTATATAATAGGGGTTATAAAACCACCAGACCATATCATCTGATGTTATAAGGACGGGGTGTTCTCATCGGGAACATCTCACTGTGCCCCCTTCTATTGTTCTCATATGGGGATTAATCAAGCAAGGGGATTATCGAATACAATGGTGTTAAAGGTATAGTCTATTTTTAAAAACTACTAGCATTAAACTAATTAACAACTTTATTCACAATAAAAGTAACAACAAATAATGTAACAACAAATATACATGTATCAAACATATTTCAGAACCCTACTAAATGTGATATGGCGTCAGTGTATTCAATTGCACTTTTTACTCCATTTAATAGTTCGATTTTTAGATTATTAATAGAGTCTTTTACACTTATATATTTCCGCCTTTTAGGGCCAATCGCCCCCCGTTGACCAATTGAAGTATTGTATTTTTGGGAAAAGTCTGCTCATTCGACACAATGTTTATAAATTTAAAAATATTTGGGTCGCTTGTTCCGGTCTTTTTCATTTTACTGTGCCATCCCTCAACGTGGTTAGTTGTCTGAATAGAAGGTATGTAAATAATATTTAAGATACCCGTTAACCGATGACACGTGAACTTAACTTATATATTTTAAACATTAAAATAAATAAATCTTAACTAGATGAATAGTACTAATAAGGATACAGTCTATAATCCTTTGTTTACTTAAGTTTTCACACCACTAGCCTATAACACCAGTTGATTAGGGGGCACATTGAGATTAAACCTTCTCATCCAGCTCAAAATATTGATTAAGGGTTTAGGGCTGGGGGATTATGGTCTGTAGCTGAAATGTTTTCACCTATAATTAGATCTGGATTAAACGTTTAATAAGTGTCATGTGAACTGTGTTTAATAAGTGTCATGTGAACTGTGTTTAATAAGTGTCATGTGAAATGATAGTTTACCTAATATTGAAACGTTGCATGTAATAAACGAAGAAGTAGTAAATCCATAAAGTTGTGTTATGAGTAGTTTACTTGCCCATATGAAATATATATTTTTAATGTTGATGCTCATTTCATAGTGCTATTTAGTTATTTATTTTTTATATTAAGTTTTTGCATTTACATTAAAAGTGTTAAAATAAACATGTATTACTATAATGTTGAATAAAACATTATCAAGTGATTTTATTTTACTATTAGGTTTAACCTAATGAAATAAACAGTGCCCAATGTGAAACAGACTACAGCTATTCCTTTTTTAGAAATTCCAATTAACACCTTAGTCACGCTAACATGATTATTTAAATATTCCTGTGGTGATGTAGGACGAAAGTTATTTTTAGTCTCTCTCTCTCTCTCTTTCCCTTTTTCCTCCTTTTGTATGGCGATTTTTATTGACTTTTGTGCCAGGTTTTGGTGAATATTTATGATTTTGAGGCGGAAGGATACAAGCGTTGTGAGGTTGTTTACGTTGAAACGTAGGGCCGAAAATTGAATGTTTATTTGTCTCTACTATTTGTCTCAATGTTTTCATGGTGAACCTCAAACATGCTTTTAGGCAAGAGTTAGAGCCGGTCTAAGAGACGAGAATTAACATTAAAGTCAATAGGGAAATAATTAGTGACCGGTGGCCATCAGCTGTAGTCGAAATGGGAGGATACCGTTCCATTGATAAGTAGAAAATTCACCCTCAAACCATTGATTTGTTCATAGAAATTTGTTAAATGCAAAACAGGTATGCAGACGAAATCGTATTATGTAAATGTATTTATAAATGCATAAAATAAAGTTAATAATCCAGACAAGATTAAGTACCTATTGTAAGCACGTGCATGCTGTAGCATAAAGAATGTCATTGAGTCAACTGCGTGGTTTTGAATCCTCGGTTGTACGTGGCAAGGAGTAGGGTCGCCTGTCCGACCTCGTGGGTTTTCTCTAGGTCCTCCCAATGCTAAAGATCCTACGCGCAAGCGAATTATTGAAATAAAATTAAACCATATGTCAGTCCCAAAATGACCTAGTTTGTGTCGGGTGGACGTTAAATCCTACTTCTCTATATCTCTCTCATAAGCCAAGTCGGAGCAGAACAGTAGGACGTTAAACCTCATTTTATTTCTATGGCGTATGCCTGTCTTCACTGGCCCTGTCGGTGAAGAACAGTGGAACGTTAAACCCCATTTAATTATTGCAATTTTGAATAAGACGAAGGCGACTAGCCGACAAAATGAAGGCGACGATTGTCGTGTACATTTTGTCGACTAGTCACCTTCGTAAATCGAAAAAATGCAATTATATGTCGAGAATATAGAATGGCCACTAACAATCACCCAATCTGATTAAAACACAGATCCAATTTCGTTTCGTTTTTTATAGTTCATAATTTTGTTTTACTTGTAACCATAATGCAGATCTACTCAGACAAAATGTCAACGCTGATTTTTTTTTTGTCATTAAATATCCAAACCTTTAAAATAAAGATTATTAAACGATTTCTATCCGAAAAGCTGACGGATGGGAATTATATAACAAACCAAATCGCGCAATATGTCGATACAGAGGGAATCTGTCCCTGATTTTCTATTGGCAATTTCTTTGCCCTTTCTTTCGGTGGGGGTGTCTCTGTGGTTTAACCTCACTTTACCCACATTTGATTGTTTTAATAAAGGATCAGGGGGCAGTTTCAAAAAAGCTCGTTACTTTAAGAATATAAACCACGTTAAGAAAAACTTACGAAAAAGATACGAATTATTTGCGTCGGTTTCACAAAGGCGGGCGTAAGTTTTTTCTTAACTTTTTCTCGTATCCTTTTTCGTAAATACGTCACGAATACGTCACGATATATATATAAGGAATATATCATTAGGTCGTTTATGTTTTAAAAGGCTGGGATGAAATCAAATATAATGGCTATAATACCGACATTCAAACCGTGGGAATGTTTACAGAAGTTGAATGAAGTTACGTACCATGACGTCAAGACCATTCGTGATGTGTTTACGAAAAAGATACGAGAAAAAAGTTAAGAAAAAACTTACGCCGGTCTTTGTGAAACCGGTGTAAATAATTTCTTAAAGTAACTTTTTTTCTTAAAGTTACGAACTTTTGTGGAAATGCTATTCGTATGCTATTTAATATTTAAGACAAAATAAACATTTTACCATTGGTACACAAATCGTGTACCATAAAACGTTTCAAATGATGACTGCTTTTTCTTATCTGGAAAGCATGCGTAATACATACTATCGGTGTAGACTGGAATAACCAGATGCTAGAGATTACCATTCAATTGAGACTTCTGGCGTATTTCGCGGAACATAACAGATTAAATTTAAATCAGTTTATATACATTTATATTGCAATATTATATGCTTTGCAACCCATTTGTGTCAATTTCTAGGACCCAAATTTAAGTTTTATGGACAGGGTCGGATTTGTCCACTATAGTAGGCCCCTACCGGTATGCATGTATATGCTTAGCGGGTGTGTGTGTGTGTGAGGGGGGGGGGGGGGGCATGGCTCAATGGTAAGCGTGTACGTGCTGTATCATTAAGCCTGTCATTGAGTCAACTGACGTGGTTTTGAGTCCCCGGTTATATGTGGCAAGGAGTAAGGTCGCCTGTCCAACCTCGTGGGTTTTCTCCGGGTCCTCCGGTTTCCTCTCACTGCTAAAGACCCCTATGTTAGTCCCGAAATGACCTAGTTTGTGTCGAGTTGACATAAAACCCTATCGCTCGCCCCCTCTCTCTGATTTGATAAGGGGGTCGCATGGCTAAGTGGGTAAGGCGCTGGCTAGCGAGTCTGGAGGTCGGATTAGCCCATGTTACACGCAGAGGAATAGGACGTTAAACCCCATTTCATTTCATTTCATTTCTTCGTGGAATAGGGGAAATTTATTGATAATTTATCGTCAATTACTCTAGACACTGATGGTACACCGACACCATGTGCACCAGCAATGAGTTTTGGAAGCTACCTGTGGCATAGTATCGCAGTGCAATCAGAAGTAGTCCTACGGGTGATTTAAAGGATTTCGATGGACAAGTTCCGGTATCGATATCATAATTAATACAGTTCATAACATGTATATATACTGACCCGATCAAGTCTGTACCGTGAAACTAACTCCTCGTCTGTATCCTCGATGTTGAGAGGGTTTAATCTATCCCTGAATATTCTCTCTCGCCGAAGTTTCCGATCCGCATAAAGTAACAAGGCGGCAATGTTATCAAAGATACGCACAAATTCCAACTTACGACAGGGTGGTAGTTGCCGTAGACTTTACGATAAAATTTACGAATTTCTTAAGTTAAGGAGTTTGGTGAAACGCGATTTTCTCGTAACTTTACGTTACGATAAACTTACGCAAATTTTTCATCTTAAGTTGCTCTGTGAAACTGCACAGGGCCATCTTAACTCGGTAGGATTACAAGATCATTCAATGTTGATTTAAATTGACAAATAATTCGTGTTTTCAATGTCGAAGACTTTGGATGATATTGAGTTAGAGTCTTGGCTACTTTAATCTTACCCTGAACATTCTCTCTCGCCGATGTTGCCGATCCGCATAAAGTAAAAAGGCGGGCATTTTGTCAAAGATACGTACAATTTCCAACTTACGACAAGATTAGAGTTGCCGTAGACTTTACGATAAAAGCTACGAAGTTCGTAAGTTAAGAATTTTAGTGAAACGTGATTTTTACGTAAGTTTAAGTTACGATAAACTTACGCCAATTTTCATCGTAAGTTACTTTGTGAAACTGCCCCCAGGAGGTTAGTAGACTATAGTCTGTTTTAATTAATAAGTATCACTGGTGTAAACTAATTATTGTTACTGGTGAACACTTCCCACTATCAGTAGATTTGGAAAATTAGTGAAATTAATCAGTTTAATACTATATATTATGTAATTGTTTATTTAGTTAATATATATGCATATATAATTATTTAGTACATATTTGTACCTATTATATATCAAACTGCTTATGAATATGTATACTATAAAAATGTATCTATTTATTTATTTACTATGTTGAAGTGTCACAAACTTGTTACAGACTATACTGTTCGGTAGGGAACATGGGCTTGATGATGACTCAATAAAAGTTTTAGTAATATGCACTCTATACGGTATTGAAATGAAAGACACCACGTACAAAAACACTTGATTGATATTGTTGTATTGTAGATACACGTGATACCATACAAATAGAGAATCTCCTATGAGTGTTTTTTGATATCAAAAAATATCAACAAAAGTTGATAAAGTAAAAAAAAACGAGGCTCTGCCGAGTTTTTTTACTTTATCAACGAGTGTTGATATTTTTTGGTATCAAAAAACATGAGTTGGAGATTTTATTTATCACCCAATACTTTCTTACATGCACAAATAAATAAATATAATTCTTTGGTACAGATTTCACTTTTACAGAACCTAATTACATTACAGCGTAGTGATACATCATTTTTTGAAAGCAGTTTAGCTATTGTACAGTCCAATATACTGACCCAGTTTTTTCCTTAAAGGTCAATTAAATAAAAGCAGTTTCCTTTTTTTTTTTTAAAGTCACTCTTTACCTAAACTAAGTGGTTTCTTTAAAATAAAAGAAAGTAGTTCCTTTTTGATTGACCAATCAAATTTATGTAAAGCGATATCACCACTGTGTATATATCACAGTAGATTATGTAATTTAATACACAAGCGATATCTACTGTCAAATGTATTATTGGGTGATAAATAGAGAATCTCCTACGAGTGTTTTTTGATATCAAAAAATATCAACACAAGTTGATAAAGTAAAAAAAACGAGGCTTTGCCGATTTTTTTTTACTTTATCAACGAGTGTTGATATTTTTTGGTATCAAAAAACACGAGTTGGAGATTTTATTTATCACCCAATCCTTTCTTACATGCACAAATAAATAAATATAATTCTTTGGTATAGATTTCACTTTTACAGAACCTAATTACATTACAGCGTAGTGATACATCATTTTTTGAAAGCAGTTTAGCTATTGTATAGTCCTATATACTGACCCAGTTTTTTCCTTCAAGGTCAATTAAATAAAAGCAGTTTCCTTTTTTTTATAAAAAAGTCACTCTTTACTTAAACAAAGTGGTTTCTTTAAATTAAAAGAAAGTAGTTCCTTTTTGATTGACCAATCAAATTTATGTAAAGCGATATCACCACTGTGTATATATCACAGTAGATTATGTAATTTATCACACAAGCGATATCTACTATCAAATGTATTATTGGGTGATAATATGATATATACACATTCTATACACATCTATAATATAAACGTCTATATATATCTGTACATCTATAAAATAATAATAATATTAATGTGAGTTTTTATTGAGCGCTCATTCCATTATGTAAAGTAATTCGCATGGCGCATATTTGGCTCTCCATTATCAAACTAAGTCTATCTTAATAATTTAATCATAGGCTGTTAAAAATAGGTGTGTGTGTTTAACTGTGACTAAAAACATTCTAGACTTTTTGAGTTCTTAATGTTGTATGGTAATGAGATCCACAACTGGGGCGCACAGTGAGCAAAACATCGGTGTCCAAAAGATTTAAGCCTGAAAGTTGAAACTGCAAGTTTTTGTTCATTTTGGAATCTTAAAAGATCTGGATGGCGCACAATTTATATGGAAATAACAATCGCTGGTTTATATACATGTAGCACGACGTTTCGACAAGTATTCTCTTGTCGTTATCAGGCACAAATGATAATTAGTTAAAGGAGAATACTAACGCAAAAAGTTCTTTTAATATGCAAAATAACGTTAGTATAAGAATATTTTTGACACTGCGAAATTTTAAAAGTCACTCTAAATATTTTTACAGAGGAAAAATATACCAAAAAACACCCAATTGACCTTTATGCATATCTGCAGCCAGGCCGAGGCTAGAAGGGGGGGCTGCCCCCCCCCCCCTCCCCATGGCCGTTCCTGTCGGAATATTTCTGTCTCAGTCGAAAAAAAAACGCTGGTTAGCTATCTCGCATTTTCGCCGGGAGAGAGTTTTAGTACGACATATCCTCTCAAATTCGGCCAAGAGATAGTGAATGTCGGCTGTAAACTCTCAATTTTCCGACACATTCGCCACCTGCATCTCATCTTCTGATTTACATGCAATATAGATGATTAATATCTACATTCAAGTTAAACCAACTGTGTCTTTTCATTTTAAATCTGACTTCGAGCTGAATAAAAAATATGATTTATTGTCATTAAAACTCCAATGGCTGGTTAATAGTGCGTAATTAAAGACTATAATTGGATCTTGGTAGAAGTAATCCTATTAATTAATTAAAGGTGTCATACGGTTGCACATACCTACTAGGTAGATTCAAAGACATAATATAAATTAAGATGATCATGACATTCTTTAATTACAATTCTCAATAGGGGGAGGGGTAATAAATTCATTGTGTAACATTGTGATTATAATCAAAACAATAAATCCCGTCATATACTACAAACAAACCATAGCGAGAAATTCATGCTATTGCCAACAGTTAAATGTACCTAGAATTCTGTACACCAGGGGCCGTATTGATTTATAAAAATTCTTAGAGTTTTCATAACTTTTACTCTAAGACTTCCTAAAACAACAATTAGTTAAAAGTTACTCTTTAGAAATATTTATAAAGGGTCTTGGAGTTACTTTTAACTAAATGTAAGACTTGGGTCCTAACCAAACTAAATCTGTCACAAAAAGAATCCCACCCATGTCCATTCGATATCTCCTTATCAACTCGTCATTGTTGTACTCCGCTAAGATATTTCTTCTTGTTTTAAACTCTTTTAGGCGGTGTACACAGACGGCCTTGTTTACCAAGATAAGAGTACTTTTAACAAGTTAGGAGTGCTACAGGAGGACTATGTGTCATAGTTAGGAGTAATTCTTAAAGTCAAATGATTTATAAATAGGTCTAAGGGAAATCTACAAAGTTAGGAGTAATTTTTGACAGTTAAGAGTTGATTCCAACTCTTAGAATTTTTATAAATACCGCCCCAGCTCTATTGCATCAAGATATTTAAATTTAAGGCGTGCTAACAATATATTTCTTTAAGAAAAACTATGTCATTTCGGGATTAACATATCGTACAATTCATATTCATTTGAAGATCGACATCTTATTTACAAAACAATGGTTTATGCGAACTACAGTATAAACATGGTTTAGAAACTCTATCCGAACTACAGGCTACATTATGGTCCAGACACGCTATACGAACTACAGAGCACGTCATGGTTTAGAGACTCAGGGTACATCATAGTTTAGACTTTCTATTCGAACTACAGGATACACCGTGGTTTAGAGAAACTCGGCTACCGGTCCCTCACTGGTAACATCATATCAAGACCGATAGTTACCGTGGATTCATTTATGTCTTTTATTCATTACACGACAGCGTCGGTAGTACATTTCTTCACAAGTACGGAACGCTAAGGGACCGAGGGTCTCTGCATTTGGCTTCGCGAGGATTCCCACTCTATTGTAACTTTTCCTGATGTTTCTAACTTTCTCACAAATTTGGTGTGATGACAATCCAATTTGAAATGAGTTTTAAACCCCATGTTGAATTCAGTAACCCTAAAAATCATTAATTTGGTTTCAGTTTTAATTGTCGTAATTAGTTTTTTTTAGATAGAGATTGAAGTAAACAATAACGAAACCCATATATAAGATATATAACAAGCAATATCCAACAGTTAATTCAAATTTCATCTATTTGGATTTCATTTTGCCGGTTATTTTGAATTTTTGCTATCAAGAATACTCGAAATTTAATTTTGAGATCAGAGTTGAACCCTACAACCCCATTACATATATATCCAGAAAAATTAGCACAACCGTAAAGCTGCACTACTTTGTTTCACGGTAAACGATGATATATATATATAAGATATATTACCAAATTCCGCAACTTTGGATTAAATTTTGCCGGAAATTTTTAATTTCTGCCATCATGGATTCATTTTGAGATCAGTTTTGAACACGACGACATCGAGAACCGTGTAAATGACATGTTACAAGTAATATCGCAACAGGAACAATGTGAACGGCCCCGGTAAAATTAGTCGCAATGCGCACGATTTTATAATGAGATAAAGACAAAATGAGTGAAAATATTGATTTTGATCTAAATTGACATTTTCACTAAAATGAGTCTATAAATATACAAAATAGCAATAAAATTTTTTAAAAACACCTTTATTTGAGCGTTTTATAAAGTACCGTTTTCTTAAATCTGTCTCTTTCTAAATATTCGCAGCGAAATTAAATATTTTTCTCTGCTTGCAGCGGGACGACCCGCCGATCATCTTGCAAAATTGTTGGCGTCGTTGTAAAGCGGAGAATCTCTTGTTTATACATGTGATCAAAGTATTGCCTTTGAATTCATTTTGAAGGAATACAAAAGGATTTTAAAACCCCTAAAAATGTAAACAAACTCCACTTGTTGCTATGCTGCCAACACGGCTTGTTTGCTAATTGGCCCAGACAACGCATGCAAAGCATTATGGGTCTGTGGTCGCATAGAGGCCCAAGCGGGGGATAGAAATTAGATTTTGGCAATGTTTTAGGGTATCCACATTCGATTCAGCCTGAGAAGTGGCAGAAAACAACTTAATTCGGATCGTATATAAATAGCCGTAACATGTTAATCAATACATTGTAAATTAATCAACAAGCTGTTCACCATTGAGTAATACTAATCTGTAAACACTTCACACTGATTAGTTGATTGATAACGTAAAATGATTAGGCCACCGACAACACATTATTAACTGCAAATAATTGATTAAAGCGGTAATTATTTAATATCTCGTTTCTTCTATTAGAAAATAATTCATGGGCTTTAAGTGGAAATAAACAAAATAGACAATAATTTTCTATCCGAAGAATTTTTTTATTGATAGCTGAATTCCGTTTAGTGTCGCTTCATACGGCATGCAAAGTAAAAATGCATATTGGATATTATTGTTTAAAATTCTATTATCACCAAATGAGAACGGCCAACGAGTCGAAACGCGACGATTATTGAGTTTAATTACACTAAAGTGAACGTAAGCATTTCATACCAATGGACTCATATTTTGATACCGATTGCACACGTAAAATCTTAATTCAGCCGTACAGCTTCGGGGGCTTTTTTGATAATTAAAGGCTACTAAACTTGATTACCCAATCAATAACATTAATCTTCTAACCAATGTGCTAATTAGCTGATGAGATTATAGATTGTTGAATAGATTGTTCTACGTTATAATGCTATCATAGCAAATGTAAAACCGACGCGATGTCGTTTTGGTCGCCATTTTAATAAAACAAATTCGTCGTGCAAGTGCATATGGGTGTACGTGAATAGCTGTAAATTGAAATGGCTGCGACCTCCTGGTCGAAGTTTCATGGCGTTTTATCAGAAAATTCTGTTGTGTGCATAATTAAAGTCAAAACTTACGAAATTATCGCTGGTCTCAACTGAACAAATCTGAATAGGCTAATGGAACAATAGAACAAGCTCACCTTGATGTTGGCAAATACGTAAGACGATACGAACATACCATGTTTCAATTAAAAGGTGATATATATATATATATATATGCAATATAGATGATCTACATTCAAGTTAAACCAACTGTGTCTATATATTCATTACATTCTTTAATTACAATTCTCAGTAAGAGTTGGGGTATAATTTATTGTGTAATTGAGCTGAACAAACTAAATGATTTATTGTCATTAAAACACCAACGGCTGGTTAACAGTGTGTAATTGAATCTTTCTAGAAATACTCATATTAAGTTATTTTAGGTGTCATACCGATGCACTTACCCCAAGGTAAATTCAAAGACATAATATAAACTAAGATAACATTACATTACTTAATTACAATTCTCAGTAGGAGGATGACTTATTGTGTAACATTGTGATTATAGCCAAAAATACCTCCTATTGCCAATATTTTTATGTACCTAGAATTTTCTACACCACCTCTATTGCATCCAGGGGCCTGTTTCACGAAATTTTAACCTAAGATAAAATCCAAATTTTAGTACATACTTAAATCTGATTGGCTAAGCGCTAAAATCAATCTAATACTATCCAATCGAATTACTAAAATCGGATTTTATCTTAGTTAAAATTTCGTGAAACAGGCCCCAGATATTTAAAGCGTCGTGTTAAAAAATATTAATTTAAGAGAAATTATGTCATTTCGTGATTAACATATCGTACAATTCATATTCATTTGATGATCGACCTCCTATATACAAATCTATGGATTATGCGAACTACAGTATAAACATGGTTTAGAAACTCTATTTAGGGTACATTGAGGTTAAGAGACTACAGGGTACATCATGGTTTATAGACTATATAAACTACAAGGTACATCATGGTTTAGACACTCTATCCGAACTATAGTGTACTTGGTTGTTTAGAGAGACTCTATCCGAAGTACAGGATACATCATGGTTTAGACGCGCAATACGAACTACAGAATACATCATGGTTTAGAGACTCAATACGAACTATAGGGTACATCATAGCTTAGACTCTCTATCCGAACTTCAGGGTACATCGTGGTTTAGAGAAACTCGACTCCCTGGCAACATTAAGACCGATAGTTACCTAGTTACCGCGGGTTCATTTAAAACAAAATGGTCGATATTGTCAGATAAATTTTTACCATTACGGTTATCATTTCGGTCGCCATTTTGAAAAAAACCCCACAAAATGGCGGGCATTATCGGATCGACTCTAATACTGCACCCCTAAAAACCAATACAATGACATTAATAAACACATAACTTGTGAAAACTCGAACATTTGTCATGTTGGCTTCCATGTTGGAAATGTTTACTACAAATTCCGTCTTCAGCACCCCTGAAAACCACCAGAAAAAAATATTCAACAACACAACAGCAAATAAATGGCCTGGTTGCTATGGTATTTTGTTTTGAAACATACCAAATCTTTGACTTGATTATTCTCAAAACTTACTTTGGTGAGTTGAGTGGCTTCAGGCGGACACAGCCCAGTCAATTGTTGCGCGATTCAAACAAACTATACATCAAATTGAAGGTATTGATTAGGAAAATGTGAATAAAACAATAGCTGAATTTTTAAAATTTCCTCATTGCGACTCAATATGCTATGACGGGTCACAAATATCGCTCTCCGAAAGTGCCTGAAGACCGCAATATTGAATGATGTTGATTACGGCATGTTGCCTTGGACGAATTTTGCCGTTTTTCAGTATGACATATTTATCATTGAACTTAACTGCATTGGATTTTTTTGCAATTTGTTTAAGGTAAAACGTTACCCCTCCCAACATATATAATATGTGCAAGAAGTAAATTAAACGTTTAGTTATCTTACGGTACGTAAAGCTGTGTGAGATATCTTAACTTTCCCTATATAGGGCTTAGGTTACGGTTAGGTCGTAGGATAAAAATGCCGGCAATTTTTAACTCGCGAGTATCCATTTCCTATAGGTCGGTAATACATTTAATTGCACTAAAGTGCACCGTTCCGAAGAATTCGTCCAATAAATGATTCACTGGCGGCCATCTTGGTATTATATTAATTATGTAAATTTCCCCAAGAACGATAATGGCCGCTTTTGTTATGGGAGTACTAGAGACCACACCTGAACAGTTCCCATAGACATAAATTCTGTTGCAGTTTGTTATAGGTACCCCGACGCATATTGTTATCTCTACCCAACTAATATACTAGTAGCACCGACAATAATTCGGGAAGCGTCTGTCATTTTTTTTTAAATTTCCAAGCAAGACAACAACACGCAGAAAAGGTCTGAGTCGGGACACAGCGATCAACGAGGCGATGTCAACAAAACATGCTTCTCTTTCAAATTCTTCAATTCTTGTTCGGAAAATTTCGAGTTATATCTGCTTATGAACGTGACCAGTGCAATTTTAATAACTTTATTATGTCAATAAAGATATAACAGTTGTTTTATCTTTCTGTTAAAACTCTGTGCATTCTATGGCGAAACCGGCAAGCTTTCAATTTCAAAATCTATCTTTAGAAACCTCTTATATAACCATAGCAACGAAATGTAAACACCGCTAGAGTGGTAGCCTGAACTATTGTTAATTACTATCCCCCTTTCGAAGCGTCTTCCGTAGGCAGGGCCGGATTAACCATGGGGCACAGGCCCCAGGGCCCTCCACCAAAAATCTCAGATGCGTCCAGCCCCCTCCTCTAGAAATGCCATCATTTCATATAACTCGCATTTATCACCAGGGCCGGATTAACCATGGGGCACATGCCCCAGGGCCCCCCACATTAGGGGCCCCACAAAAATCTTAGTTGCGTCCAGCCCCCTCCTCTAGAAATGCCATCATTTCATAGCACTGAAATAACGCAAGAATGTGCTAATTAAAGTGGCAGAATTATTTTTTTTTTCTGGGGGAGGTTCTTCTAAATGACTCCACACAAGTGCCTGAAATGCCAAGAAATCATATTTCCGGCCTCCAATTTCTGAAAATTTCCAGAAAAATAAGGCGCTCCCACCGAAAAAATTGACAACCTTTCAATTATAAAATAATACACTTGATTATGATCACATAGTGATGCTCCTTAGGCATCGATGAGTCGGTTGGTTTTAATGGCGCCTACACCTGATCCAAACTTTCTTATATCTCTTATGTGGATGTATCGGGCGCCACCACAGGCGCGGACCGAAGGTGCGGACACCGGGAGCAAATGACTCTCCCAAAAAATCTGCCGCCATATAAAATACAAAATTGCCACTCAGATATCACCCCAATGGCAGAAAATCGTGTTTCCTACATCGTTATTTTCAATATTTTCTGAGGGAGGACCCGAGACAAGGGTGCCGCCCCCATAGGCGAAGGGCCTCTCCTATCACCTCTTTCTGGGTCGGCGCCTGACCCACCACATGACATTAAAGGGTTCGTTTTGGTCGCCCTTATTAACATTTGACAGGACATTGTTGGTCTTTGGGAGCGCCGCCACTAACTGACATGATTAGATATATTCGTTCTGGTCGCCCTATCCACGTCGCCTTATGGTGTTTCGTAATAGTTCTAGTTTAGAGGATAATAAGTTTCTCATTTTGGTGTGCTGCCGAAATTGACACACGGGAGCGACGTCGATTGCAGCTCGAAGTGGGTGGAAAACGCGTTTGTGACAGTCTAATTTTCAAAGTTTGGTGGGGGGAGGGGCCTCCAGAACCCAACCCTTACGTACACACACGCACCGTTCCGCACTCAGTAACTCGGGCATTATATTGGCGTCCCCAACACTCTGCTACACCCCCACTTTTACAATCCTACTCACGGCCCTGGCCGTGACCCCCTTGCGGGGCTTCGCGCCTTCGGCGCTCGCGGTCGGTGATCAGGGTCCCCCACATGTTTCAGGCCCCAGGGCCCACACCATGGTTAATCCGGCGTTGTCCGTAGGCCTATTTCGATGATTTTGCAGTCGATCATAAATAGTCCTAAATCATGTAAGACGATTGTCCGATGTAACTTTGTAAATTATGAGCGTGATACTACTTTTTGTTTAGCGTGAGCGAAGGCCCTACTGGACCATGGTCCTATCAGTCACTGTATATGATGACGATGTGACCCATTTTTAGCGACGGTCTCGTATCTAGTATAGGGCATATAATACCATAATTATTAGTTTTTATCTGATATATTTTTTTCCGATGAAGCGTGAACACCAATAAGGCCGCGATAAAGCCGAAAGTCGTTGCGAATCGAAGGAGTGATAGATAGGCTAGTGAGGAATGATAGTGAAGGCGAAGTTGTGTCTACACTGTTTGTAATTTCTAGTGCCTATTTATTTATCATTATTGTAACTAGAATGTCCCGAACCATCGCCGTCACCGTTGTTCCTCGTATTTCTAATTCGCTGGTCCTGATAGGGAAGAACACTCTGGGCAACAAGCTGTCACTTTCTGCTGATACCCTTTTGAAATATACATCGACTGCTAAACGTGCAGATCAACTATTACGTCATGTCACGTGATATAGCTTCAGCTCATTAATTATCGGGTGTTTCCGTAAATGCGGAAATCCGAGAGTGTTTTTTAACGTTATTTGTTATTAAAACTTAAAAAAAAAAAATCTGAAATGTGTTACATAATGAACTAAGTAAATGATAAAATTTTACTTTAGCATTCTCCTTTAAACTAAAAGGTAATATTTATAGTAATACAAAAAAGAAGCCATAGGCATATGTTGTTTTAATACAAGATAATAGTTAAATTGATGAAAGGGTAATGAAACCTTAAATAATAGTTATTAATACGGGGTTAACAATAATCTGGGGGTAACAAAGGCATGAAAAGGTAATATTTATAGTAATACAAAAAAGAAGCCATAGGCATATGTTGTTTTAATACACGATAATAGTTAAATTGATGAAAGGATAATGAAACCTTAAATAATAGTTATTAATACGGCGTTAACAATAATCTGGGGGTAACAAAGGCATGAAAATAATAAGCAATAAGTGAAGTAGACATCATTATAACGCCATGTTGATAAGAAATGTATGATAATAGATGTATGCTGTTATAATCCAAGATAATAGTTCACTTAATGAAAGGGTATCGGTGTTAAGCTTACTGTCAGTCATCCAATGTTTAATGTCAATACAACAGTTTGTTATTCTTTGAAAAGATTCCATATGATCAAGCAAGAGCTTTGAACTTGTCGAGTATCTGCGTATCATCCGCATAACAATGGTATTGGAGATTGTAACGATTTAAAATATTTGCTACATTCACTGAGTGAGAGGTAAACAGAACTGGTCCCAATACCGAGCCTTGGGGAACACCATTCGTCAGTATTATGTGATCAGAACTGGTATTTAAGACCTGCACAAATTGTGAACGACCAGTGAAATATGTGATAAACCATGAGAGAGCTGTATTTTCAATATCGAATTCTATGTTCAATTTACGGAGAAGTACAGTTCGATCGATATAGTCAAATGCTGCCGATAGGTCGAGGAGTACAAGACAGCAACAGTTACCCTCATCTATAGCTGATCTGATCTCATTGACAACATATAGAACATGAGCAGTCTCAGTGGAATGACTTTCTCTATAGGCAGACCGAAAATCGTCCAGTAGTGCGTTGTGGAATAGGTGCTCTTTTAATCTTCTGTTAACTGCCTTTTCAAGAATTTTAGACACAAATGACATGACATAGGTCGATAGTTTTTAACAATTTCAGAGTCTAATGGGTTTTTTTTTTAAGTAATGGCTTTAATATCGCTGTTTTAAATACTTCCGGAAAAGATCCTGAAATGTCTATATCGAACTCCAAATGATTAAAAGATTGAATATAAACACACTTGATAAACACTAGGTCCATGCCATTGGCATTACGATGACTTCAACAAGGAAAATTTACATCATGTCGCATACTCTTCATTTACCACTAAAGTTAATAGTAAATGGGCATAAATATAATAAATTTTCCTGTAACAGAGTATTAAATCATAAAATAATAAAGAACCCCTTTATTGACAAATGGTGTTATTTCCTGCCTTTGTTTCGCCGCCTTCTCGGTCAAATGACAACAAATAGTTGATCTGCCTAGATCATATATTTTACTGAAAAAAAGAAAGATTTGGTAACTTAAAGGACCTAAGTCCGTAACTCAAAATCCTCCAAAATCGTCGACATCGAAAACACGAATTATTGGTCAATTTAAATCAACATTGCTGATGTAAACTTACCGGGAAAAGATGAGCTTCTGATATCCAATATTTAAGAAAAAATATTTTTTTAACATTGGTACACGGATCGTGTACAATAATGCGCTTCAGCACCAGTTGTATTGAGAGACTCGAGGGACGAGGCTAGACACATTGCAATAGGTCAGACGGAGTTAGTAGACTGGAATAACTAGACGCTCGACTTTTGCACATGATTGACGTTGCTGGCTTATTTCGCCAAACATAACTGATTTGAAATTTGAGTAAACACGGAAACTATTGAATGTAAATCAGTTTATATACATTCATATTACAGTATTATATGCGTTGCGAACCACTTTTATGAATTTCTAGGCTCCAAATGTTAGCGATTTAGCTCCTTTAAATCAAACAACCCCTTTGACAACTTTATATATTCAAGTTATAAGTTTTATTGTTCTCAGCAAATATAAATTTGAGTAATCTTACTTTGATGAATAAAATTAATAGCATAATGGGGGAATTCATTATTAAATCAAGAATTTAGTGTCTAACGTCAGTCCTGTAACAGTCCTTTCTGTAACGGCTAATTTTGTTACTGGTTAGACGAACACATTTTGTTACAGGAATGGCATTTGCTAATAGAAATTCTTACACTGGCTTTCCTTAATGATTGAGATAGTTGATAATTACTAGAGTAACAAATCACATTAGGTTAAGTATCCTACAGCAACAATTAGACAGTAATTATTCAACCCGATACAATTATACGGGTGCTTGGATGGCTGAATGGTAGGCGTGTGTGCGCTGTATCACTAAGCCTGTCATTGAGTCAACTGGCGTTGTTTCGCATCCCCGGTTGTACGTGGCAAGGAGTAGCGTCGCCTGTCTAACCTCTTGGGTTTTCTCCGGGTTCTCCGGTTTCCTCCCACTGCTAAAGACCTCTACGCGCAAACAACATATTGAAATAAAATTAAACCATATGTAAGTCCCGAAATGACCTAGTTTGTGTCGAGTTGACGTTAAACCCCATTTCTCTCGAGATAATGTTTTAATGGTGACTGCAAGCGTTTACAATTGTGTCTTTAATGAAACATGATAGTCTTAAAACAGGCAGTAAAAATGATAGCAAGCCCATATCTTTTTCTACTTATCTTCATCGATTCATTGATGCCTCTCTACAGAGCATGACGGAATTATTGTCTGAGTTCAAATACAGACTTACATAGAAAATAATGCATAATGATCCATTTAAGTATACATAATGGTAACTAAACGTAACTTTTTTTGAGGAAAAATTGCTTTAGTATCCCTGAATGACCAATCAGAAGAGGGGGGTTGGGATGGCATAGTGGTCTAGAGTGCCGAGCTTCGACCTCTAGTTGACCGGTCACCTCTGGCTTTCGAGCCCTAGTGTGAGCGTATGTGGCACTCCGGTTTCCTCCCACTGCTAAAGATCCCTACGCACAAGCGAATTATTGAAATAAAAATTGAAAACCATACGTAAGTCCCAAAATGACCTTGTTTGTTTCGAGTGTGTGTTAAACCCCATTTCTCTCTCTCTCTCTCACCAATCAGAAGAAATACTATGCTTTAAAAAAAAAAATGGTTTTATGGAATATTCAAATATTTCCAACAGACTTCATATTTCCAACTGCTGATCAATAAAAGCTGACAATTTTTTAAAACATTTTGTACAATTGTTCTAAATTTATTCAGAACTGACACTTTGAACTGAACTATAGAAGAACAAACATAAACATATTTGAAATTAGGTCATTTTTGAATGCAATTTCTATCGATTCTTAAATGACCCATATACACTTATTAAGATCGAAGAAAATCCAGATGAACTTTTTTCACCGACGGGACGATGTATGGTCGGCTGATCTTCTTAAGATACACCGTCTCCTTCTTCTCCTCCTTCTTCTGTTAAAGGGCTGTACCATGAATTGTTAACATTTTGTAATAATAAAATCAATTTAAACGTGTGCTTCTTATTCAGTTTGGAGGGCCACAATGGCTCGATGGCTCGGTGTGTAAGGCGCTGGCTCGATAACCAGGAGGGGATATGATGGCCGAATAGTTAGCGCGTGCGCGTTGTATCATAAGGTCTGTCATTGAGTCAAGTGCAGTGGTTTCGATTCCTCGGTTGTACGTGACAAGGTGTAGGGTCGCCTGTCCAACCTTGTGAGTTTTCCAAGGGGCATCCGGTTTCCTCCCACTGCTACATACCCCTAAAACGAACTATTTTAATAAATTTGAACCCTGTGTTAGTTCGGAAATGACCTAGTTTGTGTGTAGTGGATGTTAAACTCATTCACCCATACGATCCCGGTGTTTTCCAGTGTTATAGAGAGAGAGAGAGAGGAGAGAGAGAGAGAGAGGGAGGATTTAAATCCCAATCGACACAAACTAGGTTATTTCGGGACTAACATATGATTTAATCACGTGGTTAAACTGGCGACCCTTCTCATCGCCACGTACAACCGAGGATTCGAAACCACGCCAAATGACTCAATGAAAGGCTTTATGATACAGCGCACACGTGCTAACCATTCGGAAATCCCCCCCCCCCCTTGGTCTGTGGAACAAAGTAGAGTAACTAAACGACTTTGCAAATTTTTTCGTATATATACATACAAAATAAAAAAATACGCCCAAGTAAAAAAATCTCCATTTTACTTCATTCTGACATACATTAAATCATATTATTAAACAAAAAGTTAAGCAACCCCCCCCCCCATCCCCCCCAAAAAAATAGAAGCCGAATTATCCTGATATATTGGTGATAAATAAGGAGTTGCTTATGGAAAATGTCTCTCATGAACGCAGCCACATGTACATGAATACCGCCATCAGTATAACTTTTTTTGCACTTTTGATTGATAATGGCACGAAGGAGAACTTCCGATACATTGAGATGGAAGATCATTGGTCTTTATCGGGCAGGACTTTCTTACCAGGAAATTGCAAGAACAACTCAGTTTCACTACACAGTAATAAGCCGTATGGCGAGGAAGAATGCGCAAACAAATGATGTAAAGGACCTTCCCCGTTCTGGAAGACCAAAGGCTACCACGCCCAGGAGGATAGAGCTATGTTACGGCATACTAGACGCCAGCCTTTTGGTTTAAGCACCCTTCTGAAACAGGCCTGGTTACCTCATCGCCGCTTGAACAGCCATACTGTGAGGAACCGCCACAAAGCTGCTGGATTAGGAGTCAGAAGGGTCGTCAGGCACCCACAGTTCAAAAATCACCACAAGCGTCAGCGTAAGTTATGATTTGATCACAGACAGAGGTGGAACCTAAGATCATGGAAGAGAATACACTGGAGCGACGAAAGTTGTTTCCTCCTGCATGCTGTTGATGGATGAGGAATATGAATACACGTCTTTCTCCCAGGAACGTTTTGCCAAGAGTACCATTTGGTGGGGGATCCGTAATGGTTTGTGGAGGCTTTTCCTACGACAGTAGACTGGATGACCTCGCGCCTGGTACAGTTCGTGCAATTTTATGCGCGAACTCTTAGTTTTTCTATTACTGGCACGCGCACGGGCACTACTTCATTTTATTTTACATGTACCTTCGCGGGGAGGTACTTTTCAGGTATTAGTCTATGAAGTAGAACATTTGCCACTGTATCTGTGTATCGCTAATTTAATAAACCGAATGTGTAAAGATACTTCATATACATCACTCAAAAATTTTTCAGTACAAACAGAGTTGATTCACGCTCCATTTTTACTAAGCAAACCAATGGGATTATTTTCTCAACAGTGTATGAACTTATCCATAGCGATAATATTCTTACACCGAGAGAAATTATCTAGTCTCCGTGAATAGAACCATGGTTGCCTGGTAGAAAATTACTTTTGTATTTTTTGGAACGGAAAACAGTGATTCTAGAAACAAACTAACCTGCCGCACATGAGGAAGTTATTATACTAATAATAAAAGGCGAGTATTCTTTTTGCGGCGGAGGCTTATCATTGAGTAACAGGTCAAGGTTTAAACATACAGTACGCGCATCGCGGAGCTTTGACAAAACACGATATTACCGAGTTTTTTATCGTGGAATTCCGTGAATTATCGAGTGACATGTTAGTACTCCCTCGGTGTTGGAAACACGGTGGGACTCGGTGTTTATTTTAATCCATGCCTCTGATACTCTGATCGCTTATTTGCCGTTAAGTACATGTCTAGCGATAAATTAGTGCATACAAGGCAAAATTTTTTGTGGAAAATATAAGAAATGGCAACGATCAAAATGGGGTAATTTATTAGAAATGGGTCAATTCAAGACACCGAAGAAAATATTTATTAACACGAAACACGTGGTTAGTAAAAGGCTCAACCAAGCGATAATTCATTAGTTGCACTTACGCCTACGGTTCTTTGGTAATCATCCTTTCTCATAAAAGTTATATATTTATTGAAAACAAATAATATGCTGATGAATTTATTTGAAAATGAACTAGACAAAAACAAAATAAATATTTACACGACACGCAATCTTTTTACAAGCTCATAGAAATTGTGAGATGCACGTTGACGTGCATGTCCCGACAAGCTTGGCAATACCAATCGATAAATTAATGCGTACAAGTCTTCTTCTTCTTCTTCTTCTTTTTGGTGTTTAACGTCTGCTTCCACTTAAGTGATATCACAGACAAGACATAGGAGAGCCGAAGCTGCTTCCTGATTTTTAGAATATGATTTTGCAATCTTTCCATTTTGGCCTTAGGCCATGGATTAGGTTTTAGTGGGAAGTTCTTCCCTTTATTTAATAAAAACACATCGTTGGTAGATGATCTCTTCTTCTGGATTGGTAGATGTCTTCTTTGTGGGATTTGTGTTTAGGTACCAGGCCTGTCTTCTCGTGGCCTCCCCTTCCTCCACTATCCCACTGGTATTTGTTTTGGCAGAATAGTGTTTAGATGCCGAGCCCGTCTGATCATGACTCCCTCTTACTCCACTATCCCGCCAGTTTAGTAGATGTTAGTAGTAAATTAAACTAATATAGAATTAAATAAATAAAGAGAGTATAATAAAGTTGTAGTCAAATAAATTAAAGGTAATAAAATAAAGTAAATTAAAGTAAAAGTAAAGTAAAGATAAAGTAAAATGAATTAATTAAAATTTATTAGTTAATTAAATTAAAGGTAATAAATAAAAATAAAATAAAATAAAATAAAATAAAATAAAATAAAATAAAGTAAAATAAAGTCAAATAAAGTAAAAGTAAAGTAAAGATAAAGTAAAATGAATCCATTAAAATAAAGTTGTAGAGTGGTTGGGCTTCCTTCGAGAGGACGTTTTTACTTCCCCACCCTACGTCGTATAAAAAAATAGAATAAGTTAAGATAAAAAATAAGTAGAAAAAATAAAAAATAAATTGAGGTAATAAATAAAAATAAAATAAATTTAAGTAAAAGTAAAGTAAAGATAAAGTAAAATGAATAAATTAAAATAAATGTATAGGATGGTTGGGCTTCCTTCGTGAGGACGTTTTTACTCAACCATCCTACGTTGTATGGAGAATTTATCCAGCCGTGACCCTTTCTTATCTCACTAATTTACATAGTCCAACTGTGTCCATTAGGGTGTGGATTTCTTCGAAGATTTGTAGCTTCAGATCTGGTCTAGGGAAGAGTAGGTTCTTAGTGTTGAATGGTATGTTATTGGTCTCCATCATTCTCACTAAGTCCCGTCTCTCTTCCTTGTAAACCTCGCAGTCTACCAGGACATGGTTGGTGGTACACTCTTCTCCGCACTCACAGACGATGACTTGGTGTTTGTAGTCTCGCAGCCGCTCTTTCACCCTTAGTTTCGATATGAGTCTGCATATATCTCGTCTAGGGTGATTGGTCGCTGTCTTGGTGTAGATCTCGTCATCCAGTCGGAATCTGTATGTGTCAAGTTCAACGAGATTTAATTCCCAGATTGAATTGACCTGTCTTTTGACCATACTGTAGATTTCCGTGGTGCTGTAGTCTATGAGGCGGGGTGTAGCTGTGTCCTTGAGACCCTCGTTGGCGAGTCGATCTGCCTCCTCGTTTCCTTTAATGTTGACATGTGATGGAATCCACACGAGCTCTAATTTGCTTCCCTTCTCTAGGACCCTCTGATATAGCTGCCTGATTTCCAAAATGACTTCTGGTCTTGATTCCGAGTTGTCATTTTGGATTGAAATCAGACTGCTCAGAGAATCGCTTGGAATGACGAACTTGCCGGTCTTTTGATGGGAGATCCATGAAATAGCGTCACGAATGGCAACAAGCTCTGCAGTGTACACCGAACAGTTATTGGGCAGTTTCCTGCTTATTCCCTGTTCCCCGTTTGGCAGGTATATTCCCAACGAGCTGGTGCCCCTTTCAGGATTGCGTGAGCCATCCGTGTACACATGGTCCCAGTCATCAGACGGCCAGTTGTCTTCCAAATTTTCTAGAGAGAAAGCACGTGCAGCACTGGGGTTATTTTTCTTGTCAGTTTTCTGTAGTAGATCTAGATTGACCAGTGGTATAGGGAGCGTCCAGGGGGCGACAACTGGAGGGTCGTGTTTTTTTATCACGAGCTCCCCCAGTCGTAGTTCCTTGATCGTTTCTCTGATACCCTGGCTGAAGGTTTTCTTTTGGGGATCTCTTACATATTTTGTCTTTTGTAGACTGACAAATGTTGGGGATCTTTCACCTAGTTGTGATATCTTGACCCAATACCTTGTCGCCAGTTCTTTTCTTCTTAGGGATAGGGGCAACTCCCCGACTTCTTGTAGTAGTGCCTCTCGCCTAGTCCCGAGCCCTACGCCAGTCGCAATACACAGAGCTTTGTATTGGATGGTGTCAAGCTTGCTTAAGAGTGTTGGCGCACAGTTCATGAAGACCAAAGAGCCGTAGTCTAATACAGAACGTATTAGAGCACGATATACCATCATTAGTGTAACTCTATTGGCGCCCCACGTACTGCCCGTTAATTTTCTCATTAAGTTTAGGATTTTGGAGCATCTATCTACAGTCCAGTCGATGTGCGGTTTCCAGGTCAACCGTCGGTCAAAGATTACGCCAAGGAACTTGGTTTGGTCTTTGAACTCGATGGTTTTCCCGTTCATACACAGAGTCATTCTGTTTATCCCTCTATCCCTGCTCACAAGCATGCCGACTGTTTTCTTCTCCGAGACTTTAAATCCCCAGTCGTTTGCCCATGTCATGAATTTGTCTAAGGCTTTTTGCATATTCTTTTGTAGTTCACAGAAGCTCGTCCCATTTCTCCATATGGTACTGTCATCGGCAAATTTAGCCAAGTCAGTTTTGGAATCGAGGTAGGACGATTTGTGAATGTCATTGATCATGATGTTGAAGAGAGTGGGACCGATAACAGACCCCTGAGGCGTGCCATTTTCTAATGTTTGCTCGGCACTCAGGAATCTGCCAACATTCACCTGTATCCTTCTATCGCTCAGAAAGCTTTTAATCCACCGAAACATTATGCCCGTTATACCGATACGTCCTAACTTGAAGAGCAGCCCGTCTAACCAAACTAGATCGAAAGCCTTGGTCAGATCTACGAACACGGCACATAACAGGTTTCCCGAGAGAAGTGCCTGCGACATGACTTGCTGTAGTCTAACCAAGTGGTCCATTGTTGATCGTCCTTTCCTGAACCCACTTTGATTTTCGTCGATCAATCGGTTGCTCTCCAGATAGAACTGTAATCGGATATTAACCATTGTTTCCAAGGTTTTGCATAGTGTGGATGTCAAACTTACTGGTCGACATGACTCTGCCTTGTTCTTCTCTTTCCCAGCTTTCAGTAGAGGTATGACGTTTGCTTTTCGCCATTCTTTAGGTACCTCTCCTGACAGCCAGGATGTGTTGAAGAAGTTTAGTAGTATCGTTTTGGCGTTTCTTGGTAGATGTTTGAGCATGGAGTACTTTACTTTGTCCTCACCAGCCGCACTATCCTTCTTGAGGGAAAGAGCCTTATTTAACTCTCCCTCAGAGAAGGGTAGGTTGATTGGTTCAGCCACTTCATTAGATTCAATTACTAATGAAGGGTGCTGCGAGTAAAAGATTTCCTTCCTCTTCAGAAACTCTGGTGATTGGTTTTCGTCTCTGCTTGCGTCAGCAAAAGTTTTTGCTAGTAGGTCTACCTTTTCCTTGCCGTTCGTAACGTACTTATCTCCATCTTCAAGGTTTGGTATGTTGAATGATCTGCGTTTCCCGTTCATGGCGTTCAGCTTCTTCCAGACTGCCCCCGTTTGCGTGTTTTTATTCAACGCATTACAGAATGTCATCCAGTGCCCACTTTGTGCCTTTTTTATGGTGTCTCTTGCAGCGTATTTCTACTTAAGGTAATTTTGGTGGTTGGCTTCATTGTAGTGGCGTTTCCGTAGGCGGAGGGCCTTCCTTCTGTCGTTGACCGCCTTCTGACATTCCGGTGACCACCATGGTTTTCTAGTCCTTGGTTTTCCACCAGAAGTCTTTGGAATGGAGTCGTTAGCAGCACCTATAATAGAGCTCGTAATGTTGGTAGCGTACACGTCGATGTTGGTATCGATGATATCTTCTTCCTTCCACTCAAGGCAGCCTACACGGAATTTAACCCAATCAGCTTCTTTCATAATCCAATTGGGTCTCCCGTTATAGACTTCCCTGGTCGCTTCGGTCTGAATGCAGAATTCTATCAGGAGATGGTCACTGCCAAGTGTTTCATCTTCGTGTACTTGCCAGTCGCAGCGGTTTGCCAGACCAAGCGTACAGAACGTGAGATCTAGATGCGAAGGTGGGGCATTTCCTTCGACAAAAGTAGGGCTCTCATCGTTCAGCATGCATAGGTTGTTTGCTTCTATTATTGAGCATAGGCTAGTCCCCCGGCAGTCATTCCTCGGCGACGCCCACAGAACGTGTTTTGCGTTGAAATCTCCGCAAAACACTGATTCGCCCTGTGGAAGTTGATCGAGAAGTGACTGGAAGTCAACTGGTTTTTTCGTGACATCTGGGGGTACATAGACATTCACTATTGTCAAATTCGTATTATTGCTCAATGTGATGGCTATGCCCATTGCTTCTAGAGGTCCGTCTACGTCCAGTGAAACAGAAATATAATTTAGGTTATCACGGATATAGATGACAATGCCGCCGCCACGTGTCGTACTTCCTGGTCTGTCCCTTCTCTCACAAGTGTATCCGGGTATGTAGATGTCTTTCGAGGTTGGTAGTAACTTGGTTTCTTGGAGGCAAATAACATCCCTGAGGTTGCGTGTGATGTATTTTCTCAGCTCAGCACATCTGGGGGCCAGTCCATTAACATTAAGTTGTAGAACTTTAACCTGGCCTGCCATGATGACTGTCCGGATGGATGCCCCTCAATGTTGGAGTTCTATTGATCTACTGGTGTCTCGATTTCCATAGAAGGTACCTCATTGGTGTTCGCCTTTGGTGTTGCAACCGACAAGCAACTAGAAACACCGCCAGTGTTCGCCTTTGGTTTTACCATCGACGAGCAACTGGAAATATCTCCAGTACTGTAGTGGCGGACATGAGATATCCTCCTACGTAATGCGAGATTTACCTCTTGATCATTCTTCTCGTCTTCCTCGTCGTCATCTCTATATCTCTTTTTAACTGTGTTGATCGAGTTGACGAGGGTGATTAGGGTGTCTGCGTTTACCATATATGCACGGAGTTTGCCTAGGAGGCTTGCCGTTTTTGTAGTTTTGTCTTCGTCGGACACTGCCACCTTTAGGAGTTCAATCATGAAGCTCATGAAACCACTTTCCGTTTTGAATTTAGGAATAAAGTGAGTCTCATCAGCCTTCATTTTTGCTTGTTCCTTTTTCTTTGGGTTGTTCTTTTTCTTTGGGGTCTTTGTAGTTGGTAGTTGTTCTGATCGGGGGGCCTTTGGTGGTTCTTCCGGCGTCGATGTCGATGGAATTGGCTCCGTCCTTGGTTTATTAACCGGAGCCGTATTCCTGACATCTTTTATCGAACGCTCCTTTTTTTTGAGAATGAGTGCAGCCTCGCTGAAACTCACTTTCTCCTTCCCCTGTATCTTTAGGGCAGCTTTGGTGCTCTGTATCTTGGGGCATTCGGGGGAGTTCGCTGCGTGACCACCCTTGCAGTTCGAGCATTTTATTTGCATGCCCGCCCTGCACTCGGCCACCGCGTGACTCCCACCGCACTGGGCACACACAGTCTTTCCCTTGCAGTACTTGACTGTGTGGCCCAGTTTTTGACAATTGGAACATTGCCGTACCCGGTTGATAATAATATTTAGGCGTGGGTCCTTCTGGATAAATATACTACTTTTTCCGGTGCTTTATTGTTAAAAGTCAGGGCGACACTTCCCTGGCTTTTACCTTCAGCAACCTTAAACCGGTATACATCCTTGACCGCATATCCTCTGTCTCTTAAATCTTCCAGGATCTCTTCTCCGTCATATTCGGAGGGAATCCCGTGTACCACCACCTTTTCACTTAACAAGGTTGACGGCTGGGATACCCTCACTTCTATGCCGAGAAGGGATACCTGGTTCACTGCCCTGTCCATGTCCTCCTGTGATTTAAAAGCCAGTCGGACATGACCGGGGACAGTTACTCTGATGTCTGGGATATCTATAATACCCCAGTTCTTCTTTATCTCCTTCCCTATCGCCGTTAGCTTGATCCCTGCGAAGGACTTGCCTTCGGCGGGTTTAACCTGAACGACAAAGGCTTGCTCCTCCTTCTTTTTAGTCACCGGAAAGGTCGATGGTGCCGGACTGCTATTAAAAGCCTCAACCACCGACATGTTGAGTTCAGCCACGGACTCCATTTCCCTTTTCCTGCTTCGAAAAAGTCTAAATTAAAAAGAAGGATCAACAAGAGATGATTCTAGTTGGTACTAGAGTAGAGTGATGATTATGACCTCTTCCACACAGATCCACTAGTTAATCAGTTTTGGTTATACTAATTGACTATAGGATATTAATGTTTGTATAAGTCAATACTAGATGCAATTGTAATTGTTTTGGATAGATCACCTGATCACGCTACTGACCCTTTTCACACAGATCCACTAGTTAATTAAATTTGATTATACTAATTAACTATAGGTTCCTAATGTTTGTATAAGTCAATAGACAGAGCAGCCGTGAGATCGTTAACTCAACAAAGGTGGTTAAGCCTTTGTTTATATCGCCTTTGATCTGAGCGTAGTTCAATCGCTTGAGCTAATCTCTGATCGCTTGGACACTGATTACCTAACACAGAATTAGAACTGAAGCCTTTACAACGATAATTTAACCAAGCAAGAATAAAAATAAAAATAAGTTTAAATAAGAGCAAAAAATAAGAAAAATGATATAGAATAAACAAAAAGTATATATATATAAAAAGGAATTCCTATAAAGAAAGTAAAAAATGAAAAAAAAAAAAAACATCAAATAAACTAGAAAAGTAGAACTAGAAAAAAAGATAAAATACCAAGTAAAATAATCTATAAAAAAAAAGTAAAAAATAAACTCAAATAAACTAGAACTAGAAAAGAAAGTAAAAAAGAAAAAAAGGAAAAAATAAGCTCAAATAGACTAAATCTAGAAAAAAAAAAGATAGAAAACAAAGTAAAATAATCTCGACTGAGCAAACAGTATATAAATTAAAATAAGTAGAAAATAAAACAGAATAACCAAAAAGAGCTGTCAAAAAATAAAAGAAAAAGGTTTAAGCAAAAAAAAATTAAAAAAAACAAAGTAAACTTATACCTTATTTAGGTATAAGAATTAAATAATAGAAAAACAACCTTGGGACTGAAGATTCTTGTAGAGTCTTATAAGTCAATTGGAGAGTCTTTCTTGAGTCTTTGCTAGGCTACTTTATCTCAGGATAAATTTAGACAATAGCTTAGGAGCTCTGGAGCATTAGGTGTTATCAGTACGAGTACTAATTACCACAAGTCTTACCGGGGGGCGTAGTTTTATCCATCTAAATAATAATTCACATACTGATATATCTTTTCTGGTTTAAATCACAAATGAGTTCACATAATGACAAATAAGTCACACTTGACATCTAATATCGGTAAACCACACCTCAATTAAAATGTTTTTCTGGTTTAAATCACAAATGAATTAAAAGAATTTGTATCCTGGTGTAATCACACAAAATCAGAATTAGCCGTCAACAAGTTTATAGAACTTGCTGAATGCATAATAACCTGCTGACGTTTTCATTTAGACACAAAAGGTTCCATAATGAGAAGTGACACGTGACATCAAAGGAAACTTATACCATGTAATAGTCGTGTAGACAATAGGACCTTTTTTGTTTATTGTCAGTATGTCAGAGATGTAGATGTATTTTACATGCAGCTCCAATTCATTTAATAACCTGTATTTATAATTCAAATGGTTTCACAATTAGCAGAATGTCAAAATATGCACAAACTCGTTCCTTAAAGCCCCAATACCACTCTTGTTTTAACTGAATAATTTGTCCCAATCTTTATGCTGGTCAACAAATTGTACTATTTTACAATATTCCAATTAATAAATGATACAAATTTCATCCTATTCCATCTAATTTTAAAAATTCAACTACCTGCCGTAACCTGATTTGAAAAGCCTTACGTAAGCACTTTCAAATGCAACTTGGATTTAAACTTATTTTCGAACCCTCTGGACAGGTAAGATAGGTTGTAATGGATAATTTACACAACAGGTAGGACACTTAAACATCTAGTAGTTAGAATAAGGCTATTTTTTTATGGACCTCTCAAGCCAGCAAGAGTGTTATTGACCCTTCAATAGCCCCACTACCCCTTTAACAACTTACAATACTTGATCTTTCTGTTAAGACAGTTTATTCGACACTCTTTGATGAGCTTTATAGATTAATTATTTTTATAACTATTAAAGATCTGGTTGTTCATTCTGTGTGTTTATGGATAATAATAAAACAATCAAAATTAATATTTGTGGATATAAATAAGAAATATAAATAATAATAATATGTCATTTATATAGCGCAATATTAACAAAGCGTGCTCATAGCGCGACATAATTACTATCCCGGTCTCTAGGATACAGGTAAGCCTGATTACCTCCCTTTACAGCTCTTTGAAAGAGTCCCAACATATGCAGCTACAACTTGAAGTTTCAAGGAGCGCAACAGTTTTTTGTGTAATACATACACCTTCCTACCGGTACCCATTAACAGCTGGGTAGACTGGAATGCAGGGATGAAGTGTCTTATTCAAGGACACAAGAATTCGGCGAACAATTCGGGTCTCGAACCTGCAACCGTTAGGCCACAAATAATACTCTGTAACCGTTGCACCAAATCCCCCCGTACACGAAATGGAACTAAACAACTCCAAATAACAGGAAATATCGTCGTGGATTTATTGTGAGGTGAACACTGCATGGTTTCTTGCGCCATTTAGTCTGAACCACTAAAAACAACACGTGCGGTTTTATTCTTTGATCTTTGATACACGGAAGATTTCTGTTATTCAAACAAATCTGCACGAGAATGGCATGTAAATGGAATATTATAATATGTATGGGAAGCCTAGTGACGAGTGTAGTAAGTAGGCTATAGACTATAGTTTTCAGTCGAGAAATACCATACTGACATTCGGTTTTTAAAAGTTGTACGCGAACTAAATGCGTTTGTTAGATACTGACAGAGCAGCCCGGATTCGAACAATCGCCGCCCGAGCTGTCTTCGTCAACTAGTTTCAAAATGGCGTACAACAAGTGCAAGTGGGAAAAGAAATATGTTATTTATTATTGTCGGACTTATTACATCACTCCTGTCTAAAAATCATAAAGCTGTGGTGTTACGGTGGGGGCTTAGTATTTCACCCAAACACCACAGCCACTTTAACCATGTCATCTGAAAGCAAATTTAAATATATATGTACATGTATATGAATCGTATATAACCTATTAATTTACACGGTTATACCATGTACATGTATTCAGTTTATAATTCTTTGTTAGATTTGTTTTATCTCTTTTTTATTTCTAAATTCAGATTTTACGAAAAAAGCACAATGACGGCCAATGGAAAATATAAAATAGTCATCCTTCTGATCGTGGTTACTTTACCTAACAAGTTTGAAAACTACCAATGATGTATTCGTAAACGTTTTCAAAGAACCGGTGCCCCTTAATTCATCTACGGGCGTTACTAAAGCCGCAAATGAGGTTTTCGTAAAATCATCTAAGGATGACACGATCTCAATACACACCAACAATGTGAAGTCAGAACATTCAAATAATCTCAAGTCAGAACAATCCAGAAACCCGAAACCACAACATTCCAGTAACCCGAAGTCAGTAAACCTGCAGCCAGAACATCCTGGCAATCCGTATATTCTAACAAATTTAACATCGTATATCAAGTTGATTACCAACACTAGAAGTTATAATAAATCTAGGTCTGATAAAAAGAGACGTATTACAATACACTGGTATAATCCCCCTGGATTAACGTTTCAGACATTAAGAAATTTATTTTCCCCATGTAACGATTCCTGTATATACACTGAAGATATTAACAGTGATATTCTAATCTTCGATGGCGATTCATTAACTGGAAACCCACCAGTCAGGAGAAATCCAAATCAAGTTTGGGTCTTTCGCGAGATGGAATCACCGGATATTACCTTTTCTCACCAATGGCTCAAGCCGTCATGGCGGAATAAATTCAACAGAACGTTTACATATCGCGTAGATTCGGATCAATTTACTCCATATGGTTTTTATAGAATAAGAAAAGAGCCCTTAAAGAAAAACATCACGGCCATAATGAAACTGAAGTCAAAGCTTGTATCCATATTTTCCAGTAATTGTGGTGTACCGAGTCAACGTAAAAAATATATAAACTTGTTACGAAAGTACATACCTGTTGATTTCTATGGACGATGTGGCAATCTAACGTGTCCTAAATCCCACGACTGCTTTATATCAAATGCGAAAATTTACAAATTCTATCTGTCCTTTGAGAACAGTCTGTGTAAAGATTACGTATCTGAAAAGTTGTTTCGCCCTGAATCATTTGACGTTGTCGCCATAACTCGGGGTGGGGCAAATTATTCAAAAATAGCCCCAGCAAAAACTTACATTGATACAAGCGATTTTAAATCAGTAAAAGACCTGGCTAATTTTCTTCTATACTTGGACAGAAATGATACAGCCTATAGACAATACCTTGAAAATAAACAGAGTTACGAATCTATATATGCATGGTACGGAACTGCAGATCATGTCTCATTAATGAGCAAACTAGGTGAATGTGGCTTATGTAACAAGGCCAGATTGTGGCTTAATGAAAAAAAGGTGTACGAAAATATTGGTGATTGGTACGAGAAAAATATATGTCATAAGCCTACGGATCTTCATTAAAATACGAAACATCTGTTTTAAAAAACGATATGGGGGGGGGGGGAGAATTCATATTTATATGAAAAACAATCATTGAGTTTATTTCAGCAAGTTCCTCTTGTCGTTCTTAAGTTAACTGTGCTTTTTATCGTACTGACTTTAGTAATTATAATATTGTATTTCGAATTCATATTTTATTTGTAACTCATTTTTAACATATTAATTGACATATTAATTGTAAGATTTAATCTGTATCAGGTGTGGGCTTGATGACATCGTATTATGTAAGATTTAATGGGTTGTACAAACTTGTATACACTGAGTTTCTAAATATTATATAGTTAGTGCAGGGGGACTGCACCACATATGATTTACACAAAAGACAAACATAACGACAAGACACCATACTCAAAAAACAACAAACAAACAATTCAAAAAGAGCGAATGGATCCGGGGGCTAGCCGTAAGCGTCCACTGCGCTGTACAGTCCCGGGCCTGTGGTGACACAGACTTCACTCATATTTGAAAACAACTGGGAATGCAACCCAAAGAAATAATTATAAAGTGTCAGCATGAGTCATGATCTATTATATGTTGTAAGAATTACGAATGCAAGCATATTGTTGTATACATTCCGCTACACAAGTAACACAATAGTTAAAGGGACAATAACACTCTTGCTGGCTTGACAGGTCCAGAAAAAAAAATCAGCCTTATTCTAACTTCTAGATGTTTAAGTGTCCTACCTGTTGTGTAAATTATCTATTACAACCTATCTTGCCTGTCAAGAGGGTTCGAAAATATGTTTAAATCCAAGTTGCATTTGGAAGTGCTTACGTAAGGCTTTCCAAACCATGTTACGGCATGTAGTTGAATTTTTCCTATTTTTAAACTTAGGTGGGTTAGGATGAAATTTGTATCATTTATTAATTGGAATATTGTAAAATAGTACAATTTGTTGACCAGAATAAAGATTGGGACAAATTATTCAGTTACAACAAGAGTGTTATTGGGGTTTTAAATGTATCAGAAGTAGGCCTAGTTCAAAACTAAATCAATAAAAGGATTGAAGTATATTAAATGCATTAAAACCGTCACAGAAACAAAAACAAAACTGAATATAAAGAAGCAAAGGAATATAGACTATCCAGGGAGACAGCCGAGCCGTCTGCTGACTGAGTGGCGTGACGGGAATCTGCCGTAATCGTTGTTATGACGTCGTGGTTTAGAAGGTGCAATTTCCCGATAAAAGGGCGTTAATCTAGATAAAATAACGTTGAAATATAAAAAACTATTAGTTTTTAAGACCATGCAATTGTACAAACCATAGTATAATTATTATATAATGTCCCACGTAAGAAATGCAAAACAGGAATGCTAAAGAAATCGTAAGTTATTAGTGTATTCAAAAAGGCATAAAATAAGGGCGGTAATCCAGATAGGACTAGACATCTAGAAGCAATTTATATAGAATCATTATCCAATATGTAGTCAGTAATATCGTTATAAGAAATGTCAAACTTATTATGTTGAAGAAATGGAAGTTTTGAAATTTCTTTCAAAATGCGTAATTGTGTACCACCTTTGGCCGTGCACTTAAAATTAAAAGTTTTTATTCGGGAAAGAAATAGTTCTTAATTGTTGCATATTTTTAAAAATCGTAATGCCTGTGAATAGAAAACATTGTATAGTGTCGTATCTGGTATGTTACTATAAGCTGACGGGTAATTTACTACTTCAAAACCAAATTTGTCCGTTTTATCGAATATACCGACATTAAATTTGTTATTAATTATATTGATGTCCAGGTCAAGGACAGATGCATTTATAGTGCCCGAATTTTCTTTATTTAATATAAGTTCAGGAGGATATATTTCATCTTTGTATTTATTGAAATTACCATTATCATTGATTGGTGTTATGTCATCAATGTAACGAAAGGTATAATTTAGACTTTTTGCTACCTTGTAATCTGTTTTTCTTTTATGGTCTTGAAAGTCGAATTCGTATTTATATAAATGTGCATTTGCCATAAATAGGGCGGGGTCAGTTCCCATTGGTAAACCAATAGTTTGTTGTATTATCTGATCCCCAACCTCAAATATGGCATTGTCAACGAGAAAATGTATAATATTTTGAAATTTTTCTTTATCGAAAGCTACAGTATTGGCATTGCGCCCTTTTATGATCCATCTTGCTATAAGATTTAAGCTCAACGGGTATTAATACCTATTGTCTATATGTGTGACTCTTAATAATTAGTTCTCATTTGTTCAGACTATTTATGCCTTTAATTATTTCTGTCAGGTTCTGGTGTATATTCATGATTTTGAGACCGAAGGATACACCAGTTTTGAGGTTGGTAAGGTTGAAATGCAGGGCCGAAAATTGCATGTTATTGATCTCCAGCTTGTGTATCCCAAGTTTTTGCATAGTGAACCTCATACATCATTTGTGCTTGATAATGATAAGAGAATACTTGTCGAAACGTTGTATATAAACCAGTGATTGTTATTTCCATATAAATTGTGTTGTGTTTTTTACCCTTATACACGCTTTAAGGAAAGAGTTTGCCACATGTTGCTCCATTTGCGGCAGGAACGTTCTGCCCAACGAACATTTAGGAAAAAGTTAGAGCCGGTCCAAAAGACGAGAATTAACATTAAAGTTAATGGGGAAATCATTAGTGGTCTGTGGCCATATGACCCGCTCTAGTTTTCCGGTGTTTCCCTCAGTTTTTGTGGAGGAGGACTTCTTCTTTGTACCTAACGGCCCATATAATTTCAAACATGTTCAATTCTGTTCAAATCAGGAGACATTGCTGGCCTTGGCATTCGTGTGACATCTTTATTAGCCAAATGTTTTTGGGGAGGAGGATTCCTTCTTTGTACCTGACGGTCCATGGTATCCCACACATGTTCAATTTGGTTCAAATCAGGAGACATTGCTGGCCTTGGCATTCGCGTGACATCATTATAAACCAGACAAGTCTGTGGTCATCGAAATGAATAATTACAGAATCCAGAAACGTTTGAATGTAGCGAGCGCCTGTAAGTGCACATTGTATAGTCACCAAATCCAGTATACTGTCGTGGGAAAAGCCTCCTTAAACCATTACGGATACCCCATCAAATGGTACTCTTGGCAAATATAAAATAAAACCAAGTACGAACAATCCAAACCATTAGACAAACACTGGTAACAGGTGTCCGGAAGACGTGTATTCCTATTTCTCAATACGAGGGTTCTCCCGCCAACAGCATGCAGGAGGAAACGACTTTCGTCGCTCCAGTGTATTCTCTTCCATGATCTTAGGCTCCACCTCTGTCTGTGTTCACACCATTAACCACGCTGACGCTTGTCGTGATTTGTGAGCTGTGGGTGCCTGATGACCCTCTGACTTCCAACCCTTCAGCTTTGTGGCGGTTTCTCACAGCCTGGTTGTCCAAGCGGCGATGAGGTAACCAGGCCTGTTTCAGAAGGGTGCTTAAACCAACAGGCTGGCGTCTAACATGCTGTAACATGGCTCTATCCTCCTGGGGCGTACGTGGTAGCTTTTGGTCTTCCAGAACGGTGAAGGTCCTTTACATCGTTTGTTTGCGCATGCCTCCTCACCAGACGGCTTATTACTGTGTAGTGAAACTGAGTTCTTCTGGCAATTTCCTGGTAAGAAAGTCCTGCCCGATAAAGACCAATGATCTTCCATCTCAATGTATCGGAAGTACTCCTTTGTGCCATTGTCAATCAAAAGTGCAACAAATTGATAATGAAGTCGATACCGATCCTTAAATAACCAATATTTGTGGTTGTTTGAAACTTTGGTGTGTGCAACACATGGTTGGCGGGATTCATGTACATGTGGCTAGAGACCCCTATGCGCAAGCGAATTATTTAATTAAAATTAAACCATATGTTTAAATGGGGTTAAACGTCTACTCGACAAAGAAGGAATCCTCCCCCACAAAAAACTGAGGGAACTGGAGGCAGCTCGTCACGAGGAGTGGCAACGGATACCGATGAAACAATTAAGGAACCTGGTTAGGGGTATGCCAAGAAGAGCGGCTGAAGTTCTTGAGACATGTGGCTGCAGCACACGTTACTAATGTTTTTGTAATTTGTCTGACACTGGTCAACTGTATTTAAGCTGTTTTACCGGGTGGCACATACCAAGGCGAACTGACGATACGTAATCTTCTATGTCTTTTGTATAAAATTCCAGTTCAATTTCACTCTATGTTTTCATGCACTTTAATTGCTCATACCGTTACAAAACTCCACTTTCAAATGACCAAATGGTTCTTCTTTTTCTCATTTCCATACCATACTTCCATGAAGTTGACCCCCCTGTAAACAATCGGGAACAATCGGGCGGGGGGTGCTTAACATTTATGGGTGTGTACTTTTTGTCCGTCGTGGGATTATTCATATATATATTTGGGTGCCGATATCGCAGTGAAAACGTTAGCATAATGTAGTTTCATTTTGCCATCTTTAATTTCAATTATATTTCTATAATTATTTATATGAATAGTAGTTTGTTAATTTGCACGGTTATATCATTGGTTTTCTAAATTCATAGTATTACAACAAAGCACTCACACTGATCCCGCAGTTATTAACGCCATCTTAATTTGTTGGTAAACATGAGAATGTGGCGTCACCCATTGAACTATAGCGGTCTGGGCTTTCAACTGTCGGTCATCTTGGACAAAGATAAAAGTCGGTTGTCTTTAACTTTGTAAAACAAATAGCAAAGCACTATGGCGGCAACATGTCATCTAAAAGCAAATTTAAATATATGTACATGTATATGAATTGTATATAGCCTATTAATTTACACGGTTATACCATGTACATGTATTCAGTTTCTAATTCTTTGTTAGATTTGTTTTATCTCTTTTTTATTTTTTAAATTCAGATTTTACGAAAAAAGCAAAATGACGGCCAATGGAAAATATAAAATAGTCATCCTTCTGATCGTGGTATTAACAGTGATACTTTATCTAACAAGTCTGAAAGCCACCAATGAGGTGTCCGTACAATCTTTGAAAGAAGTGATACCTCGTGATTCATCTGAGGACGACACGATCTCAACAAAAGCCAACAATGTGAAGTCAGAACATTCCAATAATCTCAAATCAGAACGCTTAAGAAACCTGAAGTCGGAAAACCCACAGCCAGAACATCCTGGCAATCCGTATATTCTAACAAATGTAACATCGTATATCAAGTTGATTACCAACAAAAGAAATTATAATAAATCTAGGTCTGATAAAAAGAGACGTATTACAATACACTGGTATAATCCCCCTGGATTAACGTTTCAGACATTAAGAAATTTATTTTCCCCATGTAACGATTCCTGTATATACACTGAAGATATTAACAGTGATATTCTAATCTTCGATGGCGATTCATTAACTGAAAACCCACCAGTCAGGAGAAATCCAAATCAAGTTTGGGTCTTTCGCGAAATGGAATCACCGGATATTACTTCTTCACACCAATGGCTCAAGCCGTCATGGCGGAATAAATTCAACAGAACGTTTACGTATCGCGTAGATTCGGATCAATTTACTCCATATGGTTTTTATAAAATAAGAAAAGAGCCCTTAAAGAAAGATTTCACGGCTATCATGAAACTGAAGTCAAAGCTTGTATCCATATTTTCCAGTAACTGTGGTGTACCGAGTAAACGTGAAAAATACATAAACTTGTTACGAAAGTACATACCAGTTGATTTCTATGGCCGATGTGGCAATCTAACGTGTCCTAAATCCCACGACTGCTTTATATCAAATGCGAAAACATACAAATTTTATCTGTCCTTTGAGAACAGTTTGTGTAAAGATTACGTATCTGAAAAGTTTTTTCGCGCTCAATTATTAGACATTGTCGCTATAACTCGGGGTGGGGCAAATTATTCAAAAATAGCCCCAGCAAAAACTTACATTGATACTAACGATTTTAAATCAGTAAAAGACTTGGCTGATTTTCTTCTATACTTGGACAGAAATGATACAGCCTATAGACAATACCTTGAAAATAAACAGAGTTACGAATCTATATATGCTTGGTACGGAACTGCAGATCATGCCTTATTAATGAGCAAACTATTTAATTGTGGCTTATGTAACAAAGCACGATTGTGGCTTAATGAAAAAAAAATGTACGAAAATATTGGTGATTGGTACGAGAAAAATATATGTCATAAGCCTGCGGATCTTCATTAAAATACGAAACATCTGTTTTAAGAAACGATATGGGGGGGGGGGGGAGAATTCATATTTATATGAAAAACAATCATTGAGTTTATTTCAGCAAGTTCCTCTTGTCGTTCTCAAGTAAACTGTGCTTTTTATCGTTCTGACTTTAGTAATTTTAATATTGTATTTTGAATTCATATTTTATTTGTAACTCATTTTTGACATATAAATTGACATATTAATTGTAAGATTTAATCTGTATCAGGTGTGGGCTTGATGACATCGTATTATGTAAGATTTAATGGGTTGTACAAACTTGTATACACTGAGTTTCTAAATATTATATAGTTAGTGCAGGGGGACTGCACCACATATGATTTACACAAAAGACAAACATAACGTCAAGACACCATACTCAAAAAACAACAAACAAACAATTCAAAGAGAGCGAATGGATCCGGGGGCTAGCCGTAAGCGTCCACTGCGCTGTACAGTCCCGGGCCTGTGGTGACACAGACTTCACTCATATTTGAAAACAACTGGGAATGCAACCCAAAGAAATAATTATAAAGTGTCAGCCTGAGTCATGGTCTATTATATGTTGTTAGAATTACGAATGCAAGCATATTGTTGTATACATTCCGCTACACAGGCCTAGTTCAAAACTAAATCAATAAAAGGATTGAAGTATATTAAATGCATTTAGGACACATTAAAACCGTCACAGAAACAAAAACAAAACTGAATATAAAGAAGCAAAGGAATATAGACTGTCCAGGGAGACAGCCGAGCCGTCTGCTGACTGAGTGGCGTGACGGGAATCTGCCGTAATAGTTGTTATAACGTCGTGGTTAAGAAGGTGCAATTTCCCGATAAAAGGGCGTTAATCTAGATAAAATAACGTTGAAATATAAAAAGCTATTAGTTTTTAAGACCATGCAATTGTACAAACCATAGTATAATTATTATATAATGTCCCACGTAAGAAATGCAAAACAGGAATGCTAAAGAAATCGTAAGTTATTAGTATATTCATAAACGCATAAAATAAGGGCGATAATCCAAATAGGACTAGACATCTAGAAGCAATTTATTTAGAATCATTATCCAATATGTAGTCAGTAATATCGTTATAAGAAATGTCAAACTTATTATGTTGAAGAAATGGAAGTTTTGAAAATGCGTAATTGTGTACCACCTTTGGCCGTGCACTTAAAATTAAAAGTTTTTATTCGGGAAAGAAATTGTTCTTTATTGTTGCATATTTTTAAAAATCGTAATGCCTGTGAATAGAAAACATTGTATAGTGTCGTATCTGGTATGTAACTATAAGCTGACGGGTATTTTACTACTTCAAAACCAAATTTGTCCGTTTTATCGAATATACCGACATTAAATTTGTTATTAATTATATTGATGTCCAGGTCAAGGACAGATGCATTTATAGTGCCCGAATTTTCTTTATTTAATATAAGTTCAGGAGGATATATTTCATCTTTGTATTTATTGAAATTACCATTATCATTGATTGGTGTTATGTCATCAATGTACCGAAAGGTATAATTTAGACTTTTTGCTACCTTGTAATCTGTTTTTCTTTTATGGTCTTGAAAGTCGAATTCGTATTTATATAAATGTGCATTTGCCATAAATGGGGCGGGGTCAGTTCCCATTGGTAAAACAATAGTTTGTTTTATTATCTGATCCCCAACCTCAAATATGGCATTGTCAATGAGAAAATGTATAATATTTTGAAATTTTTCTTTATCGAAAACTACAGTATTGGCATTGCGCCGTTTTATGATCCATCTTGCTATAAGATTTAAGCTCAACGGGTATTAATACCTATTGTCTAGATGTGTGACTCTTAATAATTAGTTCTCATTTGTTCAGATTATTTATGCCTTTAACCATGGTGTGCTCCAGCTGACGCGGCAGATATTGCTCCACATTACAAAAAAGCCTAGTTAAGAATCAGTATTAGAGAGACCTACAGGGAATACGACCCGGACCTCGGGGGGACAACACTACTCATAACAAAATAGTATTTCCTCTCTAATTGGCATTTAGTAATTGAACATATTAACACAACGGACAATTTTATGGATACACAATTACTGAGTAATCAGAAAGACTCGAGTATCCTCGCCGAAACGTCGCTTAGTACCAAACTCAGTAATTGTGTATCCATAGAATTGTACCTTAATTTAAAATAATATTTGATGGATATTTTGACAATGAAAAGGACATACGCAGTTTTGTTACCCATTTGTCACTGTTTTTATCTATAAATCTATCAGTTATTTTAATTTAAAGATACAATGCGACAATAAAATATGGACACAGCTCACCAAATATTCCTACAAAACAAGGGCGGAAGTTTTTTTAGTCCTCCTCTCCCTTTCCCTTTTCCCATCGCTTGAATGTCGATTTTTGTTTTAATTTTTTGGTGTAGGATTGAAGAAAAGGGTTTTCTGCCAGTTTCTGGTGTATATTCATGATTTTGAGACCGAAGGATACAATAGTTTTTAGGTTGGTAAGGTTGAAATGCAGGGCCGAAAATTGCATGTTATTGATCTCCAGCTTGTGTATCCCAAGTTTTTGCATAGTGAACCTCATACATCATTTGTGCTTGATAATGATAAGAGAATACTTGTCGAAACGTTGTATATAAACCAGTGATTGTTATTTCCATATAAATTGTGTTGTGTTTTTTACCCTTATACACGCTTTAAGGAAAGAGTTTGCCACATGTTGCTCCATTTGCGGCAGGAAGCGTTCTGCCCAACGAACATTTAGGAAAAAGTTAGAGCCGGTCCAAAAGACGAGAATTAACATTAAAGTTAATGGGGAAATCATTAGTGGTCTGTGGCCATATGACCCGCTCTAGTTTTCCGGTATTTCCCTCAATTTTTGTGGAGGAGGACTTCTTCTTTGTACCCAACGGCCTATATAATTTCAAACATGTTCAATTCTGTTCAAATCAGGAGACATTGCTGGCCTTGGCATTCGTGTGACATCATTATTAGCCAAATGTTTTTGGGGAGGAGGATTCCTTCTTTGTACCTGACGGTCCATGGTATCCCACACATGTTCAATTTGGTTCAAATCAGGAGACATTGCTGGCCTTGGCATTCGCGTGACATCATTATAAACCAGACAAGTCTGTGGTCATCGAAATGAATAATTACAGAATCCAGAACCTTCTGCATGTAGCGAGCGCCTGTAAGTGCACCTTATATAGTCACCAAATCCAGTCTACTGTCGTGGGAAAAGCCTCCCTAAACCATTACGGATACCCCATAAAATGGTACTCTTGACAAATATAAAATAAAACCAAGTACGAATTATATTTCTATAATTATGTATATGAATAGCAGTTTGTTAATTTGCACGGTTATATCATTGGTTTTCTAAATTCATAGTATTACAACAAAGCACTCACACTGATCCCGCAGTTATTAACGCCATCTTAATTTGTTGGTAAACATTAGAATGTGGCGTCACCCATTGAACTATAGCGGTCTGGGCTTTCAACTGTCAGTCATCTTGGACAAAGATAAAAGTCGGTTGTCTTTAACTTTGTAACACAAATTGCAAAGCAATATGGCGGCAACATGTCATCTGAAAGCAAATCTAAATATATGTACATGTATGTGAATTGTATATAACCTATTAATTTACACGGTTATACCATGTACATGTATTCAGTTTCTTATTCTTTGTTAGATTTGTTTTATCTCTTTTTTATTTCTAAATTCAGATTTTACGAAAAAAGCACAATGACGGCCAATGGAAAATATAAAATAGTCATCCTCCTGATCATGGTTTTAACAGTGATACTTTATCTAACAAGTCTGAAAGCCACCAATGAGGTGTCCGTACATTCTTTGAAAGAAGTGATACCTCGTGATTCATCTGAGGACGACACGATCTCAACAAAAGCCAACAATGTGAAGTCAGAACATTCCAATAATCTCAAATCAGAACGCTTCAGAAACCCGAAGTCGGAAAACCCACAGCCAGAACATCCTGACAACCCGTATATTTTAACAAATGTAACATCGTATATCAAGTTGATTACCAACACTAGAAGTTATAATAAATCTAGGTCTGATAAAAAGAGGCGTATTACAATACACTGGTATAATATGCCATCTGGATTATCTTCACGGGTACTAAGAAGGGTATTTGCCCCTTGTAACGATTCTTGTATATACACTGAGGATATTAACAGTGATATTCTAATCTTCGATGGTGACACATTACCTAGAAATCCACCAGTCAGGAGAAATCCAAATCAAGTTTGGGTCTTTCGCAACATGGAATCACCGGATATAACTTCTTCACACCAATGGCTCAAGCCGTCATGGCGGAATAAATTCAACAGAACGTTTACGTATCGCGTAGATTCGGATCAATTTACCCCATATGGTTTTTATAGAATAAGAAAAGAGCCCTTAAAGAAAAATATCACGGCCATAATGAAACTAAAGTCAAAGCTTGTATCCATAATTGCAAGTAACTGTGGTGTACCGAGTCAACGTGAAAAATATATAAACTTGTTACAAAAGTACATACCAGTTGATTTCTATGGACGATGTGGCAATCTAACGTGTCCTAAATCCCGCGACTGCTTTATATCAAATGCGAAGATTTACAAATTCTATCTGTCCTTTGAGAACAGTCTGTGTAGAGATTACGTATCTGAAAAGTTGTTTCGCCCTGAATCATTAGACATTGTCGCCGTAACTCGGGGCGGGGCAAATTATTCAAAAATAGCCCCAGCAAAAACTTACATTGATACAAGCGATTTTAAATCAGTAAAAGACCTGGCTAATTTTCTTCTATACTTGGACAGAAATGATACAGCCTATAGACAATACCTTGAAAATAAACAGAGTTACGAATCTATATATGCGTGTTACGGAACGGCAGATAATGCCTTATTAATGAGCAAACTAGGTGAATGTGGCTTATGTAACAAGGCCAGATTGTGGCTTAATGAAACAAAAGTGTACGAAAATATTGGTGATTGGTACGAGAAAAATAAATGTCATAAGCCTACGGATATTCATTAAAATAGGAAACATCTGTTTTAAGAAACGATATGTGGGGGGGGGGGGTATTCATTTAGCCTTAATAACCAAACTACGTTTCAGCTTGTTTCTTCTGTTGTCATTCTCAAGTAAACTGTTATTTTTATCGTACTGACTTTAGTAATTCATTTTTGACTTATTAATGCTATGTTCACACCTAATGCGCTTTCAAACCGCTTTCCGTAAAACGCCCTACGGAAGGCGCTTTCGTTACTACGGATGGCGTCACACTACAAATTAAACCGCTTTCGGTTCGCATTAAAACACGTCACACTCAATGCGCATTAACAGGTTTCCCCATGCGATAAAACGGAAGTACTGCACTGCGCAAGCGCTGTTCGATCTTGTAATTGTGATGCGCGTCAGTTATATCGCTTCAGCCAATGCGCATTAGAAATGCGGTTTCGCTAAAGCGGCTTAGTTTTGGTTTAATGCGCATTGAGTGTAACGCGTTTTAGCGACTTAAGGCTTTAATGCGCATGCGCATTAACAGGCTAGTGTGAACACAGCAATTGGAAGCGATTTTACATAAGCAGCAATGCTTGTTATTGTATCCATATATAGTATGCTGTATATATCTGACTCACTAATGAAATAAAATATTGTTTAAACCAGCAATTGTGACATATTAATTGTAAGATTTAACCTGTACCAGGTGGGGGACGTCTCACTTTCCCCACATCTATTGTTTAGAGTCAAGGTCCACTAGGCTATGGCTGATTAAACAACAAAGGGGGTTTAAGGGGATTTAAAGTATAGTCTGTAATAAGTTTGTAAACACTTCAACATAGTAAATAAATACCTTTTTATAGTATAAATATTTATATCAGTTTAATATATAATAACTACAGATATATAATGAACAGATACATATATTAACTAAATAAAACATAAAGATGGCCGACAGCTAGACGTGTTTTTGTTAGAGGTCTACTTTTTCGTGAGAATTTTACATAATACACATCATGAAGCTGTCTAAATGATCTTACATTCTACTACAATGATCTACAATAAGTAAGATACATAATATCATTACTGTTGATGAATTAGATATTACCTACGAATATTATAAGCTAACATCAGCAAACATTCACTGGAGCAGCCATTTTTGTTTGGTTTTGTTATTGTTTACATAAGGCATCGGTGTTTATGAACCTTACAACTTTGTAACCTGGTATGTGAACAGGTCAATAAAGTGAAGTTCTTCCAGTATATAACGTTTATTAAAGCATATAATCCATGTCTACCCCAAGGAGGGACCAGGCCAGTAGGAAACGAAAACAAACAGGTTCTCCACTCCAAATCCAGACAGAACTATTATTGTCATCTGGTATACTTGGCAGCAACCTGAAAAAAAGCAAAACTCAAACTCAACTACCATGCCCCAAGATTCAGACAATAACACAAGTCTAGAATATCATGAAAATACAATAAGAGCCTGTTCAACACCAGTGACTGATAGCACAGACATACCCACCCCGTCTCCACCAAGCCCACTGGCAGACGATGTATTCATAAATACAGTAAATGCTGTAACTCTTGAATTGGTAAGAGCTTTCCAAAATCCAGAAGTCCAAAATGCCTTCAGACCCATGGTAAAACTTATTCTGCAAGAAGAAATAAATAAACACATTACCCCACTCAAACAAGAAATATAAGAACTAAAACTTGAGTTGGCATCAGTTTCTCTTGAGCTGAATGGTATCATTCAAGACCGTTGCGATGACCTCGAACAATATGGCAGGCGCAATGGTATCCGCATCAGTGGCATAAAAGAATCTGCAGATGAAAATGTTGAAAATGAAGCCTTGGCGGTATTAAGTACGATATTACCCAAAATTACTCCACATGACATCGAAAATAGCCACCGCGTTGGAAAAGCCCAAAAGGGACAACCTAAACGCATTATAGTAAGACTATCTAGCTACAAGACCAAGGTAGCTATAATGAGGGGCAAAAAGGTTGTTAACGATGTTAAAAATGATATTTTCATAAATGAAGATCTAACAAGGTATAGAGCTTTTGTTTTCAGCACAGCACGTAGATCCTACAAGGCAAAGCATATCAACGCTTGTTGGACCAGAGATGGAAAAATATTTATTTGACTCAGAAAACCTGATGGTTCTGATGGACAAACTAAACGTATATTCAGTTCAACTGAGATTCCTGGTTATAAACCAACCCCAGAAGAACTCCTTCAGTTTAACATATCTAATGGTATTACCACTGATGACCCACCTGAAGATATGGCTCAATAAACCTCCACAACAGTAATTGTACCCATAAACCTCCACAACGGTAATTGTACCAGTATCCTTACCTACAAAATAGAACATTGCATATTTAATTCATGTTTTTAATAAATAAAATACTAATATCCAATTTAGCTTGTCTACAAATAAATTGCAAAAGTCAATCAAAATAAATTATAAACATCTGGACACTAAAATATGCCCTGGCCACGAAAAACCCAATATAGGTGAATGTGTGAAACACTGCATAAACTAGGGGTCTTCTATCTGATGTCTAAAGCCTAAGACTGAATTAAACCTCTCATAATTAAACAAGTCCATGTAAGACAGCCTTATTTTGTTGATACTTGATACATAGTAATAAAATCCTTTAACCTACTAACTGTTGCAAATGCACATAATCGTTAGAAAATCTTATAGTTTAAGTAAAGCTCTTGTACATGAAACAGCTCTGAATAATCCTGTCTAACTAATTAATAAAAGCAATCTTTAATTATACAATTTAATGCATATGCATACCAACCTAGAAATTTTAAGAGCTCAAGTTTTGACTTCTACCCTCTTCTTTTCTCTTTGAAAATTCCTGAAGGAATAGGTAGTAAATGTGTCACCACAAAATAATGTTTCCAGTTTATTTGTAGGAGCTATACTTGTTTGGCTTGTGTTACAATGAAATATAGCTTTTTAATAATAATGTTTGTCAGTCGGAAATACATGACAGTGTCCCAACAATAATAACCATGCCTTACAAAACCTAAATTCAAGCCAATGCTAAAAATCCTTGTGACACAGGTCAAAGAGTTTCTAGCCCCATAAAATTATAATTGCTGTATACGATATGCAAAGTGTTTTTACCTGTGTTTAATCTTCCTCGTTCGGCCAGCTAAACTGCAGCGAATAAAGAGATGCCAACATCTTCAGCCTATTAAATAATCAATTAAGCCTTATACTATAATCTCCATGCACATCGCCCCAAATCAGCGATGACCAGCACTACTATATTAATAATCCAGAAATGTCCAAATTGTGTTTTTGACTTCTGGTCATACGTAGAAATGTGTTGTAATACCCTTGACTTCCCACGACATAGAATTGAAATATGCCTATGCACGACAATCGAACTAGATGTCACGAACCAACTTTTCATCATGCCTATATATGCACGACAATCGAACTGGATATAAGGGAAACATACTTTAATCATACAACTGTTGAATATGTAAATCTAGTTAGAAATTGGAACTGTTTAAGCTTGTATATTATATTTACTATGCAATATTATTGAATAATAGTTAATACCCAATATTTTATCTCTAAAATGTACTATACTGACTAAAGAAACCAAAGCTCTTTGATTTGGGTGGTAATTAATTAGATATCTGAAATCAAATGTTACCAAAAGATCTTACTTCTTACCCAAAAGGAATTCTTGAGCCCACAATTATGCCTATGAACTGTACTTGACTTCCTACTTCATACTCATTCATGTAAATTCATGGCAATTCCAAAGAGACACTAACACTTTCAACCTAAAAAACAAAATCAAAATTTAATCAATGTAAGATATACTTGCTTAGTACCTTGAGTTTTACACATGTCCAGTTCGTAAACATTATTAAGCCTACGAAGCCTTTGGAAATCTTCTGAACCACGCCTTACTATGAATTACGTGATAATGTCTCTAAGTGATAATGTCAAGTTGATGTTTTATATGTTGAAGCTTATTCTATAAAACCAAGACTCAAACCAAAAATCCACTATTTGCTACATAAATTTACATATAAGTATTCTTTCTACAAAGAACCATAGTGCTAGGAAACCTGCAATTGGCAAACACCATGCTTATTACATACTTAGTATGTTGAGACTTTTTCAAACCGAAGCCACCCAGTTTATAATACACTGCCTCAAATGAGTGCAGATTGATGATAATTAATCCATCAAGGTCACAAAACATCACTTGAACAACTATGTAGGCCTACTATAAAATAGGTCAACATATCTGACAGTCTCTATAGCTCAATCTGAAAAAAGATTAGATAATTTCAGTTTATTTCTGCCTACATGTTGAAGCATATTATCTAAAATTAAGATCTTACCTATATATGTCTACTCCTTGTACCAAAGTATGTATATTAGCAGGTTCTATGCAAATAACCATAGCATCATGAAGCCTAAAATGGATAAAATTCATATTTATTATATATTTATTGTATTGAAACCTTTCACATTCAAATCAAGTTTGTATTGAATAATACCCACTATTTATCCATCTATATACATGTATGCTATTTTGTTAAGAAGAATGTTCCATATATGTCACCAGTAAATAATGTGCATGTATACTGAGTAAAGGAACTAAAGTTCTATGACTTGGGTGACAAGTAGATATTAGTATTAGTGTATTGTTGGATCTTACTTCTTACCCAGTTCAAAGGATTTTTAGCCCTGCTAAATACATATGCTATGTATTTTATCACTCCCTATGGCCAATCTGTCAACAGCCTATTAGAATATCAGTTATGCTTGCTCATATATCCAATATTGTATCATATTGCTAACAAACCTAAAATGTGTAAAATTCATGTTTTATTATATATTATTAACCACAGTATGCCAAACATTACATTGAAATTGAGAGTTCTAAAAGTCCACCTTAGTATGAAAATGTTCATCTTAAAATCACAGTATAATCCAATACTCCACACACATTTCTTCAACACTACACACACATTTCTTCAACACTACACACACATGTACATATACATGTTTACCAAAATTGGCCTATAGCTATACACAACCATAACATCCAAAATGTTGGACTTCCATACATTGTACAACAAATGGGCCCACAAAATAAATAGAATACCTACCCCCCTCCCCCTAAATTCATTTATATAAATTTGTTAATGTAAATTGCCGATAGTGGCGATAGACGGAGATGTGCAATGGCACCAAAATATAATACGTTTTCTAAACTCATAAATATCCCATAGGCTATTCATATTCTGTTTCCAAGGTAAGTACCAAAGTTGGAAGAACAAGAGCTAAGAGGTAAGTAAAACAAGCACACACGAAGAGTCATAACTCCAGCGCATCTGTCACACACAAAACATTAGGTAAGAAACAGTTATTTACTCACTCCAGAACAGTAAACCATGTTTCCTTCTTCAAACAACGTTGACCCAGATTAACCACGTGGTTGGCCGAGAGCCACATCTCATGCATAGGCTACTGATCAAGAAGACTTGTTTATCCAGACGCATAACCATCTCCCGTAACATTTAAATCTCACTGAACAATGTAGAAACCTGAACCGTTCACCCTTCCTACCCACCGCCATCAATGTATATACCTCTACATGTAGATATGTTATTCTGTTTTATACCTTTTATGACTTGTACAGGGCCTATTTTAACGTGCCTACAGGCACGGACGTGCCTCGGGATGAAAAATCCGTGCTTTGAAAATCTAAATTCCGTGCTCTGAAAAAAGGTGTAAATATCTTTGTGAATCTGAGTGTCTACTTATAAAATGTGCGATCATGCAATGAGCAAATACGTGATCATCGATCACGTCATTTGACTTGGTATCTAGGTCAGGTTCTGCAGATATACAGAAAGCGCACGCCTACACAGCTCGAGACTAAGACAAGGCGGAGTTCTCCAATGCCTATGGCGATGTTGTAGACTATCTTAATACCGCATGCTCTAGCTCTGGCAAAAATCTCTATCAGATGTTTTGAAACTAACTTTGTCAAAAGGAGAATGGAAAGTTATCTCAATAACATTGGCCAGAATTATAGCCGCAAAACCGCATTCGTGCGATGTAGAATTAATGCGATATAACAGTGTGTTTTTATCCCTATAAGAAGAGAAGATACAGACCTTTCATTTCTCGAAAATCGCATCGAAAATACGGGCCTAATGCCCCATTGACACTCTCACGCATTTTGAATCCGCAATGGTAATCATTAATGCGTACCAATGCGGATGGATATCATGTATATTTCACCTGTCGATCAAACAGTTCTTCCCGCATAGTTTACGCCTGTTTCTCGCGATGGTACGCGTAGTTTCGGTCTTGCTACTGCTTGGTACGACATTAAGCGTACCCAAGCGTACCACGATTGCGCGAAAGTGTCAATGGGGCACTGACATTGAGTACCCATTGAGTACCCCTCAGCGCGTGACATAATTTCCATTGACACTTTTATGCCCTGGAGTGCGTGGCATGAGCTTGGACAAAACCAAGGTTTTGGGCCGGCACTGGCACGCAATGGTACACATAGTTTACGACTGTTTCCCGCGATGGTACGCATAGTTCCCGTCTTGGTGCGAACTTTAGCGTACCGAAGCGTACCACGATTGCGTGAAAGTGTCAATGGGGCATAAGGCTGATTCTTTTAATCGACCTTGGACTTTTCTCTGAATATCCGGTGCCCTGACGAGCGGTCCGATATACATAAATCTGTCAGTCAATTCTTTAGTATTGAAAGTGTAAGTAGTGTGATAGTAATTCTGGAAGGTATTATTTTACTTCTGAGGTGTTTTATCCGATTGTTCTGTTCATGGTTTATGATCTGTTTGGTCATAATTTCTGAAAGCCAAGGAGCTACATTGAACTGATCACTTTCTACACGGAAAGGATGTTTCTGGCGGTCGAATTTTTAAAATTTTCTCGGAGCCGGGGAGAGCGACCCCCCCCCACCTCCCAAAAATAAGCATTACACGGAGACCGTGCTTCGTCAAATAATCCTTAAAATAGGCCCTGGACTTGTATTTACGTTTATTTGATTTTATCGTTTATAATTTTAAATATATTAATTTGATACATAAAATACTTTCTGAAATGAAGAAAACTGCCAATTCTCTATATACAACACCCTTGGAAACAACTTCTTTTACGACAAGCAACTACAACGTACGTCTAAACAAACACCTACAATAGGCTACTTTCAAATCTCAGGACTATTTTTTGAAGATCCGTCATTCAAAACACCATGTAATCATCACAAGTTGAATAATTTACCTAAAAGGAATCTCACACATGTAACACCTAGTGCAAATGTTTTGTTCTCAATTGCAGCTATAATAAACACGTTGTTACTCTTGTCAGGAGACATCGAACTAAATCCAGGACCCGGTACAAAAATACATAATCAACTTTCAATTGTCCATCTGAATGTAAGGAGCCTCAAAAATAAAATAGATTTAGTAGCTGTAGAGCTAAGACATTTTGACATTATAACAATAAGTGAAACATGGCTCCACAGAAACATCACATCAGAATCTATCTCTTTACCGTCTTACTACCCACCTATTAGGAAAGATAGAAATAATCATGGGGGAGGACTTATTATTTACGTTCGTAATTCCATATCGTTCAAACGCAGGGCTGATCTAGAAAACAGTGAAATAGAGTCTATATGGATAGAAATAAATTGTAACAACCATAAATTTTTACTTGGCAATTATTATAGACCACCTTCATCAACATCTAGTACAAACCAACAAATATTTAACTCTCTTCAAAACCCTGTAACCGAACCCTTGGACAAATGCATAATTTTAGGCGACTTCAATATTGATATGTTAAAAAAATCTAAAAGTTTTATTCACGATGCGATAAATATATTCGATCTTACTCAGTTGATAAATAAACCTACTCATTATTCCAGCAAAAACCATACTTCTTTAATAGACTTGATATTAACCAGCTCTACCTTGCGAACAACTGAAAACGGTGTACTTGATAATTTCTGTAGCGACCACTGTCCGGTATATTGCAAACTGGCTTTCACCGTACAAAAACAACACAGCTTCAAGCGAACGGTATGGAATTACGAAAACACTGATCTCGAGAGCATAAAACGTGACGTCATAGCTACTAAATGGTACAATCTTATCAATAGTTCAGACATAGAAGCATCGTGTGTCCAATTTACAAGCTCCCTGATCAACATAGCAAAAACAAACATACCTTGCAAAATAGTGACAATTAGGCAACATGATAAACCCTGGATGAACGGCGCAATAAGACGCATGAAAAAGAAAAAAAATCGATGGCACAAAAAAGCGGTAAATAGAAATTCAGACTCTGATTGGCAAAATTTCCGGAAAATTAGAAATGAATATATAGACTTAATTAGAAAAAGCAAAAATGATTACTTTGACAAAATAGACAAACAAATTAGTGACACAGAAAACTTTGGAACAAAAACATGGTGGAAACTTATTAATTCATATACTAAAACACACGCTGCTTCTACAAACGAACCCCCTCCATTAACAGTCAATGGTAATACGTTGTTTACTCAATCAGAAAAAGCAAATGCCTTAAACTCATTCTTTATTAAACAATCACAACTAGATAGCACTAATAAATCTCTACCACTGCTTGATATGAACCCCAACAGCATTGATAAGATTGTACCAAATCCAGAGGAAGTTAAAGACATAATAGACAGCCTTGATATAACAAAAGCCTCAGGACCCGACGAAATAAACACGAGAATCCTAAAATACATCGCAAAAGAAATCAGCCATCCACTTTGCCAACTTTTTAAATTGTCATTAGATCTACACATTGTACCAAAAATTTGGAAACTTGCAAACGTGGTCGCTATATTCAAAAAAGGTTCCCCAAACGATTGTAGTAATTATAGACCTATTTCCCTTTTAAGTATAATAGTCAAAATTTTCGAAAAAATCATTCACAAATATGTCTTTAACTTCCTTAGAGATAACTCAATACTAACACCTTTCCAGAGTGGCTTTCTTCCTGGTGATTCTACCATTTTTCAACTAATCGATTTATCACACTTCTTCTGTCGAGCCATCGATCAACATCAATATACTAGAATAGTCTTCTGTGATATCAGCAAGGCTTTTGACAGGGTTTGGCATGCCGGACTCTGTCACAAGCTGGATGCTGCGGGGATTCGAGGAGATCTACTTCTCTGGTTCGTAGATTATTTAAATAATAGACAACAATGTGTAACCATCAGTGGCACCTCTTCGGACCCCAGAAGCATCCCTGCTGGTGTTCCACAGGGATCTGTACTAGGCCCTCTCTTATTCTTAATATACATAAATGATATTGTGAACAATATAAATTCAAACATTAGATTATTTGCTGACGATACATCTTTATACTTAAAAATTGAAGACCCAGAGGCAAATGCGGCTACCATTAACGATGACTTAAACCGAATCAAAACTTGGGCTGAGACATGGCTGGTAACTTTTAACCCCCTAAAAACAGAGACACTGACTATTACTACTAAACCCCACATAGTTAACCCACCATTATTTATGAACCAGGTACAAATCAAAGAAGTAAGTGAACACAAACATCTAGGCCTAATCTTCCAAACTAACTGTAAATGGAATAACCATATAGATAGCATTATAAGCAAAGTATCCAAACTAGTAAATTGCCTTCGATCTCTAAAATATAGACTGAATAGAAAATCTTTAAATACAATATATTGTTCTTTTATCCTTCCACACTTTGATTATGCCGATATTATTTGGGATGGGTGCAGTGATTATTTAGCTAACAAACTAGAATCCCTACAATTAGATGCACTGCGCACTATCTGTGGGGCAGTAAGAGGTACCAGCCATGCCTTACTCTATAAAGAAACTGGGTTTGTTCCACTCTCGGAAAGACGTCGACGTCATAAATTAAAACTAATGTATAAAATTATAAACAACCTCGTGCCATCATATCTTTCTGACCTATTAGAACTGTCCCCTATCCCTATCAATTATAACCTTAGAAACAAAGATAAACTAAAGGAAGCAAGATGCAGAACAGAAATTTTCTCCGAGTCCTTCATCCCTTCCGGTATACGAGAATGGAACAAACTTAAAGTTGAAATTAGAAACTCTCTATCCGCTGCTATCTTTGGAAACTCACTTAATAAATTAGATACCATCGTCCCATCATACTACTATCAGGGAATACGAAAATTACAAATAATCCACAGTAAACTAAGATTATGCTGCTCGAACTTACAAGGCCACAAATTTCTCAGACACGTCGATGACAGCCCTGTTTGCCTCTGTGGTCACAAATTTGAAGATACCGAACACTATTTACTCATATGCCCCTTACATTCAGATGCAAGAAAACAGACAATCGACAACCTCCAACACAACCATAAAACAACCAGTTGTCTTCTGTACGGGTCAACAAAATTTAGTCCTGAGATAAACATACTTATTTTCAAAGAGGTACAACAATTTATTTTCCTTTCAAAAAGATTTAAATCCTCATAAACATCTATTAAGTTATTCGAAGCCCTGAACTCTGTATAATTATCTAAGTCTCTATTTTATTCATGATGTATCAAAATATATGCTCTATATTTATGTAAATATGTATGTATGTATGTATGTATGTAAATATTTATAATGTGTACATGTATCTATATTAGAGAAAGGGGTTACACATAGGCATAGCCTGTTCCCCAATCCGAATTCAGATTTAATGAATAAAAATATTGTTTACAAAAAAAAAAAAAATACGGTATTAATCTATTACTCGGCACGTAACCAGTAATAACAGTTTTTTTTCAGTATTGTTCCAGTATGGCTTAATGGTTGGCACGTGTGTGATGTATCATAAAGCCTGTCATTCAGTCAACTGGCGTGGTTTCGAATCCCCGGTTTTACGTGATAAGGAGTAGGGTTGCCTGTCCAACTCGTGGCTTTTCTTCGGTTCCTCTGGTCCCCTCCAACTGCTAAAGATCCCTACGCGTAAGCAAATTATTAAAATAAAGTAAACAATTTGTTGTTCCCGAAATGGCCTAGTTTGTGTCGAGTGCATGTTAAACACCCCTCTCTCTCTCTCTCTCTCTCTCTCTCTCGCTCTCACATGCTGCCTGAGTGACATAACCATGGGCGTATAAGTAACAATAAAAATGAAATTAATTTTTCTGACATCTGTTGATAACGCGGTAAACAGGCCTAAATATATGTTTCTTTTGTTTCTGGATGATTGGAAATTGGTTGTATCGATAAATGGCTAGAGGCTACACAAGATAACACCATCAACCGACAAAACCGATGTAACTTCACCATAAAAACTTAACACCACTGGAGTGCCGAGGTTGTTTGTGCCCCTAAAGCGACGCCACATTTTGCCTCACGTTCCAAATATCATCACTTCAGATATAATGTCTCACCTCTTCTGTTGTAGGCCCCAGGTCACCGTCCAGCCCTTCTATTTCCAGGGATGTACCGCCGTGGAATCATGTAACTTTTTAATCAGAAACATAATATCGAGTCCCACACAGAATAATTAATTTGTTGTCCCATTTGCTCCCAGGGAAAAAAGTTGTTAAAACAAATTTAATAGCCAATTTTGAACTTTATAATTAATCAACACGTTTTGTTCTATATAAGGTTCGATATCTTGCCTGTCTTCTACATCATTACAGTGGAAGCTGACGTTAAACCATCAGCTACTACTACCTGTATCCAGAATATCTTACAGAACAGAATTACTAGTAGATTCCAGTAGACTTGTATCAAGGTAAGATGTTTAATTATTGCTTTGATTCAGTGGCGGATTAAGCTCCACCAAGGCCTGAGGCGGCAGTTACTGGAGGGCCTATAATAAGGGCCTGTTTAAAATTACGTGGGCCTAATTAATTTCGGGTCAGGGCCTATGCTGGCTCCCATTGGGCCTAAACCACACCCCCTAACATTCATTGTCTATGCGTTTTTATCGTATCAGACAAATTTTAAAAAATCTTTTTTACAAAATCTTTGGGCCTGAGGCTGCAGCCTCATCAGCCTCAATGATAATCCGCTACTGCTTTGATTGGTAAATATAACATGTCTCTCTCTCGGCTATTATTTAATTGACGCGTATATTATCTACCAGGGGTCGGTTGCTTAAAACTAAGTTATTTTAACGATCCGTTAAACTCTTAAGGCAGCTGATACATAGGGGTATATATACGGTACACGGTATTCGGTATACGTTTAGAGGTATACGCGAATACCTGCATTCGAACAGCAGAAATATGCTTAGCGGTTTACACCAGACTATACGCGTATACATGGTATCGTGCATGTTCGTTCTTTTTCCGGCGTATACTCACCCCTATGTATCAACTGCCTTACAGACATATTTACTACAGGAAACACTATAGAAAACTTTGTTTTTTCCTTTAGAAATATTAGCATACATCTGTAGAAAAAAATTGAACCACCGAATATTTGGGGCCTTTATTTCCAGCAACAATCTTTCTCTCCTACGGGTCGTTAACAGATAACGGAGCTTTGAGCAACTGGCCCCTGATAATTAGTCTCCGTCACCAACAACCACCTAGTCTTCAACATACGGATGGTCTGGGTCGGTTGTCAATATTTGACGTAAATTCCATTGACCATTGGTTTTATTTCATTTAATTAGTAGAACGGTAACTGTATGGGATACAAAACGGCGGATCTAGTCACTCTACCAGGCGCACGATCCCACCCTGGACCTGTCAAGCTCCTTATTGTCCCTTTAATGCCCTGCTATCCCGTACCGACTGGGCTAATAACGACAGACATGTGACATACAGTTTGTGATGAGTTAATTTTGTTCGGACAGCGACACTACAACCTATTCTCGTATATGGGTTTCTCTTAAGGGCTATTTTACGTGTACGTCGGTGTGTACACGGGGCCTTGGTATTTCGTCCAATCCGAACAACTTGTCATTGTCAGGCCTTCCAACCTGACCCTCTCTCTCACAAGGAAAAGCCACGCCGGAAAACCCCGAGTCGGTATATACATGTAAATTTTGTTTTTTTTAGATGAGATTCGCTTTGGTGTTAATGTTAGTGGTCTTGGTAGGACTTGTGATTCCTGCTGAAGGCTGGTTGTTTAGCCGCAGATTTAAAGCTAAACTGAGGAGTTTTTGGCAAGAGGTTAAACCCAGAGTAGTCAATGCGGCTATAGACAGGTTAAAAAACGGAAGGTCTGCTGAAACGGTTGATCTTGGTGCCCTGGCGGAATCTCTAAACTTGGATCGAACATCTGAAGACTTTCAAGAGATCTTAAGTGTTATAGATACAAATGGTAGGTCTACTTATATTATGACGGAAAAGTGTTCATTGTATGTCACGAGTATAAAAGGTGTTTCCATTTACTACCTAATACATTTAAATTTAAAATATTGTAGAATCTAACATCATCTGCTTTAAGTTCATCCAGTGTATCTTTGAAGCTATTCATATTTAATAACATTAAAATAGGTTGAGTTTGAATAGAGAGGAGTAGAGAATGAGAGAGAGAGGGAGAGAGAGAGCGCGAGGGAGACAGAGAGAGAGGGGTAGAAAGAGAGAGAGTGAGAAAGGGAGAGCGAGAGGGGGAGAGAGGGGTAGAGAGAGAGACAGAGAGAGGGGAGAGAGAGAGAGGAGACTGGAGGACCTGGAGAAAACACAAGAGATTATAATAAGCAAACACCACTCTTGGTCACCTACAAATGTGCGATCGAACCCACGTCACCTGAATCCATGATATTAACCCAAGAAGACGAATCCTTTTAATCTATTTTATCTTACTTTCATAGGAGATGGTGATATAACGCCAGCGGAAGTCGAGGCATTCTTTAATTAACGCCAGTAAATAAAGGTAAAACAGTTATTTACCTACAATTATTATTGTGTATTATATATTCTAGTTCAAACCAATGTAAACGAATTACGCATGTAAACGAATTACGCATGTAAACGAATTACGCATGTAAACGAATTACGCATGTACACCAATTGGTTCATTCTCACCCAGCTCAAAACTTAAATAATCATGTTAGCGTGACTAAGGTGTTAATTGGAATTTCTAAAGATGGATTAGCTGTAGTCTGTTTCACATTGGGCACTTTTATTTTCATTAGGTTAAACCTTATAGTAAAACAAAAAATTACTTGATAATGTTTTATTTAACATTTATTAGTAAAAATGTTTATTTTAACACCTTTTAACTAAATAGCACTATGAAATGAGCATCAACATTAAAAATATATATTTCATATGGGCACGTAAACTACAATTTCACATGGCACTTATTAAACACAGTTCTCATCACACTTATTAAACGGTTAATCCATATCTAATTAGGTGAACACATTTCAGCTACAGACCATAATCCCCCAGCCCTAAACCCTTAATCCCCTTAATCAATATTTTGAGCTGGATGAGAACACCCCCACCAATTACGCATGTAAACGAATTACGCATGTAAACGAATTACACATGTAAACGAATTACGCATGTAAACGAATTACACATGTAAACGAATTACACATGTAAACGAATTACGCATACGCATGTAAACGCATCGTATAATTTAACTGTACTCTGGGGATGTCCTAGTAACATTATAACGGTGAATCTCTTTGATCTTTAGGGGTATAGTCTGTGCCCCGAATAACTTGCGGTCTGAAAGTCAGGGGCCTTTGAATATATCATATACAATCGAATTCGGGATTATTCTTCTGAAAGTTTTTCTTTAACACCTGTAATGGGTTACTCTTCCATGGTAGGGTTGTTTCATAAGAAGAAAACATGATATAATGTCTTTCTTATTGGATCTTCTCATTTTGCGTAAATTTAAACATAGGCTGTTCATAAGCAAGATAAAGTCCTCGACTTTGGTTATATAATATTATATGCTGGGGAAGAAAGACTTCAGAAAAAAAACCGATATAAAAACGCATTAAACGGCGTACTAAGCTAATTTTGAACTGAAGCCCAAATCAAATCAGGCCTTTTATATTAAGATGGACTTTCAGTAAGAACTTTTAATTATCAACTCATACTAGTACAAAATTAGTCATGACGTGTTTGTTTTTATAATGTCCGTCTGGTGTCTTTTTAGTGTTACCGTCAGTCTGTTTAAATTGTTACGACATTTTCAGAAATTAAAATTTAAGTGACAGTAAAGCGATGCAGCGTCTGACTGGGATGTCAGTCGCTCAGCTTATGACGTCAATATGAATATGACGTCAAACTGTCAGCCAATCAGAGGCCGAATAGCAAGTGCCATTGCTATGTTGGTTGGGAATAAAAAATTCGCCCCCCGGCCTCTACAAAATTTTGAAATTTGTCAATTCCGAGAACGCTGTTTAGAGCGCCTCTAGCATTCCAAATTTCAACCTAAAACCCTTTAAAATACATGATAATGAAAGAGACAAATACCGGATTATTCACAATGTTCGTATCATGAGTGCGAGAGCCGCGGTTCGCGACCGATCAGACATATTCCTGAAGCAACGGCCCGAGAAATCCCTCTCTGGCTGAAGCAACGGCCCGAGAAACCCCTCTCTGGCCATTGCTGGATTCGCTTCGGATTCTTGACATTTAAGTAAATGTGTCTATTCTTCTCGTTCAATCAAATCTACTACTTACGTACAGTAACATGACATTCCGTCGTTTAATCTTGGGTCTTCCTTAATATTTTGGACAAAGATTTAAGTTATTAAAAACGTTAAAAGTCTGTTCGTTACCATACCGTAGTGTTTACTTTACGTCAATACCGATAGCCTCGTTTGTCACGCAATTAGTTTTGCTGCAATATCCTGCTATGCGCTGGTTAATATAGCATAAAAAAAACGTGCAGCCATGACGTAACGTTACGTAAACACAGTTGTCCTAATTAAACGTCTTGTTTTAAAGGTAATACCTTTGTAACGAATTCAGTGATTGGTCAGTAATAGGACCACTGGCCAGTCATAATAAGTGACAATAATACCCACTCAGTCCAGCAGGGAGTAGTCAGATTAGCTCTAATCAAACGGAACACTGCGAGGAGGATGCCGACCAGAGAGCAATTACATATCTATCATTTAAAAATGAATAGACTAATGGAAAGGTTGAAAACTTTCACCATTAGGGTATGGGTATACATGTATACCCAAGAAAAGGGCAGGGTCCCATTTGTATACCCTGGTATCCGGGTTCCGGTGCCCCTGGATGTATAATAGCTAGAGGTAAAGATACATTACAGACTGTGCAATAACATGACATGTTAAAATACTGTTTAGTGATGGCAACATTTCTGTCAGTTTAAAAAGGGTAAAAATACATAATAATTTAATGTGTGCACGGATCAACTCCAGACTAAGCCAATCCATTTTGTGTGAATATTGTTCAATATAATGTTATTTATAAAATGAAATGTAATGGGGATTAACGTCCTACTGTTCTGCTCCTAAACTGGGCTAATGGAGACATGGGCATACGCCATACAGTGCTATGAGTAAAATTTTGTCCGGACAGGGGCGCTACGGCCTACTCATACCGAATTCCAACTGCCACGGGATCTTTTACGTGCACGCGTATGTGTACTCGGGACCTCGTTTTTTTCGCCCCATCCGAACCAATAGATAGCTGTCTTTGTCAGGCCCTCCATCCTGCATCACTGACAAGGCGAAACCATACCGGAAAATCGAACACCCGACCTCAAGCCAAGTTTAGGAACAGAACAACAGAACGTGAAACGCCATTTCATTTAATCTCATTTACACTGGAGAGTCGATAACGTTGAGAGAATACTCTATATAACGTCGCAAGCATACATTAGTAGCTGTTTTCAATAAGTTTCTGTTATTGGTTACTATCCATAATCTGTAATCTTGGTTTTTTTTGGTTTTTTTTAGAAATCGGAGATACACAAGGATCCTATTAAGATGTATCATTTAACAACCGTATAACCTGAATAAAACAGGAACATCTTATTTTATTGTTTTCTTTTGTTTTACTAAATACTTGTACGTGACAAGGAGTAGGGTCGCCTGTACACCCTCGTGGGTTTTCTCCGGGACCTCCGGTTTCCTAGCTCCTACTGCTATTAATTACATTTTCAACTTCGTGTACCTTTATGGGGTACCCAATTCTAATCTTTTTAGAGAGAGAGAGAGAGAGAGAGAGAGGGGGGAGAGAGAGAGAGAGAGAGAGAGAGAGAGAAAAATGGTGTTTAACGTCCACTCGTCACAAACTAGGTCATTTCGGGATTAACATTTTAATTTTATTTCAATAACTCGTTTGTGCGTAGGGGGTCTTTAGCAGTGGGGGAAACTGGAGGACTCGGAGAAAAACAACCGGGGATTCGAAACCAGGCTTTATGATACAGCGCGCACTGCTAACTATTCGGCCACCCCACCCCCTTTAAGACAGTTGTTCTAATAGTGTTAAAGAAAATGAAATGAAATGAAGTTTAACGTCCCATTTGTGCAGCCCCGGTTGGGCTAATTTAGACAGGCGTAGGGGAGAGCGGCGGGGCTAGTTTAATTTTATTTCAATAATTCGCTTGCGCGTAGGGGTCTTTAGCAGTGGGAGAAAACCGGAGGATACGGAGAAAACCAGCCGGGGATTCGAAACCACGCTAGTTGACTCAATGTCAAGCTTTATGATACAGCAGATGCAGAAGGCGTAGCAGATGACGTAGTTCAAGAGCAATCATTCATTGAATATGTTATAATTATCTAAGGCCAGCCTTTCGATCTCTCCTGTCGTGTATTTGCATACCATGGTTTCGCTCGATCTTTTTAAATTCTGAAAAAATCAATTACAGATCTAAGTGTCTTGTTATTAAGTTTTACGGGCCAGTAAACAGTTATGCATATATACAAAGAATGTGGAGATTTTCAATACCGTTATTGTATGTTGCAAATTCGCACCAACGCGGGGCGATTTCGCATACGAACTAACTTGCCCAAAGCCCGAACTGGACTTTCCATTCGGCAAACCTCGACAGATTCCGGTATCCTCCGTAACCTACATCTAGACTCGGATGTATGATAGTAAGTGATATGTACTTACGACCATACATTTGCGATGCGGCTAGTCAACTGCCGATTTACTTTAACAGGAAAACGTGCCGCTTTTACAAAAAAAGTCCTCAAATGGCGTCTTTTCTAGATATAATCTCTATGGGGGCAACCATTTTTTAGTTTGTTGATATAATCTCCATGGGGGCAGCCATTTTTTTAATCCGGGTCCTTTAAAATAGTTCCAAAATGGCGGAATTCATCATATAGCCGAGTCTAGATGTAGGGTACCGGAATCTGTCGAGATTTGCCGAGTGCTGGACTTTCTATACATAACACGTGATTTTGTAATGTGGAGGTCATGAATCGAACTGAACAAAGTGGTCTATTGAAGGTCATTACCCTATCATACTTCACAAATAAAACATTGGTTATCTACCCCAAATTAGCAATCAAACAAAAAATTAAGAGAGAAAAATGTACTCACCAGGTCAAAAAAAGAAATTTACTGCACTAATTCAAGGGTTATTTTCTGATGTCCACCATAATGAATGTAACACAATCGTATCGGTCAGGTGACCAATCAATTTTGCGGCGGTTGCGCCATCATGATACAGGCGCGAGATATGAATGGGGTGCAGAGCGGGCCTGCCCCCCTTTGGCGCTCTCCCCTATGTCATACAGTGCGCTATGATCCTGTATATAACGTTATCTCCCCCCCCCCCCAAAAAAAAAGAAATCACCAACAATAATTATATCTTAGGAGTTTTCTAATAGCTGACCGCATCCTCCGCCCCTCCAAAATGTTCTGTAGCCCCAACACCCCCGCCCATTTTTTTAAAGCTGGCTACGGGCCCGCATACATGAATCTGAACATACTCTATTTAGCCCGTGATATTAGTTTTAGTCCTATATTCACGTGATGCCGCCACGTCCCCTCTCGTTACACAACAGTTCTTCACTGGGGGTTGGTTGGCATTGATTCTCCCGCATGTAGGCCTACGTGACAAGAAGTAGATTCGTTCGCCACACCTCGTGTTTTTTCTCCCGGTCCTCCAATTTTCTCCTACTGCTAAAGACTCTACGCGTTAACGCATTATTGAAATATAATCGAACCATATGTTAGTCCCGAAATGACCCTCTCTATTTGCTAATGATTTGAAAACAGTATTAGAGCCTGTTTTATTCCGATTGGATTGATAAATCAAGTCGAAACCTAATACAAGGTGATTTAAAGATAGCTAGGTTCCCAGCAAAGTATTTATCAGGTGTTTTTTTAAAAATAAAAGTATGGCAAATTTGATATGGAAAGTATAGACAACCAATCTTACTAGAAAAATACTGGATTACCCGAAAAACGCCCATGGGGCAAGCACTGGACAATACTGTCAGGCAATCACTAACTGCCAGCTTATTGTGTGCTAACTTAAGTGAGGGGGGCGGTTGTTATTTCTTGATCAAATGGTTAGGCCATTGACGTCAATGGGTTAGGCCGTTACAGGAGATTTGATATGGTGTCAACGTACAAAAGAAAAACGGCGGAAGAAGAGATAGACAGAAATAATTAAGAATTTACTTACGCCTCAGTAAATGTACAGTAAGTAATGTACAGAAAAATGGACCTTCCCTTAATGAAGATAAAATAGCAGACTTTGCCTCTAACAACAACAGTACTTGTAGCTATATGTATAGGTATCCCCGTCGAAAACAAAGTTTTGAAAGGAAATCGAAGCAAATTTTTGATAGATTGGTCACTTTGAATATGTTTTTAGTCCAAATATATCATAAAATCACATAATTTGTAAGCGGGAATTTAACTTTAATTATTAATGGTTGACAGCACGGATGAAGATTATGGCACATATAAATATTTCCAACGTGACAAGCCTCAAATTGTATAACACCAAAGAAGTAAATTAAGTGAATCTGACACAAATCCAATATATTATAATTTTTAAAAAAAAAGAAGATTTTAGTCAGTGTTAACACATATTACAATAAGAAGGCATTAACCCTTCTCCTTGTAATACTTTTGTTTATTTTAGACATGTAACTTAATTTCAAGGAACAATTGATAAACCAAACAATGGTCTTCAAGTTTCTCATCATTTTGTGATGACTTAATGTAAAACAAAAATAGTAATTTAACAGTTACACAATATATTATAGATAAACTATTTGGAATGATCAGGATTTTTTTAAATTCCATAAAATACGTTAAACATGCATTATTCAAGAGCTAAATCTGTCTAGTGCAGGTCATTATTTGGGCATGAAATGTTTTCTAAAGTATTTATTACCTGATCCAGGCCTTAATGAACTTTGGATCGCATCAGATTGCTCCGATATTAAACAGATTAAAACGTTTCAGTGATAAATCAAATATGGCGCCCCAAGACGCTTCGAGTCTTAGCTTCGATCAACCAGGTCCGTGGTTGAAATTATTGCACAGGTCGGCCAAATCTTAAAATGTCAATATCTTCGCTTGCAATAGAGTAATTTGAATGAAATTTTCAAATTATTCATTTTACATCATCTACTTTCGAACTAGTATAGCAAGAATGGCTAGTTCTTATATATATCTTGAATAATGTAACTTTAATTATCAATACTTTCGATATATTTTTTGAAGTCATACAGTGCAAATATCAGTTTTTGTCACCATTAATACGGTCAATAAACTATACTTCCGATTCATTTTTTAAGTCATACAGTGAAAATATCAGTTTTTGTCACCATTGAAAATTTGTTTGATCATTGATGTTATAATTTATAGAAATAACAATTCATAAAAAAATATCTACTAAAGTGAGTCAAGGATTATTTTGAGTTTGATTTTGTAGGCGCTTCATAGCAGAAAAATAAGGTTATCTTTCTATGAAAAATGTTTTCTTTTTATTAATATTGTCATAAAGTAATCGTAATTAATTACTTTCAATGTAATGGGTAATGGTAATCAATAACATTACTAAAAATGAGAAAGAAATTGTAATGATTAAATTTAAAAAGTAATGGTAATGTAATTAATTTCATTGGCAACGTAATGGCCCTAGCCCTAACCAGAAGGCAATGATTATAGAGCCACGGTGGCTCAGTGAGTAATGCGCTGGTTGCTTATAACTAGGTGGTCTCGGGTTTGAGCCTGGTGTTGGCCGGGGTACGAAATCCTAAAGTTACGCGTACATGCTGGTGAGCACGTCAAAGAATCCTGGATATTTGAAATTTAAAATACCCCCCCCCCTCCACATCTATCAGTCAAACACATGTAGTGTGATGACGCACAGGTTGGTGCTTGCAGGGCTATTAGTTTTGAACTCCGCAAAAAAAAAAAAATATAAAAAAAGCCTTAAAAAAGTGGTCTTATTTCCTGAACGATAACATTTTCATAATCTGAACTGGAATGAAATTGTTCAGTCTTTTTTGTTTTACTGTTTAGTATCGATTTAGTATTGATGCATCATATAATCTAACCCGATACCGAACAACGGCCAGTGCCTTATAAGAATTATATCTTATTTAGTGTAAACAGTCCTTATGTATAATTGTATATGTTTCACTCAGTCAGTGCCTTATAAGAATTATATCTTGCGTAGTGTAAACAGCCCTTATATATAATTGTATATGTTTCACTCGGTCAGTGCCTTATGCGAATTATATCTTGCTTAGTGTAAACAGCCCTCAGGGGCCGCGGAGCGGGCCCGATTTTGGGGGGGCTACTGACCATCCCCCCCCCCCCAATAACCTTTTTCCGCTTTTTTGAGCTTTTGGCGACATTTTATTTTCACTATTAAAAATTATTGCAGGGGCTAAAGCCCCCCTAGCCCCCCCGGCTCCGCGGCCCCTGACAGCCCTTATATATAATTGTATATGTTATGCCCTGTAAGAATTATATGTTGTTTTGTGTAAACAGCCCTTAAGTCTGTAAATATTTTGTATCGTATGATTGTGTTACTAAATAAGGAAGTGATAATTACCAATATAGACATGTATTGATAAAGACGAGAGCACGTGGCCAGAACGTGGAGTAGTATGTATTCCACAAAAAGATAATCTCATTTATCCATGCTTTATAAAAAGATTTAAAGGGACAATAACACTCTTGCTGTAACTGAATAATATGTCCATATCTATATTCGGGTCAGCAAATTGTACTCTTTTACAATTTTCCAATAATATGATGATACAAATTTAAATTGATGATACCTAATTTAAAAAATTGGAAAAATTCTACTAAATGATTTTAAAAGTCTTACGTAAACCTTTTCAAATGTGGCTTGAATTTAAACATATTTTCGAGCCCTCTGAACTAGTTAAATAGGATGTAATGGATAATTTACAAAACAGGTAGGACACTTAAACATCTAGTACTTAGAATAAGGCTATTTTTTAATTCTGGAGCTGTCAAGCCAGCAAGAGTGTTATTGTCCCTTTAATGTGCAAGTTATTTAAAACAATATATATTCATGAGAGACTCTATCGGAAATACGCTCCGTTACGAGTAACATGGTTTGTAGTTGATGTACTGAAATATCTCGGAAGTCGGCGAATATAAATCATTCCAATTACATTATGCAAAGACAATATTATTTCTACCTGAGTTAACCTTTCAATTGATTATGTAGCACACCAGAACAAGAAACACGGCCCCATATTGTTTAAATATGTAATCATATATAATGGACAGACGTGGATCCTGGGGGGGGGGGGGGCAGGGGGTCGTGCGACTAGCCATCACTGTTCAGACCAGCACCTGCATTGTCTCCGCCCAAGTAATTCCCAAGGTTGCAATGTATAACGCCGCGACACGATCGCCATTTGATGACCCTATTTAAAAATGCATAAACGGGATCTTATCTTAACGCTATTCTTATCAAAACCTCTAGCATTCATAACGTTGCCCAGAATAATGTCATTTGCCTGAATTTTCAATAATTATTCTTTTTTCAATATCCATTTTCAATCCATTATTGTGAGAACTGTTAGCCCATTATCACCCTCATTATCTCCAGTTTTCTCATTCAGTTCTAATCCACCATACCCTGGGTTTATCCATGGAATATTCACGTATTCAAATTATCTACCCTTGTTCGTAAATGGTTTCAACGAACTAATCAATAAACAGTTGACAAACCAATCTTAGCCCCATTGCATACCTTCACAGTAAATTGAGAGTTACTTTCCTTGGTCATCAGCCTTTGTATTTAACGATCTTTTTGATTGGTCGATAGAAATAGCAGGCATCAAGGGCGGATAATTTAGAGTAGAACGGATTGGGACCAATTGGTAATCAATTGAAAAAAATCGAATCGATATGAGAGAGAGAGAGAGAGAGAGAGAGGACTCAGAGAAAACCATCGAGGTTGGACAGGCGACCCTACTCCTTGTCACGTACAGCCGGGGATTCGACACACCACACCAGTTGACTCAATGACGGGCTTTATGATACAGCACGCACGTGTTAACCATTCAGCCACCCAATGGGTTGGATTGTTCGTACTTGGTTTTATTTTATTTCCATTAAAACTTTTAAATTAATTCCTTATTTAGTATAATGGTATTTACATAGCATTAACTAATAAGTATACGATCTTTGGTATACGTGGTTAATGTTGTGTGTTTATGGTGGAGATGCAGCTGTAATCGATTATTAACTTAACATCGTATTTATATAACATTATAGCAGATATGCCATTATCGTGTTTATTTCAATATATTATATGTCAATCAATTGCAGCAATACCAGGGTGCTAGTTTAATAGGGATTTAGTTATAAGAAATACATTTCAACGAGTCGTCCAATTGAGATAGGACATTTCTCAGATTTGTCGTTTTAAGAACGTACATGAGACACTGAGTATGAGCCTTTGTCAATTGCAGCAATACCAATGTGCTGGTTTAACAGGGATCTAGTTATAAGAAATACATTTCAACTGGTCGCACAACAAAAATAGGACACTTCTCCGATTTGTTGCCGAGAACGTACATGAGACATTGAGGATGGGCCATTGTCATTTCCTACCGTTGGTAAAATTTCTTCCATGGTTCACCGTCATTCATCTGATGAGGTTCAGTGATTCAGTAAAAGGGGAAATCTTATCTTTGGAAAAGAAAACCTCCTATACACAGTTCAGAAATGTGGAAAGTGTCAACGAGAAAGTCTTTTGGGTTCGTGGTAAGGCTGATGCTGTTATAGCACTTTTTGAAGACAACGATAGAGATCAACAATTGTTTCGTGTTGCGATTGGCAGGAAATCGAATGAAAGGACATCAATTTTTGTTGATCGCAACAAGGTCAACGAAACTAGAAATCCAGTCCTATTGATGGAGTCAAACACAGACAAGTTTAAACCCTTTTGGATAACATGGACTACCGATTCTTTTATGTTTGGTGCCGGAAGTCAAGTTGGAGAGGGAGTTAATCTTCAATGGCAAGGACCAACGAAGAATGCATCTATTAGATATTTATCTGTCCGAACAGGAGATACATATCCTGTAGAATATATTCTAGATCTGTCATGCAGTAAGGTTCCCATTCTATAAACGACAACAAAAAGACCTCGTCTATTGTATTTATTTATTTATTCACTTGTTTATATATCTATGAAGTGAAGAATATAAATGTGTGTTTTGGATTTTAAAACCATTTTTAGTAGTTGTGCTTAAAGAGAGAGAAATGGAGTTTAAAGTCCACTCGACACAACTAGGTCATTTCGGAACTTATACATGGTTTAATTTTATTCAAATAATTCGCTTGCGTAGGGGTCTTTAGCAGTTGGGGAAACCGGAGGACCCGGAGAAAACCCACGAGGCTGGACTGGCGACCCTACTCCTTGTCACGTACAACTGGGGATTCAAAACCACGCCAGTTGACTCAATGACATGCTTTATGATATAGCATGCACGAGTTGTGCTTAATGTTAGGTATTAAAGTTTCTTAATTGTTCATAAGGTGTACGGTAGCCAGGCTTCTGTGTTTAATCCTCGTGTTGACCTTCACAGTTCAGCCGGATTTTCTGTCGTGATTCCCCGAGTTGTGCAGAGGAACAGGCCTGGCCGGGGACAACGCATAGTCGTTCGTATGACACGAAAACCCGAGATCCTGTGTATTTCGATATATGAGTAGTGCTATACACCTATTTCATTTCATTTCGTTGAAATACCTTACGTCAAGCAAATAATTATTGCTGCATAATTTGGATCGTTTAGACGTAGAATAGGCAACAATTTGAGAATAACCCGAGAAGAATTCAGAGATTCCAGTTTATGTCGAAGAAATTAATATTACTATATTAATATGGATATGTACCTATATGGATAATAATTATGTGTAAATTGGGTATATATTAATTACAGAAGTATACTCTTCCTTCCCGAAGATAAAAGAGGGAAATGAAATAATATGGGGGTTTAACGTCTTAGTGTTCTGCTCCGACTGGGATAAAGAAGATGGGTATACGCCTAACAGTGTGCTATGAAGTCAGTTTGCCCGGACAACGGCTCTATGGCTTACTCTTATATCGAATTTCATCTGCCAAGTGATCTTGTACGTTCAATATATACACGGGTCCTTCCCGACCCCCGTGCTGTGCCACTGATAAGAGGAAAACCTACAGGGAAATCCCCCTTCACATTCCCCGGCCACCACCGGGATCGAACCCGCGACCTCCAAGCTCTTACAGAGTTAAGAGGGAGAAAGATGTCGACTCCTTCGCATTCTGATGACGTATTCACCAACTAAAATAATTTCATTTGTTAAGATTTCAAATCCTAGTACATGTACAAATGTTACCTTTCGGCCAATGAAAGCAAAATATTTAATTTTAAATTTTGTGAATAATTAGGAGATAAATAGAGGGGGAGGGGGGAGGTGTAGAAAATATGTGCCCCAACCTCTTTCCCTGTGCTTCTGTCCCTTTACATTTTGCTTGTGAGATAAAGGTATATATCCCGAAGATCATGGTCCCTGGCGATAGTGACATGTATCCAGTGACAGCGCCTCCCTTCAATAAATGTGGTCCTTGACGATAGTGGCATGTATCCAGTGGCAGCTCCTTCCTCCCATAAATGTTGTCTGCCTTCTGTTTGCCCCCTCAACCTTCATCCCAAATAAAATATCTGTGATATATTTCGGGTTTCAATACCTTTTACCTTGATTTAATCTCACAATCCACTCAGTCAGAGACTTGCATGTTGTAGAGTCTGGGTGACTTCTTAATGAACCCAGTCTGCTTTAATAACACGTAAAGTACTTTTAAATGCTTTTTTACGACCCCCACTGGTTTTTTTTTGGGGGGGGGGGGGTAGGGGGCATAGGTTCAACGCGTTCTTTTGACCTCTCCCTCTGTGTTGGGATAAGCTAGTGATTTGGCGAAAGACGGTATTTGGTCAGCTCTACCTCGACAATTGGTGCCTTTAATACTCCCAAACTTCATATCCTCTTTAAAGGCTCAGTACCATTTTTGTTGTAACTGAATAACATGTCCCAATCTTTATTCTGGTCAACAAATTGTACTCTTTTACAATATTCAAATTAATTGATAATACAAATTTCACCTTGACACACCTAATTTTTAAAAAAAATCGGAATAATTCAGCTAATTGGTTTGAAAAGCCTTTCGTAAACCTTTTCAAATGTGACTTGGATTTTAAAATATTTTTCGAATCCTCTGGACAAGTAAAATAGGATGTAATGGATAATTTACACAACAGGTAGGACACTTAAACATCTAGTAGTTAGAATAAGGCTATTATTTATTTTCTGGATATGTCAACCCAGCAAGAATGTTATTGTCCCTTTAAATCAAAATGAATACAAGCTTGCCACGGGAGACAATCTATGAAAAATATATTTGTACTTATGTAGGTGTGTTATTGTCCCTTTAATGGATGAATGAATGAAATGAGGTTTAACGTCCTACCATTATGCACCTAACCTGGGCTAATGGAAGAAGGGCATACGCCATATAGTGTGTTATGAGGGAAATTTTGCCCGGGCAGCGGCGCTACGGCCTACTCTTATATCGAATTCCAACTGCAAGGGATCTTTTACGTGCACTCCAATGTGTACACGGGACCTCGGTTTTTCGTCCCATCCGAACGACTAGGCATCTATCCTTGCCAGGCCGGAAAATCGAGATGAACTTTCTTGGCCAATGCAGGGATCGAACACCCGACGGCCAGGCTAGCGAACCAGCGCCTTATCCACTTAGCCACCCTGATCCCCTATTGTGCCTTTAAACTCTAATGACTCACGATATTGATACAAGTATTTATCGATTTGAATCATGCAATCGGTGATTAATCTTATTTTCGGAAAAAAGAAGGAAACCCTGAGAAAAGACAGCAATTAATTTATTACCATGGGGTCCTTTATTTCACCTTCCCTTATTTATAAATGTCAACATTAAGTTCGTTTAAAGCGACGGAATTTATTACCACCGGGTGACTTATTGCATATGCGGGATGCATAATTTATTTTATATGCGCGGGGGCACGTCTTATAATATCGATTCCGTCGCTCAATTCTTCGAGCGATCAAACTATGATAAATTAAGGTGGTGATTTTATTGTATAAATATTCCGATAAGAAACAGCTATGTAAACAGAAATCTGGAGGAAACATTCAAAAGTTAAAGAAATCTGGTTTGAAATCAAGATGATGTTATCACAATTAGTGGCACCTCTCCTGTTGCTTGTCTAGTTATCCAATGGAATCATGATCTAATGTCTTTTAGTTCTTTGAAGTTATTCATGAAAATTTGTTAGGTGATTGTGTGGCTTAAGCTGATTATGTGGACGTGTATTGTCAACGTAAAGTGAACGTAAAAGATCTCGTGGCAGTTAGAAATCGATAGGTTTGCGTTTGCTCAGAGAGTTAGTGTAGAAATGGTGATCGATAATCCCCCATTGCGTTTTAAACCTTTATCACTTTCTTAATCGCTTATTCATAAGACAAAAAAAATCATCCAGGTTTACAATTCCGGCAAAGGAATGATCTGCTTTTAAACGGCGGCGTGTTTTCTTGAATTGTTGCTGCTCAAGACCTTAAAGATAGGTTGCCAGGCAACGAAACATACGCCCACAGCAGCTAAATCGTCCGGGCAGTCAACAAGAGTTGTCGCATATTTAACTTTTTTCAGTAATGAAACATTTATAATACACTAAAATCATATAACAAGAAACAACTCATTATGTAATTATCAGAAAATCATTCGAATTTGTTTGGCTTTGATAAAGTTCTCCTCCATGCTAACGTTTAGTATACGAAACACTTAATATTCTGAAAATCAATAGGCTTCTTCGTCTCATGACCTTCAATACTGTGTATAAATTTCAAGACAATCGGATATTAACTTTAGCCTCTAGAGCATCCACAAGATTTTTTGAAGTGATCAAGGGCCATAACTCTGACAGCAATTATCGGAAATTGCTGAAAATCCATAGGCTTCTTTGTTTCATGACCCTCAACACTGTGTATAAATTTAAAGTCAATCGGTTATTAACTTTTAAGGTATCCATGGCATGATTGTGTGACCCCATTGAAACGAATAGAGTGTTCTACTCAGTGACGACTCGAGGCCCATCCTCGAAACCCAACGGACGGGATCCATAAGTGATCATCCTGAGGGACAACGGGAGACGGACCCCCCAACGTGGAGGGAGGTCTTACACCATGGGACCGTTCTAACGCTTGGCTGGAGAATGATAATTTATTTGCTGCTGGTACTACCTGGATCGGAAATGACATCTACCTTATTACTTAGTTACCAATGAGATAGGTCAGGAGGTGTGCCCTTTGGGCCTCTTAACCACCCAGCCATCTCTTATTTTGAAACGGGCCGACACGGGCTGGGCCCTCGGGCCCCCCGTTCTGACAGGCCCATCTACCCATGTATCCTGGCATTATGGCAAAGCGGGCAAGATTAACGCCCGCTCGCCACCACTTTTCCCCAACTATACCCGGACACTTCATTTGGATGAAACCTTAGGCGCTCCCTGCAGAGACACTATGTCTCGATTAGATTACGCTGGACCTGGCCTCACATGTGGCCTCCTCTGGCAAGTTTCCTTAGGAAACAATTGTCTACGATATCACCCTAGGTGGAAGTGGACGTTAAACCCCCTCAGAACAGAACAGTTATTAACTTTAGCCTCTGGAGCGTCCACAAGATTTTTTGAAGAGATCAAGGGCCATAACTCTGACAGCAATTATCGGAAATCGCTGAAAATCAATAGGCTTCTTCGTCTCATGACCCTAAACACTGTGTATAAATTTAAAGTCAATCGAATATTACCTTTAGCCTCTAGAGTGTTCACAAGATTTTTCAAAGTGATCAAGGGCAATAACTCTGGCAGTAATTATCGGATATCGCTGATAATCTCTAGGCTTCTTCGTCTCATGACCGTAAACACTGTGTATAAATTTAAATTCAATCGGATATTACCTTTAGCCTCTAAAGCTTTCACAAGATTTTTCAAAGTGATCAAGGGCCATAACTCTGGCAGTAATTATCGGATATTGCTGAAAATCCCTAGGCTTCTTTGTCTCATGGCCTTTAACACTGTGTATAAATCTTAATTCAATCAGATATTAACTTTAGCCTCTAGAGCGTTCACAAGATTTTTCAAAGTGATCAAGGGCCATAGCTCTGGATGCAATTATCGGATATAGCTGAAAATTAATAGGGGACTTCCTCTGATGACCTTAAACACTGTGTATAAATTTAAAGTCAATTGGATATGAACTTTAGCCTGTAGTGCGTTCACAAGATTTTTTGAAGTGATCAAGGGCCATAACTCTGACCTAAATTATCGGAAATCGCTGAAAATCAATAGGGGTCTTAAACACTGTGTATAAATTTAAAGTCAATCGGATATTAATTTTAGCCTCTAGAGCGTTCACAAGAAATTGTGGACGATGGACGGACGGACGGACGGACGGACGGACGGACGGACGGACGGACCGACAGACGGACGGACGGACGGACGGACGGACGGACGGACGGACGGACGGAGGCGACGGCAATATACGACCACATTTCTATGTGGGCGTATAAAAAAACGACGTTTGATAACGCCTCCAACGTCATTGGTAGCGGGCAAGAACGATTGAGCCAGCCAGTAGCGGACACTTGTCTGATACGATTAAAACGCATAGACAATGAATGTTAGGCGGGTTGGGTATAGGCCCAACGGGAATCAACATACGCCCTGACCCAAAATTAGTAAGGCCCTCCAGCAAATTCCGCCTCCGTCCTTGGTGGAGCTTAATCCACCACTGGAGTCAGCCATCTTCCAATTTCCATTGCTGTCAGTCTTAGTCTCGTTGCCGGAAAACAGCGAAAAGCGAAAAGACACGATCTGCGTTAGTTTCTAGGACGCATCAGATCCCGTCTCATCTGGGTCCGTATTCAATTTTGATTATCTATTGTTAAATTATTATAGCAAGAAAAATCGGCTATTTATAGCCTTATATAATGTATCTTTATGGACCCTTTAGTATCCCCGGTTGTACGCGGCAAGGAGTAGGGTCGCCTGTCCAACTTTGTGTGTTTTCTCCGGGTCCTCCGGTTTCCTCCCACTGCTAAAGACCCCTACGCGCAAGCGAATTATTGAAATAAAATTAAACCATATGTTAGTCCCGAAATGACCTAGTTTGTGTCGAGTGGACGTTAAACCCACTCTCTCTCCCTCTCACTCTCTCTCAGAAAGTCACTTAACTACTAGATTTCACTTAAATATACGTAACTTCCTGTAAGTTAAGGTCAAGTGGTATTCAAAGGCACTGTTAAGTTAGTCTTTACGTGGTATTCAAAGGCCAGCTTAAGTGAGAAATATCCACTTAACTTTAAGTGACCTATGGAAGGTACCTTAAAGTTAACAGGGGCGGATCTAGGAATTTCGAAAAAGGGGGGGGGGCGGCAAAATGAGGGCACGGCGGTGAGGTTAGTGGAGGAAACAATCTTTTGCGAGCGAATTGGTGTATTTTTATAGCATTTGCTGTCTTATTTGCTTCAGTGCAAATCAATTTCTATTTATATATTCAAATTAATATAGGCCTATTCTTAAAACGGTGTTTGTGTTTTATTTGAGTACAACGAATTATGACAACAGGTAGATAAAGATAATTAAAACACGTTGTTTTATTTGATTTGTGTCTCACAAATTATATTATTATTACGGTGGAATGAGTATCAGGTCAGACAGAAAGTGATAAAGCTCTCATCGTCCTCCTAGCCCTACTCCTAGGCCGTAGCAAATTCACAATCAACACAGGCAAGAAATAAAATAAGAAACATTGACATTGTGGATAGGCTAGGATTAACGGTAGATTAAGTACCTTAAAAATTGATCGCAAAATCGAACTAGCGACATCTAAACCTTTGGAGTGCCGTAAATTTGGATGATAGGGTCTACTACGGCACACAAAAATAAATAATGCCGTAGCAGACATGCTTCGTGTGGGCCGTAAATTTGGATGATAGGGTCTACAACGGCACACAAAAATAAATAATGCCGTAGCAGACATGCTTCGTGTGGGCTTTTATCATGGCTTTGCCGTTTGCCGTGGTAAATTTCGAGCGCTGAGTTTGTGTACAGAGAAGGACGAAGTCAGGGTTTAAATACGATTGGGCGGCTTTTTTCGATTTTTTTTGTGCTTGGCGGCAAAAATAGTGCCACCTGGCGTGGCTATATCTCTGTTCCTTGCATCTGTAGCAATTCCCAGAGCTATTTGGCTGATATTTTAGGACATATTTCGATCTGAGAAAAGGCACTTTCACAAGTAAATAAGGGCACTGTCGAAAATTAGGGGGGGGGGGGGTGCGCCCCTTGCGCCCCCCCCCTCGAATCCGCCTCTGCGGTTTTTCGTGTCATTCGTACGACTATACGTTGTCCCCAACCAGGTAAGCCCCTCTGCAAAACTCGGGGAACCACGGCGGAAAATCCCCCTGAACCTATTCGGTCAACCCGGGCATTGAACACGGAACCGTTGCTCCTGTACACCTTATGAATAATTGAGAAACTTTGATACTTAACATTAAGCACAACTCGTGCGTGCTGTATCACATAGCATATCATTGAGCCAACTGGCGTGGTTTCGGATTCCCGGTTGTACGTGACAAGGAGTAGGGTCGCCTATCAAGCCTCGTGGGTTTTCTCCGGGTCCTCCGGCTCCCCCCACTGCTAAAGACCCCTACGCGCAAGCGAATTATTTGAATAAAATTAAACCATATGTTAGTCCCGAAATGATATATTTTGTGTTGACGTTAAACCCCATTTCTCTCTCTTTAAGCACAACTTCTGAAAATGGTTTAAACTCCAAAACACAAATTTATATTCTCACTTTATAGATACATAAACATGCGAATAAATAAATAAAACGGTCGGTGTCTTTTTGCTGTCGTTTATATAATGGGAACCTTGCTGCATGACAGATCTAGAATATATTCTATAGGATATATATCTCCTGTTCGGACAGATAAATATCTGATAGAAGCAGCATTCGTTGGTCCTTGCCATTGAAGATTAACTTCCTCTCCAACTTGACTTCCGGCACCAAACATAAAAGAATCGGTAGTCCACTGTATCCAGAAGGGTTTAAACTTGTCCGTGTTTGACTCCATCAATAGGACTGGAATACTAGTTTCGTTGACCTTGTTACCATCAACAAATATTGATGACCTTACATTCGATTTCCTGCCAATCGCAACACGAAACAATTGTTGATCTCTATCTCTGTCTTAAAAAAGTGCTATAACAGCATCACCCTTACCACGAACCCAAAAGACTTTCTCCTTGACACTTTCCACATTTCTGAACTGTGTATAGGCCGTTTCCTTTTCCAAAGATAAGATTTCCCCTTTTATTGAAGCACTCAACCTCATCAGATGAATGACGGTGAACCATGGAAGAAATTTTACCAACGGTAGGAAATGACAAAGGCTCATACTTAATGTCTCATGTACTTTCTTAACACAACAAATCTAATAATTGTCATATTTCAATTGGGTGACTCGTTTAAATACATCGTTTATAAATAAATCCCTGTTAATTGATTCAAGATATTTTACCAACGGTAGGGAATGACACTCGTTGTCTCATGTACGTTTTCAGCAACAAATCTGAGAAGAGTCCTATTTTAGATGGACGACTCGTTGAAATGTATTTCTTATATATAAATCACTGTTAAACCATCACCTTGGTATCGGTCCAATTGATTGTAATATAATATATTGAATAAACATGATAATGGCATATCTGCTATAATGTTAAATAAATACGATGTTAAATTAATAATCGATCATAGTTGTTTTTCCACCATTAACCCAAAATATTCAACACGCATACCAAGGATTGTATACTTATTAATTAAAGGACCGAAGTCCGTAACTCGAAATTTTCGACATCGAAATCACTAATTATAGATCAATTTAAATCAACATGGATGATGTAAACGTACCGGGAAAAGATGAGCTTCTGATATCCTATATTTAAGATAAAATATTTTGTTTGAAATTGGTACACGAATCGTGTACCATAATGCGCTTCAGTCCCAGTTGTATTGAGAGACTCGAGGGACGAGGCTAGACACATTGCATCAAACCAAACGGAGGTATGTATACTGGAATAACTAGACGCTAGAAATATCCTCTTGATAAAATTTGCCGTAAATTTGGATGATAGGGTCTACAACGGCACACAAAAATAAATAATGCCGTAGCAGACATGCTTCGTGTGGGCTTTTATCATGGCTTTGCCGTTTGCCGTGGTAAATTTCGAGCGCTGAGTTTGTGTACAGAGAAGGACGAAGTCAGTGTTTAAATACGATTGGGCGGCTTTTTTCGATTTTTTTTGTGCTTGGCGGCAAAAATAGTGCCACCTGGCGTGGCTATATCTCTGTTCCTTGCATCTGTAGCAATTCCCAGAGCTATTTGGCTGATATTTTCGGACATATTTCGATCTGAGAAAAGGCACTTTCACAAGTAAATAAGGGCACTGTCGAAAATTGGGGGGGGGGGGTGCGCCCCTTGCGCCCCCCCCCCCCGTCCTCGAATCCGCCTCTGTGTTTTTTCGTGTCATTCGTACGACTATACGTTGTCCCCAACCAGGTACGCCCCTCTGCAAAACTCGGGGAACCACGGCGGAAAATCCCCCTGAACCTATTCGGTCAACCCGGGCATTGAACACGGAACCGTTGCTCCTGTACACCTTATGAATAATTGAGAAACTTTGATACTTAACATTAAGCACAACTCGTGCGTGCTGTATCACATAGCATATCATTGAGCCAACTGGCGTGGTTTCGGATTCCCGGTTGTACGTGACAAGGAGTAGGGTCGCCTATCAAGCCTCGTGGGTTTTCTCCGGGTCCTCCGGCTCCCCCCCCCCCACTGCTAAAGACCCCTACGCGCAAGCGAATTATTTGAATAAAATTAAACCATATGTTAGTCCCGAAATGATATATTTTGTGTTGACGTTAAACCCCATTTCTCTCTCTTTAAGCACAACTACTGAAAATGGTTTAAACTCCAAAACACAAATTTATATTCTCACTTTATAGATACATAAACATGTGAATAAATAAATAAAACGGTCGGTGTCTTCTTACTGTCGTTTATAGAATGGGAACCTTGCTGCATGACAGATCTAGAATATATTCTACAGGATATGTATCTCCTGTTCGGACAGATAAATATCTAATAGGTGCATCATTCGTTGGTCCTTGCCATTGAAGATTAACTTCCTCTCCAACTTGACTTCCGGCACCAAACATAAAAGAATCGGTAGTCCACTGTATCCAGAAGGGTTTAAACTTGTCCGTGTTTGACTCCATCAATAGGACTGGAATACTAGTTTCGTTGACCTTGTTACCATCAACAAATATTGATGACCTTACATTCGATTTCCTGCCAATCGCAACACGAAACAATTGTTGATCTCTATCTCTGTCTTAAAAAAGTGCTATAACAGCATCACCCTTACCACGAACCCAAAAGACTTTCTCCTTGACACTTTCCACATTTCTGAACTGTGTATAGGCCGTTTCCTTTTTCCAAAGATAAGATTTCCCCTTTTATTGAAGCACTCAATCTCATCAGATGAATGACGGTGAACCATGGAAGAAATTTTACCAACGGTAGGAAATGACAAAGGCTCATACTTAATGTCTCATGTACTTTCTTAACACAACAAATCTAAGAATTGTCATATTTCAATTGGGTGACTCGTTTAAATACATCGTTTATAAATAAATCCCTGTTAATTGATTCAAGATATTTTACCAACGGTAGGGAATGACACTCGTTGTCTCATGTACGTTTTCAGCAACAAATCTGAGAAGAGTCCTATTTTAGATGGACGACTCGTTGAAATGTATTTCTTATATATAAATCACTGTTAAACCATCACCTTGGTATCGGTCCAATTGATTGTAATATAATATATTGAATAAACATGATAATGGCATATCTGCTATAATGTTAAATAAATACGATGTTAAATTAATAATCGATCATAGTTGTTTTTCCACCATTAACCCAAAATATTCAACACGCATACCAAGGATTGTATACTTATTAATTAAAGGACCGAAGTCCGTAACTCGAAATTTTCGACATCGAAATCACTAATTATAGATCAATTTAAATCAACATGGATAATGTAAACGTACCGGGAAAAGATGAGCTTCTGATATCCTATATTTAAGATAAAATATTTTGTTTGAAATTGGTACACGAATCGTGTACCATAATGCGCTTCAGTCCCAGTTGTATTGAGAGACTCGAGGGACGAGGCTAGACACATTGCATCAAACCAAACGGAGGTATGTATACTGGAATAACTAGACGCTAGAAATATCCTCTTGATAAAATTTGCCGTAAATTTGGATGATAGGGTCTACAACGGCACACAAAAATAAATAATGCCGTAGCAGACATGCTTCGTGTGGGCTTTTATCATGGCTTTGCCGTTTGCCGTGGTAAATTTCGAGCGCTGAGTTTGTGTACAGAGAAGGACGAAGTCAGTGTTTAAATACGATTGGGCGGCTTTTTTCGATTTTTTTTGTGCTTGGCGGCAAAAATAGTGCCACCTGGCGTGGCTATATCTCTGTTCCTTGCATCTGTAGCAATTCCCAGAGCTATTTGGCTGATATTTTCGGACATATTTCGATCTGAGAAAAGGCACTTTCACAAGTAAATAAGGGCACTGTCGAAAATTAGGGGGGGGGGGTGCGCCCCTTGCGCCCCCCCCCCGTCCTCGAATCCGCCTCTGTGGTTTTTCGTGTCATTCGTACGACTATACGTTGTCCCCAACCAGGTACGCCCCTCTGCAAAACTCGGGGAACCACGGCGGAAAATCCCCCTGAACCTATTCGGTCAACCCGGGCATTGAACACGGAACCGTTGCTCCTGTACACCTTATGAATAATTGAGAAACTTTGATACTTAACATTAAGCACAACTCGTGCGTGCTGTATCACATAGCATATCATTGAGCCAACTGGCGTGGTTTCGGATTCCCGGTTGTACGTGACAAGGAGTAGGGTCGCCTATCAAGCCTCGTGGGTTTTCTCCGGGTCCTCCGGCTCCCCCCCCACTGCTAAAGACCCCTACGCGCAAGCGAATTATTTGAATAAAATTAAACCATATGTTAGTCCCGAAATGATATATTTTGTGTTGACGTTAAACCCCATTTCTCTCTCTTTAAGCACAACTACTGAAAATGGTTTAAACTCCAAAACACAAATTTATATTCTCACTTTATAGATACATAAACATGTGAATAAATAAATAAAACGGTCGGTGTCTTCTTACTGTCGTTTATAGAATGGGAACCTTGCTGCATGACAGATCTAGAATATATTCTACAGGATATGTATCTCCTGTTCGGACAGATAAATATCTAATAGGTGCATCATTCGTTGGTCCTTGCCATTGAAGATTAACTTCCTCTCCAACTTGACTTCCGGCACCAAACATAAAAGAATCGGTAGTCCACTGTATCCAGAAGGGTTTAAACTTGTCCGTGTTTGACTCCATCAATAGGACTGGAATACTAGTTTCGTTGACCTTGTTACCATCAACAAATATTGATGACCTTACATTCGATTTCCTGCCAATCGCAACACGAAACAATTGTTGATCTCTATCTCTGTCTTAAAAAAGTGCTATAACAGCATCACCCTTACCACGAACCCAAAAGACTTTCTCCTTGACACTTTCCACATTTCTGAACTGTGTATAGGCCGTTTCCTTTTTCCAAAGATAAGATTTCCCCTTTTATTGAAGCACTCAATCTCATCAGATGAATGACGGTGAACCATGGAAGAAATTTTACCAACGGTAGGAAATGACAAAGGCTCATACTTAATGTCTCATGTACTTTCTTAACACAACAAATCTAAGAATTGTCATATTTCAATTGGGTGACTCGTTTAAATACATCGTTTATAAATAAATCCCTGTTAATTGATTCAAGATATTTTACCAACGGTAGGGAATGACACTCGTTGTCTAATGTACGTTTTCAGCAACAAATCTGAGAAGAGTCCTATTTGAGATGGACGACTCGTTGAAATGTATTTCTTATATATAAATCACTGTTAAACCATCACCTTGGTATCGGTCCAATTGATTGTAATATAATATATTGAATAAACATGATAATCGCATATCTGCTATAATGTTAAATAAATACGATGTTAAATTAATAATCGATCATAGTTGTTTTTCCACCATTAACCCAAAATATTCAACACGCATACCAAGGATTGTATACTTATTAATTAAAGGACCGAAGTCCGTAACTCGAAATCCTCCAAAATTTTCGACATCGAAATCACTAATTATAGATCAATTTAAATCAACATGGATGATGTAAACGTACCGGGAAAAGATGAGCTTCTGATATCCTATATTTAAGATAAAATATTTTGTTTGAAATTGGTACACGAATCGTGTACCATAATGCGCTTCAGTCCCAGTTGTATTGAGAGACTCGAGGGACGAGGCTAGACACATTGCATCAAACCAAACGGAGGTACGTATACTGGAATAACTAGACGTTAGAAATATCCTCTTGATAAAATTTGCTGGCTATTTTCGCCGAACATAACAGATTTGAAATAGGAGTAAAAACGGAAACCACCGAATGAAAATAAGTTTATATACATTCATATTACAGTATTATATGCGTTGCGACCCACTTTTTGTGAATTTCTAGGTCCCAAATGTTAGCGATTTAGCTCCTTTAATACTATGTAAAAGCATTGTGGAAAATTTATAGCGACTGCTCTCGGCTAATAGATGTCCCATTTGTTTAAATGTATCTCTTAAAAAACAAACATGATTCCATTATAAATCCTTATCGATTCACAGCTTCTGTTATTCAATTGATTATCATTTAAAGAAGCAATATATAACATATAGATACAGAGCCATACTCGGTATCCCAAGTGGTCCGAATCCGTTCCACTCCACTAATTCAAATTATCTGCCCTTGATGACTGATATTTCTATCGACCAATCAAAAAGATCGTTAAGTACAGAGGCTGTCGACTAAGGGAAGTAACTCTCATCTTGTTGCAGCTACAAGAAACAACCGTCATTTTACTGTGAAGGTATTCAATGGGGCTAAGATTGGTTTGTCAACTGTTTATTGATTAGTTCGTTGAATCCATTTACGAACAAGGGCAGATAATTTGAATACGTGAATATCCCATGGATTAACCCAGGGTGGGGTGGATTAGAACTGAATGAGACAACTGGAGATAATGAGGGTGATAAAGAGCTAACAGTTCTCACATTAATGGATTAAAAATTGATATTGAAAAAGGAATAATTATTGAAAATTAAGGCAAATGACATTATTCTGGGCAACGTTATGAATGCTAAAGGTTTTGATAAGAAAAGCGTTAAGATAAGATCCCGTTTATGCATTTTCAAATAGGGTTATCAAATGGCGATCGTGTCGCCGCCTTATACATTGCAACCTTGGGAATTACTTGGGCGGAGACAATGCAAATGCTGGTCTGAACAGTGATGGCTAGTCGCACGACCCCCTGCCCCCCCCCCCCCCAGGATCCACGTCTGTCCATTATATATGATTACATATGTAAACAATATGGGGCCGTGTTTCTTGTCCTGGTGCGCTACATTGAAAAGTAAACTCAGGTAGAAATAATATTGTCTTTGCATAATGTATTTGGGATGGTTTATATTCACCGACTTCCGAGATATTTCAGTTCATCAACTACAAACCATGTTACTCGTAACGGAGCGTATTTCCGATAGATTCTCTCAATGTATATATATATTTTTAAATTACTTGCACATTAAATCTTTTTTATAAATTATCGATAAATCAGGTTAATTTTTTTTTTAAATACATTCTACATTCTCTCGTCTTTATCAATACATGTACATATTGGTAATTATCACTTCTTTATTCAGTACTACGATCATACGATATAAACAGGGGGGTTGGGATGACCTAGGGGTCTAGACTGCCGCGCTTCGATCTCTAGCTGGCCGGCCACCTCTGGCTTGCGGCTATGGTTTTGAGCCCTGGTGTGAGCGTATGTTGCGCCTTCTCAACCTCGTGGGTTTTTTCCGGGCACTCCGGTTTCCTCCCACTGCTAAAGTCCCCTACGCGCAAGCGAGTTATTGAAATAAAATTAAACCATGTTTGTCCCGAAATGACCTAGTTGTGTTGAGTGGACGTTAAACCCCATTTCACACACTCTCTCTCTCTCTCTCCCATACGATATAAACACATTTACAGATTTGTAGGCATTGACAACTGGGTCAATTATATGTGTTTACACTAAATTAGATATAATTCTTATAGGGAATTGAGTGTTGTTCAGGGTCGGGTTAGATTATATATAAGGACTATTCACACTTAACAACATATAATTCTTATAGGGCATTGGCTGGATGTAACATATACAATTATATATAAGGACTGTTTACACTAAATTAGACATAATTATTATAAAGCATTGACTCTCGTTCAGAGTCGGGTTATAGTATATGGAGCATCAATACTAAATCGATACTCAACAGTAAAACAAAACGCACTGAACAATTTCATTACAGTTCATATACCCAGGGTTCTTTGACGTGCTCACCAACATGTACGCGTAACTTAGGGATTTATACCCCAGCCAACACCAGGTTCAAACCCGCGATCACTTGGATACAGGCGACCAGCGCATTAATCACTGAGCCACCGTGGCTCTATAATAAATCGTCGTCTTCTAGACTCAGGGCTAGACCCATTACATTGCCAATGAAATTAATTACATTACCATTACTTTTTAAATTTAATCATTACAATTACTTTCTCATTTTTTAGCGATGTAATTAATTACCATTACCCATTACATTGAACGTAATTAATTACCATTACCTATTACTTTATGACTATATTAATTAAAAAAACCAAACATTTTTCATAGAAAGATAACCTTTTTTTCTGCTAAGAAGCGCCTACAAAATCAAACTTAAAATAATTCTTGACTCACTTTGGTAAATATTTGTTTATGAATTGTTATTTCTATAAATTATATAACATCAAGGCCAATTTTCAATGGTGACAAAAACTGATATTTTCACTGCATGACTTAAAAAAATGGATCGAAATTATAGCTAATTAACTGCATTAATGGTGACAAAAACTGATATTTGCATTGTATGGATCGAAAGTATAGTTAACTAATTATAACCGTATTTTCTTTTATGGAATTTTAAAAAAATCTTAATCAGTCCAAAGAGTTTATCTATAGTATATTGTGTAACTGTTAAATTACTAAGCAAGACTCTGAAAATAAAAATATATATTTGTTTTATATTAAAGTTACATTATTCAAGATAAAGATAAGAACTAGCCATTCTTGCTATACTTGTTCGAAAGTAGATGATGTAAAATGAATAATTTGAAAATTTCATTCAAATTACTCTATTGCAAGCGAAGAAATAGGCATTTAAAGATTTGACCGACCTGTGCAATAATTTCAACCACGGTCCTGGATGATCAAAGCTACGGCTCGAAGCGTCTAGCCGCGCCATATTTGATTTACCGCTGAAACATTTTAATCTGTTTAACATCGGAGCAATCTGATGCCATCCAACCTGATTAAGGCCTGGATCAGTTAATTAATGTCTAATTAATACTTTAGAAAACATTTCATGCCCAAATAAAGACCTGCACTAGGCAGATTTAGCTCTTGCATAATGCATGTTTAAGTAATAACAAAATGATGAGAAACTTGAAGACCATTGTTTGGTTTGTCACTTGTTCCTTGAGATTAAGTTACATGTCTAAAATAAACAAAATAAAGTTACATGTCTAAAATAAACAAGTATTCAAAGAAAAGGGTTAATGCCTTCTTATTGTAACATATGTTAAAACTGACTAAAATCTTTCTTTAAAAATTATAATCAATTGGATTTATGTCAGATACTCTTATTTACTTCTTTGGTGTTATACATTTGAGGCTTGTCGTATTGGAAATATTTATATGTGCTACCAAAGTGCTGCTTTCTGGGGGTTGTAGCTTATTCCAACACTTACGACGAAAACTCAGATAAAAAGTTAAAATCGTATTTTTAATAATGAGTGTCCAAAATTGGCTAACGGTCACAATAACGAGATAGGTATCGCTACGGCGAGCCGGTCACCAAGACTAAAGTTGCAGTAGAATATAGAACATATATACAAGCTTAGGATTAAATTAATTATATAATAATATTTGATCAGATGTTAAATTGCACATAGGAAACAGATGTTTAAATACAGAAGAAGATACGGATATAGCAAGAACGCGTGTTAACCATAATTACGTATAATATATAATCGTTACATATCGGTAGTATTTTTTTGTTACGTCTTTTTTGTAAAATATTTTAGTGAAGCCTGTACAACAACAGGCCCGGGACTGTACAGCGCAGTGGACGCTTACGGCTGGCCCCCGGATCCATTCACTTGATTTGATAATTTTTTAGTTTTGCCAATGTCTATTTTATGTCTTGTCCGCAGGTTTATCTTGTTTACTTTTTTGGTTTTGCGTGTAGTGCAGTCCCCCTGCATTTACTATTAGAGTAGAGTTTTAGCCCTTCGTACTGCAGAATGTTCTCGTTGTCGGGCTTTGCTCTTGTTTGCTCACTACATTTATTATTTTAGCGTTTTCCGAGTTTCTGTACGGATTATCGCCCTTATTGTTAAAAATTTATTTGACGTTCTAACACCTGACGTCAACTGGCTGACTATCGCCATTGAAGAGACGACCACAGACAAGATCGGTCGCATTTTTTTGTTACATTTTTTTGTCAATCATTTTAGTGAAGCATGTATCAAAACAGGCCCGGGACTGTACAGCGCAGTGGACGCTTACGGCTGGCCCCTGGATCCATTCACTTGATTTGATAATTTTTTAGTTTTGCCAATGTCTATTTTATGTCTTGTCCGAAGGTTTATCTTGTTTACTTTTTTTGGTTTTGCGTGTAGTGCAGTCCCCCTGCATTTACTATTAGTGCCTTACCTGATGCGATAATTATCCATTAAATCCTATTTTACTTGTCCAGGGGGTCCGAAAGTATTTTTAAAGTCCAAATCACATTGTAGACGTTTACGTTAGATATTTCAAATAACTTTGAGCGCTATATAGGTGACAGAACACCATTAAATTTCACACTCTCGGTACCCACAAATTGTAGTTCGTCTATTTATAGCAATTCTCTCTTCTTCTCTTTTCTCCCCCTTTGCATGGACATTTTTGTTGATTTTGTGGTATAGAAAGGAAGAAGAGGGTTTGAAATAATATTTTCTGCCAGGTTTTGGTAAATATTCTGGATTTTGAGGCGGAAGGATAACTGAGTTATCAGGTTGGCTACGGTGATATGTACGGCAACTAGTTACGTGTTTTGGGTATACTTCTTCAACTTGGTGTATCTCAAGATTTTGGTGGTCAACGTCATACAAATTTTAGTGCAAAGACATGGTCATTTGTTCCTCTGTCTATAGTGAAAAGCATTCAACCCAACGAAAATTTGGAAAAAAGTTGGAGGTGGGCAAAGAGGCTAGAATTAACATTGAAGTCAATGGGGAAATTAATGGTGGTCTGCCTCCATTACTGTCATTTCTGTCAAGGGAGTTATCTCCCTTGAGATTTGTTTGACTTCCTGTTCTAAGAATAGCTTTCCATGATGTCATAACCGGAGAATTCCCCCATGTATCGTAAATAAATAAATATAAAGATCAGCGTGAATATGAAAGGAAATGGGGATTAATACAGGGGCGGCGCCATGGGGGGGGGGTGCATTTGCCCCCCAATAATCTGGTATGCCCTCTGTTTGCCCCCCCCCACAATAATTTTTAAATAATTTATAGTAGGTTTACAGCAGGATGGGCTTGTAAGAAATCACTCTCTAACAGAGTTGGGATGTGAGATTTAATCACCGTAGAAGGTATTGATTACCGAAACGTATCACAAACTCTAAACAATAACATGTGAATCACTTAAAAAGTGCTTTTTACGATCCTTAAAGTTTTTTGAGTATAGGTTCAACGCGGCGTGAATATGCATTCACTTGAAACACTCAATCAGTTCGTTTGACACCTCCCTCTTTTTTCGGATATGCTGGTGATTTGGCGACGAACAGTATCTGGTCAGCTCTATTTATCTCGAAGACCAGTATCTGAAATACTGCCAGACTGAATTTCAGCCAGTTTATTTTAAAAATTTGTGGCGAAAATATTCATTCAATTTAATTCACTCACTCCGTCGGTTTGCCAGTTTCCTCTATGGTCGGATCAACTTGTGATTTGGCGACAGGCGGTATCTGGTAAGCTTGTTTTATCTCGACGATCAGTGCCTGAAATACTGCCAGATACTGCGTATCGGGCAGTCTACTTTTCAAATTTTCTGGGGCTTTGTTGAGGTTAACAAGTCAGTTCATTTGACACTTTCTTCTCTGGGGTCGGATAGACTAGTGATCAGGCAACAGGCGGTATCTGATCAGCTCTATATATCTCTACAATCGGTGCCTGAATACGTACTTCCAGACAGCATTTCCGACAGTCTTTTTTTTTCAAAAATTTCTTGGGGAGGTCCCAATATCCCCCACAAGGACTCCCTACTTTGGCACTTGTGAGTGGATTTCGTCAAGGTTCGCAAGTCCGTTCGTTTGACACTTTATCTCACCGATCAGTGCCTAAAATACTGCCAGGCTGCATTTACGGCAGCCTGTTTTCATACATTTTCTGGGGGAGGCCCCCTTACCCCTATTTGAAGCTCGTGCCTTTGCCCCCTTAGCCTTGCCCCTCCAACAACCGTCGCCACTGGATTAATATGACTTGGATTAGCACACAATTCATTCAAACTGATTAATAACATTCTAGACAGTCCGCCTGAGGTTTAATCTGCCTGAATGGAAGTGCCAATCAGCTACTGAGGCTAGATCTAGATCTATTGTTCTCGAATTCGACTAGTGACCGTGAATTTTTCCTTCGATCGACAAGCTTTGAGTCGGATGTTTATTTATCATTTTATGATGTCTAGCCTAATCAATCAGCATGTTCGTTTCCAGAAGTTTGTTTTCTTTGCGTGAAATATGAATCTGCTATTATAGTAATATTTACGTGTAATTATTGAGAGAGTAAATTGATACCAGCAGTAGATCGATCACCATGCCTAGAAAGACAGTAGTTACCGATTCGGCCAAGAAGCGCAGGAAAGCAGAATATCAGAGACAGTTTAGGCTGAAAAGATCTTTAACAAACGTGAACTTGGGAACAGACCGGTATAGGTGGGAGAATTGAAGGATGAACTGAAACTAGAGACTCATCAAGAAATGGCAAAACTGTTATTGGACAGGTAGGCCTAATTTGCAAAACAAATATTATTATCATGAGAATCTATATTCAACCCAAAGCAGGGCTTTGATTCAACCTATTCTTGTTACTTGTTGCTTATTATTTGCCATGTAACTATATTTTTTTTGACAATTACCAGTATGGTACATGTATATCACCCTGGACGGTTTCATTCCAAAATTACGAAGCGAGGATTATATTAAAAACACAAACACAACTGAACTCTTATATGAATTTTTAATATTTTATTTAACTAGTAATAACAATTATTCAATGACATTATTGTTTCATTCACTTAGCATTATATCGATTACTACTACACCTCATTTTTTATGTCCATATATATTTGCCACAATCATTTTTCGACGCTGTTGGTAAGCTGCCAGACACTGTCATCATTAAGTGTGGTTTAATGGTCGAGGGCGAGACATTAAGTAATATATTGTAACAACAAGAGGACCGTCAGGTCAGAGTGTTTTTACAATATATTACGCAATGTCTAAGCCAGAGACAATTAAACTACTTAAAATACAGACTCCGCACGTGCGTTTACAGTGAAAAACATCACGCCAGTAGTAATATTGAAATAATGTACTATTGGCAAGTTGCCCGTACATTATTTGACATAATGGTACGCCAACATCAAAGGATGACGTCACATCTGTATTTTAACATAGATTATCGTTGTACAACACAAAAGATTTAAATTTATTAATGTATTCTCCTTCTCAAACTAAGCGTCTTGGATTAAACCCTGTGTATTGTCCATTTATGTACCACTCTGTTCCCTGTGCGCAGGGCCGGATTAACCATGGGGCACCATGGGGCACAGGCCCCAGGGCCCCCCACATTAGGGGGCCCCCCACAAAAAATCTCAGTTGCGTCCAGCCACCTCCTCTAGAAATGCCATCATTTCATAGCACTCGCATTTATCACCAGGGCCGGATTAACCATTGGGTACAGGCCCCAGGGCCCCCCACATTAGGGGTCCCCTACAAAAAAATCTCAGTTGCGTCCAGTCCCTCCTCTAGAAATGCCATCATTTCATAGCACTCGCATGGATTGGTCCACTGAAATAACGCCAGAATGCGCTAATTTTGTAGCAGAATTTTTTTTTCTGGGGGAGGTACTTCTAAATGGCTCCACACAAATGCCTTAAATTCAAGGAAATCATGTTTCCGGCCTCCAATTTCTGAAAATTTCCCGAGAAAAAAGGCGCTCCCTCCAAAAAAAATGACAACCTTTCAATTATAAAATAATACACTTGATTATGATCACATAGTGATGTTCCAAAGCACTGATGAGTCGGTCGCCTACACCTGATCCAAACTTTCTTATATCTGTTCTGTGGAGGCTATCGGGCGCCACCGCAGGCGCGGACCCAAGGTGCGGACACCAGAAGCAAACGCCTCTGCTAAAAAATCTGCCGCCATATAAAATATAAAATTGCCACTAAGATATCACCCCAATGGCAGAAGAACATGTTTCCTGCATCGTTATTTTTTAAAATTGTCTGAGGGTGGAACCCTGACAAGTGTGCCGCCCCCATAGGCGAAGGGCCTCTCCTATCACCTCTTTCTGGGTCGGCGTCTGACCCACCACATGACATTAAAGGGTTCGTTTCAGTAGCCCTTATTCACTTGACAGGGCCTTGTTGGTCTTTGGGGGCGCCGCCACCAAATTACAAGATTAGAGATTTTCGTTCTGGTCGCCCTATCCACGTGGCCTTATGGTGTTTCGGACTAGTTCTAGTTAAAGGGAAAGGAGTTTCTCATTTAAGTGTGCTTAACATCAAAATGAGAAAAAGCGCTGCCGAAATTGACACTCAGATATCAACCCAATGGCAGAAAAACGTATTTCCTGCATCGTTATTTTCCATAATTTTCTTAGGGTGGACCCCTGACAAGGGCCTCACCTATCACCTCTTTCTGGGTCGTTCGTTTTGGTCGCCCTTATTCACTTCACAGGACCTTGTTGGTCTTTGGGGGCGCCGCCACCAAATTACATGATTAGACAGCCTTATGGTGTTTCGGACTAGTTCTAGTTTAGAGGATAAGGAGTTTCTCATTTTGGTGTGCTTAACATCAAAATGAGAAAAAGCGCTGCCGAAATTGACACACGGGAGCGACGTTGATTGCAGCTCCAAGTGGGTGGAAAACGCGTTTGTGACAGTCTAATTTTCAAAATTTTCGGGGGGAGGGGCTTCCAGACCCCACCCCCATGTACACACACGCACCGTTGCGCACTCAGTAACTCAGGCATTATAGGCCTATTGGCGTCCAAAACACTCTGCTGCATCCCCACTTTTACAATCCTACATACGGAACTGTCCCAGACCTCACTTGCGGGGCTTTGCGCCTTCGGCGCTCGCGGTCGGTGATCAGGGCCCCCCCACATGTTCCAGGCCCCAGGGCCCCCACCATGGTTAATCCGGCGTTGCCTGTGCGCCACATTACAAATTGTCTATATGCGGAATGCCTTCTTCTTCGATTCATGTCTTCGCCCATTTGAATTGCAAGTACGTCATTCCTATACACATTGGCAAGATCCAATACTCCTGCCTCTAAACTGTTCAAACTCCTGAAAATTTTTAAAATCTATTTTCAATAAACCAGCTAATTTCAAATGACTGAAATCAAGGCTGCAGAACCCCCTGCTGCTGGTTCCCACAAGCCAATGACCTAATTTTAAGGAAAGGTATATCGAAGGATATTATTACAGAAAAAAATCACTTACTGGTCATAACGAAATGCAGTTCTCTGGTAGGTTACCGCAACACAACTTTTACATATCTGGTGCAGTTGAGGTTGGATTAGGGGGTTGTATTGGCTGTTGGTTCCTTAGCTCGTCAGATATGTCAAATAACACTGCAGGCATTTTTTCGGCCACAGACAACAACAGTCTCCTACAACCATCAATTTCAAACTCATTTACCATTTTCTGAAATTGTTTGAATATTATGTTTGCAATTATTAAATAATATCTTGGCTCATATATTGTGTAAATATTTTATATAATTATTACCAACAATGATCATATATATTGGTTATATAATTACAAGAATGTGTGTGAATAATAATCCATTGTGAGCTTACAAAATATTTCTTTATATCTTAAAAACTTGTAGTTTCTTTGTATATATTTTACAACTAATAAAAAAGGTTTTTTCATACCTTGAGCCCCTCGTTTTTTTCTTTTCTGAGCCTTTCGACCCTCGCCCTGGTTGACTCAGGTTTCTCTACTTGTTTTTTCCTTCTTTTTAGTCTCGGTGGGATTGATGGAGGGGTGGTTGAAGAAGACGTAACATGTAGCTTCCTTTTAGACCTAATTTTCCTTGATGTAGATGCTGTTGATGTTGAAGGTTGGGCAGCTTGCACAGTTGGTAGAGTAGATCCGGTTGGGGGGTTGTCAACATCTGGCAATGAATCAGATGGCACAGTTGGTAGAGTAGAGGCGGTTGGGGGGTTGTCAACATCTGGCAATGAATCAGATGATTCGACCTGGCATGCTCGACACAAGAATGGTAGATCGCTCCCAGTTCTGACTGACCTCAAATACACAGCTTTCGAAATACCTGCAAAAACCAAAATGCAAAGTGAATAATAGGTTTTCCATAACTCATATAAAATTCAATCAATAAGTCGTAAATAATAGCCTAATTGCACACAAGAAATTTGTCTGACCTGTTCTACATGTCCTTTGTGTCCATTTACCACAGGAATCACAAGAAACTGCTTCTTCATTTTCACCAATGGATTTATTACACATAACACAATTGTCACTGTAGTGTCAGCCATAATAATATTTATTATCTACTAGTTCGATAGTGCAGAAAGAAATCTGATGATTTATTTAATTTGATATTATTTATATATTTTGAGGGTGAAACCATTTTGCAACTTCACGAACGAAGGTGGATGAAGCCATACCGGTCTAATCGGTTTCTATGATCACTCATTTAACTCATTATCAATTAAACAAATGCAGGTAAATGAAGCCATGTCGGTCTTAGGTCTAATCAAAGCTAAGTATGAACCCAATCATCTGTCTGTTTGATCCATCAATTAGGTAAACCAAACCTGAAGCCAAGCAGTCAGTCGAGCGTACCATTCACCTCGTAGTTCGCTGCGCCTTTGAAGCCATGAGAGCATAAAAAATTAGTCGTTAACAATATAAACTTACCGAGAGTTACTCGGCAAAGTAAGGACACACGTGGTCAACGCCGATGTCCTGTGTGTCATGATTAACTCAATCAACATAGTAAAAAAAAGATCAAGAGAAGAAGACGACGACGAAGAAACCACAAAAGGTGATCCAACGGCAAACCTCGCACTCCGTAGAAGGATATCTCATGTTCGTCACTACAGCACTGGCGATATGCCCAGTTACTTGCCGGTTTTAACACCAAATACGAACACGAGCTACCTCCTATGGAATGTGAAACGCCAATTGAACAATAAATAGACAATACATAGAGGCATCCACCCGGACAGTCATCATGGCGGGCCAGGTTAAAGTTCTACAACTTAATGTTAATGGACTGGCCCCCAGATGTGCTGAGCTGAGAAAATACATCACACGAAATCCCAAAGATGTAATATGCCTCCAAGAAACCAAGCTACTACCAACCAAAAACGACATCTACCTACCCGGATATACTTGCGAGAGAAGGGACAGACCGAACAGCACGACACGTGGCGGCGGGCTCGCCATCTATGTCCGTGACAACTTAAATTATACTTCTGTTTCACTGGACATAGAGGGCCTTCTAGAAGCAATGGGCATAGCCATCACATTGAGCAATAATGCGAATTTAACAATAGTGAATGTCTATGTTCCCCCAGATGTCACGAAAAAAACAGTTGACTTCCAGTCACTTCTCGACCAGCTTCCACAGGGCGAATCTGTGTTTTGGGGGTCGCCGAGGAATGACTGTCGGGGGACTAGCCTATGCTCAATAATAGAAGGAAACGACCTATGCATGCTGAACGATGAGATCCCTACTTTTGTCGGAGGAAATGCCCCACCTTCGCACCTAGATCTCACGTTCTGTACGCTTGGTCTGGCAAACCGCTGCGACTGGCAAGTACACGAAGATGAAACACTTGGCAGTGACAATCTCCTGATATAATTCTGCATTCAGGCCGAAGCAATCAGGGAAGTCTATAACGGGAGACCCAATTGGATTATGAAAGAAGCTGATTGGGTTAAATTCCGTGTAGGCTGCCTTGAGTGGAAGGAAGAAGATATCATCGATACCAACATCGACGTGTACGCTACCAACATTACGAGCTCTATTATAGGTGCTGCTAACGACTCCATCCCAAAGACTTCTGGTGGAAAACCAAGGATTAGAAAACCATGGTGGTCACTGAAATGTCAGAAGGCGGTCAACGACAGAAGGAAGGCCCTCCGCCTACGGAAACGCCACTACAATGAAGCCAACCACCAAAATTACCTTAAGTTGAAAACCGCTGCAAGAGACACCATAAAGAAGGCACAAAGTGGGCACTGGATGACATTCTGTAATGCGTTGAATAAAAACACGCAAACGGGTGCCGTCTGGAAGAAGCTGAACGCCATGAACGGGAAACGCAGATCTTTCAACATACCAAACCTTGAAGATGGAGATAAGTACGTAACGAACGGCAAGGAAAAGGTAGACCTACTAGCAAAAACTTTTGCTGACGCAGGCAGAGACGAAACCCAATCACCAGAGTTTCTGAAGAGGAAGGAAATCTTTTACTCGCAGCACCCTTCATTAGTAATTGAATGTAATGAAGTGGCTGAACCAATCAACCTACCCTTCTCTGAGGGAGAGTTAAATACGGCTCTTTCCCTCAAGAAGGATAGTGCGGCTGGTGAGGACAAAGTAAAGTACTCCATGCTCAAACATCTACCAAGAAACGCCATAACGATACTACTAAACTTCTTCAACACATCCTGGCTGTCAGGAGAGGTACCTAAAGAATGGCGAAAAGCAAACGTCATCCCTCTACTGAAAGCTGGGAAAGAGAAGGACAAGGCAGAGTCATATCGACCAGTAAGTTTGACATCCACACTATGCAAAACCTTGGAAACAATGGTTAATATTCGACTACAGTTATATCTGGAATGCAACCGATTGATCGACGAAAATCAAAGTGGGTTCAGGAAAGGACGATCAACAATGGACCACTTGGTTAGACTACAGCAAGTCATGTCGCAGGCACTTCTCTCGGGAAACCTGTTAGACGGGCTGCTCTTCAAGTTAGGACGTATCGGTATAACGGGCATAATGTTTCGGTGGATTAAAAACTTTCTGAGCGATAGAAGAATACAGGTGAATGTTGGCAGGTTCCTGAGTGCCGAGCAAACATTAGAAAATGGCACGCCTCAGGGGTCTGTTATCAGTCCCACTCTCTCCAACATCATGATCAATGACATTCACAAATCGTCCTACCTCGATTCCAGAACTGACTTGGCTAAATTTGCCGATGACAGTACCATATGGAGAAATGGGACGAGCTTCTGTGAACTACAAAAGAATATGCAAAAGCTTTAGACAAATTCATGACATGGGCAAACGACTGGGGATTTAAAGTCTCGGAGAAGAAAACAGTCGGCATGCTTGTGAGCAGGGATAGAGGGATAAACAGAATGACTCTGTGTATGAACGGGAAAACCATCGATTTCAAAGACCAAATCAAGTTCCTTGGCGTAATCTTTGACCGACGGTTGACCTGGAAACCGCACATCGACTGGACTGTGGATAGATGCTCCAAAATCCTAAGCTTAATGAGAAAATTAACGGGCAGTACGTGGGGCGCCAATAGAGTTACACTAATGATGGTATATCGTGCTCTAATACGTTCTGTATTAGACAACGGCTCTTTGGCCTTCATGGACTACGCGCCACAACTCTTAAGCAAGCTTGACACCATCCAATACAAAGCTCTGTGTATTGCGACTGGCGTAGGGCTCGGGACTAGGCGAGAAGCACAACTACAAGAAGTCGGGGAGTTGCCCCTATCCCTAAGAAGAAAAGAACTGGCGACAAGGTATGGGGTCAAGATATCACAACTAGGTGAAAGATCCCCAACATTTGTCAGTCTACAAAAGACAAAATATGTAAGAGATCCCAAAAAGAAAACCTTCAGCCAGGGTATCAGGGAAACGATCAAGGAACTACGACTGGGGGAGCTCGTGATAAATAAACACGACCCCCCAGTTGTCACCCCTTGGACGCTCCCTATACCACTGGTCAATCTAGATCTGCTACAGAAAACCGACAAGAAAAATAACCCCAGTGCTGCACGTGCTTTCTCTCTAGAACATTTGGAAGACAACTGGCCGTCTGATGACTGTGACCATGTGTACACGGATGGCTCACCCAATGCTGAAAGGGGCACCAGCTCGTTTGGAATATACCTGCCAAACGGGGAACAGGGAATAAGCAGGAAACTGCCCAATAACTGTTCGGTGTACACTGCAGAGCTTGTTGCCATTCGTGACGCTATTTCATGGATCTCCCATCAAAAGACAGGCAAGTTTGTCATTCCAAGCGATTCTCTGAGCAGTCTGATTTCAATCCAAAATGACAACTCAGAATCAAGACCAGAAGTCATTTTGGAAATCGGGCAGCTCTATCAGAGGGTCCTGGAGAAGGGAAGCAAATTAGAACTCGTGTGGATTCCATCACATGTCAATATTAAAGGAAACGAGGAGGCAGATCGACTCGCCAACGAGGGTCTCAAGGACACAGCTACATCCCGCCTCATAGACTACAGCACCACGGAAATCTACAGTATGGTCAAAAGACAGATCAATTCAATCTGGGAATTAAATCTCGTTGAACTTGACACATACAGATTCCGACTGGATGACGAGATCTACACCAAGACAGCGACCAATCACCCTAGACGAGATATATGCAGACTCATATCGATACTAAGGGTGAAAGAGCGGCTGTGAGACTACAAACACCAAGTCATCGTCTGTGAGTGCGGAGAAGAGTGTACCACCAACCATGTCCTGGTAGACTGCGAGGTTTACAAGGAAGAGAGACGGGACTTAGTGAGAATGATGGAGACCAATAACATACCATTCAACACTAAGAACCTACTCTTCCCTAGACCAGATCTGAAGCTACAAATTTTCGAAGAAATCCACACCCTAATGGACACAGTTGGACTAAGTAAATTAGTGAAATGAGAAAGGGTCACGGCTAGATAAATTCTCCATACAACGTAGGATGGTTGAGTAAAAACGTCCCCACGAAGGAAGCCCAACCATCCTATACATTTATTTTTATCTTTTTATTTTTTCTACTAATTTTTTTATCTTAACTTATTTTGTTTATACGACGTAGGGTGGGTAAGTAAAAACGTCCTCTCGAAGAAAGCCCATCCACCCTACAACTTTATTTTAATTCATTCATTTTACTTTATCTTTACTTTACTTTTTCTTTGATTTATTTTATTTTTATTTATTACCTTTTATTTATTTAACTAATAAATTTTAATTAATTCATTTTACTTTACTTTACTTTAACTTTAATTTACTTTATTTTATTACCTTTTATTTGACTACAACTTTATTATACTCTCTTTATTTATTTAATTTTATATTAGTTTAATTTACTACTAACATCTACTAAACTGGCGGGATAGTGGAGTAAGAGGGAGTCATGATCAGACGGGCTCGGCATCTAAACACTATTCTGTCAAAACAAATACCAGTGGGATAGTGGAGTAAGGGGAGGCCACGAGAAGACAGGTCTGGCACCTAAACACAAATCCCACAAAGAAGACATCTACCAATCCAGAAACAGAAGAGATCATCTACCAACGATGTGTTTTTATTAAATAAAGGGAAGAACTTCCCACTTAAACCTAATCCATGGCCTAAGGCTAAAATGGAAACATTGCAAAATCATATTCTAAAAATCAGGAAGCAGCTTTGGCTCTCCTATGTCTTGTCTGTGATATCACTTAAGTGGAAGCAGATGTTAAACACAAAAAAGAAGAAGAAGAAGTATTTGACGCTTTGCGCATGCGCTACAATGGGATTCCCCTATTTCCGCTTTGTAGACTGGTTTTACCAGTCTCTCATAGTGCAATTGGTTAGAACACCATCCACTCAACGGAATTTTTCAATTTTTTTTAAATACCGTTGATAAGATCATGTATATACCACTAATGAATGGGGATATTGTATAATAGTACAATTTGATGACCAGAATGAAGATTTTGACAAATTTTTCATTGCCAGCCAGAGTGGTATTGCCCCTTTAAAGGACTGACCATATAAATAATGATGAAATTGTCTAATAGACGCTACTATGGCTAAAAGCCCCCTTCGAGTCACACAGTACTTCCTCTCTGTTCGACTTAAAGCTTTGCTATAATAACTTATAACTCGCTCATGACCATCTTGTATTTGGGATAGCACAGAACCCATTCCTTCATTTGATGCATCAGTGTCGAGTATGAATGTTCCCTCTGCCTTTGGGAATGATAATACAGGTGAACTGGTCAGTGCTTCTTTTAAATTATCAAAAGCTGTCTGATGCTCCACACCCCAAAGGTATTTATGATTTATTTCTGTCAGTTTATGTAATGGTCGAGCAATATCAGCAAATTTATACACAAACTTTCTATAATAGGAGCACAGGCCAATAAACTGTCTCACCTCTTTCACATTTTTAGGGACTGACCAATTTTTGACTGCATCCGTTTTATTAGGGTCTGTAGCGACACCTGTTCCGCTTACTATATGCCCTAAAAATGAAACTTGCCTTTTAAACATGACACATTTTTTTGGACTCATTTTTAGGTTAGCTTGAAGAAGACGTTGAAACACCTGTTCAAGATTATTTAGGTGCTCCTGAAATGTTTTAGAAAATACGATAATATCGTCAAGGTAAACCATACAGATTATAAATGATAACTGTGATAATACTTTCTTCATTAGCCGTTCGAAGGTCACGGGCGCATTACAAAGCCCAAACTACATAGTTCGGAATTGCCAGAGTCCACTACCAGGTATGGAGAATGCGGTTTTGGGTCTATCTTCAGGTGACACCTTAACCTGCCAATAGCCACTGGTTAAATCAAGAGTGGAATACCACACAGACCCAGCGAGTGCATCTAAGGTACTGTCTATGCGGGGTATAGGGTGACAGTCTTTGATGGTTACATCGTTCAATCTCCTGTAATCTATACAGAACCTTAAACTATTGTCCTTCTTGCGTACAAGTACAACAGGTGAACACCATGGACCATCTACTGGTTCGACGACTCCTTTATCAGCCATACTTTGAATCTCTTGTTCAACGTCTTTGATATTGGACAATGGTATTCTTCTGGGATGTTGTCGAATTGGGTTTGAACATCCAGTATTAATTTTGTGTTCTGTGATATTGGTTAGGCCCATGTCGTCGGAGTCCTTATAAAAATCATTTTTATACTTAACTTAAATGGTCTGGTGTATGACTGTTTTCATTGCAGGCTTCCACAGCATTTACCATAGGGATATTTGGCCCATCTAAATTTTCGTCGCAGACATCTAAAGCATCAACTGTAGCCACTATTGCGTTACGATACAATTTAAGGTCTCCGTCATTAATATTCAACAATCGTAGTGGAATAATACCCTTAGAAGGATTAACTATACTTTTAGCTAACAGAACATCATTTCTATTTGCAAAATAATCGGTGGGTTCAACAATAGTAGAATAATTTTTAGGAATAGGGTCTATCAATTTACCCGGTGTAATATATTCTGAGTTTGGGGGTATGATTACATCTTCCATTATTGACACTCGACTGCACATTGGATTGTCACCATTTTGGAAACGAAAACAGGGTATATCTTCCCCTTTAACATTCAAGCAGTTCTTATTTAACATTATATTAACAAAGTTATTTATTAAAAAATCAATACCAATTATTCCTTTCTGGGTAATATCTGCAATGAGAAATTGGTTTTCCAATATCTGCCTACCCAATTTGAGACTAACATTACATTTTCCTAAAAAAGGTTTCTTTTCGCCCGTAGCTGTAATTAAATTTAGGGACACAGGTGTTAAGGTAGGCCTTTGTGCAGGACTTAAATTCTGGATATACTGGTTACCAAGAATTGACACAGTAGCTCCTGTATCAACAAGCAAGGGAACAGATTGGTCATGCAACCCTGCATGCACAAATAGTCCATTATTGTTATCATATATACTATTAATAGTTATAGTTTGGGTTCCATTTTTAATATCAATATTAGCTGAGTTCTGACCCTCGAAATCAGCTACTATTAGTTTCCCTGGTTCTGTGAACCATTAAATTGACCATTTCGACCATTTGGGGAATTATTTTGCATGGATCTAGATCCTCCTCTCAATTGATTATTTGCTGAATATCCACCATTCTGTCCATTTTGGTTTTGTCCTCTTACCCAATGATTATTGGTATTATGATTGTAACTGTAAGATTTATTATAATTACTATTTGGATTTTTATTCCAGGTACTTCGAGACTGCGGAAAGGGATTACTTTTCTCTGAAGGTCCTTGACTTACAACTTGAACTAGTCGTTTTGTGGTTTTATCCAAGGACATAATGGAATTATTGAGGGTGTCCAGATCAATATTCGGCTTGGTAGCACTCTGTTGATATGCTTGATTTATTGGGTATTCACTGTAAGTATTTGGTTCAATAGAATTAAAAGATCTACTCCTTTGCTTATCAGCCAGTCGGTGTGCTTCAAGTCTGATGGCATTTGTCTCAGCCTCGTTAATGTCTTGGTCTAAGTTCCCCGATACGCAACCGCATTTCTGAATCCGAAAGAGCATCATAAAATTCAATAAAATGGTCAAGGGCCAACACATTGGTCAAGGACGATCCAGCTGTAGGATATGCCTGTCTTGTCAATTTTCTGATCGACTGGGCCAATTCTGATAGGCTTTCATTTTTACCACGAGAACGTGTTTGTAAACGAGCTCTGAACATTTCCGATCGTTCTACAGAACCAAATCTAATGTTTAAAAGGTTTACTAATGTCTTATAATCCTGTCTTTAAGATACAGTTAGCTCAGTTAATATGGTCCTGGCATTACCTGTAAGACTGCTTGCCAAATACAAAGATTTGTCATGGTAGTCCCAATTATTGATTTGGCCAACTATCTCATACTGAGAGATATATTCCTCAAAATCAGTGCTACCATCATATGACTGAGGCTTCATTTTTATACTGCCACTGCTTCTTCCATTTGACCTTGGGTGTGTGGAAACTGTGTGATTGTGATTTTGATCAACTATTGGCGAACTATATCTTATATCTGGGCCAGACAGAAATGGATAATCTCGACCCACTGCTGTTTTAGGATACACTTTTTGGTCCAATCTGTCAACATTTAATTTTATGCTATTAAAATCCGATTTGAGCTCATTTATATTGTCATTTATTTCTTTTCTAAGTGTTTGTTGCATATTTTGTAAACCTTTCTCAAGCTGTCTACCTAGTATACCTAGTAGCCTAAGTCACCATTATTTAAACTTTGGTTCTCCTGACTTTGAGACGTACTCTCTTCTCTATATTTTCACTAGATTGTGACATTTCGTTAGGTACATAACGGTTATTTATAATAACCTCTGAATCCTCCAAAGAAGCCATATTATTTTTTTTAGAATTATGTAAGATATTAATTTTTATATTGATTTTTAATTCTTTTGATTGGCTATGCACTGAGAGCTCTTTAATTGATAAATCCCACTTCTGACACCAGTGTTGCGTTTTCTTTTTAACGCTATTCGGGCTAGTCTCAGTCTAAGCCATAAAAGTGTATACCTCTATGGTCTAAGCACATAAATCAAAAGAATAACAAATTCAATAATAAATTACATAAAACTTTATTCAAATAATATTTATAATTAACACTTAGGCCTACAATTTACAATGAATAAATATATTAAATAGTCTATACAATATGTGCCTTCACAGGTTATATAAGTAATATAACCTATAGTTATACGATTAATATAATAGTAAAATTACTTTAATTTAATAAAGATTAGGAATTATTCCCCTTGGTTCCGAACTCTCGTAATTAAAGGCGTGATTTCCACCTTTAGCGATTAAGGTTTCCAATACAACACTTATGGTTCTTTACGATAGTAATTGGTAATGTATTGTAATCTCAACATTACTTTATATTATAAAAAGAATGGTCACTGGTCCTGTATAGCAGGTTATATTAATTAGTATGTTTACACCACAGGTTATTAATAGTGAGTTCTATAATATTCCACAAGTCATTAATAAGGGTGAACCTTGGGTGACTGGTAATCTTCGGGTGAACCTCGGGTGATGGGTGATCTTCGGGTGAAGAGTAAATATCGGGTCCGGGTGACAGGTGAGACTTGGGTAACAGGTGACGGGTGAAGAATGAGTCTGGGGTGACAGGTGATCTTCTTCGGGCGAAGAATCCGTCTTGGGTGACGGGTGATCTTCGGGTGAAGAATAAAATTAGTTTAGCCTATTTTTATTTAGCTTATAAATAAGGCCTTGCAATGGATTTAATTCTGTAGGCTTACTAATTTATACTAGTACTAATACTAGGCTTAAAAATAATAGCCCTAATTATAATCCTAAATGTTGCAGTTTCACGGTGGTCCTCTGCTTCCTGAAATTTGATAAAAATCAGTTATGTGTCGTATTTTGTACAAAACGTTGACCTGACGAGAGTGGGCCTTATTTTGACAGTGGGTCAAATAGTTTGGTACCTAAAATCTTGTATTGGTCCAGTGAACATTCCTTGTAGTGGACGTAAAACTTAAAGAAATAATTTAAAGTCCCCCACCTCCCCTACTCGATTATCTTTGCATTAATCGTATTGTTGTTTTTTTCCATAACATTACATCAGTTAGATATATGTTTAGTCTCCCCACTGCCCAGTCTAAATTAATCGTAACATTATTGTTATTATTTTGTTGTTAGTCTCCCCCACTGCCCAGTCTAAATTAATCATCCTGTCTATATTAATCAGGGGGGGTGCCGCGCTTCGACCTCTAGCTGGCCGGTCACTTCTGGCTTGCGGCTGTGGTTTCGAGCCCTAGTGGGAGCTTATGTGACATGGAGATAGGGGCACCTTCTCAACCTCGTGGGTTCCCTCTGGGCACTCCGGTTTCCTCCCACTGCTAAAGACCCCTAAGCACAAGCGAATCATTGAAATAAAAATTGAACACCATACGTTAGTCCTAAATTGACCTAGTTTGTGTCGAGTGGACGTTAAACCCCATTTCTCTCTATATATATATATATATATTAATCATTTTGATGTTATTTTCAGTGACGTTACATCTGTTAGATTACCCAGTGCCTACGCTCGAATTATATTAACGGTACCCTGGGTTGAGATGGGAGATAAAATAACGATATCGTGTCCACAGACCAACTACACATCAGCAGTTGTCTTTCATACCAAGGTAAGCCGACAGGGGATGAGGAGGGGGATGGATGACTGACAGGGGATGAGAGGGTGGATGGCTGATTGGTTAGCCGACAGGGGATGAGGAGGGGGGTTGGATTGCTGATTGGTTAGCCGACAGGAGATGACAGGGCATCATTTCTGTAAAACATGCAGGAGTCACAAAATGCTCTTGCACCTATATTCGCGGGAGCAAATAAAAACACACCTGCAAATTTGCTCACAAGAGCTTTAATTTTTACCATGACTAGTCTATCCAAAATTTCAAATGGTGTAAAATAAAAATAAAATTTCGTTGTTGAGACATTTTTTAGTCAATATTTCTATTGATTGTATCCAAATTCTAGCAGACAAATACGCTCATTGAACATGCCATTGGTTGTCAAGTACTTGATTTACCGGTCTTGTCTTATGCTTACAACAGTAAACACTACGCCTAACAGTGGACGCTTACGGCTAGCACCCAGATCCATTCACTCTTTTTTTAATTGTTTATTTGTTTGTTTTTTGTTTCTGAGTATGTCTTGTCGTTATATTTGTCTTATATGTAAATTATAATGTGGTGCAGTCCCCCTACACTAACTCTTGGAGTAAATATCTGGAGTAAATATCGTGATTATCAAGACGCTTTCTATGACCCAGACAGAAATTTGTAATGTTTTATTTATTCAAATTTCACAATCAAAAACTCTTAGAAAACTAACGCCATAACACAGACATTATTTGATTTGAAAACGGTCAATCGTTTATTATTAATGTAATATTATCACGAACACATAATAATCTATCGTGAACAATGATCTATATAATAATGATCAGTGATCGTGAGTGCAAACGTCATGGACTCATGGAGAGACTTGACAACCGAGCTAATAATCTTCAACCCAAATGACTCGATACCATAACAAAACTACGCTTCGCGATTTTCGGATACAATAATATTTTATTTAACTTTTCAAGCTCGACTTTCTTGATAAAACTGTCGAAATTGTGTGAAATATTAGCGGGAGCTATAGACTGCGCTTGTGTTTTCAAGATTACAGGCGCAGATGGGCGCGAGCGCGCAAGCGCCCGTCAAAAATGATGCCCTGAGATGAGGCGGGTTGGATGACTGATTGGTTAGCCGAAAGGGGATGAGGGGGTGGATGGCTGATTGGTTAGCCGACAGGGGAGGAAGGGGGTTTGATGGCAGCTTGGTTAGCCGACAGGGGATGAGGGGGTGGATGGCTGATTGGTTAGCCGACAGGGGATGAGGGGTTGGATGGCTGATTGGTTAGCCGACAGGGGATGAGGGGGTTGGATGGCTGATTGGTTAGCCAACAGGGGATGAGGGGTTGGATGGCTGATTGGTTAGCCGACGGGAGATGAGGGGGTGGATGGCTGATTGGTTAGCCGACAGGGGATGAGGGGTTGGATGGCTGATTGGTTAGCCGACAGGGGATGAGGGGTTGGATGGCTGAATGGTTAGCCGACAGGGGATGAGGGGTTGGATGGCTGATTGGTTACCCGACAGGGGAGGAGGGCCACAGCATAATAAAGTATGTTGGGAAAAATGTGTAGTCGTTCGAATGGTGTAAGTAGAATAACCCTTGATGTATATGAGGGGGGTTGGATGGCTGAGTCAACTGGCTTGGTTTTGAATCCATGGAGTAGCGTTTCCTGTCCAACCTTGTGGGTTTTCTTTGCGTCCTTAGGTTTCCTCCAAGAGTCTTATGTGTCTCTCCTGGTCCCTCCCTCTGCTAAATATATACCCCCTACATGCAAGCAGATTATTGAAATTTAATTGAAGCATATGTTAGTCCAAAAATGCACTAGTTTGTGTGGAGTGGAGACTAGTTATCACTCTATTAAAGGACTGTAACTCAAAATCCTCCAAAATCGTCGACATCTAAAACACGAATTATTGGTCAATTTAAATCAACATTGATGATGTAAACTTACCGGTAAAAGATGAGCTTCTGATATCCGATATTTAAGATGAAATAATTTTTTTAACATTGGTACATGAATAGTGTACCATAATGCTCTTCAGCCCAGTTGTGTTGAGAGACTCAAGGGACGAGGCTAGACACATTGTACCAAGTCAAACAGAGTTATGCAGACTGGAATAACTAAGGAATAGACTTTTGCACATGATTGACCTTGCTGGCTTATTTCGCCAAACATAACAGATTTGAAGTTGGAGTAAAAACAGAAACCATTGAGGGTAAATCAGTTTATATACATTCATATTACATTATTAAATGCGTTGCGAACCACTTTTGTAAATTTCTAGGTCACAAATGTTAGCGATTTAGCTCCTTTAAATGACTGTTTATATTTTCAGCCATTTTATGGTGGTAAATTACATCGAGTTACAGCCGAAGTGCTTCATGGTGAAACAGGTGACGTAGTTTGTAAAGTTCAAGGGAAATGGAACGCATCCTTAGATTTTAATTATGCAAATGTAAGTTACATTTTATCTTTCACAGATTGAATGGAAGCAGGAAAGAAACTGAGCTTACCATGTAGAATCTAATACACGTATTCCATAGATTGTCATTACGCTTAACAGTAGGTTGTTAAACCCAATTTCATTTCATTTGTGGGGGTTGGGATGGCCTAGTGGTCTAGAGTGCCGCGCTTTGACCTCTAGCTGGCCGGCAACGTCTGGCTTGCAACTGTGGGTTCGAGCCTTAGTGTGAAAGAAATTGGGCGCCTTCTCAACCGCGTGGGTTTCCTCCAGGCACCCCGGTTTCCTCCCACTGCCAAAGACCCCTACGTGCAAGCGAATTATTGACATAAAAATTTTTAAAAAAAGACCTAGTTTGTGTCGAGTGGACTTTAAACCCCATTTCTCTCTCTCTCCCTCTCTTTTTATTTTACACGGTCAAACATGTAAAGTTCTGGTTATTTCACCCAATTTGGTTATCTGCAACTGGAAATGCTGACTGCTTATCTCCCCTTTGTATGCAACTGACAATATTTCACCACTAAACCCACTGTCCTCAGTCAAACAGGACTATGTGATAGTACAAAATGATCAACACTATTTTCCTAGGTTAGCAATAAATTTTTTAATAGCTGCATCTGCTATTTCATGGCATTATCCTTTCTTGGAATCAAAATACAACAGTATTTCTAGCAATATTGGGGCAATTAAGGCACTGTTCGACAGTATGTATTTAAAATAACTCACTTCTAAGTACGACATCCAAGGACCCAATAACATCGTTATATAGGTAATTGCAATGTGAAATTTACTAGGAACATTTCAGATAACGATTTCCATGGTAACCAATAGAGAACATTGCCCAAAAATTGAGGCTTGCCATTTTTTCTTGCTAATTGAACAATTCCTGAAATCTCATACTGTTTAAAATGAGTTATTTTGAAATGCATATTATTGAACAGTGCTTCTACTTACAAATTGTGTAAATAGAAATCGCATGTTGGTGCAAGTCTTTAGATAATTTTGTTGCTGCTCAGATAAAAAAAATTGTTAGAATTTTAATTGTTAATATTCAGGGAGAAACAAAGTCGATAGATGTACCGAAATGAAAAGTATGGCGTAAACGTGTTCGACCAATTGATTTATAGTGGGAGAATGAATCACGAAGGTTATGGCAGCATGTGACCAAATCTTTAAGTATGGGTGACGTAGAAACAGCTACAGAACATAAACGACGTGTAGGTATATTTAAAAAACCCACACAACCCAGATTCTAGAAAATGACAATCCTACCAGTAACCAGGGTTATACTAGCAGATTGTTTGACATTTGTTAACTGTGGCCAACGTCATTACTAATTAACAGGGGGGTAGGGATGGCCTAGTGGTCTAGAGTGCCTCGCTTCAGCCTCTTTCTGGCCGGTCACCACCGCCAAAGACTCTTACGTGCAAGCGAATTATTGAAATAAAAATTGAAAACCATACATTAGTCCCAAAATGACCTAGTTTTTGTCCAACCTCGTTGGTTTTCTTCGGGTCTTCCGGTTTCCTCCAACTCTGATGCGAGTGTGATGCTTTTTTAAATATTGTGTTTTTATGTTGTCAAGTGATAACTACTGGGCACTATACGTATCTCATCATGGTGTTAATAGTAATTATCTCTGGTGTATTATTAAATGCATCAATCTTTATCTGTTTGTATTATATTTTCTATAAAGGGCAGGATGTTAGAAAGTTTTTTATAGCCTAATTTTCAACCCTTCTCAAATAAAGTCATTATTATTATTATTAACATGGTGTTAATAGCAATGTGTCATAATCTCCTCATAGTGTTTATAGCAATGTGTGATTATCCAGCGCCACTTATAATATCATGTTGTTAAATATATGTTTATCAAACACCATTTATATAAACGTGGTTGTCAATGGCATTTAGCGGGGTTGCGTTATTTATGAAGAGCCTACAGTACACATTTCTGGATTCATTCATAATTTGTTTTTGAGTAATAACTAATGTTATATTATAGCTAGAAGACAAACAACGAGAAGGGGAATGACATAGAATAGAAACCAACTCATCCTTTCCTACGAAAGTAAGTGAAACATGAAATTTTTTTCTACAATTTAGATTTTTATAAACTCTAGCATGTTATAATTAGACTCAACATTTTTGAAGTAGAGTTGATGAAATTTAGCGTAATTAAATATGCACGCATGTTGGTTCGAAACATCATGAATTATGGTCACAATTTTGTTTTGATTTTGATGAAACTTGAAATGCATTTTTATAACCAAAAGATTGTGGTTCCTAACGATATCGGATCGTAACTTCCTGAATTATAGCCCTGTGAATTCTCTAAAGGTCACAATTTTTATCCAATTTTGATGAAATTTAAATCATATCTTTATATTTCAAAAATCTCTGTCCCTTTTGATATTTGTACATTTCAGACCTTAACTTTCTGGATTATGGCCCCAGGGGCCTGTTTCACGAAATTTTAACGAAGATAAAATCCAAATTTTAGTGATTTGATTGGACAATATTAGATTAATTTTAGTTCTTTGCCAATTGGGATCTAAGCACTTAGCTATGATATTATGCTTTAGTTTTAGAACAAGGCTAAAATCAGAGCAAGGCGTGACCACTAAACTCTGATTTATGCTTTATTTATTTATTTTACAGTATTAGAATAGTGAAAGTCAGAAAAGGATCTAAGAACATAGCTTTGATATTATGATTATGATTTATTTTTAGAACAATATTTTTTTGTTTTTTTTTAGTTTTTCAGAAAGATTGATGATACCTGGGTGTACAAGAATCCTTTGACCTCACAAATAAAATCATCAGCTTCATGGGGGGGTAAGTGGTCTAGAGTGCTGCACTGTGACCTCTAGCTGGTCGGCCACCTCTGGCTTGCGACTTTGGTTTCGAGGCCTGCAGTGAGCGTATGAGCCATGGAGATAGGGACGCCTTCTCAACCTCAAGGGGTTTCTTCTTGGCACTCCGGTTTCCTCCCACTGCTAAAGACTCTACATGCAAGCAAATTATTGAAATAAAATCAAACCATATGTTAGTCCCGAAATGACCTAGTTGTGTTGAGTGGACGTTAAACCCAATTTCTCTCTCTCATACACTTGTATGTGACAAGGAGTTATGATATACAATTGAGCTGTGTGTTAGTCCCAAACTAGTGGAACTTAGTTTCAAACATACAATACAGTCAAATTGAGATGCCATCAATATCAATGGTGCTCAAGTGTCGGTCCGTAGTTAACATAATTGCTGTCCAGTGCCACAGAATTGACAGCGCAGAATTACAATCAGGTGTTCGTACCTAACTGACAGAATTACTAACGAGAGTCACGGAAATGTATCTTTTATCTATTGCCTGAAAATCTGATGTACAGTTACTCAATCTGATTATAACACAAATCCTATTTAACTTGTCCAGAGGGTTCAAAATATTTTTAAATCCAAGTTGCATTTGAAAGTGTTTACGTAAAGCTTTTCAAACCATGTTACGGTAGTTGAATTTTTTCAATTTTTAAAATTATGTGTGGTAAGATGAAATTTGTATCATTTACCAATTGGAATATTGTAAAATAGTACAAATTGTTGACCAGAATAAGAGATTAGGACATATTATTCAGTTACAACAAGAGTGGTATTGGGGGTTTAAGTAATATATTGATACCGCCCAAGGCATTAGCCGACTGTTGTTTCAAAATATTACTCAATGTCTTTAGCTCCAGAGGGGGATCACGGTGGCTAAGTGGATAAGGCGCTGGTTCGCTAGCCTGGAGGTCGTATGTTCGATCCCTGCATTGGCCGAGAAAGTTCATCTCGATTTTCCGACGTGATTTCCCCTTGTCAGTGATACAGAAGGAGGGCCTGACAAGGACAGCTGCCTAGTCGTTCGGATGGGACGAAAAAGATCCCTTGGCAGTTGGAATTCGATATAAGAGTAGGCCGTAGCGCCGCTGCCCGGGCAAAATTTACCTCATAGCACACTGTATGGCGTATGCCCGTCTTCAATTAGCTCAGGTTAAGTGCATAACAGTAGGACGTTAAACCCCATTTCATTCATTCATTCATTTAGCTCCAGAGCATTAAACAACTTAAAATACAGACACTATCCAGCATGTGATTTTCAATGAAATCCGTCACACGAGTCCACTATTTAAATGTATATTATATAATATGACGTGCATAGTTTTGATGTACTTGGTTTTTCACACCACGTCTTCATTAGCCAAGTTTAGGAGCAAAACAGTAGGACGTTAAACCCATTTCATTTTGGTTTTCCTCCCAAACTTTTGCTGTTGTCTGGCAAGTAACAACGTATAATGAGTGGTGCTTGGGCCTGTAGTTGAATGTTATAATAATGTTTCTAGAGTTCTAATATAAATATTTATATAATTTATATAATATGAGATAAGGATGCAACGATACAAACAAATGATTAATCATGATTATTGCAAAATGAATACTCGCGATATCTTGGATTATCGGGATAATTTAAATAATCATGCTCTAAGTATTGGTTATCGCGGTTATTGTAACTAATAAAAGTGTTTTCGCAGCCTAGAATAAATACGGATGGGTGTTCATGAGAGTATGGAACTCAATATGTAAGGAGTTGTACTAGAAGTATTGGACATAAATGTTTATTATTTAATAATATATTGGTGTAACTACAGTAGAATCTGTATGAGCAGCCACTCCTATTCAGCGACATCTCCTTGTAAGCGATCACGGAAAATTATATTGATGTCAGAACAAAAAACACAGAGATTTTATTAAGAGGCCATTCTTGATGTTAGAACAAAAAACAGAGATTCGATTAAGAGGCCATTCTCGGTAAGCGGTCAGTCCTGAAAATTTCCTTGGGCGGCCGCTTAATACAGATTCTACTGTATATATAATTCGCTGTGTTATCCGACATATTGTAACGATCCCGTACGACATCGGGTGTCTATGTACACTGAGTGAATTGACAGCAATGATGATCTGTATTAAACTCAACTTGTGTGACCGCTTAATACAGGTTCTACTGTATATATAATATCTATGTACACTGAGAGAATTGACAGCAATGATGATCTGGTTGCTTTATACAGATTCTATTGTATATATAATCAATGACTTGTAATAAGTTCTACTAGTTATACTGTATATATATATACATATTGATCTATATACATGTATATAGATATTGATGTGTATAGAGTGTAAATATAATATGCACGTCACGTGATGTTAATATATCAACTGTGATAAAGACATGAATCATAACAAACATCAGTTTTTAGTTATTTATATGTAGAGATAATCTCTCTCTCTCTCTCTCTCTCTCTCTCTCTCTCTCATTTATATGTAGAGATAATGTCGAGCTGGGGTCGGTTGCTCAAAACTAGGTTATTTTAACGATCCGTAAAACTCTAACGGACATATCTCGGTAACGGACATATCTTGGTAAATTTACTACAGAATACTCTATTTTTTCCTTTAGAAATATTAGCATAAATTTGAAGGAAAAATTTGCACCACAGAATATTTGGGGCCTTTATTTCCAGCAACAACATTTCTCTCGGTACCCCTGGATGTTAAACAGGGGCCGCGGGGCCGGGGGGGGGGGCTAAGGGGGCTTTAGCCTCGGCAATAATTTTTAATATTGAAAAATAAAATGTCGCCAAAAGCTCAAAAAAGCGAAAAAGGGTTAAGGGGGGGGGGAGAACTCTGATGTCCAATTGAGCACGAGACTAGACGAGCCAAAACTCAATCCCGAAGCAAAATCTCAAAATCGAGACCTTCGTTCGGAGTTGACTGGTTGTTAGCTGTTCACCATCCATTGAATTCATTCAAACATGGATATGTAGAGATTTAAAACCGTTCGCCAGTACCCTGCCGTTCGCTCGACTTTAACAATGTTTAGCAATAAAACCGGCGGTAAAAAGATTCAATTAAAACTGTCAGCATCGCACTATCATTTATCATATCCGTGTAACTTTGGTCATGAGCGAATGTGCCGCGCTTCAGCGGTCACAAGATCACACAAAGTCTGCATACACATCATATACAAAAATACTATAACAAATTCTATAAGAAATACTATAACAAATATATACTCATCAGGCAGCCGGGCAAAGCTGGTCGGATAGCCGTGGCGATAGAGAGGCGGCTTCTCACCAATGCATCGAGGGTTCAATCCCAGCCCAGCTCAGGGCAAGAACTTTATATTATTATTATAAGGTCCCTCAGAGTTGAGGGGAATTGTAGGAACCGAGTCGTACTCGCCATACATAGAGAAAACTTTCTGGGGAATAGAACAATGTGTTCAATATATCTTTTTGGATATACTTTGGAGTTAAGGCAATATCATGGATATATTTATGTTCGAACATACACAGTTTAGGCCTTATATGAACAACCATAAAGAGCTAACTAACGCCTTGGATTTAGTCAAGATTGCTAGTGACTTCGTCAGCCTAAATGACAATCGCAGGCGAATTTTCGGCACTTTTACAACTGCAGACTTTTCCTAAACAGTCAATATCACTTCCAATCTTCGTGACGATTCTTGCATTTGATTTGTGCTCAGTGTCCGTGTATGGATGAATTCCACTCTTTTCTTCGTTTGACTGAACCTGTATATAAACATTTCCTTTTTTTCTATTTTTTTAGGACTTCGAATTTTGTCTAATGGTTTGGATTGTTCGTACTTGGTTTTATTTTATTTCTATTCTTTTTTCGCATCAATGATTTCAAAACGATTTTGTAGTACATCGAGCCACAAGCTGTATCCTGTGACTTTACTTATGCCTGACTTATGTTTTTATTTTGTTAAATTTAAATTGATGTTTGATATAGTGTTCAATTTTGATGTAATTGGTGCCTTTAGCTATATTACTTGTAAAATATTGTACTATTGGTAGCGTTCGAGTGATTTTTTTTCTGTAATGCAAGGAAAACGCGTTTCTGGCTGTCTAATTTTCAAAATTTTATGGGGGGAAAATCCGCCAAGACCCCCCTCGCTGGCCGCTTCGCGACTCGGCGCTCGTGGGGGCCGGCGAAAGCCGGCCACATTGCGTGAGTTGTTGTCAGTAGCTCCCCCGAAATCTGTTAAACCCCATCCCTCTCTCTCTCTTTTCTCTTATTTATATGTAGAGATATGTGGGGATAATGTCAAGTGGACGTTAAACCCCATCTCTCTCCCTCTCTCTGTGGCCTGGCAACCTATCTTTACATTTATATGTAGAGATGTGTGGAGATAATGTCGAGCTAGCTTGGTGTGGGTCTCGTTAATATTGGGACCAAGACAGGATTAGCCTTGTAGGATGTGGGAACACTGTTGTCTCGGTTCTTTGGGGTCACATCAGATACTACCTTTACTGATGAATGGAACAAATCAAGGTCTCGACGGTAAGACAGCTACTTGTTTATCCATCGATCAATATTGGTGAATTTCAATCGATATTCATGTTGTTAATGATAAATGTTTTTAACTTCTTTAGAGGGTCGTCTATATATCAAGTTTAAAAAAAACAAGTTTAACCAAAATGGATTACTACTACGAGAATACAATTTTGATGATAACCGACCCCGCCACCTGTACATTCGACATACCTCTGCGTTTATAGTACCTTGATTTGATATCGAAACTGATAATACACCTTTCAAACTGTATGGTGGGTTTGCTTGTGTGTAGGAGTTTGTAAGTTGCGTGTGTGATTAGACATGTGTCGTTATTCGTCGAAATGGGGTTACCTTTACGAGGATAAAATAGCCTTCGTCATCCTGGAACACTGCAGAAATTTAGTCTCGACGGAATTTAACACATTATTAGACGACTATTTGCTCGATTTATTAAATGACACAGGCACGATCCAGACCATAAAAATTTTATAGGCTGGAATGAGCTATCTCTTGTATTTACAACTGTTTTTGGAAACGGATGAGGGTGGGGGGTGTAAGCATCATTTGACAATTTCCCTTAACTGACATTCATTGATAAATCTTTCCTAAATGTACTTTCATTGACCATAACTCGATACGTCGGAATTGCAGTTTTTTAAATTGAGGTCTCTGACTGGTTTATTATGGCAGTTTAAATAATAGACATGTGCGTATTCACGGCATAATATGTAATATGCACACTGGCCATTTAAACTTTAATACATGTGCAATTATCGCAATATATTCCGTTACCTAGTTCAACACATACGTATACTTAAAAACTAGTGGTTTAAGTCAAACAGCTCGACAAATCATCGTTTATTAAATACTGAAGAGAGTATTTAAAGCACATCCATTCAGGAGTAAAAAAACCCCGTAAATCATTAGACGTTTTTTCGTGGTATACCTTTCTCCGAAGATACATATATCTATGTTGCTGGTGTTTTATTTCGCCGTTGGCAGAATCGTTATGTTCAATGTTATGTATATTTCTGGTAAATAATAATAATAATATTGCAAAGTTTCTCATTAAAAACTTGTAGCGTGTTATCTATAAACTCACGCATATGCTATTTTTGGTCTATGATTTTAGTATTTATATGAGATCTATGTCTTTTTTTCTAGAGGTCAGTATTAAAATTCTGTTTAGTTATCGCCGTCTTTTGCAAGATATCTGATGAGAACATGTTGTCAAATAATACATTAATTAAAACTTTACGATTTCTATATATTTTGATTTTTATCGAATTTGGTGCAATTCGAGAAAGTTATTGATAAATCTTCTATTTACACTCAAAAAATATTTCTTTATGGTCAATCGGTTGTTTTAGTTTTTATATATTTTTCATGGAATGCTTTTAAAAACCTCAAACGAAATACTACTCGAAACTAGACTTTTTGTATTAGATAGAGTGAGAAATCAGACTAATAAATATATATTGACTTAATAAAAACGAAAAATAAAAGCATTATTGATTCCAAAGTATATAACGAAATCAAACAAAATTGATAACCCGTTACGTAAAGTATTGCAGCCCTCTTAACTTAACTATTGTAAAACATACATATAAAGCAGTAAAAAGATTGGTATACAAATTAACAAAAAGGACCGTGAGGAAATAGATACGCATTTTGTAATGAACAACATGAATATTATTTGTACCGTTGTTAAAAGTCTGTAAGGAGAAGGGATGCAGAGAGAGAGTGTGTGTGTGGGAGTGTGTGTGCGTGTAAGAAAGATAGAGCGAGGGGATGGGGGTGTGCGTGTGTGTGTGTGAGAGAGAGAAAGAGCGAATATGGTATGTGTGGGTGGGAGAGAGAGTGGATGTTTCTGTCTCTGTGTGTCTTGGTGTGTGGGTCCGTGTGTATGTGCGTGCGTGAAAGAACGGAGCGAGAGAGGGGAGAGAGAGAGTGATGGGTTTAACATCCACTCGACATAAACTAGGTCATTTCGGCACTAACATATGGTTTTTAATTTTATTTCAATAATTGGCTTGCGCGTAGGTGACTTTAGCAGTGAGAGGAGGAAAGCCGGCAGACCCAGAGAAAAACCCCGAAGATGGACAGGCACCTCTACCCCTTGACACGTACTATCGGGGTTTCGAAACCACGCCAGTCGATTCAATGACAGGCTTTATGATACAGTGCGCGCCCGCTAACCATTCAGCCATTACAAATGGCCACTCAATTTCAAATCTAATTTGTCTCCATATTAAAAAAATTACACAACATATTATATAAAAGTACAAATGTAAAACATATAGAAAATGAAAATTATAATCATTTAAAAAATTATTTAGTCAACATGTGAACACATTCTAGGATTTGAGCTTTACAATACAACGTGGCGTGTAGAAACAGCTGACACAATAGAAAAGTTCAAAAATATAAAATGAAATGGGGTTTAACTTCCTACTGTTCTGCTCCTAAACTGGGCAAATAAAGAAAGGCATGAGGAAAATCTTCCCCTGGCAGCGGTGCTACGGCCTACTCTTATATCGAATTACAATTCACATGGGACCTTTTACGTGCACACCAATGTGTTCATGGGACCTCGGTTTTTCGCCCCATCCGAACGACTAGACAATTGTCCTTTCCGGTCCTCCGTCCTGCATCACTGACAAGGGGGAAACGACGCCGGAAAATGTGGATGAACTTTCGCTGCCAATACCCCCGAACTCCAAGCTAGCGAGCTTACCGACTTAACCAGCGAGATCCCCCTATTAAGATACTGATGATGAAACATAAATTATTGTGTATTAATTATGCATTATTCAAGAGCTAAATCTGCCTAGTGCAGGTCTTTATTTGGGCATGAAATGTTTTCTAAAGTATTAATTAGACATTAATTAACTGATCCAGGCCTTAATCAACTTTGGACTTAATCAACTTTGGATGGCATCAGATTGTTCCAATATTAAACAGATTAAAACGTTTCAGTGATAAATCAAATATGGCGGTCCCAGACGCTTCAAGTCTTAGCTTTGATCAATCAGGACCGTGGTTGAAATTATTGCACACGTCGGCCAAATTTCAAATGCCAATATCTTCGCTTGCAATAGAGTAATTTGAATGAAATTTTCAAATTATTCATTTTACATCACCTCATTTCGAACTATTATAGCAAGAATGGCTAGTTCTTATCTATATCTTGAGTAATGTAACTTTAATAAAGGCAGCTCAAAATCGGAAAATGATTCAGTCTAATAATGGCCTTAAAAAAACACAGATAACACACAGGATCAAAGGATGTAGAGTTTTAATTTATTTATTTGTTTTTTTGCATATATATTAAAATTCCAGAATGATTGAACATGTGTTTCATAGACATTTTAAACGTGTTTTAAAATCAATCACGTATACTTTAAAATAGTGGTGGGGACAGTCCATGGGCCGTCCAGAAAGAAGACAAAGGGAAAGGAAACGGGCAGAGTGGATATGAGTGTTCTGTTCTTTAGTTTTAGATAATTTAATCGACAAAAACCAATCAATAAAGTGTTTAATTTTTAAAAATTGCTCTCTGAACTTTTGTTATTAGTAAAACCTCCCCAAAATCACTGAGAATGCATATTTAGACACCATTTTGTAACAAACATTCAAAAAACTGTAAAAGGTCCACCCATCCCCAGCCATATGACATCATCGTTTGACATGATTTGTGGAATAGGTCTAGCCTCTTTCTTGGAGTCCCTTGTTACAAATGGGGCTGAAACGCATTATGCTACACGATTCATTTACCAATGGTAAAATGTTTATTTTATCAGATAATGTAATACTCTTGTCAAATGACATAAAGTAGCTGACCAGGGGCGCCGGAACCCGGGTACCAGGGTATACAAATGGTACCCTGCCCTTTTCTGGGGTATACATGTATACCCATGCCCTAACGATAAAAATTTTCAACCTTTTTACTAGTCTATTCATTTTAACCGGATCTCGCACTCATAATACATAAATTGTGAATAATCAGGTATTTGTCTCTTTCACTGTCATTTATTTTAAAGGGTTTTAGGTTGAAATTTGGAATGCTAGAGGCGCTCTTAACAGCATGCTCGGAATTGACAAAATTCAAAATTTTCTAGGGGCTGGGGGGGGGGGCATTCCCTATGTTTTGGTACCCTGGCCCTCGCGTCTTCCGCTGGTGCCCCTGTAGCTGACAATGTATAAAATTCTCGCTAGACAATTATGAACCAGTTCCCCACAAATGTTAAGGATATGCCCGGATGGTGGTGGGGTTCCAAAATACCCCTTGTATACGCAGAAGGGTTAAATATTTAATTGAAGAAACAAACAGCATTGAAAGGGTTATGACGGTTCTATATTCGTATAACATTATACCAGTTAGAGAAAGATAGTAACAGTCAATTTACCTTTAGTTGGGATGGCCTAGTGGTCTAGAGTGCAGCGCTTCGACCTCTAAATGGCCGGTAACCTCTGGCTTGCTGCTGTGGTTTCAAGCCCTAGTTTGAGCGTATGTGACATGGAAATAGGGGCACCTTCTCAACCTCGTGGGTTTCCTCCGGGCACTCAGGTTTCCTCCCAATGCTAAAGGCCCCCACGTGCAAAATGATCTAGTTTGTGTCCAGTCGACGTTAAACCCCATTTCCCTCCCTTCCTGTTTGTGATTTGGCCCGGGGGTTCGATGGCCGGTATGTCTCTACAACGTCATGACTTCACTGTGACGCCACAACGGCATATCAGTCGTCGCATTTCTTCCAAAATTAGTCCATGAATGCTTGTTAGAAGGAACGTATATCTACATGACTATGACTCACTGTTTTATGTTATGTTTGATTACACAAGTTTAACTATCTCCACGGTCGATTTCGTATGAAATTGAATTTCCGTTATTATCTTCTTTCCCGATCCAATATTTTGAGCAAACATAAATGACTATGATTCACTGTAAAATATATTAAATTAGGTTTTATGTTATTAGGTTTTAACTATCTCCACAGTCGATTTCGTATGAAATTGAATTTCCGTTATTATCTCCTTTCCCGATCCAATATTTTGAGCAAACATAAAAACTATTAAACGAACTGGTAGTGCCGGACTGGGCCCACTTGCGCACTTGCCTAAGCCGAAAAAAAATATGGGCCTAAGCCTCAAAGAAAAAAAGAAAAAAGTAAAAAAAAGAAAAAGAAAAGGTAGTAAAAGAGGGGAGGAGAGGAAACAGGGAAAGGAAAGTGAATATCTATCATACTATCAGTACTGTTGAATATGACAAATTCTGTGAATTCTTGACTATGACAAATTTGATTTCTCTATTCGTATTCAAGGATGTGTGATTAAAGTGCTCGCAGGTCACCATATATCTCCATCCGCTGCTCTGGCCTGAGGTGCTTGGAAAATGAGTTTGCGGCTGTCTATTTTTCAAAATTTTCTGGGGGGAGAACCCCAACAGACCCCCCTCGATCGCCCGCCATTTGCTCGTGGGCCTTGTCCTAGGTATGGCAATTGGGCCTTCGGCCCACCAGTCCGGCACTGTTCCATTCGAACGACGAGGCAGCTGTCATTGTCAGGCTCTCATAAAGGAGTGAAATTAATATATGCCCAAGATATACAAATATCGCTATGAATATATATATATTGTTAATTTTTATTAAGGCATCGACGTTTGAGTTTAAATTGAATTCAAAGGGGTCTAATAATTTTGCTTGTTTAAATGTATCCATGATTGAGTTCTTCCAGATTGGCTTAATATTATTTTGTATGACCCTTTTTAGCCCAATAATCTTTTTGGTTTTGCGAAGTAAAAAAAATATCGCAGAATTTAAGCCACCCTTATCGAAAGGACTGCAATTTGTTCTTTTTTAATTTTGGCTGGATTTTCTTCCCGTATAAAATAATTTATCTATTTTCTTACGTGTTTCCTCACCTGTGTCGGTAACAATTTCACGTTGATCATAATTGGCTTTTAATTCACTTGCTATTGCAAATTCTTCCATTATACTTAATACTTTTTTTCCAGTGTATTTAATTTCCTATCTCAAAATAGTGTTATATATCGTCCGTCAATTGTGAGGTTTTTATATTATGCTCGTTTACATTAATTCCTGCTATTGATGGGTCGTTTTTAATTACCGATGAGAATATTTCAGCACATAAAATAAATAAATATGGGGATAAGGGACACCCTTGTCTTACGCCTCTGGATATTTTCAAACTCCGTGTGGCCAATCCATTGTTTATATTATATTATAACACTACTTAAAAAAATACATTAATAACCAAACATCTACACCAAATAGACAAGAAATAGACAATGCACAAAATTAAGAAATATCAAATCAAGTGAATGGATCCGGGGGCCATTCGTAAGCGTCCACTGTCCTGTACAGCCCAAGGCCGTTTATGGCACAGGCCTCACTAAAATGGGACAAAATACGTCTTTTCAATTGCCATATTCTGCCAGTTGACGTCATGCGTAAAAGCGTCTAACAATTTTAATAACAAGGGCGATAATTCGGATAGAATCCCAGGTAATGGTAAAGTAATCAGTGCAGTGAGCAAACAGGAAAAGTCCAACAACGAAAACATTCTGCAGTTATCAAATTTTAAAAAACCAAACCATCATTTTATTTATAAAACCCCACTCTATTTTTTTTTAAATCGGATACAAGTGTAACCTGTATAGATTCCACTAGCTAACATGCGGTGTAGCCTATGTTTGTTCAATCAGGGGCCGTAATACATCAGGTTACGGCTTTATATGTGTCAATATCGCAAGGAATCGAGATCTTTGGGTTATCAACATACAAATTCAGTTCATCACAATGGACTAAAAATCGCGACTTCTCGAGTGTACAATCAAGAGGTCATAATTCATGAAGTATCAGTTATGATCGATTGAGCAAAAGTGGCGGAGGCCTACTCTTATGTGTAAATTCAGATCTAACTTATTCAAGAAAACTTGATTATGAACATCAAAGTATCGAATCCATTTGAATTGAACTCCATCCGGAATATGGAAAATCATTTTTATTATGTCTTGAATATAGACCACCCTCTTCGTGTGCAGTTTGGTTTAATTTTGAAACTAGTTGAAATTCCATAAAAAGTGGTCCAATATATTTATGTAATAGGAGATTGTAATATAGATTATGCAACTACTGTTCTAAAACGATTAAAAAACATAATCATTATGCAGGGATTACATCAATTAATTACTACCCCTACACGCTGTTTTAAAAATTCTCTACAGTTATTGACCATCTATACACAAACACACCGGATAGTATTGTTGAAATTAAAGTTCCTCAATATGGTATTATAAAAAAACACAAATTTATATGGAAAACTTAAGAACGACAAGAGGAACTTGTTGAAGCGTAGAGTGAAATAAATTCAGTGATTGTTTTCAATATAAATTTGTGTTTTTCTATCATATGTTTAGTTACTAAATGTCTGTCGTATAAGGATTTTACTACACTGAAAGAAAACTTGTGTTGAAACAACACAAACTTGTGTAGTTTTCAACACAAGTTAGGTGCCTCTATTTAAAACAACACAAAACTTGTGTTAAAATTTATGAAACAACACAAAACTTGTGTTGAAACTTGTGTGAAAAGGTACACAATACTTGTGTTGAAATTTCTTAAACTTGTGTTGAAATTTCTGAAACTTGTGTTGAAATTCTGAAACTTGTGTTGAAATTTCTGAAACTTGTGTTGATATTTCTGAAACTTGTGTTTTTTCATAGAAACTTGTGTATAACCACCAACAACTACTTGTTTGTATTTTACCATTTATATCCAGTATAGCAACCTTTCCCATGCATACCCCGCCGTTTGTTCTGTTTAAACTGTAACATTTAATAAATAACATAAAAATAATTGTTTGTTAAATTATTATTTATTCAATAAATGATATGAAAAATAAAATTAAGGCCAAATCAATACTGAACAGACATCTCGAAGGTTTAATAATTAACGTTAATTCCAATACTGATAAAATTGTGTTATACAGTGAACAGATACCCCCACCCTACCCCAATCATAAAATAGAAAATAGCTATTGAAAAAAAACAACACAAGCACTGAAACATTTGGTATATTAATGAACAAAGTCAATTCCAATACTAATAACATTGTGTTCCCATTCCCTTCCCCAATCACAAAATAAAAAAAAGCTATTAAGTGTTCTTTTTACCACTAACCTTAAAAAGAACTAGGAATATAATACATGTAGATATGTACACAAAAACCATAGCCCATGCTGCCAAAAACATACATTTTAACTATAGCATAATTTAATAAAAACCAAACCAAACACTAAAGACATTAATTATGCACTAATTTGAAATCATTTTTTAAAAAAAATCACAGTACATCAAAGGGAACTAAAAGATAAGGTACAGGCCAAAATATCATAGATAGATATAATAAATACAGCATAAAAATCATTTAGAATGGATTATTTGAAAAATTTGTCAAAATATATTGATGAATAAAACCATTGCATATAAATGAGGCATTAATATTCGTAATCTTCACTAATTGTTTTAAAATAAAGGTTGATTTGATCATACAATACATGTAATATATTTTTATAATTATTGACCGTTACTTTTAATTATTAATAATTTCTCTTTAATATTTCAAGATTTTAGACCAAAACTTTAGTGTTTAGGATTGCAAAGCAGTCTATATAATGACACACTATTAAGAGATAGTTTGGTATTTGACATAAAAACAGAAAAAAGCGATAAAAAAGCAATAAAAGGGAATGATGACGAATATCGTTTAGGTTTCCTCAATAAGATCTTTAAAAGAATTTGATGACTTTTTATTGAGATTTTATAGTTGTTTTCTTTCTTTGGTATTGTTATTTACTTCTCCAAGAATGTTTGAGTCTCTGAAAAATATAAAAGTGATGATTATTAAGTCGATTTGGTTTTTAATTGGCATACCAGTCATTGGTTCAGAGTTATTTAGATGGCAGAAAAAAAAGTAAAATAACTTACAAAGTCGTTGGGGGGGGGGGGGTGAAAAAATCATATGTATGAGACTCATATGTATGGCTACATGTGAATGCAAGTGGAAGTATTGTAGTCGGACGGGATTAGTGTTTACTTCCTCTTTCAAACCCAAATTGCATGCATCACCAAGTCGAGTTGTCCATTAAACCAAATGGGCAGTTTGGTGGCATTATGAGTCTAAAACCACAAGCAATGACCAAAATATGAATATCTGACAACTCATCCCAAGACAACTCATCCCAATATATTAGCTATACTGAAACCCATACATAAAGATGATATAATGTCATATTCTGACGAATTTATATCAGACAACGATATGAAAACAATCATCATTTCAGTCGCATATATTATTCAAAGATGGAATTGAAACGTATACGCTATGATAGGTATACGGAGCGCCCAAAATTTAAAATAACAATATCGATTTTATTAAAACAACAAAATCAATTTTATTAAGATAACATATTTTATAACAAAATCAGAATGGTCTGAGTGGTCTTGAAAGAAAGCAATTGTATCAGTGCCGGACTGGTGGGCCGAAGGCCCACTTGCCATACCTGTGAAGGCGCTAGCGCTCGAGGGGGGTCTGGGGTGGGGGGTTCTCCCCCAAAAAGTTTTTGAAAAATAGACAGCCGCAAACCCATTTTCCAAGCACCTCAGGCCAGAGCAGCGGATGGAGATATATTCCAGTTTTTGGCCATTTATCAGGTTTTAATGACTTATCAAGAGCTGGGAGTGACTGAAGAAAGATTGTCGGTTTATAATGCTGTCAACATCTTGAGGTTAAACTCATGAATTTATGCATAATTTCACCAGGTGGTAGAATTTGTTTCTTGCAACGAAATCTATCTTTCTGCTTTTCTTTCCTTTCCTTTCCCTGTTTCCCCTCCTCCCCTCTTTTACTACCTTTTCTTTTTCTTTTTTTTACTTTTTTCTTTTTTTCTTTGAGGCTTAGGCCCATATTTTTTTTTCGGCTTAGGCCCACCTGCCATTGGCAAGTGGGCCCAGTCCGGCACTGAGTTGTATTAAAAACAAATATAACTGACACGTATAATTGTTTGGATGAGTTGTCTTATATCTCGACCTATGTTTTAAAGTTGGGATGAGTTGCCTTTTATCTTAGGATGAGTTGTCTTATAATTGGATGAAATGTCTTTGGGATGAGTTGTCTGTATACCCCAAAGATCTAAGGTCATTTGAAAAATAGAAAGGGAGCTATAAATACACTTTATATGGCCCACAATGTTTGACTAAACAATTCATTTGTCACATATTGTTTCTTGTCCAGTTAGATTCACTCCTGGCATATTCCCTATTACATGAAATTTGCTCCCATTTACTTGGCAATATCAAGTTGTTTTTGGGTGCATCCATTTTCTATTCCCACCCTGTCTGACAACAATCTGGATATAAGATTTTAAAAGCTATCATGTTTATACTGATATCTACAGTATAAGTACACATGTATACCACAACATCATATATACATGTCGGTTTTCTTTCACATAATACTACAATCTTACTTATCACATAAATGCATCGTTACATCTTAATTTCTTATGCCTAGCAACTTAGATTGAACGTTCGTTGGTAATCAAAATACTTACATGTACCAAATCTGCTGATATGTTGAATTTCTCCCAGAATGAGTACATTGCCTTATTCATGTCTGTCTGTTTCCAAATGTATACTAGTATGTAACTACCATGGCATCAGAAATGTCTTTGAAATTTATTTCTGTACAAGCTAGATGGCTTGATGAACTTCTAACAGTAGCTCTTGAACAAATGCATTGGCGCAGATCCCGATGGGGACACCGGGACGCGTCCCCACCAATATGTTTAGTGGTGGGGACATGATATACTGTGTCCCCAACACTTTTTTCCGATGTTTTGCTTACTGTTTATTTTTTTTAAATTGAAATGATTCCAGGGCTTTTATTGACATTTCAGAAAGTGTTGGTCGCAGGCACTTGAGGCCAGGGTCCATAAAGTTGTACAGCTGCACTAGTGGCCAATTTTCATTTAACAGGGAATATGTGATAATTCATATTATAACAGTAAATAATTAAAATATTCCGTAGGGATTATATTAATATGTATATCACGTAGGTTTGCATATCTGATACGCTGGATATTGAAGGGCTAAAAACGTGTTGCCAATTTCCGTATTACACGGTAGACTTTGTGTTTTAATATAAACAATTGGTATACAGGTATACAAAATGTTTCTGTTTTATTCAATAAACAAATTATTGCCAATTTGCGTGGAGAGATATGGTGTCAAATGTGTTACAAATGAACAATTGGTATATTAATTAATCTAGCTTTTAACAGCTACAAGAACATTTATGTTTAATCGAAAATTCTAATAAACAATTTGAAAGGAGAGTGATACAGCTGGTAGGCCAGGGGGCATGACTATGAAAAGTTTTTGATATCGTTCCTGGGGTGGGTGGTGTCTAGAGGGGTGTAAATGATATTTTCATACTATGAAAATATTTTATTTTCATAATATGCAATTTACATGCCACAGTGTACTACTAGAACATTAAAATAGGCCCAAATGAGCAAATCACCACTAAAGACATCACGTATAACAAAGAAATTAATAATATGGGTTGTAAAGGTGCGGTACAAGTCATACAGATGGGTGTCAGTGTTTCTGAGAAACGTACACAACTACTGGTTTAGGCCGGTTTAGGTATGATAAGTATAGTATTTCATGTGAATGATAATACTGATTATTATAATTTTAATTCTTTGGTTTTTTTTAGGGAAATATATTTAACACCTAGACTCTCGAGATTTTGTTGCAAGGACCGAAAAATGTAAGGCCCACTTATTAGGACTACAAAATAAAATGGAAGTTGCTCAATAGGCTATAACCTACCAATTTAAAGGAATAATAAAAGTATTCAAAAGTGAAGTAAAACCACAACATTCCAGGCATAGGCCTCTATAATATAACATGACTACCGGTAGGCCTACATCTTAATCATAACCTATCAGTAACTACTTTTTACTGTAGCTTACTTTAGAGAATAATTTATTGGCCAATCTTCTGAGTAGAAATAATATGTCAAAGCAGAATTCTTCTTGTAACATTACAATGATGTAAGCAACCAATGCTGAGAACAGTGATAGTGAAACAACTGTTGTCTTATTTTAAAATTATGTAGTTGCTATAGCAATCACCCAAAGTCCATAATATTTCACTAAAATTATACAATTCATAAAATGCTTACTTGTACCGTACTTATAATGTTAATGGTGATCATTTGGTTCGTCATGGTAAACACCATTGAAAATGGTACAACATTGCCCTTTTGAGAGTGTTTTTTTTATCATTGTTGGTTGCTATAACAACTAAATATTTAGTAATATGCAAGAGTAAATGTAAGTAATTTTAATAATTCATAGACATATTTAATTTACTTATAAGTTATAAACGAAATGTCCCTTCAAGATCTTAATTCCTTCATAGTTTATTTATGTCTTATTAACAGCCGAATGTTTTTCGAAAGTGAACCACTTTCCCATCTCTTAGGGCCCAAGGCCAAACACCTTCAGATTTTTTTGGGTTTCAATTTTTTTAAACTGCTTACTTTAAAATGTGGTATCACCTTTTGGGTTCTGGTAAATACCGTTGGAAATGATCAAAAATTACACAAACTTTTTGAAATATTTCCATAATTTTACTTCCGTATCTCCATTCCTTCTAATTTTATAAATGTCCCAAAAAACGCCCGAAAAGTAGGCAATGTGCCACGTACAATGGTTAAGAAGTGAACACATATCCAGCTCTTGAGAGAAGTCATATTGATATTTTTTCCTATTTTTATTTTCTGTTAACCTTTCTTGATAGCTACTTATTTTAAAATGCATAACCACCAGGTTCAGTATTTCGGATGTAACATGGACAAGACCAATTTTGATGAAGTAAATGGACCAAAATACCGTTGGAAATGATCAAAAATTACACAAACGTTTTGAAATATTTCCATAATTTTACTTCCGTATCTCCATTCCTTCTAATTTTATAAATTTCGGATGTAACATGGACAAGACCAATTTTGATGAAGTAAATGGACCAAAATCACGTTGAAAAAATGGAATTTTTGAGAAAACCTACCTATTTTGGAGTTGCTTGGGGAACCAGAGTAATTGTTACTCAAATGTGAAAATTAAAACATAATTAGTCTTAAAGTTGTATTTCATGAATTTACATATACATTTTTGATAATTTTGATAGGAAATGAAATATGTCATCACAAAAAAACACTGAAAATTACTTTTTTAAAGTGATGAAAAACCTTTCTTCCGCGAAAAGTCAAAAATCGCACCTTTGAGCCTCAATAAAATTTTTAATTTTCATCCGCTTTTGAATTTGTAAAATGTTTTGTGAGAAGAATGATGAGGTCCATCTGGAAATCTAATAATTTCAAAATCACCTTTTCCACCTACTACATGTATTATAATAACGTTGTCCTTCATGCTAATGTTCAGTATACAAAAATTTAATATCATGGATTTAACTGTTCGAGTTATCAAAATTCATTGAAAATCAATAACTCTGGTGTACATGGCTCGACACTGCCATCGGCTTCGGCAGCCATGGCCTCCAAATGTTGTAATTGTCATATAACAAATTTAGGGGTGGGTGGTGTCTCCCGTCAGAAATGAAGATTTTTGGGGTCGATATCAGAAACTTTTCATAGTCATGCCCCCCGGGTAGGCCATAATTAAATGTTGTTGACATTGAAAACACGACTTATTGGTTAATTCAAATCATCAACATTGCAGTTGCTATATTACCGTGAAAAGATGGACTTTCGATATTCAATATTTAAGGCAATTGAACATTTCAAATTGGCACCCGATTCGTGTGCCGGAATGCTTTTGTATGAAACCATTCGATGAACGAGGCTAAACATATCCTATGTAGGAGAATACTCAGTGCCAAGATAAGGCATGGGTCTGGTGAGCCCAGGCCCAGGCCCAGGGTCCCGCGGCTCATGTCAAAAAGACGAAAGTTTCATGGTAATAGATCTAGCGGCGCGAGGGTGGAGCCTGGGCTATCCTGCAACCTTCTGTGTGAAGTTTCACTTGGTGATTGGTCTAGACTTCAAGTGGAAACTGGCTAAGTCTGCATTGGTCATGGGCCCTTGCATCAACAGTGAAAAACGGACATATTTTGGCTAATGTCTGTCAGTACGATTGTTCCATTTAGTTGGTACAACAGAACTATAATGTTTAGGACCCTGTAACATTGGCACCTTCTGTCGTTACCTTGGCTTAATCTACGACTGGTGAAAATGAATTGGATGTTGGCTCCTGAAATGAAATTTTAAAACTCTAGTTTTATGTTGACTTGACGTCACCCCCCCTCTCTCTCTCTCTCATTTTCTTATCAGTATTACACAGTATTTTAAACTCAGTTCTATTTTAATGTTCTTGTCAATATTATTGTCATGACAAATTAATTTTTTATCACGTCAAATTAATTGTTGGTATATTGCAACTTTTAATTTTAGTTTAATGTTATCGTTAAAGCAGTTTTGTTTTCACGATAAATTGATTTATTCATGTATATTGAAACGGCTCTTGTCATTTTAATTGATTTTCTCTTCACGTTAAATTTAGTTTTTTTATTGATATTTTTGTTGATAGGCGAGGATACATACATATTGTAGCGTTTTACAATAACTGCAACAAGTCGAATAAATTATAAAATGATAATATGACATATAACATGAAATATAAATTGACAGCCAATTAAACTATAAATTTACAAACAAATAAAATGACAAATAAAATAATAAAAATGAGCATGTAAATATATCACAGACTAATAAGCTAATTAAAAGCTATTTTAAAAGATTGGTCTTAAGCAGAAGTTTAAAATGGGGTGGGGATCACCACAATTACTCGACTATTGCGATTGTAGCACGAATCGTTCCTTAACAAACCTTGATACTAATGAACTTATTATTAAATCTATCATATATTTCCACATGAATTGAATATGTGGTTTATCAGCGAGAGAGATAAAAACAACGGGGTATGGCGTCCATTCGACACAAACTAGGTCATTTCTGGGCTGACACGTGGTTCAATTTCATTTTGATAATTTACTTGCACGTAGGGGTCTTTAACAGTGGAGAAAACGCGAAGGACCCGGATAAACCCAACGAGGTTGTACACGTACAATCGGGGAATAGAAATCACGCCATTTGTCTCAATGACAGACATTACGATATAGCGCGCTTGCGTTAACAGTCCGGCCATCAAACCCCCTGGCCAAATCACAAACAGGAACGGAGGGAAATGGGGTTTATCGTCGACTCGACACAAACTAGATCATTTTGCGCGTGGGGGCCTTTAGCGGTGGGAGGAAACCTGAGTGCCCGGAGGAAATCCACGAGGTTGAGAAGGTGCCCCTATTTCCATGTCACATACGCTCAAACTAGGGCTCGAAGCCACAGCAGCAAGCCAGAGGTGACCGGCCAATTAGAGGTCGAAGCGCGGCACTCTAGACCACTAGGCCCCCCCCCCCCCCAAATCACAAACAAGACCAACTTTTTTCACTAAAAGTAAATTGACTGTTACTATCTTTCTCAAACTGGTATAATGTTATAAGAATATAGAACCGTCATCACCCTTTCAGTGCTGTTTGTTTCTTCAATTAAATATTCATACAGGGGGTATTTTTGAACCCAACCACCATCCGGGCATATCCTTAACATTTGTGGGGAACTGGTTCATAATTGTCTAGCGAGAATTTTATACATTGTCAGCTACATGGGCGCCGGAACGACGCGAGGCCAGGGTACCAAAACATAGGGAATGTCCCCCCCCCCTCCCCAGCCTCTAGAAAATTTTGAATTTTGTCAATTCCGAGCATGCTGTTAAGAGCGCCTCTAGCATTCAAAATTTCAACCTAAAACCCTTTAAAATAAATGACAGTGAAAGAGGCAAATACCTGATTATTCACAATTTATGTATTATGAGTGCGAGATCCGGTTTAAATGAATAGACTAGTAAAAAGGTTGAAAACTTTTATCGTTAGGGCATGGGTATACATGTTTCCCCCGGAAAAGGGCAGGATACCATTTGTGTACCCGGGTTCCGGCGCCCCTGCTCAGCTACTTTATGTCATTTGACAAGAAACTACGAGTATTACATTATCTGACAAAATAAACATTTAACCATTGGTACATGAATCGTGTAGCATAATGCGTTTCAGCCCCATTTGTAACAAGGGACTCCAAGAAAGAGGCTAGACCTATTCCACAAATCATGTCAAACGATGATGTCATATTGCTGGGGATGGGTGGACCTTTTACAGTTTTTTGAATGTTTGTTACAAAATGGTGTCTAAATATGCATTCTCGGTGATTTTGGTGAGGTTTTACCAATAACAAAATAGTTCAGAGAGCAATTTTAAAATTAAACACTTTATTGATTGGTTTTTGTCGATTAAAATATCTAAAACTAAAGAACAGAACACTCATATACACTCTGTCCGTTTCCTTTCCCTTTGTCTTCTTTCTGGACGGCCCATGAACTGTCCCCACCACTATTTTTTGGCGATCTGCGCCCCTGATCAAATGTTATTATTTATTTTAAGTTGTTTATTTCAAGCAATGTTAAGTTATGTTTACTACAATTATAGTAGACACATTCAAAGTGTCTGAAATACAGCCACACCCTGGCTTACCTTTTATAAATAATAATATATGTGAACAATTAGACAAAGCTATTTCGAAGGATGAAGTACTTTTTGCGGTTAAAAAACTCAAAAGTAGCGGTATTGATCAAATATGTAGTGATTTTTTTATTGAAAGTATAAGTAGTTAGGGGGCTTGTATGACTACGCTCGTGCGTGCATGCGCAGACGCATGCACGTGCATGCACATGACCTTGCACGTGTTTGACCTTGATGACCCCTTGCACGTGTGTGACCCCTTGCACGTGTTTGACCCCTTGCACGTGACCTTGCACGTGACCTTGCACGTGCATGACCCAGAAAGAGAGGGCGCGCGCGCGGAAGAAAGAGAGAGAGAGAAGAGAGAGAGAGAGAGAGAGAGAGAGGGAGAGGAGGGAAGAAGAGGGGAGAAGGGGGAAGAACTCTTTTCCATTGATTAAGTTGGCCCTGAAAAGGGCCGTTTGGTCAGACTAGAATGCCAGAGTACGCCGCACTTTATGTCGGTTTCGTCTAATGGCCTCCACTAATTCGGGAGGAGGTCTTTTCCTGGGAGGTGTTTTTAATACCTCGTCAGGTAAGACAAAGATATCGTCTGGGGTGATGATGGCAAGAGTATCACCCCTGAGATACATCAGCGTGTCCGAATTGGGGTTTTCACCGAGGCGAATGATCGGAGCACCGTTTGCCATTGTGACAATGAGAGATGAATGTTGTATCGTTTTATAACCGTCAGGACGAATCCATTTGATATGACGTCACGGACGAGTCCATTTATAGCGTGGCGTTACAGCGCTTAGGATAACGTTATGCAACGTTATGCATCGTAGGGTGTACGTTAAAGGCTAAATATAGATGCGATGCAACGTTATGCAACGTAGGGTGTACGTTGGAGACTAAATAGAGATGTAATGCAACGTTATACAACGTATGTGCAACGTTATATCACGTGGGGTGTCGGACGAGTCCATGAATGGACTCGTCGTCACGACAGGAATAAAAGCGAGCGACGGGAGCGGTTCTGGCATTTTCAAGTTATCACCGAACGAAGAAAGATGAGTTTTACATTACGCCCCGTCGATAGAAGATACAGTCGCTTATTTAGAACCGAGTCGCTATGTGTAGACATAGACTTTTTGGAAGATTGGTCCCACGTTCCAGCCGCTGATGTGCCTCAGCAACTACACAACACCGTTGAGGCCATCATTGAGGAAATTCGCCGAACTTTGAACGCCAGCGAAAGTGACTACGTACGAATTGCCATCAGTCACCCGGGACTCAAAACACCTATTTGGTTACCGTTTCGAGAGTATCGTCTGTTAAAAGCCGAAGATATTTTACAGAAAGTGGCTGCCGTCTTACAGAGCAACGAGGAATTTCGACTCGATCAACGCATGTCCATGAATATTTGTCACGTGTCCCCTCCCGATGGTAGAGGTAGCGGTGGAACAAACGTCAAGAAGAGACACAGCGCTAATTTTGACGAGTATTTAAAGACAAAGAGATGCCTCGTCACCATAAAGAATACCGATGACTTGTGTTTCCAGCGAGCCATTGTCGTCGCTCGTCACTATGCGAACAAACAAGACACCCCTGAGTGGCAAAGGGAGAGGAGGAGATTATTCAGGACAGGACCCCATTCGTGGCAGACGAAGAAAACAGAAGCACTCATCGATGCCGCCGGTGGAACCAAGGAAGCTTGTACGGGGATGGAAACATGGGAACTGTACGCCAAGTATTTGGGAGGACAAGGATACCAACTTAACATTTTTTCTCAAGCCATCTTTGGTAAGGCCATCTATCGAGGAACAAAGCACGTCACCGGAACACCAAAACAGCTGAACCTGTATTTACACAGCAGACATTATGACGTTATTACTTCCATGCCCGCCTTTGCGGAAAGGTCGTATTTTTGTGAGACCTGTCAAGTGGGATACAATGGTGCCGAGAAACATTCGTGTCACGTCATGTGTCAAGGCTGCAAGAAAGTGGGTCCTCCCTGTCTACCCGACCCCAACACAAAGACGTGTTACTGTTGTCATCGTGTGTTTGTGAGCCGACAGTGCTTCGATAACCATCTCGCCACCCGTTCCAGAGCCAATGGCAGTATATGTCATCGGTGGAAGAAATGCGTAAAATGTCAGAAGGAATGGGACGTCATCGGAGCCAAGCGAAATTTAGAAGAACATCGATGCGGTGAATACAAATGCTCCATCTGCCGTGAGTGGCACACGGCCGCAAAACAGTTTTGCTACATTCAACCGTTAAAATCACCCATCGACATGGACAGAGACAGAAAGACACAAATCGACAAACAACAGCAATCAACGTTGACCCGTTTCGTCTTCTTTGACTTTGAATGCCAGCAAGATACAGGTGAACACATTCCCAACTTATGTGTTCTGCAAGTGTGCTGTCACTTTTGTATCGATAACCAAGAACCCTGCGAGCACTGTGACACGTACTGGAATCACCAACGGGAAATTGTGTTTAAAGGACCAGACACACTGGACGATGTGGGCAAATGGTTTTTACAACTCGCTGCTCACGGTACGGTGGTAGATGGTCGGAAAAATGACAGTCACGAATCGAGTCCCGTGATCGCCGTGGCTCACAACTTTAAAGGTTACGATGGACTGCTAATTTTACAGACGCTGCACAAACATTCCGTCGCGCAACCTGAAGTTATAATGAGTGGTGGGAAAGCGATGACTATCACTGTCGGTACGGTCAAATTCATCGATTCCCTCAACTTTTTACCAATGGCTTTACGGGACATGCCCAAAACCTTCGACCTGCAAGAATTGAAGAAAGGTTATTTCCCTCACCACTTTAACAGACCGGAGAATGAAGATTACGTGGGCGCTTATCCTCCCAACACCGATTACGATCCGGATGGCATGAGCGTGTCGGAACGAGAGAAGTTTCACGCGTGGTACCAACAACACAGTCACGACGTCTTTGATTTTCGCCAGGAAATTTTGACCTACTGTCGCAGTGATGTGGATGTCTTGCGTCGGTGTTGTGGTGTGTTTCGCGAGATATTCCTGATGGACACGGGCATCGATCCCTTTGAGAAGAGCCTGACCCTGGCCTCCGCCTGCAGTCGCGTACTACGCACACACTACCTGGAGAAAGACACACTCGTCGTCATTCCTCGAGCCCTGATGCAAGAGCCGACATCGGGTCAAGACTGGCATCGCTTCCAGCCTCGACAACAGTCCAACAAAGCACTTCGTTGGTTGGAATGGGAACAGCATCGACAGACCATGGCCGCTTTCCGGAACCAGACCCCTCTACCAAACATTCGACACGCCCGCAACGGTAGTGAATGTCGAGTCGGCCCTTACAGTTTGGATGGTATGGACACGACCACGGGTACAGTGTACGAGTTTCACGGCTGTGCCTTTCACGGTTGTCCCAAATGTTTTCCGGGTCCCGTCCAAGACGTTCAACATAAACATCCCTACGATCCCTCGCGCAGTATGCGAGACTTGTACCAGAAGACCCAGGAACGTCACCGTCAACTCCAGGAACAGTACGGTATGCAGACCATTCGCGTCATGTGGGAGTGTGAGATGGAAGAAGAACGACGCCATGATCCCGAGATGGACGAATTTCTGATTGGATTGGAAGATCAGCAATGGCCCGCTCCCGAACCTCTGATGCCCCGCAACGCTTTCTTTGGCGGAAGAACGAATGCCATTCAACTGTTAGTCAACGAGTCGGCCGAAGAGATGCGCTACATCGACGTGGTGTCCCTGTACCCTTACATCTGCAAGTACGGTACCTTTCCCATCAAGGAACCCACGATCGTCACACAGCCCGATCAAGACCAGTGGCAGCAGTACGAAGGGTTGATCCAGTGTTCCGTGTTACCACCTCGTGGCCTGTACCACCCGGTGCTCCCGTTTCGACGAAAACAGAAACTGGTGTTTGCCCTGTGTCGAAGCTGCGTCGACGAACACATGCAACAAGGGGAGATTGCAGAATACCAACCTTGTGATCACACCGACGAACAGCGAGCCTGGGTGGGTACGTTTGTCACTTTGGAACTGAAGAAAGCGGTGAGCCTGGGATATCGCGTATTAAAAGTGTACGAAGTCTGGCACTGGAAAGAATTCAGCACCTACGATCCCGAGGTCAAAACGGGTGGTCTGTTTACGGGGTACATTAATCACTACCTAAAGAAGAAGATGGAAAGTAGCGGCTATCCCGACACCTGTCACACCGAAGAAGACAAGATCCGCTTCGTGAACGACGTGTACGACACCGAAGGTATTCGTCTGGATCCCGCATCGATAAAACCAAACAAAGGGATGCGGGCGTTTAGTAAACTTCAGCTCAACACGGCTTGGGGGAAATTCGGACAGCGAGACAATTTTCCCAAGACAGAATATATCACAGAGCCCAGCGTCTTCTTTGAAAAAATGTTGGACGTGACCCAGACCGTGCGAGATGTACAGTTAGTCAACGACAACATGGTCTTGATGGAAACGTTGAAAAAAGAAGGACATGTCGCACCCTGTCCCATCACCAATGTGGTTATCGCCGCCTTCGTCACGGCCCAGGCCCGTTTGAAACTCTATTCCGTCTTGGAAAAGTTGGGAGAGCGCGTATGCTATTTTGACACGGACAGTGTCATCTACCAATATAATCCTAAATCATGGAATCCCCCGGAAGGTTCGAGTTTAGGCCAGTGGAAGAACGAGTTGCCCGAGAACGTCACCATTAAGGAATTTGTGAGCGGAGGACCAAAGAATTATGCGTACAGGCAAAGCGATGGAAAAACGGTATGCAAAGTCCGGGGATTCACCTTGAATTATCGTGCCTCCCAACAACTGAATTACGTCATCATGAAGGAGAACGTACGGCACGTCAATCAAAACGAACCGCTTGTCATCTCCAATCCGTTTAAGATTTCGAGATCACGTGATCGACGTCTCTGGACACGCCCCGAGAACAAAAAATATAAAATCGTGTACGACAAGCGTTTAGTTCAATTCAATGACAATGGCCAACCGATCAACACTTACCCCTATGGATACTGACTTTCATTTGTCAGGAACGTGGCGACCAAACAGAGAAGATGGTGAATCAGCAGCAACGAATACGGATATGGTCGAAAAACTCAGAGAACGATGGCTCAACTTTCGTGTCAGCAAGTGTTATTTGCCAATAATAGAAACAAGTCAGCGCCAGGAGTGTTTCGGCTGCAGTATGGCTCACCCCAGTGTGAGATACCATGCGTGTCAAGGACTAGGTGTGTCTTCCATAACGGGCCAAGCCTCGCACCCTGTTGACGATTACAGTCACTACCTCTGGTTGGACGAGCCGAAATCAGAAGACGTCGATAAAGTATTAGACAGTCTGGTGGACGACCCATGGAAACGAGTCAAGACCTGGGAAGACGAACGACGATGGCAGGAAGATGTCATGCAAGCCTTGAGAAAGTACTGGGAGATCGTTCCTGGGTTTAAGATGGCGGTGATCAAACGCAAAAATGGAGTGTGCCCCATACGCGTATGGATGGAGCAGTCATCGGAGAGAATGTTATATTGGGAACTGAATGAAATGGATACCGAAAAGATCTCTGACATGGTGATAGAAGGTTGGGAATCTCTCGGCAGACAGCTGGGGGTCAGTGAAGAGTATATTAGTCACGCCAAGAAGATTTACCCAAACGACACACGGAAACAAATCATTAACATGTTCAACCAATGGCGAAGAATGTACGACAAGGAAGCTGGCTATAGGCTGTTGGTACAAGAAATGCAGGGAAACATTAAGCGAGCCAATCTAGTGACGTTGATGGAAGCCTGTCTCGCGAGTGGAGCCGTCATCGCTTGGGACGACCTGCTACCGTATATGGGCAACCTGATGTACCAATTGATACACGGGAAGAAATAGACTCGAATCAGTGTTGTTAGTTTTATGTCTGTTTTTTTATTGTACAATACCGTATGCAACATGAGCAGAAATAGGAAGAACCGTTTAAGATTTTTAGATCACGTGATCTCTGGACACGCCCCGAGAACAAAAAGTATAAAATCGTGTACGACAAGCGTTTAGTTCAATTCAATGACAATGGCCAACCGATCAACACTTACCCCCATGGATACTGACTTTCGTGTCTCGGGAGGATGGCGACCGAACAGAGATGGAGACGAACCGACAGAAAATACAGATTTGATCGAGAAACTAAGACGACGATGGCTCAATTTTCGGGTCTGCAAGTGTTACCTACCCATCATAGAGGAAAAGCAACACGAGGAGTGTATTGGATGCAAGTACGATCACCCCAGTCAGAGATACCATTCGTGTCTGGGATTGGGCGTGTGTTCCATAACGGGCCGAGCCTCACACCCTGTCGACGATTACAATCACTACCTCTGGTTGGACGAGCCGAAACCAGAAGACGTCGATAGCGTGTTAGGCAGTATGGTGGACAACCCACGCGACCGAGTCAAGACGTGGGAGGACGAACAACAATGGCGGGAAGACGTGGACGAAGCCTTGAAAAAGTTTTGGAGTGTGGTTCCGGGATTTAAGACGGTGTTGATCAAACGCAAAGACGAGTTCATCGAACCCAAAGAGAATCCCATACGTCGGTGGATGGACGAGCTACCAGAGAAAAAGAAACGATGGTTCCTGGATCAAATGGATATCAACGTCATGTCCGGTAAACTGGGCGAAGGCTGGGAATGTATTGGCAGACATCTGGGAATCAGAGAAGCACGGATCAGTCAAGCCAAGATGAGTCATCCTAACAACGCGCGCATGCAAATTTTCACCGTGTTCAACCAGTGGCGACAAAGACATGGTAATCGAGCCAGCCTGATGACATTGTTGGAGGCCTGTCACGTGAGTGAAGCTGTCATTGATTGGGAAGAAGTGCAAAAGTACGTGGAAAGCCTGGAAATCATAGACTAGACACGGACCAATAGAAACGAAGGAAAAGAAAGAACCAATCAAAAGAGAGTGACGTCACAACCAAGGGTATAAGAAGCAAAGTCTCAGAATAAAATTTCATTCTACTCTCAATGGCTAGTCAAGTTTGTTTCTCCTGTAACAATGTCGGACACTGGTATAGAGACTGCCCTGCTCGTTCCCAACAGCAGCAACGAAATCCACAACCAAGACAAGACAGATCAGCTTATGGTTCCTATGGAAAATGTTACCGCTGTGGAGAACCAGGACACTGGGCGCCCCAGTGTGGACAACGAGCCGAAGCCCAAAAAGCGAAAAGTGACGAAGAAAGAAAAGAAGACGTCAAAAGAAAGTGTTACGGGATCAAGAGACCCACCGACGACAACCACAAATGTCTCAACTGTGGACAGCTTGGTCACGGCCTGCTCGAGTGCGAAAAAGAAATCCAAACAGAAAACAACTTTGAAGCCGTTGCCAGTCGCATGTTCGACAACAACGTCGATATGCCCAGAGACAACACCCGCAGTCAGCGATACTGGTACTGGTCAGGAGAAGCCTTCGAATTCTACAGGCGCTACAAAGAAAAACAGAAAACAGAAGCCTGTCAGTCCTCCAGTTATTACCCCAACTACGAGTGAAACTGACGAAACCCCGAAGCCGGCTGTTATTTTGTTGGCGGAGAAGGAAGCAGAAAGTTTTGCCCGAGCATTCATTCAGTATGCGGGTCCGAGAGATATGACCGAAGTCTTGGCGTATCCCCCCTGTTTCGATATGAGCGAATGGGTACCCGTTGTCGTCACGTTTGCTGAAGTGGAAGACTGGCACCCACACGATACGATGCAGAAGCTGTTGGGAAAAGTGTATTGGATTCCTCGTGTCCTGAGAAACGTACCCTGGTTGAGACAAGAGATCCTGAAGAGAGAACGCGTTAACTAACATTTTTTCTTTTCCTTTGTACTATATGTTGTATTGAATGTATTTTTGAATGCTCTTTTTTTGTATTTTTTGTAAAATAAAATCTGTTCTTATTTCACTCCATGTCTGTTGTTCTGTGGTGGGCGCGAAGGTATAAAAGGCAGGGGAGAAGGGGATTGGGGGACAGTGCAAGATGGATGTGGCGTTCAAACACCCCTTTACCATGTTAGTCAGCGGTCCAACAGGGGTTGGCAAGACGGTCTTTGTACAGAAATTTCTCCAAGCGTCTCTGTTCGACATCCCTCCCCAACGCACCGTGTGGGCCTACGGGGAATGGCAAGAGAGTTACGAACACTTTCCATACACTTATGTCAAAGGATTGACGGATATTGACGACGTGATGGGGCAAGTCAAAGGGCCCCAATGTTTAATCGTGGACGATTTGATGGGGGAAGACACGGAGATATTGCAACAGTGGTTTACGAAAAAAAGTCATCACCACGACACGAGTGTCATTTACATTGTGCAAAATTTGTTTGACAAGCGACAGCGTACCATCAGCCTGAATGCCCATTACTTGGTTTTGTTCAAAAATCCTCGAGACGCCTCGCAAATTAGTGTGTTGTCCCGTCAGATGTACCCTTCCCATACCAAGTATATGGAGGAAGCTTTCAAGGATGCGACGAGTACCCCTCGCAGTTACTTACTCGTTGATTTGAAGCCCGACACACCCGAGACTCTGCGGTTGAGAAGCAACATTTTACCCGAAGAGGAACCACCCATCGTCTACGTCCAAAAAGTATAAAAGGGGGACCTGTACCTCGAATTGATTCTGTTTGTCACGATGGCTCGCACGAAGAATACGCAGCGGAAACACCCACCTCCGACCCTTCCCCGGGCGACGTTCCCGACCTTGGCACCGGACCTTCGTGGTCCCACGGTACGAAGGCGCACTCGTCCGAACATGAGGGCCCCCAGAACCCAATGGTTACCCCCCTCGTTGACACCACCCACGAGTCCTATGTCTCCCTTACCGCTCACACCACCACGCTTTTTCTCCCCAGTCACACCCCCACGACCCATGTCACCACGTTCCCCTTCTCGGTCTCCCTCACCGATATTTCGAAGACCACGAAGAGAAAAGAAGAGTTCTATAAAAGGATTGAAGGCGTTCATTCGCAAGTTACAACAACTGACTCCCGATATGGCTTATGGACAGCTGGCCAAGAATACGGGCAGGGCGCGTATTGGATTGTTGCAGTGGTTCAAGTTGGCGGCCAACCATTTGCTGAATGATAACATCCAACCCCTGCATGCACAACACAAGAAATGGGTGGAACGAAATCGCCAGGTGTTGACCCAATTGACGGAGAAAAACATGCCGACGTCTGAAAAACTCTCTCTGATCATGAAACCCGGAGGACGTGGATTTTTCGGGGGCGTGTTAATTCATATCTTGCTGCGATGGAAGGAAAGGCTGCAAGAGGAAAGAAACAAGAAACGAAATAAATTCGTTCGACGAACCGCTCAGCGTGGAAAGGGTCTGAGTGCCAAAGAGTTGAATCAACATCGAGCATTGCTTCGCAAATTGACTAATCCACGAACATCACCCAACGTCAAAAAAAGGCTTCTCAAACAACAAGGCGGTGCTATCGGTGCCTTGCTCGCTATGGCCATTCCAGCATTAGCCCCCTTGGTATCTAAACTATTGGGAGGACAACAGGGTGGTAAACATCCCTGGACAAGAAGGAGCGAGAGAGCGAACGCTGGGTTTGCCGAGTTCAAGAAACTATTTGGTGGATAACCTGTGGGACAGAAAGGTATAAAAAGGGAACCGGTGCATGACCCCGAGCTCAGTCATGGAGACACTGCGGTATCTATTGAACACTGCACCGAAAGACCGTCCTCTTTTACTCGAGACCCAGCCCATCGTCGACGGTGTGTGTGAGTGTATTGGAAACCTGATTCGTGGCAACGTTCCTGTGGCCGACAAAGAAATCAAACGTTTGAAAAAGGACGCCCCCTTGTTACGACGTTTGGGCACGTCTAAAACACCTTGGAAGACCCGTCGGCGACTTCTGAAACAACAAAAAGGAGGATTCTTCACCCGGTTGTTTCGGTCTTTTCCAAAAGATGAAATTCGCCAAGAAAATGAAACTGGTACCCATCGACGGACCCACCGACGTCAAACCCGTCAAAGTCATGCAAGTCGAACCCGTGTACGATCGAGATCCACTGCAGCAGGCCGTCGAAAATGTTCACCAAGACATGCAACGCGTGCTAAACGACCCAACACTGGGCGACGAAAATAAAATGCAACGGTACGGACAGTTGTTACAGCGTTATCAAACGATGCAAAAGAAACGAAAACATGTCATTCCCTTGTCGGACGAAAACATACCCGAGCACAAAGAAGAAGCAGCCGTGGTGTCGGAGATACCCATTCTGGAGTCGGTTCCCCGAGCCTATCAACATCGAGCTCGCCTTTTGTTGAAACACATGAAAGAAAAGACACCTTGGTCGTGGAATGAGAACTTGGAATTGATTCGGAATGGCGTACCCGTACCAGGTACCAATGCCATTGACATTGTGAACGATTTGGTTCGTCGGCGAAAGAATACCCAGGCCCCCATGGGATGGTTTGGCGTGATGCAAAGTTTAAAGGCCACGAACGTACCGCGCGAAGCCATTGGTAATCAAGAACGATGGAACGTATTGTCCACACCACCCACACGGCCTCCGCCGCGACGTCCGAGAAAGAAGAAAATCTCCAGCACGGATACCCCTAGTACATCTACCAGAAGATGGCTGTCTTTGCAAAACCTATAAATAGCCTGATCATATGCCAATCGATTGAAACATGGAACGAAAGCTGAAGAAAGTATATTACGACCCGAAACACCCGGCCGCTTTCGGTGGAGCCCTGGGCCTTCACAAAGCTACTGGTGTGGCTTTGGACAAAGTCAAGACATGGCTGAAACAACAAAGGGCGTACACCTTGCACAAACCACTGAAAAAGAAATTCTCTCGGTCCCCCACGGTGGTGGCCGGGATAGATCACCAATGGCAAGCAGATTTGAGCGATATGTCGGCCTTGGCCCAACAGAATGAGGGATACAGGTTTTTGCTGTGCGTCATCGATGTATTTTCCAAGTACGCATGGGTGTTGCCTCTCAAAAACAAGACGGGGGACAGTCTGGTGGACGCTTTTCGTCGAATCTTTCAAAGTCGACAACCTCTACGACTTCAAACGGATAAAGGTACCGAATTCCTCAATCGAAAAATGCAAACGTACTTGAAAAAGAAAAATATTCATTTCTTCGTGACACACAACGTCGAAACCAAGGCCAGTGTGGTGGAACGATTTCAACGGACATTGAAAGAGCGTATGTGGCGATACTTTACTCATCGACAAACACAACGGTACATCGATGTGCTAGACGAATTGGTTCGGGCTTATAATGCTAGACGACATCGTACCATTGGCATGGCACCCAAAGACGTTCGTCCCGAACACGAATGGATGTTGACAACACCTCCACGTCCCACCAAAAAGAAAAAGAAAACCATGGACACCGGCACGACCGTACGTTTGGCTTTACCGAAACATGGGGCTTTTGATAAAGGTTACTGGCCAAACTGGACTCTGGAAACATTCAACGTTACACCCAACATCGGTCCTGGTTACAAACTTTTGGACGAAAGAGGTGAACCCATACAGGGCACCTTCTATCCCGAAGAATTGCAAGCGGTCCAAGTCAACGACGATGAGATCTTTCCCATCGAAAGAGTACTCGAAAGAAAAAAAGACAAAGTTTTGGTGAAATGGTTGGGCTATCCGGCGAGTTTTAATTCGTGGATCGACAGGACCAGTCTCCAAAACGTATAAATAGGAGTGAGAGACGTCAACCTCAGTCAACATGCAAGACGAAATCACGTCTACGTCCGCGAGTGCCCACAATTGGTCGCTCTTGGGAAAACGTGTGCCACAAGCGGAAATTGTCTTTTTCTGTCAAGTGATTTTAGTGTACGTCGTGGCGGGTGTTTCTTTGTCCCAGTTGGCCTTCAAACCCGACGGATCGCAGACTACCTTGTGGACGGCTTTGCTCTCCAGTACCTTGGGTTACCTGTTACCTTCACCGACCTTGAAAACCAAACATAATGAACAACGACCGACCCTTTTACCTCACGCTTCCTAGTGACAGTTCCATGTCGTGGTATCCCGACAACAAAGTCTCCACGTATCACACCCACCTGGAACCGCCACTTCTTGTCGATCATCGGGATTGGGAAGTGGGTCTGTCCATGATCACGTTACCTGACCATTGGCAAAACATCGATCAACGAGACAACACGCTCGGCTTACGCATTCATCCTTGGTCGCCCCCGAGCACGGCGTCCGAAGTAAAGATATGTCGGGACCGCCACAGGATTGACCCGTCGAATTGTTTCAAAGGTGTAAAGGGTGGTGAGATCAAGGGATCGATCGAAATGGAAACGCACATCAAGAGTGACGACTACGAGTCGCTGAGACACATCCTGGATGTCCTGAACACTAGACTGGATGATTTGTGGAACCTGACTCCCATCTACGATCATTTGGCCAATCAACCCGAACGTTTGGATCCCAATAACAAGGAAATGACCGACGAAGAGAAGAAACAGCAAAACGACTACGAAACTCGAGAGATGATGCGTCAAGGGGCCGTATCAAGAGGTTCCTTCGTGTCTTTCAAGAAAGACAACACTAACGATAAAGTGTATCTGAAGATCAATCACGTGCAGACGCTTTTCTGGTTGGACGTGTTGCCGAAAATCGAACTTCGTCTGTGTGGTCCCATCGTGTCCATGTTGGGATGGACTGGAAACGAAATGATGATTTCCCTGCAGTCAATCGAAATGACCGGCGAAGATGGCCAAAGTCTACGGTATTTCTACGCCCACCACATCGCGAATCTTCAAATCCAGTTCGATCTGTTTTACATCTACACGGACATTATCGAACCCCAGATCGTGGGCGACGTGAAGGCTACTTTGTTGGACGTGATTCCCAGTCGACGATTGTATCACCGCCCCGCCAGGATTCACTACTTACCTCTGAAGTACAGTCGACTAAACTCCATTGGTCTCTATATAAGGAACGGAATGGGGAAAGCCGTGCCATTTCTCGACGGTAAGGTGGTGGTCCAACTTCATTTTCGCCGCCGATGATGATTCGAGTGTACAAAGGTGGAGTGCTCAGACAGCGAGGGGCTGGCAATGGTCTGGTAGTGTACAAGGGGGGAATTCTGAGACAACAGGGTGCCGGTCGATGGTCGGGGTTATTGAATGCCGTCAAATCGGTCGGGAAGACCTTGTGGTCGGCGGGCAAAGAGGCCGTGAAAAAGAATGTGGTCCAAATGTTACCCAAAGTGGGGCAAAGCGTGCTCGACGCCGTCAGTGGTCGTGAAAAATGGAACTGGAAGAAAGTCGCCCAGGACACGCTTCGCCCCGCGTTGTCAAACACGATGTCCGACACACTCAAGAACGTGGTCGCCCACCTGGAACCTATAAAAGACCCCTCACGAACCCCGTCCACTTCACATCGTCCGAAGAGGAAGAAGAAGCCACAGGTCACCTCTCACAAACGACGTAAACTAGATATCTTCGACCATGGCTACGCAGGTAATGCGCAATGATTCCTGTCCCTGCGCGCGAGACGAATTGCAGAATTTGTTCAGTGTACCCGACACGCAGACGGCCATAAACAAGGTGACCCACATTAGAAAGTATCCACTGACACCCGACCTGAACCACGATGGTCCCATCGAATTTTATATTTCCAATGCCACCACCGATTTCATCGATCTGGCCAACATGACACTACACGTGGCCCTGAAGGTGACCAAGAACGACGGGGGAGACCTGGATGCGGATAGTCAAGTCGCACCCATTAACAACTTGTTTCATTCGTTGTTTAAAGACGTCAAATTACGCCTGGGAAAGGATGCCGAAACTTTGGTCACCAACTCTCTGCCCACCTATCCCTATCGGGCTTACTTGGAGAATTTGTTGAGTTTCGGTAAGGGAGCCAAGAACGACCACCTGTCGAAACAAGTCCTGTGGGAAAAAGATACCGCCGGACAGTTCAATTCCACGAAATCCGTCGCCACCAATGGGGATGGTGGACGACAGGCACCGACTAACAAAGGATTGGAAGAACGCCAGAAAACCATCGCTGCCAGTCGCACCTTTGAATTGCAGTCACGCTTGCACTTGGACATGTGTTTACAAGATCGGTATTTGATTGACGGTGTGGACCTGCGGTTGAAATTGGAAAAGCAATCCACGAAATTCTTTCTGATGTACGGTGAAGGCAACGATGCAGAAGACCACAAAGTCGAGTTCACCAAAGCCTACCTGGATATCCCGTTCGTCACTCTGGCTCCCAGTACCTACACACGGGTGGCTGCGCAACTTCAATCGTCCAACGCCAAGTATCCCCTGAAGCGCGTGGTGGTCCGCGACATGGTCATTCCCGACAATCGCACCAGTCACGTCTTAGACAATCAGTTTGTCAACGAAAGCCTACCAAAGAGATTAATCGTGGGTATGGTACGTAACACGGCCTACGATGGAAGAAAAAACAGAAATCCCTTCGAATTCCAACACAATCAATTGGAAAACATCAAATTGACCAAGAACGGTGAAATTGTAGACGAATACGACGTCAACTTTCCCCAGCGACAAGCCATCACTCCCTACCTGGATTTGATGAAAAGGGTAGCCGTCTTAAACACCCGAGAAGACCTGGACCTCCCTTTCCACGACTATATCAATGGGTACACCTTGTATTGTTTCGATTTGACCAACGACCACGGAGCCGATGGTAACTACTTTCATCCCAAAGCGGCGGGTAACCTGTCTTTGGAACTCAAGTTCGCTGCGGCCCCGACCAATCACCTCAGTCTTGTTGTGTTTGCCGAATACGACAATGTCTTGGAAATCGACGCTAACCGACAAGTCATCACAGATTGGTGAGGCTCTCTCCAATCAACAATTGACACAGACTTTAGAAAAACATCTCCCTGGTAGCGTTTTCGGGGGTGTATGGGCTCGTAATCATCTGGATATACTACGCCCGACCTCGTACCCTAAAGCCTACGTCATCAACACGGACGACGAAGACCAACCCGGCAAACACTGGACCGTGTTTGTATGCGAAGGACCAGATCACGTTACCTTCTTCGATTCGTACGGCTGTCACCCTGATGTCTACGGAGAAGCCTTTCGACGTTTCGTCCGAGATCTACAACTCCACTACCAACCCCGATGGATTCAAGGACTCGACAGTGTTGTGTGCGGACATTATTGTTTGTATTATCTATGTCATCGATTTCACGTGCCCTCCACACACGCCCTCTCCGTTTTCGGTCGCGTGTATCGTGTAAACGATATACTAGTCGAACAATGGGCCAGGGATCATTTCCCCGATTTGAAACCAGACCAGAAGAAGGGACAACGGTGTCGATGCTTTTTTGCTCTGTAAATATGTTTTTTTGTGTTCAATGCCTTTGTGTTCAAGTTCAATTTTGTGTTCAATAATATGCTTTGTAAATGTGTTCAAGTTCAATAAAATGTCGACAACATATTACGTGTCTGTTTTTTTGTGACGTCATGTGACGTCATGCTATTCTGATTGGTGGAAAATGGTATCGCCCCAACACATTAGACTCGTCCCGTCCCGAGCTATAAATAGGAGTGTCGAAGCCAAAAGAAGTCAAAAACAAAATGGATTCTATCGAAAGAGATTTTGTACGACTTGCGGGGGATATCACCCTATGTTTACGGGTAATCGGCCGGATGCCGATTACCTTGTCTGCTTCTGGTGTGGGGTAGATGTGTCTAACACATGCCATAGGAGATCTAAACATCATCTCAAATGCCAGAAGCGGCCAAGGTATTTGGCAGAAAAGCCGAAATGCTCCTGCTAACCCGCACTTGCTAGTCTGACCAAACGGCCCTTTTCAGGGCCAACTTAATCAATGGAAAAGAGTTCTTCCCCCTTCTCCCCTCTTCTTCCCTCCTCTCCCTCTCTCTCTCTCTCTCTCTCTCTCTTTCTTCCGCGCGCGCGCCCTCTCTTTCTGGGTCATGCACGTGCAAGGTCACGTGCAAGGTCACGTACAAGGGGTCAAACACGTGCAAGGGGTCACACACGTGCAAGGGGTCATCAAGGTCAAACACGTGCAAGGTCATGTGCATGCACGTGCATGCGTCTGCGCATGCACGCACGAGCGTAGTCATACAAGCCCCCTAACTACTGTATAGATATTTTAATGCCTTTAATGGTTACAATTTTTAATTCTATTTATGACAGCGGCTGCTATCCGGATTGCTGGCAAGAGAACGTAATTGTACCCGTTCCTAAAACAGGTGATTTAAATATACCAGATAATTATAGGGGAATTTCAATAATGACAATTTTTTCAAAAATCTTTTCTTCAATTCTCAATCGTAGACTGTACACTTGGTGTGAAATCAATAATAAATTAGATGAAACTCAGTTTGGATTCAGGAAAGATAAGAGTACAGTTGATGCCCTTTTCATTCTTAATGGTTTAATCAGCCACTCACTAGATAAGCGTCATAAACTTTATTGTGTTTTTATAGATTTGTATAAAGCGTTTGACACGGTGAATAGAGATCAAATGTTGTTCAAACTTAATTCGATCGGTGTAAGTTCTAAAATGGTAACAATAATCAAATCAATGTACAGTAAAGTGAGCAGTTTTGTAAAGTTTAAAGGGTTATTATCATCAGCATTTTCAAGTTTTTCAGGAGTAAAACAAGGCGAGTCATTATCCCCACTTTTATTTTTAATATTTATCAACGACCTAAGAGAGTTTTTATTCAGCGAAAATCCAAATTTTATACATTTAGAAAATATGATTATATATTCACTACTCTTTGCTGACGATACGGCCCTCTTTGCTACAAAACCGGAAGCTTTACAAATACTTTTAAATAAATTTGTTGATTTTTGTAAAATTTGGAATTTAGAAATAAATGCTAAGAAAACCAAAATAGTAATCTTTCACCGTGGTAGGCTACAACCAAATTTTAAATGGTTTATATTTGATACTCAACTCGAAATAGTTAAAGATTACATATATCTTGGTCTTTTAATATGTGATAATGGAAAATTCTCAAAAACAGAAAAACGCGTCGCATCTCAGGGTAGAAAAGCAATGGGGGCACTTTTAGCTTCAACAAAAACCTTATATTTTAATTCGAATGTTTATTGCCAATTATTTAACACTATGGTTGCATCAATTTTTAATTATGCCTGTGAAGTCTGGGGATTCCATAATGGCAAATCAATAGATAAAGTACATAATATTTTTATGAGATATATTTTAAAAGTAGGTAAAAATTGCCCTGTTGCTGCAATGTTGGGCGAATTAGGAATGCTTCCAGCTATAGTTAGCCGTAAAATTAAATTAATAAGTTATTGGTACAAAATATTGAACAATAAGAATTCACTAATATATAAGGTATACACTATTCTCTATAACGATGCGTTAAATGGCTCTCTAAATTGGGCAGCTGACATAAAATTACTTTTATATAATCTGGGGGTTTTCTTTTATTTGGGACCAACAAGACGCGTCTGAGCTATCTACCTTACCACTAATACAACAACGCATAAAAGATCAATTTTACCAGGAATGGTTCGCAACACTGGAAAACTCAAGTAAACTGAGATTTTATAAATTATTTAAGACTATTCATCAACCTGAAAGTTACCTTCAATTAAATATTCAAATGAAATACAAAACTATTATCTGTCATTTTCGTTGTGGTATTCTCCAACTAAACATTGAAACCGGGCGTTACAACAAAATCGAAAGAAACAATAGATTATGTAAATGTTGCAGCATGAAAGCCGTTGAAGATGAATTCCACTTTCTGTTGTGCTGTCCCGCTTATATTTCTCTCGGAAGAAAATATTTTTCGCTTTATTTTTGGTCGTTTCCATCACTCCAAAAGTTTAGAAACCTGATGATTCAAGGTAATAACAATACAAAGTCACTGGTAAATCTTGGAAAATATTTATATTATTCAATGAAAATTAGAAATCAACTGTTAGAATCGTAATACTTTTAACTTTAAATCGACCATGAATATATATCCTGATTCTATCATACTACCCATACTATGGCTGATTGCGCAGTGACTGGGTCGCTATAATTTTTCTTTGTTTGTTTTGTTGTTGTTGGGGTGCGGTGTGAGTATCAAAATAGTAATTGTTCCGATTTATTAAATTATCTATGTTATCTTAACTATTATTTGGTGGGAAGGGGGATGAGCGGGAGGCGTTATCAAAATAGTATATAATATTTTATTTTATTTTATTTATTTTTTTTATTTTTTTTTTTTTTACTCTCTGCTTTGGATATATTAAAATGTTATTCAACCAGTGTTGAAATCAGTTTGTGTCGGCATACCTTTTTATCTTTTCATCATTTACCGTGAAACAAAGTAGTACAACTTTGCGGTTGTGCTAATAATTTTGGATATATATATATATATATATATATATATATATCCAAAACTATTAGCACAACCGCAAGCTGCACTTCTTTGTTTCACGGTTAATGATGAATGTATAAGTATTTAAGGGAGTGATATTAATTTGCACTGTGTGAAGTGGGGGTATTTACACTCTATTGTTATTCATACTTTTATTTATTATCAATGTGTATTTTTATATTTGTATATATGTTTCGGCTACAGCAAAAGTTTTGCTTCGCCTGTAATAAAGGTCAAGTTCAAGTTCAAAGTAACAATATATCAGCCATCTGAAGAATAAAATTATTCTGGTCATTACTTAATTAAGCCAGTAGTGATATTTTAGTTAATATGCATGCAGGTAAAATTAATATACCAAGCTAACCAAGCATTCAGAGTTTGCATTATCTTTTGACTTTTGTCATATCTTCTGTATAGTTCCCTTGTTTGGTTTTAAAAGAAACTGTTGTCTGCTCCGGGATAACAAAAATATAATTCCTGAAAATGGGATAACCTGGTCATTTGTTGTGCATCATAAGCCCCTTGACAACTCAATATTGCAAACATTATTTTAATATATTATTTATACTTTAGCGCTTTTGGCTCTAACAAGTAATGCATTTAAACGCTTTTTAGGTACTACGTTTTTTTATGAAAGGGTATAACATATGAACAAGGGTATAACATAATATATTTAAATATATTATTTATACTTTAGCGCTTTGGGCTCTTACAATTAATGCATTTAAACGCTTTTTAGGTACTACGTTTTTTTATGAAAGGGTATATGAACAAGTAAAAGCTTAATATATGAAGGAGTTAGAGGGTAGTATTACACTATTTTGCCTGAATACACTATTTTGCCTGAATACACTATTTTGCCTGTAACGTTTTTAGGACTTCGAATTATGTCTTAAGGTTTGGATTGTTCGTACTTGGTTTTATTTTATTATTAAATGAGTCTGGAAACATCAACACATCCACTAAACAGAAGTCAAAGAAATTCAATTGATGTGATTGTCCAAATTTTCTGGGTGCTCGGTCTCGAAATGGCAGAGCCCAAGACATTGCATGCAGAAGAACAACTAGATTGACAATCTCTGAGAAAAAAAATTCCATAGTCATTTCCAACTGTCTCTTTGGCGGTGGGTTACTGAAATAAATATGCTAGATATTAGTTGACTTGAATTAACTTGACAGTTTTGATTTGGATGTACTATGTAGCGACAATCACAAGAATTCATGATCAGTTAAAACATGTAAAATATAGGCCCAAACCTACCACATTTTTGTTTTGTGCATCATGCTCCTTGAATGTATTTTTTTTTATTTTGGATAATGCAGCATTTTTCTAGTAAGATTAAAGTACATACTTCCTTTATAAAAATATGCAGAATATCATATTTGTCATACTTTGTGGAATATAGCTATCTTAAAAATACTGTATCGTTATTCTAACAAAATTTATTCAATCAATATCAACAGTCAGAAGATACAGTATTTAATTGTGGAATCGAAAAACAAGCCTAGACTTATACTAATTCATTTTCCTTTATCTGTACATAAAAGGATAATTGTAGGTAAAGGGCATTCGTTGTTAGATTTTCATTTTTTATAAAATATATAAAGGTTACCGGTCCTTCTGTGTGGAGTACTTGGAAAATGTTAAATGATCTGCTTAAAGCTGGTAGAGTGGAGAGCCATTATTATAACATACATCATTGACTGAAAAAAAAAATTATATAATCATATTAACTGTGGCTAACATTTTGTCCTTAATGTAGATTTCATTTAAACCAAACAACCAACACAAAAGTGCAATAAAATATACTTTAGTTTATGCACGAGTTAGTTTCTATTTTGGCCAAAATTCCCAAATCAAATTCAAAGATGGCGACGTAGCAAACATACATCATTGACTGAAAAAAAACCAATCTAATCATATTAACTGTGGCTAAAATTTTGTCCTTAATGTCGATTTCATTTCAACCAAACAACCAACTCAAAAGTGCAATAAAATATAATTTAGTTTATGCACGAGTTAGTTTCTATTTTGGCCAAAATTCCCAAATCAAATTCAAAGATGGCGACGTAGCAAAAAATACCCTCTCTCGAGCATACACATTTAGGACAAATCCTTACCTACTGAACGATGTAAATACAAATATATTGACCTTTAGTGATAATCGTGTAAAATTTCAGAAAAACGTAGATGTGTAAAATATATAAGATTGCTGAATTAACATACCTTTTTTCCCACAAAATCAGCCATTAAATAATTTGACACTAACAGTATAGTCAGGTCAGGTCAGAGGGTTTAACGTCCACTTCCGCCCAAGGTGATCAGTATAGTAAATTTAGGGTAGATACATTTGGTAATGATTTTTAATTGACGTATGACAGATTAAATTTCATTGGTTTATTTTTCAGTTAACAAATAAATTTCAATTTCGATTTTAACCAATTAAAATTAAATAAGACTTAAATACATTTTTCCCACGCAGATTGAAGCAATTGTAAAAACACCAATGTGCGTAAATCACATTTACGTTATATGTTCCTTTGGTCTACCAGCAGTTTTAGGGTCAATAAAAATCCGCAACTTGCAGACATTTTAACTACAGACATCTTAACACCAATTAACATCTAATTATGTCAAGCTATTGTCTGCGTAACGAATGTCCAAATAAATAGTGGATATTGGCTTAATAAACTTTTGTTAAGTAACTAAAGCATTTAAAAAAAAACAGTGCTCATAATTCGACCTCTTTATTGTTGTTTTCGTTTGTAAAACAGTACTCTTTAAATCGAAAGATTATGCAAAACTTGTATTCACAATGCGAACATAAGTTTGGTCCAAAATCAAAATAATACCTAGTGGTTATTATGCGATTTTATATTTTACGACATTGATAATAGATTAAAATGACACATTAATTGTGTTAATAATATGAAAAAACACAAGATTTGATAAATCTACACAAATTATGTGTTAAAAAGAACACAAACTTGTGTAGAATATTTTTAACATAATACCTTGTGTTGGCATGCAACACAAGAGTTTTTTCAGTGTATGGTATTAGTGACCATTTTCCAATTATATTTGTCATTGGAAACTGCAAGTGAAAACACAAACACTTGGAAATTATATACAGAAAATAATTAGAAAAACTTTGATGATACTAATTTTATATATGATCTCGCTAAAATTCCATTTGAACAAGTCGGGTCAATTGGTGACCCAAATGCTGCCCTTTCAGCTTGATATAACCTTTTTATAGTTGTAATAGACTGCCATGCCCCGTTAAAGCGAAAAGAGTGAAAAGATACTATCAACCGGTTTAATGAGGAAATAAACGAAGCCCAAAAGTTCAGGGTTTTATTAAAAGCCTCCGAGGTGTGAGACTATAGAATATGGAGAAATAAAACCAAAAATCGTATTACTAATGCCAAAAGAAACTTTATCAAAGACTATCGAAAATGAAGAGCAATCTAAAAACATATGTTCGTGACTTGCCAAATAAACCCAATAATTGCCCCTATCCGAAAAGCATTAAATATGGTAAAACACCAGTTAATGATCTAGATGCTATTGCTAATGCGCTGAATGATTTCTTTACTAATTTAACCGATGGCATTAAGCCGCCCCCCCCCCTATACGCCCGTTTCTCAAGAGTGCAAACAAAAGATATCAGATTACGTAAATGATAAGATTCACCCACATAAAAAATTTTCTATTAATTGTATTACTACTACAGAGTTATTAAGACATTTATTATGTTTAAATACATGTTGTAACAAAGCCATTGGGTGTGGTGGTATTGGAGCCAAAATTTTAATATTGTCTGCGTATACAATTTGTAGCAGTTTGACATATATCATTAATCTTTGTATTTCTTAAAACATTTTCCCCAGTGCCCTTAAACTTGCTAAACTTACTTCTACAGATAAGAAGGAAGCTTAGTTGATCCGAACAATTATAGGCCAATCTCAATTATCCCAACAATTTCAAAAATATTCGAAAGGCACTTAAGCAATCAAATACAATTCTATTTGGAAATCTTTATGCGCACCAATCTGGATTTAGATCAAATCATTCGTGTGCTACTGCACTGATCGGAATGATAGATAATTTGCTTGGTGCTATCGATAATGGTGCGATGAGGGGTATAGTGTATTTTGATTTTGGCAAAGCATTTGATCTTATTGATCACAAGTGACAAGCTTATTATCGAAAAACTACATCTTTATCGATTCGATCAAAATTCACAAATATTGATTGAATCATATCTTAACTCAAGGATGCAAAAGATCTGCTTAGGATCACATACCTCCTCAATTACTACTGTCAAATGTGGGGTTCCATAAGGGTCGATCCTGGGTCCTCTCCTATTCCTGATTTTTATTGAATCAAATAAGATGAAAGATTATTTACCTTATGAAACATGAATTATTTTCTATAATAGTTACATACTTCCAATATTTGATTATTGCCCCATTATTTGCGGGAATGCTACTAAAAGTAGATTAGACATTCTTTTTTTTAAAAACAATATTTTATTGAATATTAGGATTAGGAAACAGTTCCTTTAAAATTATTTGCTTAACTCGATTGGCCTGCACTAACAAGATGATTCTTCATAATATAATTGTCTTATCATTCAAAATTATTACATTTAATACTCCACTTTCTCTAAAATTCTATTTCATTGAAAAATCTCATGTTTCCAAAACTGATATATTGCTCCGTTCATAGACCAGTAAATCTATTTCCTTCAGAAATGCAAAACGGAATCCATGAAACGTACGTTTCATTATTCTGCATGTCTTTTATGGAACAATCTGCCTTTTTATATAAAGATGTGTAATACATATGGTGAACATTTTAAGATTAAACTGAGAACTTTTTTATCTGAAGCACTGATATTCAACTGATGACATACTTATTATTTTCTATCTTATTCTGTGTGTAATTATAGTGTTCTTCCTATATTCTACTTGTATAATGTATAATACGTTTTGTAGTTTAAGAGTGACTTCCCAAACTTCTCACTTTAAAATGATACTGAATTTGAAATGAGGTGTATCCTGATATTACATGCATATATCGCCCTGTAGCTTAGAAGGGTCTTCTAGAAGATTAAGGGTCCATTATTTTACATAAATGATAGTCAATTTTATACATAATAGACGATGGTTAAAAACGTACATTATCCTGGTTTAAAACATCAAAAGATGGCGTCATATCTGAGTTTATTGTATTTTAATGTACTTATTTACACTTTGATCCCACCATCCTTCCTTATATTAACGATGTTCGAAATCGTATATAAAATCTGCGCAATGAATTTATTGTATGTTAATGTACTGGTAATATTTTGATCCAACTGCGCTTCCTTATTTTAATGATATTCCAAATCACACATCAGATTTATTGAGTGATTTTTCACGTATATTAATGTTTATTTTATGTAATGGTGACACTTGGCTTCTTGGTTACTGCAATATTCGAAATTAATATGCGCATATAACATCAAATACGTTTATTGACTTTTATCGTCAAAGGCTTGTCTACGTGTTGTTATTGTAGACTTTTTTCATCATTATTTGATTTTAGTTAAAGTAGAAATTGTTGACTAATGTCCGAATTGATATCTCACTCAATGTCAGTGTAAAACTCATGAGTAAAAAATATAATTTTAAGCATTCAGCAAAACTGCCGAAAAGATCCGTCTAAAAATAAATCTATAATTATGTCTAGTCAACGCCTACTCGGTGAGTAAATGATCAAAAAAAACTACCCTTATAAATGATTTACATACATTAAAAATAATTTTGATATAATTGGCGATAACTGGGACTTGTCTGAGTTCGAGAGGTAATTCTTCAACAATGTCTGCCCTTTTACAACATAGTTACTCTATACCAGTCTCTTGGAGATTCTTGTGTGTAGTAGACCTTGCCCTTTCATTCAAATCGTCATTAAATTTTAGTTTCTAGTCGTTGGAATATATCGAATATATTGTTGATCCCATATTCGTGATTATATTCTAGATCTAGTCATTACAAGCGAAAATAAATTCTTGCCTACAAGTATCATTGTCCTTGATAAGCTGATATCATTATTGTATCCGTTGAGCTCAAATCATTACCCATTTCCGAAGATGGAAAACAAAGAGATACACCGAAACATTACTTCAAAATTATTATTATTTTTTTGAATGACATGAAATGAAATGGGATTTAATGTACTACTGTTCTATCCCGAATGGGCTAATGAAGAGGAAGGGAGATTTTTACCGGTCCGCGGAGCTACGACTTTCTCTAATTTCTAATTCCAACTGTGAAGGGTTCTTTTACGCTGATCTGTACAGATGACCTTGGTCTTTCGTCCCATCAAGACAACTATGAAACCCACACCACTGACAGGGGGGGGGGGGGGTCACGCCGGAAAATCCCGATAAACATTCTCGAACAACGGAGGGATCCAACATGGAAAACCCCAGTGTAGCGAGTTATCGTCCTACTCACTGAAGTTAAATATATGATTGTGTATGCATTTTTAGAGACTATACTTAAAGCTACAATTTCATATTTTTAAGTTATATTTTTAAAATTTGTTAAAATAAAGCCTTAAAATAGATGGTACCCATAAACATTAATTAATGAATAAGAGAACAAAGTGGAATAGGAATTTCTTCAGCAACTGACTTAAAGTAATTTACCATTAATATTATCGGGACCCGGGCCCTGTTTCACGAAAACTTAAACTTAAATCCTTAATATCGATTTTAACTAAAAATCAAAATGAGATTTTAAATTTTATGCGTTTCACGAAGATCGATTGTAACTTAAAATGCAATTTTAATAGATTTTAGTTAAAAATCGCTTGCGCACGCGCAGTGCAGATTTCCGCTGCGGGTACTTACGGTGAAAGCAAATACGCTTCGAAACTGAAAACTGTTGACAGACTGAATTAACTGTTACATTATCAATAGAAGGAGTTTCATACGTTGTAGAAATGCCTGCACATGGTCAGAAAGTCGCAGAGAGATGAAATAAATGAGTTTATTGCGTATTATTAGTTTCGAAATGTATTGGTTGGTTGACCTTTAACTTGGCATTTGATTTCCTCGCAGGCTTCAATAGAAATAATGTGTATCGATAAACTAAAGCGCTTGAATTTCGAATTTTTATAGTAATTTGGAAGAGAAAAACTTTTGAGAATTTTCACAAACATATTTTGATATGTGTCACTCAAACAACTAATCTAGGCTTCATTTTTTTTTGTCGTTGTTTAAAAGTATTTATCAACTTTGAAATTAATACGCCAAATAGGCAATGTTCCGATGCCTAGATTATAAATGTCATTCTAATAGACCCTTTCAATGATACTTTGAAAATGCAAAAGAGTCTATCTATCTTACTCAATTAAATGATTTTTTCCCAAGATAAAATAGTTTTGGCGCCAATTTTTTAAAATGTTGTTTTATTAACGTAACTTCATTAAGAAATAATAATAAATTTGTGATATTTTGAATTTAATTTCAAATAGGCCTGTAACATTTTTGAATAAACACATTTGGGATTATTGATTTATCTTTTTACTAATCATCATAACCCCAAAAACATGAGTAAATACTACATATGGCATGTCTAGTATTATAGGCCTTTATAAATAAGAGTGTTCTTCTTTCCATGAAATTGGATATAAATTTCTTTTAGTGTGTAGTTTACTGGCGTTTTGGGTGGGTTTTTTCTTGGAGTTCTAATATGGGGCGCCATCCAATGCTTAAATTGCCTACAATAAAATAAACGGGTGGATCGTAGATGTATATCCCATACTATGAAAAGAAATTGAATGCAAATTGTTTTTGTGAATGATTGTATGTTAAAATTATGTGCCAATTATATCTGTATGTCGCAATAAATCAAACAATGTAGCTCTAATCAATGTTTGTTAATGTCGTGATTGTAAGTTAGGAGAGGTTGACAGCTATCCTAAGTTAAAATTGATTTTAGTTAAAATTGTCCTTAAGATAGATTTGTGAAACGCCACTATTTTAAGTTAGGATACAATTGTAACTTACAATATTATTTTAGTTGATTTTAGCTACAATGCTTAAAATCGTTTCGTGAAACGCTTCTATCCTAAGTTAGGATGAAATTTTAGTTTACAATGATTTTAAGGAGATTTAAGTTTTTGTGAAACAGGACCCAGAAGACTTTGATATGTCAATACAACTAAGCGTATCTTTATCTTACTTGAGGGGTGGGGGTAATGTTAGTTCATTAATTAAGTTCTGGTTCTGACTAGGACAAGGTAGAGGGTGATTTGTATCGTTCAATCCGGTTTGGTTTACAAGTCAAAAAAGGCATTCAACGCCTCTGCTTTATCGCGTGGTGTAAATGCTGTGTTGTGTTGTTGTTGTTGTTTTTGAGTGGTGGGATAGTGTGATGTGATAGTCGGATAGCCGTGACGATAGAGAGGCGGCTTCTCATCAATGCAACAAAGGATTCAATCCCAGCTCAGGGCATGAACTTTATCGTTGTAAGTGAGAGGGATATTCGGTCTCCCGTCCGATCAGGCAGGTTTCCCCCGAGTTCTTCGGTTTCTTCCTGCAGTAATGATCGAAATCATTCGCACGATCTGTGCCAAGGGCCAAATTTGAAAAAGGCCTCAGGCCTAATTTGCTACCCTTGTAAAATGACGCGATTATTATTATTATGACAAGACTGGTTTCAGCTTCTATTTATACATTTTTTCGTCTTCTAGCACCATGTTTCTCAACCTTTTCTCACCACTCAAACCTAAATGAATTCTCAACCAACCCATTTACCCCCAGAGTTTTGAGGAGGTTACTGACCACCGAAATTGTTAAGAAATTGGAACCAGGAAACGTGATTTCCAGAAATTTCAGACATTCCTCAAGGCGTTTCAAAGGAACAGCGGATCCTTGCACGGACCTGCACCCCCTGACCACATTCAAATTGAAAAATGGAATGAATACGGATCTAAGTTGAGATTAAATAATTACCAAATTTATATTTTAATGAAAATACGTTGTTTCCAGTTCAGTGCGAAATTTGCTCCTGGTGATTGACTCAAACGATTTTTCTTTTTTGGGACAGTGTTTGAGAGTGCTAATCTCATGTCATTTCGGATATTCAGTCTGTTCCGGTATTTAGTTTTTATCACAACCAGCGTTGAAAATCCAGATTCACAAAAGTATGTTGTAACGAACGGCATAACACTGGAAATAGCCAGCGAAAAAGTTGACAACTTAAATCTTGAAATGCAACTTCATCTCTCATAGGACTCCACTACCGTTATATGTCCATTTTTGAAGTTACTTGGAGTGGGGTCCTTTACCCCCGCCTCGGGGGTTAATTTACCCCAGGTTGAGGAACGCGGTTCTAGCATATTATGTATAAATATCGTAATGTTATAAATTAAAGACATCCAGAAATCGGTTGCATTACATGGCTTCAGACCTGCGACTGACTATGTCGTTTCCATTCTGGGGTTTTAAACCATCAAAGACAAAGGATCTTATAAGGCACCTAATTAACATTCGATATAGTTTATCAGACAAAGGAGGTTGGATAAGACATGCCACCAACAAGTTAAAGTTACATGATGATATAAGGAATGCTACCAATATCCCCAAGGGTCGGACAGGTCGGACAGGTTGATTTGATATTAAAATCACTTTTACATGTCAAGATGGCAAAGATCATAACATCTGTCATATTGTTACAATAGTTATGATTACAATTTCTTATCAAACAAATCTAATCATTTCTTATTTTCCGAAATGCATTCTAATGCTCTGTTGAATCCGATTTTCTTTGCTTTTCTGTGAATTTTGTTCTTCACTTTACTCAATTTATTTTTTCATCCAGGGTTTATCTCGAGGTCTAATAGTCGCATTTTTTGCAATGTTAAGCAACTTGTTTGTACATCTGAAGCATGCCTCATCAATAGCGTCGCTTGCAATTATTACGGTCCAGTGGGTATTTGTCGGTATTTGTTACATCATGTCTCAGTCCTTCTATATCAATTTTGCATCGTCCCATATTAGTCGTTTATAGCTGTATTTAGGCTGGAAGTGAAATGAAAGTTGACAGTACACAGGGCAGTGATCGCTACAAAAATTATCCAACAACCGGTTATCTTAACCAAATTAAGGCAATCAGTTAACATTAGATGAAATAATCAATTTCTATCGCGCTCGTTATATGTAGTTGGTGAGTAAATTCATTGTTTTAGTTTGAAAATGTTGACTAGCTCGTAAATAAATCAATATTAAAATCTCCCATGATCAAACATTTTGTTACATCATCTAATAAAGCCAAACCAATAGAATTTAAAATATAATAATTTATCTGAGAAGAACTATTGCATGAGAGGCCTATAAAATGTGCCTAATAAACCATTTTTGTTTTTAGTGTGCATTTCTATCCAAATACACTCCGTGTTGTCAACTTCCAAGTCACAGTGTCTCTTATATTTCAAAGGGGGTTTTGGATGGCCTAGTGGTCTAGAGTGCCGCGCTTCGACCTCTAGGTGGCTGGTCACCTCTTGCTTGCGGCTGTGGTTTTGAGCCCAAGTGTGAGAGTATGTGACATGGAGATATGGGCGCCTTGTCAACCTCGTGGGCTTCCCCCGGGCATTCCAGTTTTCCCCCACTGCTATAGACCCCTACGCGCAAGCGAATTATTGAAATAAAAAAAATGAAAACCATACGTTAGTCCCAAAATGACCTAGTTTGTGTCGAATAGACGTTAAACCCCATCTCTCTCTCACTCCTAAACTACGAAACATATTCCTTTATATAAATAGAATATAGGAAGAACACTCAGGCAGGTTTCCCCCGAGTTCTTCGGTTTCTTCCTGCAGTAATGATCGAAATCATTCGCACGATCTGTGCCAAGGGCCAAATTTGAAAAAGGCCTCAGGCCTAATTTGCTACCCTTGTAAAATGACGTGATTATTATTACTATAATTACACACAAAATAAGAAAGAATGCAGTTGCAGGTTAAAAATAATAAGTATGTCATCAATACAAATGAGTTTTCAGTTTAATCTTAAAATGTTCACCACATTACACATCTTTATATCAAAAGGCAGATTGTTCAATAAAAAACATGCAGAATAATGAAAAGTACGTTTCATGGATACCGTTCTGCATTTTTGAAGAAAAAGAGATTTACTGGTCTATGGACGGAGCAAGATATCCGTTTAGGAAAGAAGAGATTTTTCAATGAAATAGAAATTTAGATAAAGTGGAATATTAAATGTAATAATTTTGAATGATAAGACAATTTTATAGTTTTCGTAATTTGCCATTTATTTTAGATATTTGCCATTCGTTTTTTAACATCGATATGCTCTGTCATGTCGCGACGTCTGGTCGAGGGATAATGCCACTTAACTAGTTTAACCTCGACCAACATAATGAACATACATCATTTTGGTTGGAGTAAAAATGCGAAAATAATGATGATAACCGTTGTCGGCTGAAACCGGTCGACCAAACAAGAATTGATCGTTCCAGAAAAAAAAGTCACTGTGTATTAAACTGATTTTAAATGTTCTAAACTTTATGCCGAATGTTAATCCCTTAGTCAATTCAAAGAAATTACAATTCCCGATAAAATAATGATAGATATCAAAAATCGTCGCAAAAGAGTCTCTCCACAACATGATATTTAAATACATTCTAAACCAAGTACATATTTGCCGTATTCGATTTAAATAAATGGAAAATTAGTATCTTACGTAAACGACATCGGATTTCGGGCACATTATGTATTTATACCATAAAATATTATATGTATATTCTTTTTTACTTTGCCTTACAAGTCTCCCCGAATAACTATGTCGGTAGTATTGTAAATATATTATATGTTTGACAACAAAACGCAATACACTGTTCAAAAATAGTAGGGGGTATTTGATTTTAGGGGCATAATACTAAAATATGTAAATGACTACGAAAAAAGTCACTATAGAACCTAACAGAAGAAACATTTCCAGTTACATGTGGCGCCCAAACGCACCAATAGCTACCGCACGGAATGCAGGTGATGCTTAAGATCATCATGGGGGTCCAACCCAAGATTTGCACGACACTGACTTACAGTCATTATGACATTGAATTCCAGGGTGGAAACATCAGTTTAATTGTTTTAGTGACCAGAAAACAAATTTTGATATGCGTTACGTGCCCTTGGCATGCTAAAGATCGGCACAACACAGGCGGTTGTGGTGCGGACGATGAATGTTTCTCAGTCTGTCATAAGCAGGCTATGGTCCAGATACCGTGATACACAATCTGTACAGGACGGACCACGCTCAGGTCGATCAGAGGTTACGTCAACGTCAACAACGTCCTGCCAATGTCCAAGAACAGGAATGGGACAATCTGGACCAAAATGACCTTAGACGTCTCATTAGGAGTATGCCACGTCGGATCAATGCTTGTTTGGCAAACAGAGGAGGATTTACCCGTTACTGACTCTGACTTCGTTGTGATGCTGTGGTAACTTTGCTGTTTGACCCCGGATATCACTTTACCCTTATAATGGTCAGTCTGTGCCTTACTTAGTCTAACGATCATTTGGAATAAATCGATGAATGTGAACTTCATTTAATTTTGCCATTTGTTTCTTCGTCAGTTTCATTAGGTGACTTTAATAACAGTTAAAAATCAAATATCCCCTACTTTTTTTGAATAGTTAGTTTGGAAAGAAATACAGGCTGCGGGTACGGTAGTAGATGAATACGCGAGACGAATAAAACACTTGCTTTGAAATGAAATGTATAGGTATTTTAAAAAATTACACTTGTGGCAAATGCATTCGTTAGAAACGAAATATACCAATTGTAAATATAATATATGGCGGTGAGGGGGGGGGGGCTAAAAATAGGGGTCGCAGATAAAACATGCCGTTGTCATGGAAATATATAGTTACTCCGGGTGGGAAGATCAGGTAGAACAATTTTGATAAGCCCCTGTTGCTATTGCTAGACAGGGATGAACTCTGATAAGTATTGTATTTTATCTACAATGTGATCAACAACAGTGCAAATATAAATCCTACCTCAATATTTCGGGATAAGCTAAGATACCAAATTTCATAGAATACGGAACGTTTCTTCGAATGCTACTTCGATCTACACAAAATTTCGTTTTCCCCGTTTATTTACGCTGTTTATTTACACCATGAAGCTTCAAATAACAAATGACAATTAAAAAGGGATTCTTGGTCTGTATTTTGAATAACAGCAGCAACAATCTACTGGAATGATCAGTGTCATAACTGATGATATGCTTAGAATAATCAACTTTTTTAATATTATTTAACATTGTTTACAAAAATCAGAAACTCTGGATCAGTGCCATAACTGATGTTAGATTGTATGGTGGGGTTGATTCCCTTTTGAGGTTTAGAGGTTTATATTCCAACATCAAATAGGGATTGTAGTTGGAAAAAAAATCTTTTCATAGCAAACGAGAAGATTTCCCCGAATATTTACTTTTTACGTCCAAATTGGTTTTTTTTACCGAAAATCACAAAATCTCCCTCAAAGGTAAATACTGAACACAGATTTGAAAATACTTTGAGATGATATTTCAAATCCGTGTAGTAGGCAAAATATGAACAATACACGTAATGGACGATTCATGATGATGGTGCGTCGCAATCAATAATAAGATATTCCTCTCCACCAATAGTAAAACTTGACTCCTCCCAGTTGATGTCGTGGCCAGGTATCTTTCTCTTTACAATAATGATGGTGCGTCGCAATCAATATAAGATATTCCTCTCCACCAATAGTAATACCTGGCCCCCTCCCAGTTGGTGTCGTGGCCAGGTATCTTGCTGTTTACAATAATGATGGTGCGCCACAATCAATATAAGATATTCCTCTCCGCCAATAGTAATACTTGGCTCCTCCCAGTTGGTGTCGTGGCCAGGTATCTTTCTCTTTACAATTGTGTTTAAAAGGGCGCGTAAAGAGAACACTCGTCAGTAGCGTTTAACTTCAAGTTTCAATATGTATACTTCTTTAAGTCTGGTGTATCTTGTGGTGGCTCTTACCTTTTCAAGTTGTACGGCACACAGAAAAGGATGGTGGAACTCGCCGAGACGAGCCGGTAAGTATTTTTATTTTCCACTAGATGATATTCAAATTAACTTTATAATTTACAATAAACTCTAAATAAACTGTGGCTACTAGAACTGATACTCAAAAGTTGACCATTGATCGACCATATCATTCTTTTTATGGTACCTACCACTAGTGAACGATAGCAGGTCGGGATAAAATAATTTAAAGTAAATTGTCACTGCCCAGTACCGAATCATAATTCCTAATTCCTCCTACTTGTAAATACAATCTATGTGGAAGCGAATAACAGAAGTTAAATTCAACCATATGTTAGTCCAGAAATGGCCATGTTTGTATAGAGTGGACGTCAAACCCCATTACTCTCTTCAGTTTATGTCGTATATTTGTAAAATCTTGTGTTCATAAGTTAATAGAGTGCTGGTTGGCCAAATGGTTTACGTGTGGTTAACGAAGTTAGGACGCCGGATCAAACCTCGTGGGTTTGTTGTCGGGTTTTACCACCCCGTGTAAATATGTTTAAGATGCTATATCACCCCCGTCAACATGTTTTAGATGCTTTGCAAATAAATAAACTACAGAAGCTCCAAAATCGAGCAGCTCGGATCTTCACTGAAACAAAACCAGGTGAACTCATTTCTCCTGTGCTTAAACAGCTACATTGGCTCCCGGTTAGAGAAAGGATATTATTTAAGATAAATATTATTGCATATAACGCACTGAATAATATAGACTCTCCTAAATATCTTCAATAAATTATTACACCCTTCACTCCCTCGCGTTCACTTCGCTCACAGAATGAGAACCTTCTTGTATGTCCCCAAGTAAATTCTAAAAGTGGTGAGAGAACTTTCGCTTATAGTGGCCCAACATTATGGAATAAGCTATCAAATAGGACTAAAGACTCTAAAAACATGACATCTTTTAAAAAATCTCTTAAAACTGAACTCTTTAAATCTGTTTACCCTTAGTGTTTTTGTTAATGGTAATTTTACCAGTTCGAACATTTATTCTGTTCATTCCTTAAATGTGTTTAAATGTTTATTGTGTCCTAGTCATCTTTTAAATATATCTTATGTAGATAGCGCTCTTGAGCAACTAGTTTGTTGGATATTCAGCGCTTTATAAAAAGATTATTATTATTATTATTATAATTATTACTATTATGAAATAATAACCCCATGTAAACATGTTTAACTGCCCTTAGACATGCATCGAGGGTTCAATCCCAGCACAGGGCAAGAACTTTATCGTTGTAAGTGAGAGGGATATTCGGTCTCCCGTCCGATCAAGCAGGTTCCCCCCCCCCCGAGTTCTTCGGTTTCTTCCTACAGTAATGATCGAAATCATTCGCACGATCTGTGCCAAGGGTCAAATTGGAGACAAGTCTCAGGCTTAATTTGCTACTCTTGTAAAATGACGAGATTATTATTATTATTATTATTATCTCTCATAATCATATGAATACCAGCCCACAACTAGTTCAATTCCGTTCAATATTTAAACAGACGCATTGTAAATATATTCTACAAGGTGAACCGAATTGATGTGTCAGTTTTACATCCGGGCCCGTAGATTATCTAGCTTTGTTATTGTGGTTTTGTTTTCTTAGTTAAATATTAAATAATGAGTCCAAGTACACGCATGCCAAGTACACATAGCCATGGATCACACTTTTAGAGTCAACATTTATCTGGTGGAAAATTATTATGTCTAAATATCGTTGCGTTTTTTAGTAGAGCCATGCGATGACGTGGTATGTTTGAACGGTGGAACATGTTTGACTGGTGGTGATGGTAGCTGTAAGTGTGTCTGGGGTTATGGTGGAGCTACTTGTAACAGTAAGTATCTGTTGTGATTTTGGGCTTCCTAATAAACACGTCACCTACCAGATCAGACGAGATCTCACCTATTGTCCATGGTGCAATAGAGTATATATGTAACGTGAACAATAATATAATTATTTTACAGTAAGAATATATAACTTGACCCATATTATAATTTGTTTACAGAGAAGGTATGTCCTGAGGACCACTGTAGACCACGCTTTCAAGATTCAAGTTATGATTCAAGAAACTGTAAAAATGTTGTATGTACGACCGATGGTAAGATATCTAGTCTTTTATCAGCTACATTTATAACAAATCCACTTCTTTATTATTCACATACGACTCAAATAACTAGTGTGTTGTTATTTACTGATACAATTAAAGTTAAAAATTCCACTCTGGGTATTAAATCTATAAATTAACGAGACATTTTCCATGGATTGGTTTATCATATTTCAATTAATTATTTCAAAATAGGTAAATACGTAAATCTTCAATAGTTTGACAATTGTCTCATCTGTAATATGGTTATATTTTTCAGTCAAAGACTGTGGAGGTAAAGCCTGTAATACAGCTAGCGAAGAAGTGTGTATTGATGATACGTGTGAAGCCAAATGTAAGTATAACATGTCATCTGTTCGTTAATTAAAATTGTATTATCGTACCTCAGAATTGAATTGCTAACGAATATGCATGTCATTAGACCAGTCAACAAAACTCTCAAACATTGTCAAGACTGTTTGACGTACTGATTTCACAAGGTTTACAAACTGTTGATAAATTAACTACGACTTAACAATTTCACGAAGCGGTCTAAAAACAAAGGGTAAAGATAGCACCAACACAGTCCTTGACTTCCTGCATGATAGCATCAACACAATCCGTAACTTCCTTTATGACACGTCAGCAACCAATAAATGACATGATACAATACGTTAATATGGCGTTTAATTTATTGTTCGTACTTGGTTTTATTTCATATTCATGTTTTATATTCCAGATAAAAGGTGTGAGTACAATGACACCTGTGGACCTATTGGTATGTTGTTTGTTTTACTAACTTACAATATTACATAATTCTCTATATCCCCAATGATATCGTTCCGTTCTTCTCCATAAACCTCTGGGTTCATATACGGGATTAGTCACAAATTCAGATTATCTGCCCTTGTTTGTAGTAGCAGCCATCACTCTCCAATACTTCAATTGTTTCAGGTGTATCCTGTGGGGAAGGATTCTGTCGTAGTTCTGCCAAATGTGTAAATGAGATATGCAGGCGTAAGTATAACGTAGATAGACATCTTGTTCATTATCAATACGGTTCAACTTGATCAAATCAAATGCGCTTTAAAGCATATACTTAATACATTATCAAGAGGAACAACTGGTAACACTATTCTATGTTGACTGATTTGATTTGTCCACCTGATCACGATACACTTTGTTTGATGAGAATCTTAATCACCATAGATACTTTTATCTAATGAAAGAGAAACTTAAATATTGTAAATTATCTTTATTATAGCTGCAGGTGATTGTATGGCTGGGCAGGATGATGGTGGATTTTGCCTTATCGGTTGGAATAGTGGCAAGTGTACAGATGGAGCTTGTCTCGGTAATTATGAATTATACTATACACAGTAGATCATTAACATAAACCCTATGTATTTATATATTTATACCAACTCGAGTTATTTATTTCTTTTTATGACAAGACACTCATATTGGCTTATTATGAATACAACTGTCAGGGATATGACCACCATCCTGATATCCTGGACAGTCTCCTGTAATACAAGTGTTGAACGAATTCTGAGCTGACATTCAGATACATAACATATCTGATGATACTAACACTCAAAAAGGCAATGATAAATATTATAAGATAGAACTGTTTCGAAATCTACAGGGGATTGGGTGGTCGAGTCATCTATTTGTGCTTGACAAGTAGTATATTGATCATAACCCTCTGGTTGAACTAAAGCGTACTGGTTGTGGAAATGAAATGAAATGGGGTTTAACGTCCTATTGTTTTGCTCCTGACCTGGGCTTATGAAGACGGGCATACGCCATACAGTGTGCTATGAGTAAAATTTTGCACGGGCTACGATCTACTCATACATCGAATTCCACTTACCAAGGGAGCTTTTACGTGCACGCCTATGTGAACACGGGACCTCGTGATGAACTTTCTTGGCCAATGCAGGAATCGAACACCCGACCTGCAGGCGAGCGAGCCAGCATCTTACCTACTTAGCCACGTGATCCCCCGTACTGTGTTATGACGGACTGTTATCTGGACTCTGTCTATGTATAGATAGTTTATTCTCTCGTGTGTAATAATATATTACTTATATTTATAGTAACATGTAGTGACCACACAAGATGTAAAGGTCTTCCGTGTATTGGCGGACTCTGTGCAGGTAAATATTCATTATATATAAACAGCACTCATCAATATGACCTGATTGGTGTATCAATATGATGTAATGTGTATTTATAAACATGTTTAAATATACAGTAGTTAAACCAAGATGGCGCCGTCGAGCACCTGTTTCAATCCATTTAAATAATTTATTTACATGTTTACCTGTAAAACTAACACACTGCTTTTTCCACGAATCTTATTTTCTTATAACGTTTCATTTTCTGACCCGACCTTTCGATGGAACAAGTTTCGCTATGGTTGCTTGTATAATATAAATAATTTGTTATATTTCAGATGTTTACTGTGGTGAATCATATTGTGAAAAGTATAATTGGATTTTTAAACCATAAAATTCAATAAACTAAATTGAAAAATAAACAGTTTGTCCTGTATATGTTTGTTCCCCTCGTGTTGCTGTGTTGAGTGTGGGGAGCAGAATATGAGATGCCTGAACAAACAGTGGCTTTGGTCGCCTACGAGAAGAGAAGGGGCGCCCCCCATCCCCCCCCCCCCCGGTAATGTGGGAAATTAGACGGTCCTCAAATGCGTTTTCTTGCTATTTCAGCCCATGAATACAGGGAGTTAGGACGGGTCGGTATGGAAGCCTATAATCACCATTCATAATTTCTACTTTTCGCCCCCTCAAAACACGAAGGTCGAAAGTCGCCAGTACGACAGCAAGTCAAAATGATAGGTCGCTAATAGTGCGCACATTTATTTCTTAATTTCCTATTTTCGACTTGCATTTTGGCTAGTATACCGTCTTGTTGCCTACTTATTGACATCAATAAGTACAAAAATATGACTAAGTCGAAAGTCGCCTAGACTTTATACAAGCCAAAATGTAAGTCGAAAATAAGAAATGTGTGTTATTTCTTAATTTTCTATTTTCGAGTTGATTTTGGCTTATATACCGTCTTGGCGCATCGCATTTCCTCGTAACTTCTACTTTTCGACATTTGTGCTTAGAAAGGGGCGAAAAGTAAAAATTATGAATGGTAGTTATAGGCTTCCATAGGTCGGAGATCTTCTTAACCAGTGATTTTGGCGTCATCTGAAGTTGATTTTTGGAAGCAAAGGTCGGATTAAACTGGAAATTCGACGTTTTGTCTGAAATAAGTAAGGAGACCCGCAACATAAGAATGATTTAACAGAGACAGACATTCTTTTGATTTGAGATGATCAAAGAAATGCACACACCCATTACTTGATTGTTGCTATGTGAATAGGCGGGGTATGATAGAACGGAGGCAAACACAATTACATTTGGAGGCAACGCCGGATTAACCATGGTGGGGGCCCTGGGGCCTGGAACATGTGGGAGGCCTCTAATCACCGACTGCGAGCGCCAAAGGCGCGAGGCCCGTCCGATCAGGCAGGTTTCCCCCGAGTTCTTCGGTTTCTTCCTGTAGTAATGATCGAAATCATTCACACGATCTGTGCCAAGGGCCAAATTGGAAAAAGGCCTGAGGCCTAATTTGCTACCGTTGTAAAATGACGCGATTATTATTATTATCATTATTAAGCCCCGCAAGGGGGGTCTGGGGCAGGGTCGTTTGTAGGATTGTAAAACTGGGGACGCAGCAGAGAGTTGGGGACGCCAATATAATGCCCGAGTTACTGAGTGCGGAACGGTGCGTGTGTGTACTGGAAGCCCCTCCCCCGGAAAATTTCGAAAATAAGACTGTCACAAACGTGTTTTCCACCCACTTAGAGCTGCAATTAACGTCGCTCCGGTGTGTCAATTTCGGCAGCGCTATTTCTCATTTTGATGAAAGCACACCAAAATGAGAAGCTCATTTTCCTCTATACTAGAACTAGTGTGAAACACCATAAGGCGACGTGGATAGGGCAACCAGAACGAAAATCTCAAATCATCTAATTTGGTGGCGGCGCCCGCAAAGACCAACAAGGTCCTGTCAAGTGAATAACGCATCAAAACGAACCCTTTAATGTCATGTGGTGCGTCAGACGCCGACCCAGAAAGAGGTGGTAGGAGAGGCCCTTCGTCTATGGGGGCGGCACCCTTGTTCGGGGTCCTCCCTCAGAGAATTTGAAAAATAACGAAGCTGGAAACACGTTTTTCTGCCATTGGGGTGATATCTGAGTGGCAATTTTGTATTTTATATGGCGGCAGATTTTTTGGGTGAGGCTTTGCTCCTGGTGTCCGCACCTTGGGTCTGCGCCTGTGGTGGCGCCTTAAAGCCTCCACATAAGAGATATAAGAAAATTTGGATCAGGTGTAGGCGCCATTAAAACCGACCGACTCATCAGTGCCTTAGGAGCATCACTATGTGATCATAATCAAGTGTATTATGTTATAATTGAAAGGTTGTCAATTCTTTTGGAGGGAGCGCCTTATTTTTCTGAAAATTTTCTGAAATTGGAGTCCGGAAACACGATTTCCTGGTATTTCAGGCACTTGTGTGGAGCCATTTAGAAGTACCTTCCCCAGAAAAAAAAATAAAATTCTGCCACAAATTTAGCGCATTCTAGCGTTATTTCAGTGGACCAATCCATGCGAGTGCTATGAAATGATGGCACTTTTAGAGGAGAGGCTGCACGCAACTGAGTAATTTTGTGTTTTGTGGGGGGCCTAATCTGGGGGCCCTGGGGCCTGTGCCCCATGGTTAATCCGGCCCTGGTGATAAATGCGAGTGCTATGAAATGATGGCATATCTAAAGGAGATGGCTGGACGCAACTTAGATTTTGTTTTGTGGGGGGCCCCCTAATGTGGGGGCCCTGGGGCCTGTGCCCCATGGTTAATCCGGTCTGTTTGGAGGCAGACCACCATTAAATTTCACACTCTCGGTACATAACTTTAAAGGGACACCATTTCTTCTGTAATTTTTTTTTTTTAATTCTGTATTATAATAATTTTGCAAAAATAAATGTGAAGCTATAAAGAAAAGAATTTTGATGATATATGAACATATATGTCAACAATCTGACAGTGGACGAAAGGCCTGAATTTGATGATATGATCTCTAAATTGCCAGAAAATGTGATATATGACATTTTGATAATAAAAAAAGTGAAATGGTTAAATATTCATAAATATTTGACAAATTTGTGAGGAAATTTTGTGTTTTTAGTCCAAATTTGGTGATTTTCAGTGTTTATTTACTTTTGAAAATTAGTGGAAAATATTTTAATGTATAATTTTTACATTTTATGCACCATAAATGTTAGACGGGAAGAAAGTACAATAATTTCACTCAATTTTGCCTGAAAATCATGAAAATTTGCCTGAAAATCTACAGATTACCCCCAATACTGCTGTCAATATTTTAATTATTCATCTGTTGTAAAATGCAACAAATTGTGTTGCATGGTTTTATTTCCTTTGTTAAATAACTTGGAAAGGATCCATGTGCTTGTCAGATATTGAAAAAGTATCCATGTGTTTGTCATAAATCTAAAAATTAAGAAATTTAGTCTAATAATGTACTGCTGAGGTATGTTAGAATTTCCAAACCATGAGTGAAGTGCATTTTGCCGCTGTTTTCCTCTGACTTAACACAATTTTAATCTTTTAAAACCTGAAATTGTTGCATTTCCCTTCTCGAGAAAATAAAATCTATGTGTTTGCAGGGAAACTTCTCTGTCTTCATTTCATTCAGACTGGCTCACCCTCCCCACCCCACCCCTTTTCTGGAACATGATATTTGGATATCCAATTGAACATATATTGACTCCAAATTTACAGTAATTGGATTTTGTGCTTGAATTGTAACCAGGCATTTTATTTTCCACAAACAAATAGTTACATATAAGATTTCAAGGATTTCTAAGACTTTTTGTTTATGGCCAAACATGTAATCCTGACAGTTTTTCCAAATGAGTCCAGACCCCAAAATTGATGTGTTGTAGATTTGTCTTTTGCAGCTTAATGTTTTACATTTTAGGTATAAATCTATTATTTGTGGTGATCTTTTAAAATGTGGCACTTGCAGAACAATAAAATATTAATTATTAGCCTTTTCATACTCCTTTTATGCTAAGAATTATGTCAAAACTCCCCATTTCCACCTCATTTTGTCAGGAATTTGATTTGAAAATTAAAACAACATGCTTCCACAAAATATTTACACTATGTAATTTCAAGGATACCTCTGATTGTTAAAATTATTTAAATGCTGAAATATTCCCATTTTTGGAGGAAAAAAAAGTGTTTTGTGACCTTTTTATTAGAGTGGCTGGTTATCCCCTGAATACAGCATTTCTTTCACATTTATGAATCCATATTTCAAAAAATGATTCATACTTCTTACAAGTACATGTGTTTGTGTGTATGTATACAAGCCAGGGATAGAAGAGCATGGCTATTAGCCATATTCCATCAACAGTATTACTTATGTGGACACAAGTTGGATTTGGTACCACAGCAACATTTTTCGGGGGTGGGCTTACAAGTTTCATTATAGTTCCATACAGTTACCTTCAATGCAACCAATTTGCAGCTTGTTTTCTTTAAGATTGGCCAAGGTTTCTTGAAATAAATGCCTTTCACCTCAGACTTTCCAAGAAATAGGGAAATATTGGCATTTTAAGACATACAAAGTGTAAAAAATGGGCCATTTTGTAGAAAAAGGTAAAAAAAAATACAATTTTTGAAAAATATTCCAATATTTTGAATATTTTTGGTGGGACTTGTTTTAAACTCTTTAAATCTTTTTGCATAACTTACATTTTGATAAATTTAAGAAAGAATCTTCAATTCTAGAACAGAAGGCCCATGGGAATGACCCGCAACCTGGTATACAAAACAGTACATAACTTTAAAGGGACACCATTCTTCTGTAATTTTTTTCTTTTAATTCTGTATTATAATAATTTTGCAAAAATAAATGTGAAGCTATAAAGAAAAGAATTTTGATGATATATGAACATTGAAAACCATATAGGAGGCAGACCACCATTAAATTTCACACTCTCGGTACCCACAAATTGTAGTTCGTCTATTTATATCAATTCTCTCTCCTTCTCTTTTCTCCCCCTTTGCATGGACATTTTTGTTGATTTGTTGGTCTAAAATGGAAGAAGAGGGTTTGAATTAATATTTTCTGCCAGGTTTTGGTAAATATTCATGATTTTGAGGCGGAAGGATAACTGAGTTATCAGGTTGGCTACGGTGATAAGTACGGCAACTAGTTACATGTTTTGGGTATGCTTCTTCAAGTTGGTGTATCTCAAAATTTTGGTGGTCAACCTCATACAAATTTTAGTGCAAAGATATGGTCATTTGTTCCTCTGTCTATAGTGAATGATTGAATGAAATGGGGTTTAACGTCCTACGCTTAAGCACCGTACCTGGGCTAATTGAAGACGGGCATACGCCACAGTGTGCAATGAGGGAAATTTTGCCCTGGCAGCGGCGCTACGGCCTACTCTTATATCGAATTCCAACTGCCAAGGGATCTTTTACGTGCACTCCAATTTGCACACGGGACCTCGGTTTTTCGTCCCATCCGAACGACTAGGCAGCTGTCCTTGTCAGGCCCTCCTTCTGCATCACTGACAAGGGGAAATCACGCCGGAAAATCGAGATGAACTTTCTCGGCCAATGCAGGGATCGAACACTCAACCTCCAGGCTAGCGAACCAGCGCCTTATCCACTTAGCCACCGTGATCCCCCTGTCTATAGTGAAAAGCATTCAGCTCAACGAAAATTTGGGGAAAAGTTGGAGGTGGGCAAAGAGGCCAGAATTAACATTGAAGTCAATGGGGAAATTAATGGTGGTCTGCCTTCATTTGGTCTCAGACTAGTAAATTTTTTCCCATTGACTTCAAATATAAATAGCTGTAACATCACAGGCTGTAACATTTCGTTGGTTCCAATCTTAAAGGCAAAATGGGGACCACATTTGGCGATGTCCTCATCACACTTTTGTGTGTGAGAGAAAGAGGGAAATGGGGTTTAACGTCCACTCGACACAAACTAGGTCATTTCGATATCAACTATGGTTTAATTTTATTTCACGCGTAGGGGTCTTTAGTAGTGGGAGGAGACCCCGAGAAAACCCACGAGGTTGGACCGGCGACACTACTTCTTGCCACGTACAGCCGGGGATTCGAATCTACGCCAGTTGACTCAATGACAGGCTTTATGTTACAGCACGCAGTTGCTACCCATCCTCCCCCCTATATTCGCATAAAGGGGAAGCTTCTTTATAAGGGGGGTAAAGAGGGCATGCTTATAAATATCCAGAAAACAACCAGTCAGTAGAGTGATTCATGCACATAACCAATAAACGAGCTTAATTTGGGGATTATTTTAACGAATATTATTTAAATCATCATTCATGAAGAATTAAACTACTGCTAATTTGGATATTTGTTTGATTTAACCGTTTGAAAAAGAGTTATGTTTCGTGGTAACTTAAAAGTTTAAAATTGATCTCTGAAAAACGAATTCTTAAGTTACGCAGTCTGGATTCTTCATTTTCCACGTAGTTACAATAACCCAGTTCACATGGATCGTTACATTTACGTTACTTTTACGTCATTATGGTTAGATTTAGGTTGACGTCCAATAGTGGTAAAATTGTATGGTTAAATTTACGTTACTTCTACGTCAGAATGGTTATGGTTACTTTTACGTCAGAAAATGACGTCTAACGTAAATTTTATGACGGTTATATAACTAATTTTTTTCGCTTCAATACTTCTGGATTAAAAACCATACCAGTGTGTGCACATTATAACAATTGATAAATAGTCAGAATTCAGTCATAATAATTAAATATGTATTATTGGTGATAATTCTAACGTTAATCTAACGTAAATTTTACGTCTGGTTTCTAACCGTTAGTTTATGGTTAGTTTTCTAACGTAAATCTAACGTTAGTTTTCTAACGTAAATATAACATTAGTAAATATAACGTAAAACAAGATGATCCATTCAGATTTGCAGTCTGCAGATTAGAAGCACTAAAATTGGACATGGCCCACTTCTTTGTGGGATTGGACATAGACCAATATAAATAGGTACAACCTTGGTGGACCATGTCGAAATGGAACAAATCTGTTAAAGGGACAATAACACTCTTGCTGGCTTGACAGGTTCCGAAAAAACAAAATAGCCTTATTCTAACTACTAGATCTTTCAGTGCCCTACCTGTTGTGTAAATTATCCATTATAACCTATCTTACTTGACCAGAGGGTTCGAAAATATGTTTAAATCCAAGTTGCATTTGAAAAGGCTTACGTAAGGCTTTTCAAACCATGTTACGGCATGTAGTTGAAATTTTTATAATTAGGTGTGTTCAGATGAAATTTGTATCATTTATTAATTGGAATATTGTAAAATAGTACAATTTGTTGACCAGAATAAAGATTGGGACAATTTATTCATTTACAACAATAGTGTTATTGGGGCTTTAATACAGACAAGATTTTAACAAAAAAGTGGGTGTGGCACCGTCCAAGGGGGGCGAATCATGCATCAAAATCAATAGTTGTCATGCTTAAGCAATAAGTTTACCAAGTTCCGAGACAATCAATTCAGACGCTAAACCTGGAGTTTGATCCCTGCATTGTCCGATAAAGTACATGTTGATTTTCCGGCGTGGTTTCCCTTGTGAGTGATACAGACGGAGGGCCTGACAAGGACAGCTGCCTAGTCGTTCGGATGGGATGAAAAACCGAGGTCCTGTTTACACATTGGCGTGCACGTAAAAGATCCCTTGGCAGTTGGAATTTAGTTGCTGCCCGGGCAAAAATTTCCCTTATACCACACTGTATGGTGTATGCCCGTCTTCAATTAGCCTGGGTTAGGTGCAGAAGAGAGGGGCACAGACACAAATTGGGTGTAGACATCAAATTGGGTGTGGCTGCAGGACAGATTTTGTGTGTCCTTTGTAATGAAACGACTCAATGAACAAGCCTAAACATAACCCACAGGAGAATACTATTGTTGTAGGCTGGAATAATCAGACGCCAATTCAATTTGGAATTTTCGCATACATGTATTTCGCCGAACATAACTGATTAGAAGTTACTGTAAAAACGTAAATGATTGAATGAAATTCAGTTTATATACATTCATGTTATATTTTTACATGCCTTGTTACCCATTTGTATGCATTTCCAAGTGCCCAAGAATAGAGATTTAGCTCCTTTAAGAATCGCGGTCTGTAGGTGACACACACAGAGAAAAATGAATACCGGGTAAATGAATGACCTATTCTCATTTCGAATTCCAACTCTCAAGGGTTCTTTTACGTGTACATGCAATGTGAGCACAAGATATTGTTTTTTTGTCCTATTCGAATGACTAGACACTGGTTTTGCCAGATCCTACACCACTAACAAGGGGAACTTTCTCGACCACCACCGATATTGAACCCCTCATTTGCTAGCCATTTTGTTACTGAGTCACCGAAACAAAATGGCTAGCAAGTGAGGGGTTCAATCTCGGTGTTGGTCGAGAAAGTTCCCCTTGTTAGTGGTGTAGGATCTGACAAAACCAGCTCCTTCAGAAAATGAGGTTAAATCTGAAACCGTACATAGTCGTTCGGATTGTGTACCTATTGGCGTGCATGTAAAACATTCCTTTTGCCTGTAAGTACAGTCACTGTCCAGGCAATATTCCTGTCAAATGAACATCTTCATTAGCTAAGTCGGAACAGAATGGTAGGACATTAAACCCCATTTCATTTTGTACATCACATGGAGCACATATTCACCTGTCCAACCTCATGGGTTTTCTCTAATGATGTGGCTATTCCAAACGATAAGAATTATTGAAAAAAGATAGGTAGTTGCTACCCTTATGGTATAGGAATAAATATTCCAAATTCCAAGAAATTAAATGAAATGAAATGCGGTTTAACGTCCTACTTTTCTGTTCCTAAACTGGGCTAATTAAGATGGGCATGCACCATACAACATGCTATGAGGGAAATTTTGCCCGGGCATCAGCGCTATGGCCTACTCTTATATCAAATTACGACTGCAGACTGTACACAGGACCTTGGTTTTTGTCTCATCTGAACGACTAGACAGCTGTCCTTGTCAGGCCCTCCGTCCTGCATCACTGACAAGTGAGGGCATCGCTGGAAAATCTGGATGAATCTCGGCCAATGCAGGAGCCTTACCCACAAGCCACATGATCCACCAAATTTTAAAAAGATCTGTAAACTGTAGCTTCCATTGGACATATAATAGATTACTAGTCATATACAGCCATCCTGTACAAGAGGTTTGGCCGGGGTGTGGGGTGGGATGGCCAAGTTGTCTAGAGTGTCGCGCTTCGACCTTTAGCTGGCCGGCCACCTCTGGCTAGCAGCTCTGGTTTCGAGCCCTGGTGTAGCCTTATTTATGTGGTTTTGCAACCAAAATCTAAAACAAACCTGAAGTCCAGATTTAAGAAGAGGGCAACATAAAGTACTTAATGAAAAATTTTGTGTTTTAAGCGTTCACTGATTCCGGTCTTCAGTGTTGGTCATATGTGATTGCCAAAACAAATAATGATTGTACATGAAGAAACTGGAAGGTGCTTTCCATCCATGCGTTTCCATCAAAGGCACAAAAAAAACCAACCCAACACGTTTCCACATGCAACTATGTATTTTAAAGTTTGGTGAAACCCAATGAGGTTTCCACTTTACAGCACAAAGCCTAACATTGTTTACAATCAGCCGCCACCTTTTTAAAAAACAATTGCCATTTGCAACCTGAATAATTTAGCAGCAACAAGAGCGGTTGATGGACCACAAAAATAAACCTATGGTATGTAAGCATCCAAATATGCACACAGTTGAGCATGCATGTGCAAGCAAAGAATTTTAAGAAGTGCTCAATGAACGATTTTTTCTTCCGTGAGCGGAACCACCAAGCCTAATGCATAAAGCAGTCACTAATTAAGAAAGGGCTTAGCACTATATAGGCTACATCATGTATAGCCACTGTTTATTACTGGTACACTAGTTTTAAATTCTTAAATTCTAATCCATTAATTATACGTCAAGTCCCTAATTCTCTCTATCAAATTTGATACCCCAAACTTTGATAAAACAAATAATGTTTCATTGTAGAAAACTGTCTTACAAAGCAGACTTGTGCGAGACCAAAGGTTATCAGATTTCTGACCATTCATTTTATTGATATATTTTTATGATTAAATGTAATTAACTTTCATCATTAGTAAATATAAAATGAATGGTTATTTTTTAAGATCTATATTTATATTTGTACAAGTAATCTTAACATAAACTATCTTAATAAAATATTACTTAAATCAAATCAATATGTTGTTACTGTCAATCAAAACATAGATTTAAGTAATATTTAGTTCTATGATCAAAATGACCGCTGTCTACAAACACATGTATATAAAATATGTCATGATTCAACTTTGTTGTTTTATTATTTCAAACTTAAAAGCTCAACCCTTAAATATATAATTTGTAAAAACCATATTATATTAGAATAAAGCTTACGAAAATATTGACGGTAGGGCAAACATGTAGTGTGACAAAGTAATACATACATAGAACTTTTCTAGATTTTACATTATATTATATTGGACATTTTCAACTATAAACAACTTCTGCTAATGTGTTCAATATGTTATTTACGGGCAACACACAAATGACCTCTCTTAGTTTTGACAATACGCACGATCTCATTAAATATCTTAATTATCCATATGTTATTTATAATCTACACATGTTCTATGTGTTGAACACTCAGCAGAACTTCGCGACTTATTTGGAAATACGAGGTGTGGTTATAGAAACTATAATCTCAATTCCAAATAAGTTAATCTGTCATGTATCATTATTTTCAATTACTGTATGCTTTATAAAGCCAGAATTAACTGACAGTAAGTCAGACTTGAATAGAGCTCCTTCCGATCTATGTCTATTCTATGTTCTCAATAAAGATCTACCAACTATGCTGATAGTCTCTTATCTGTAGTGTAACAGATAATAGAAATGGTGCACGTGAGCCAGACATAGCGTGTACAAGTCCTAGCCGCAGGAAATCTTGTTAGTTGCAGATGTTAGATTCAAGACGATCATGGGCCACTGATTGAAGACTGCAGAATGGTATCTATAACTTTTGAATGGGATCCCGGAGGAAAACCTTGGAAAAGATGAAGTTTCCAGACGTTTTTTTAAGGTAGGTGCATATTTCCTAATAAATTGACCATGGAAAGCCAAATAGACCGAGGGATAATTATATTCAATTTTTAAGGTTAGGGATACGCCAAATGTAAGGTTTTAAAATGAATGTCAAACTAGTAAAATAATTAATTTAGGGAATAAGTTAAGGCAAAAAGTTAAGTTTTAAAACAAATGGACGATCGCAAGGTAATCATAATATAATAGCAATGAAGAGGCGTGTGTCACACGTTAGATGTGGGGTTTTGGGCGATTTCTACATCTAGCCAGTGTCACAAAGAACTGCAAAATGCTATCAAAGTAGTAGATGTAATACGTTGTTCAGTGACTGAGAGTTAGGTTTAGACTAATTGTCTATAGAGTATATACGAATCGTAAAATTGAAAAGGTAAAACTAAGCTAAAAGAAATAAATTATGTCTCCGAACTATAAATCTAGATTGTAATAATGTAATGTTGTGTTGTGTCCAAGTAATGTATATGTGTTTAACTGGGTATTTTTCCGGTATGGATCTGTGTAAAATTTATGTTTATGGGTAAAGGAATATGCCCAAGGGAAATTTGAACCTGACTGGCCCTTTGTAAATTCGCGAGTAGCGTGTGGGTCAGTATTGGGATTTAAATACTGGTTTAAAGTGAATCAGGGTGCATTGCAATATATAGCGAATAGCTTATGCAATATAACTGTTTCTGGATTATTCGTGTCGTTTTGTTTTGTTTGAAGAGTATAAATTTGTGTTAAAAACGTGAAAATATACCATGGTAAAATGGGTTATTTAAATTTTATTTTGGATGTGCGATGATATAGCATGACGAATAAATTTTGAATTTCCTCATATATCATGTGTAGCGTATACGTAAAACCATACTCATGTATTGGCAACTTATTTGTAAATTGTTGTTTGTTATAATTATGTGTTTATAGGGAATATAATACATTCAGGTCTTGAAATAAATACTGATCACATTTGTTTAAAGAAATGAATTCACGATAAGATTTAAAATGTTAATAGGGAGATCTATATGGAAATTTGCAAACGGGACGTGTCTGTCTTTTCTGATCTCAGTGTGTTAATTAGCACACATGCTGCTACCAGCTTGGGTTATACAAGCAGGTTCGTATACGCCATGTTAAAAGGTGTACCTTTCTATCCTATACCCTCCGTGTTAACTGTTGGTGTATAGCGTTACACAGTAAACCGATACGGTTAAGATAATTAATTAAAGATGATTTGTTAATTATGAGATAAAACTGTTCACTGTCAGTAAGTAAGGAGAATACTAATGAGGTTGGATATTCTTAATTACTGTAGGTGATGAGTACTAATTAATGCTAATAATTGTTATTAAGGGGACAAATTGAGTTGTATTTGTTAATAGTTTATTCAATTAAATGTAACTAGAATTAAAGATTCATACAGGTGTATTCCCAATAAAGTAACTCCGATTTTAATTTTAAAATAAACTTAAGCGTGATTTTATGATTAAGATATAATCACATTCAATTAAAATAAATGTTATAAATTAAGGGTAATGTAATGATAATTGGTCTAATTGGGTACGTACACTGGTCATTTTAAAGGGATTTATTGTACCATATCTTAACGCGAAACAACAACGAACATCACATGGGAATTCCGGAATGAATCTGAAGCGAAGATTGCAGCAGTGTTTACCATCATCTAATTAGCTATGCAAAAATCAGAACTGTGAATAGAACATCTAATTATGAAGTGTTCAAACAGTGAACATATTGACATTGAAACAGTGTTTTTTTGTAGATTTTTTTAATGTGTTGATAGTCTAACCTAGTATTTTTTTTTTTTTTATATATAATATTGTAGCATGTTTATTAGTGAATTTAGATGTTAGAATTGTAATTTCCATATGTACCAAGACAGGCCCGGGACTGTACAGCGCAGTGGATGTAGCGAGAGGTGTAGACCCAATAAATGGTATTGTTCTACATGAATTCTAGAACCACTGTTGCTCCAGTGAAATATAAATCGCGGGGTTTTCTTTTTCATTATATACTCAGTACTTTTTATATCGTGTTAGAAGTCTATCATATGTACTGTTATTATTTCATGTGTACTGTTATTATATCATGTTTGCTGTGTTATATCGCGTGTGCTCTTCCTAATTCGTGTGTAATGTAATTTTATTGTGTGAAACATCAATGTATACAGATGAAGACAATGTCCCACATGTGAGAATTGTGTTTGTTATGTCCCTTTGGTACATAACTCGTGGGTGATGAAGGAATGTGACAAAGTAATACATACATAGAACTTTTCTAGATTTTACATTATATTATATTGGACATTTTCAACTATAAACAACTTCTGCTAATGTGTTCAATGTGTTATTTACGGGCAACACACAAATGACCTCTCTTAGTTTTGACAATACGCACGATCTCATTAAATATCTTAATTATCCATATGTTATTTATAATCTACACATGTTCTATGTGTTGAACACTCAGCAGAACTTCGCGACTTATTTGGAAATACGAGGTGTGGTTATAGAAACTATAATCTCAATTCCAAATAAGTTAATCTGTCATGTATCATTATTTTCAATTACTGTATGCTTTATAAAGCCAGAATTAACTGACAGTAAGTCAGACTTGAATAGAGCTCCTTCCGATCTATGTCTATTCTATGTTCTCAATAAAGATCTACCAACTATGCTGACCGTCTCTTATCTGTAGTGTTACAGTAGACGGTTTAATCGAAAAGCGAATTATTTACTACCGGTAGATAAAATGACCCGGTAATATGAGTTAATTGATTATTAATATAATTGATGTTGTGGTTAGTCTAAAGTTAGTGGTCTGATCCCGACAGGAAACGGGACTACTTTGCCGGGATTACTACGCCCACACGTATATAAGCCGGAGGACACGGCTGAGTGGGTATCAGAAGTTATTATTACAGTTTAAATACAGAAGTTAAAAGGTATTGTTTGTTTTTGCTACAAGCATCTGAAGTGGGACTTCAGGGGAAATTCACATTATTTGGCGTCGCCCGATTAAAACATTTATTTACGTTAATTGAAAAAAAGTTTTTTTCTGTTAACGGGGAGGAGAAGTTATAGTGTACAGTACTGGCCAAATTAATAGCATTTTTTTATAAAACGTTGCAGAATTAACTCACTAAAATTTAAGTATGGATAAAATTATGCACGGTGCATATATTGAACTGAATTTTCTAACACATAACCAAATTGACATCCACTTCATATTGCATGTTTGGTTGACGTATTTGATGACGTCATGACGTCGTAGCGGCCGATGACGTCATTGATGTCCGTCATGTTGTTTTTTTGCAGTTTTTGGAATACAATCATTAGGGAATTTCTCTCATACAAGAGCACCAGTTACGTTTTGGGGGATATTACAGGACAGACACATTAAATAACAATGATTTTAATGGTCGTCCTTGACGCCATTACGACTGTGTGACGTCACAATGGCGTCATCTCGCCAAAACAGGTGTTGTACGAGAAAACGCTTCTACTTGATCGATTTCCATGTTTTTGGTGTCGATTTATATCTTTTCTGGGACGCCGAATCGAACTAAGACTATTAAAATGTTCAGAAATCGACATAAATTTAATTTTTCAACAATAGTTGGTCTACAACGATGGGCCAATGATTCCAGACTATGATTTCAGACGAAGTACTAAACTAATGGAACTGACTATCGTTAGTAACGGATGAAATAAATAGACGCTGCGTTGCATAATTAGTTGAATCGCCCCCTGTAATTGTACATGTTGTACATGAAGTTTCTATATTTATGAAATATAATTTCTATAAAATTCAAAATCCTCTTTAGTCAATTTCAGGACGCATGCAGCCCTGAAATCACAGTCTGCTCCTCCATTTGCTCATCGTTGTAGACAAACTATCGATGAAAAATTAAATTCATGTCGATTTTTTAACATTTTAATAGCCTTTGTTCGATTCGGCGTCCCAGAAAAGATATAATTTGACACCAAAAACATGGAAATCGTACAAAACCTGTTTTGGCGAGATGACGTCATTGTGACGTCACACAGTCGTAATGGCGTCATTGAGTGTGTCTGTCCTGTAATATCTCCCAAAACGTAACTGGTGCTCTTGTATTAGAGAAATTCCCTAATGATTGTATTCCAAAAACAGCAAAAAAACAACATGACAGACATCAATGACGTCATCGGCCGTTACGACGTCATGACGTCATCAAAAAAGTCGACCAACCATGCAATATGAAGTGGATGTCAATTTGATTATGTGTTAGAAAATTCAGTTCAATATATGCACCGTGCATAATTCTATCCATACTTCAATTCTAGTGACTTAATTCTGCAACGTTTTATAAAAATATGCTATTAATTTGGCCAGTACTGTATATTATTATTCATATTGTTTAGATTTTCGATTAACATTATTGTGTAATGTATCCGTGATATATTAATCGTAGTATAAGGTTATAGTGTGTATTGTTTAATCTTTGATTGACATTGCTGTGAATTATACACGTGGTTTACTAGTCGTAACCCACAGGTGTGTGTACATTGCACGTGCAGTCTAGCACGTGGAGGTATTACACTAATATTTCACTGGTGTCTAGTCAACATTTGTTTACACAATTATCTAGTGTTTAAAGGTGAATTAAATAATAATATGTCGTTAATTAATATAAATACCGCGACATTGTCGGAATTGTTAGATTTAGGCGTGAGATCTATAGCGGCCGAAGTAATTATGGGTCATCGCCATGAACATGGCCAAGTAACCCAAGAGGAACTTTTAGAAATTCCTGAGGTGATGAATTTGTCCGCTAGCATATTCATCAGGTTATCATGTGAAGATCCGGAGGTTGTGACTAACGATACAACCCGGTCGAATGCGGGTAAGACATTAGGACTCGAGCAGCAGCCACGCAGGAAGACGCCTGTCATTCCGAAATATTTAAGCTACGATGGTCGAACCAATTGGCAAGCATTTGCAAATAAATTTATGCGATATGCGACTATGAATTCCCTTACTGACCAAGAAAGTTGCGATAGTTTATGCTTTTGTTTAGAAGGCAAGGCAAGCGAATATTATTGTTTGATAACGGATAGGTATGCCCATCTGACATTGTTTGAGTTATTGGGGAAACTAGAAACACGTTTTGGAAATCAGGATTTGCCTGAAACTTCCATGCTTTTGTTTGCTAACCTAAGACAGCATCGTGATGAATCTTTGAATGATTGGTCCGACCGCGTCTTGACGGTTGCTAATAAAGCTTTTTCCGATTGTACGGAAGCCCATATAGGTAGACAAGTGGTTTTGAAATTTTGTCAAGGTTGTTTTGATAAGGAAGCGGGACAGCATGTTTGCAATATGCGACCTCCAAATATAGAATCGGCTATCCAGTCAATTAAATGGTACAGGCATAACAACATTGCCATATATGGGAATAACACACGTGGTCCTAGTCGTGAATACGAATCACGTGGTTCTAGTCGTGAATACGAATCACGTGGTCCTAGTCGAGAATACGAAGCACGTGTTCAGACTCTAGCTACTTCTGCTAAAAATATGAAAACGCCAAATGAATCAAAAGATAATGATAGGATAGAAGCGTTAGAGAAATGTGTTGAAGGCATAAAAAGTAACTTCAATGAATTGTCTTTGACTATGAAAAGAGTAATAGACTCTATTGATCTTTTGAAATCAAGATCTCCTTCTAGAAATCGCTCTCCTTCTAGGGATCAAGTTATATGTTTCAATTGTGGAAAACCCGGTCATTACAAACGGGAGTGTCCGGAGTTGTATCCTCCTAGGCATAGTACACCTTTATCGGGTAAAACAGATGTCGAGAAACACGTGGCTTTTGCGAAGGATTTAAACTAGAAAGGATCGAACGAACGGGCGAGCGTCCGGTCCCACCTAATTATGATTCGCCTATATCCCTTTTTGACGAGACAATAAGCGACGCCGGTCTAAGCGATACACATAAATGCAGGAGTGAGTTTCTTGATCCGGTTTGTGATACCACCGTAACCGTCGGTGCCATATTTAAAAACACCGTTACCCCGGAGGTTGGTGTCAATACAGTTCCAGCTGATACCGTTGATGAGGGTGTCATAGGTATAATACCCGAAACTCCTGTGTTCGCGCCTGCGAGTATTTGTCGCGTCAATACAGATGCTATGTATAAAATAAAAGTGAAAATTCAAGGAGAAAGTATGTTATCCGTAATAGATACTGGTAGTCAATGTACTATTCTTAGCGATAGGCGCTATGAGATACTAAAGAAAAAACCGCCAAAAATTAGGGATGTTAAACTGTATACTGCTAGCCGCGAAATGGCTTTTCAAGGTTTTATAGTAGGACCCGCTGAGATAGATCTTGGATCTTTTCGAATGGAACTTGATCATTTGTATGTTGCTTCAATCGAAGATGATATGTTGCTAGGATTAGATTTTATGCGCGAGAATAAAGTCCGAATAGATATGTTAACGGACAAATTACAAATTGGCGATGATGTTTTCGACTTGATATATAGCGAGAATGATGAATGTAACGAACACGCTGATATTGCTGTAGTGAAACGAACCATTATACCACCGTTAACTGTAGCGCGTGTACGATGTACTTTAAGTAAAAACTTATCTCGATATGTTATAGAACCCACAAACCATCCTAATTTGTTGGTAGCTCGATCAGCTCATTCGCACATAGAAACAGAATTTCCGCGTATATGTCTAATTAATCCATCACAAGAAACAATTATATTAAAGACTAATCAAGCTGTTGGCACGGCAGTGGAATTTAATGATGATGACATCATCGAACCGTACGAGACGGGTGTAGAAAATAGTAAAGATAATCCGCTTAAAATCCCGGAACATTTAAAAGATTTATATGACAGATCAAAAGAACTGTTAACCCCAGTAGATCAATTTAAGCTGACTAGGTTGCTCGTGGAATACCAGGATGTATTTGCCAAGGATCAATTTGATTTAGGGAATTTTACTTTTCTTAAGCACACTATAGAGACCAAAGATTCGAAACCAATTAGGCAAAACTTACGTAGAATCCCGGTTGTTTTCGCAGGGGAGGAAGAAGGGCATCTCAAAAAAATGTTAGATTCGAAAGTTATTCAGCCGTCAAGTTCTGACTGGGCTTCACCACCTGTATTAATCCGAAAAAAAGACGGAACAGTGCGTTGGTGTATTGATTATAGAAAATTGAACGCTGTCACTGTTAAAGACCTATTCCCACTTCCAATTGTATCAGAATGTATTGAAGCTATAGGTGGAAATTATTGGTTTTCCAAATTAGATGCTAATTCGGCATACTGGCAAATTCGGCTTAGAAAGGAAGATAGGAAAAAAAACGCATTCTTAACCAAGTACGGTTTATTCGAGTTTACGAAGATGGGATTCGGTTTATGTAACGCCGTTGCAACCTACTCTAGAGTTGTCAGTCTTATTTTAAATGGTTTGAATTGGAATATCGCATTAGCATTTCTGGACGATACGTTAGTAATGGGCGAAGATGTCGACAATCATCTAGAAAATCTAAAAAAGGTTTTGGATAGGTTTAGGCAATACCAAATAAAATTAAAGCCTAAGAAATGCGAATTGTTTAGACAAGAAGTTGAATTCCTTGGTCGAATTGTTAGCCAACATGGTTTAAAAGCCGGTAATAATCTGAGTAAAACCGTGGCAAAATGGACGGTGCCAACTTGTACTAGAGAAGCCGAATCGTTTCTTGGTTTCGCTAATTATCATCGAACATGTATAAAGCATTTTGCCGAGAAAGCCTTTCCGTTATATCAAATTACTGGAAAGAAAGCATTTGTTTGGGGTCCGGAACAACAGAGCGCTTTTGATAAATTGAAGCATTCCTTAGTTACGACACCGGTCTTAACTCTACCGAATACAACCGATCCATTTATTTTAGATTGCGACGCTAGCATGAATTCTATAGGAGCCGAGTTGTCGCAAGTGCAGGATGGTCAGGAAAGGGTAATCGCCTACAGCAGTTTTTCCTTAACGTCTGAACAGAGCCGTTACTGCGCTACTCGTTTGGAATTGTTAGCGATAGTACGCTTTACTAGACAGTTTAGGCATTACTTATTAGGTAAACCGTTCCGCATTCGTACGGATCATAATAGTTTGACTTGGTTGTTAAAATTTAAACAACCTACTGGGCAGTTAGCACGTTGGCTTGAGGAGCTAAGTCAATACGACATGACAATCGAGTACAGAAGAGCGCAAAATCATCAAAATGCAGATGCGTTATCCCGAATGACCTTGTCCTGATTTCGATATTAGTAAGAAAGTAACCGATTTGCCGTGCGGTGGGTGCAAATACTGTCAAAGAGCCCATAAAAACTGGATAGATTTCGCAATAAATGTAGACGATGTTAGGCCTTTGTCGTTTAAAGGGGCGTCCAAGCAGAATATAACCGTAAATGAACCGGTTAACGAACCTGCTAGCATTCTAATTACCGACTGGCCTGAACAACCACGGGTAAACATAGTTACAATTGACGACGATAATGACGATGATAGTGAAGACTATCAGGGAATATCATTGAGTAATTTTTCTCCAGAATTAATAAAGGATAAACAGAGTAATGACATAGATTTGGGATTGTTAATAACCTGGTTAAAAACTGGGGTGGAACCCAAAGAAAGTGACTTGATGTTATCTAGTCCTACGGCTAAATATTACTGGATAAACCGTAACTTGTTTTGTCTCGGTGATGATGGAATTCTTAGGGTAAAACAATTAAATAGTTTACTCGATACTCTATTGGTAATTCCAGAGGAAATAAAACTGGATGTTTGTCAGTTATGTCATGACATTCCCTTATCAGGTCATCAGGGTATAAGTAGAACGAAGAGTCGTATTAAACAGCTGTTCTATTGGTACGGCATGACAGAATATGTGCGCGCCTATGTAAATTCGTGTGCTACCTGTAATGTCAATAAGAATAAGCATACTAAGGCTCGTTATACTTTAAATAAATACCATGCTGGAGCTCCAATGGAAAGGGTACATCTCGACTTTTTGGGCCCGTTGCCATTGACGCAGGCTGGGAATGAACACATATTAATGATAGTCGACCAATTCACAAAGTGGGTCGAATGCATACCATTACCTTCGCAAACCGCGGAAATTACCGCTAAGGCAGCGGTGAATGAGTTCTTTTCTCGATTTGGGTGTCCTTTCCAGTTGTTTACGGATCAAGGGAGAAATTTCGAGAGTAACTTATTCCTGTCATTATGCAAGGTGTTGCATATACATAAGAGTCCCACGACGCCATACCGGCCCTCAGCTAATGAGCAAGTTGAAAGATACAATAGGACTTTGATGGAAGCTGTTAAATGCTACGTAGACGGATGTCAGGAAACGTGGGATATCTTTCTGCCACAAATTGCAAGTGCATTACGGTCTAGCGTAAACCGTCAAACCGGTCTTACTAGTAATAAGTTAATGTTGGGACGCGAAATAAACCACCCAGCTGATTTAATGTTTGGCGCACCGGGCGAAATTAGCGGTGATATAAATACCTATGTTGGAAAACTCGAACAAACTATGAAGAAAGTACATGAAATGGCTCGGAATAATTTACACGCGAGCCAAGAACGCATGAGGCGAGATTTCGACATACGTGCCAATGTTAATAAGTATACGTTAGGTGATGTAGTGTATATTCTGGATACCGCAGCAAAGCCGGGTAAAAGTCGCAAACTGTCGCCGGCTTGGAAGGGCCCCGGTGTTATAACCAAAGTGATTACCCCCTATTTGTTTAAAGTAAAAACTCGTAAAAAAGAGAGTGTCATGAATCATGATAGATTAAAGTTATGTGCAGATCGGGAGTTTCCCGCATGGATTATGACATTTAAGAATAAACCTGATTCTGAGTCCCCGATTCCGACGGGGAATGTTGAGACATATTGTATTTGTAAAGGTCCTGGCGATGGCAGTCCCATGATCTGTTGCGATCAGTGCGATAAATGGTACCATTACCGTTGTGTCGGTATAGATCCGAACGACGACTGGGAAGATAGGGACTATGTGTGTCCTAATTGCAATTAGGTCTCTGGTCCCGGTACGTTTTGGCGGGTAAAAAGGGAATGGGTTGGGGAGCACATATAACAATACTGCCTATACCGATTTATACGGTATTGGCAGGGTATATTTTTGTTTTTCAGTATGGATAATTCTAATTCATGGAGAACCCCCTCGCGGTTCCTGATCGAAACACCAAGAGACCAGGCCTATGCCATGTGGAGGCAGCAGGCCTCTGCCAATATGCAACAGGCAGAGTGGATGAGGCACCGTGACGGACGGTCCCTAGCGCCCATGTATTTTTCGGAGCCGCTCCGTCTGGGGGCACCGCTGTCGCGTGTGTCTTCAGCTAGACACCTATATCATGAGTCCCCGAGGGTCCACAGACAGGGGAGAGAGCAAAAATGCCCGATAAATGGCTGTCCTGTTCGTGACAGAAAAATAAAATTTCATGTCCTAAGGTGGCATTTGCCCTCTTATTTCCAGGGGGAATGGGACTGTTCCCCGGATGTGGTGGACAAGAGAATCGAGGCGTTGTCTGCTCTGTGCAGAATAATGTCGGAAAATCCGTTCACCATGTCTGTGAAATTTAACCGAGGGGCTTATTTGCCCGACGGGTGCAGGCTGAGAACCATGCACATGCCCACCCTACGGACCATTTGCGAGAGGGCTGGTTGGTCCATTCCAGAAGGGGACCGGTTCACCCTCATACCTATAAACTCACCTGCATGTTTAACTTATTGGAGGTGCATGTGTGTCATGTTGAACTTTTTAACTCCGGGTCAACAGGGGGATTTCATGGGGTTTTTGAACCCGCCCCCTGTGGGACGGAGTGACTTATTTTCGGGTGGGGAAGGGGTAGAGGTAGAGGATTGGGAAAAGGATATTATCGATATCAACTTGTCCTAAGTTGGTATTGATATTGCTTGTTGGGAGGGCGGGGTGTATGTAAATAAAATTGTTTATATTTTTGGTTGAAAGTGCGTAAATGTTACGGTGTATATAGAATACCGTCGCCTGGTTGTATGGTGTGTGTGTGGTGTGTGAATGGATAATTACATGTTTCTTTTTTTTCAGCTTGAGAGAGGCGAACCTCCCGATGGAAAACGGGGAGGAGTACATGTTTCTTTTTTTCAGCCCAAGAGAGGCGAACCTCCCGATGGAAAACGGGGAGGAGTGTTGTGGTTAGTCTAAAGTTAGTGGTCTGATCCCGACAGGAAACGGGACTACTTTGCCGGGATTACTACGCCCACACGTATATAAGCCGGAGGACACGGCTGAGTGGGTATCAGAAGTTATTATTACAGTTTAAATACAGAAGTTAAAAGGTATTGTTTGTTTTTGCTTCAAGCATCTGAAGTGGGACTTCAGGGGAAATTCCCATTATTGATATAAATTTAGCTATATCATCTCGATAAAAGACCTCTCTCTAAAAAATTAAAATCACCACGATCTCATTATTCTTTTAACACTATTACGTAGGTGTACCCCCCATATAAAATATGTTAGAGCGTGTAGAAACAGAATTATATGAATAGATTCATTATCAGAAATATGCAGGGTTTGGTAGAGTCGCCATTTTGTTTACACGATTACGTACATGCCATTATTCTTGTCGGGCAAGGTGAAGGTCACGATTTTTATTTACACACGTGATGGCTTATAGATCGGTGTATATTATATTATTTCTATCGACATTACATTTTTTTTTATTTTTTAAAGTTACGTATAGTGTTGTTATTTATCTACACCACCTTAATTATTTATTAAATATATTTTTTGTGTGATATTTAAAATGGCGGTGAAAGTTAATATTATTTCCTGTAGAAGATACGGTGTTATAATATATGAGTTAAATAAAGTTATTTCACACACACACACACACGATTTGAAGTTCAGCTAAATAAAGTTGAAGGTAAGTGTCCCTTTTTGTACATACACCGTCGAAAGCATACAGAAAGATCTACTGTTGACAAAAACTAATCGGAAAAATTCTCCGCACTGGGGAAAATTTCGTGACGTAAAATTCGTATTTTAAATTGGCCTAGCCAGTATTTTTGTTTTGCACAATGTGCAGTTTACATTGTTCTGAAAACGTACGATTTATACAAAGTCAACACTGCTTTAATCGAAAGTAATTACAGGTTCGAATATTCTGTAAAAAAAAGACCGTGATTTACCGTGATTTACACTGCCTGTCAGTGCCTGTTCTTCTCTGTTTTATTTGACAATAAAATATTGTTGAAAATTTGTTTATAATTCGTAATACGTAGTTGTTTTACTTTTATCAAATAGTAAACAAGCTTGACTGACCGATCACGGCTTATGTTTTTTTGTGAAATGGAATAATTGCAACCAACACACAGCCGCCATTCTCGATGATTGACAACTTGCGTTTTTTCTTCATCCACCAAAGAACCATTAGGTTTCTTTGTGGGTGCAGACGGTTTCGTAACCTGGTTTCACGTACTTAGTTCATTTGTACCTCACTTCGTACCTCAAATTCTTTCGTACCTTTTCCTATGTTGTTGAAATCAGTTGAAAGAAATTGAATATGCTGAACCAGAAATAGAATATGTACCTCAAATTGATTAGTTCCTTTTCCTAAATATGATTGGGTTAAACGATTATTTCTGTCATAGCACACTTTATGACATTTGTCTGTCTTCATTAGCCCAGTCGGAGCAGAACAGTATGATGTTGACCCCATTTCATAAAGATCCGCAGTAGGTTGGCTATAAAAGGCCATAATCTAAATCTACCTTTAATGAAATTTCTTTGCTGGGTATAGTCATTTGGATTGGACAACAACCAATGCCCTGTGTAAACATTGATATGCAATAAAAGATCCCATGGTCATTGGACATCAATTTTGTTCATAACGCACTGTATGGTGTATTTCCATTTTTATAAGGCAATAGGAGCTAAACAGTAGGATGTTAAACCCAAATTCATTTGGTTTCTTGAGTATAAAGTTGCTTTTCATTTATTTTGTTTTGTTTTACAGATCAGATATGTGAGCACCATTGGTGGCAGTTATGTCAAAGAAGTTATAAAAGAGTTTTATAAGGGCTTTGTACATGGAAGCCAGTCAACACTACTATTTGTCACATACAGACTTTGGATCAAAACCATTCCACTAAACTCAGTGACAGGCCTGATTACCAAAAGCACATGTATCAGAGCACTCGTCCACTCAACACAGAAATAGACTTCTTAAAAATGTATTGATATAAATATATACATGTATGTATCTATGGTAGCACAAAATTCATCCATAGTATATGGCTAATATAGTTTATGTGTGATCTTGTGACAGTCAATTATTCTTTTATGAAAAGTTTTGTTTCAATGAGATATCCTGTTATTGTTCTTTACTGCAACCAGTTAACGATAACTTTTGGGGTCCCTTACAAATACCTCCAATTTTTGTGATGGATCAACCATAGCAAAGTTCTGTGTTCAAATTAGATTTGTAATGTAATATTGGAGGTGTTTCCTAAATTGTCATCAAGTTAATGTTGTGGATAAACTGATAATTTAAATGTATGCTTTGTATTCTATTACATTGGGCCAGCTTGGTTTATCCATAGCGGCGCATACCGGCTCGTAGTTCGGCAATATTATCGGCGAGGTCACTTGATTCAGCCGGAAGGCTACAAAAGTTCGGCAGCGGCGTACACTGAATGCGACGGTTTGTCGACAGCGGCAATCACCAGTGCAAGATGGCGAGCATGTCAACGAGATACAATTCACGTTATTTTTTGGGGTAATACTACTAATAATAAATTTCTGCTTATTTTGCGGTCACTTACTTATAGCCATACTTTCATGAATACTGTTTTTTTTTTATTAAAACATGACATGTAATCAATTTAATATTATAATATTATCCCAAGCCAAATATTTTATCAGCCGGGTCACTTGATTTGCTCTGATGTCGTTTACAAACCGGCTCGCCTATCGCCGGATAAATCAAGCAGGCCCATTATATATTTATCTTTTAAAAAAAAGTAAAGATACATGTACTTGTAGTATATTTTGTTGTAATTATGTAAATTGTGCTGTTTTGTGACATTTGGTTGCAATTACATTTAAAATTCTGGGCCCTGTTTCACGAAAACTTAAACTAAAATCCTTAAAATCGATTTTAACTAAAATCAAAATGATATTTTAAATTTTATGCGTTTCACGAAGATCGATTGTAACTTAAAATGCAATTTTAATAGATTTTAGTTAAAATCGCTTGCGCCCGCGCAGTGCAGATTTCCGCTGCGGGTACTTACGGTGAAAGCAAATACGCTTCGAAACTGAAAACTGTTGACAAACTGAATTAACTGTTACATTATCAATAGGGAGGGTTTCATACGTTGTAGAAATGTCTGCACATGGTCAGAAAGTCGTAGAGAGATATGAAATAAATGAGTTAATTGCGTATATATAGTTTCGAAATGTATTGGTGGGTTGACCTTGAACTTGGCATTTGATTTCCTCGCAGGCTTCAATAGAAGTAGGATGTGTATCGATAGACTAAAGCGCTTGAATTTCGAATTTTTAGTAATTTGGACAAGAGAAACTTTTGAGAATTTTCACAAACATATTTTGATATGTGTCACTCAAAGTTTAAAAGTATTTATCAACTTTGAAATTAATACGCCAAATAGGCAATGTTCCGATGCCTAGATTATAAATGTCATTCTAATAGACCCTTTCAATGATACTTTAAAAATGCAAAAGAGTCTATCTATCTTACTCAATTAAATGAGTTTTTCCCAAGATAAAATAGTTTTGGAGCCTATTTTTTTTATTGATGTTGTTTTATTAACGTAACTTCATTAAGAAATTATAATAAATTTATGATATTAAAATTTAATTTCAAATAGGCCTATAAAATTTTTGAATAAACACATTTGTGTTTATTGATTTATCTTTATACTAATCATCATAACCCCAAAAACATGAGTAAATACTACATATTATGGCATGTCTAGTATTATAGGCCTTTAGGCCTTCTAATACCAAGAAATTGGCCATATTAAACACGAAGATATTTTCTTTATAAATAAGAGGGCTCGTCTTTCCATGACATTGGATATAAATTTTCTTTTAGTGTGTAGTTTACTGGCGTTTTGGGTGGGTTTTTTCTTGGAGTTCTAATATGGGGCGCCATCCAATGCTTAAATTGCCTTACAATAAAAAAAAACGGGTGGATCGTAGCTGTATATCCCATACTATGAAAAGAAATTGAATGCAAATTGTTTTTGTGAATGATTGTATGTTAAAATTATGTGCCAATTGTATCTGTATGTCGCAATAAATCAAACAATGTAGCTCTAATCAATGTTTGTTAATGTCGTGATTGTAAGTTAGGAGAGGGTGACAGCTATCCTAAGTTACAATCGATTTTAGTTAAAATTGTCCTTAAAATAGTTTTGTGAAACGCCACTATTTTATGTTAGGATACAATTGTAACTTACAATATTATTTTAGTGGATTTTAGCTACAATGCTTAAAATCGTTTTGTGAAACGCTTCTATTGTAAGTTAGGATGAAATTTTAGTTTACAATGATTTTAAGGAGATTTAAGTTTTTGTGAAACAGGGCCCTGAATGGTTATTGGTAAGTAAGCAGAGAAATGAGTTTTAACGTCAACTCAACTCGCGCTAGGTGATTTTGTGACTAACATATGGCTAAACATATCGAAACCACAGTGCAACGCAATGCGTTAACCAATCAGGGGATCACATGGGTAAGACGCTGGCTCACCAGCCCGGAGGTCGAATGTTTGATCCCCGTATTGGCTGAGAAAGTTTACGGTTTAACGTCAACTCGACTCACGCTAGGTGTTTTTGTGACTAACATATGGCTAAACATATCGAAACCACAGTGCAACGCAATGCGTTAACCAATCAGGGGATCACATGGGTAAGACGCTGGCTCACCAGCCCGGAGGTCGAATGTTTGATCCCCGTATCGGCTGAGAAAGTTTACGGTGTAACGTCAACTCGACTCACGCTAGGTGATTTTGTGACTAACATATGGCTAAACATATCGAAACCACAATGCAACGCAATGCGTTAACCAATCAGGGGATCACATGGGTAAGACGCTGGTTCACCAGCCCGGAGGTCGAATGTTTGATCCCCGTATTGGCTAAGAAAGTTTATCTGTATTTTCCGGCATGGTTTCCCCTTGTCAGTGATGCAGGATGGAGGGGCTGACAGCTGTCTAGTTGTTCAGATCGGATGAAAACTGAGGTCCTGTGTACACATTTGTGTGCATGTAAAAAATCCCTTGGCAGTTGGAATTCGATATAAGAGTAGGGTCGCTGCCCGGGCAAAAATTCCCTCATATCACACAGTCACTGCATGGCGTACGCCCGTCTTCATTAGCCCAGTTTAGGAGCAAAACCGTAGGACCTTAAACCCCATTTCATTTAGGTTGTCTTTTTTTTTATCAAATTTGGTCAATATTACAGTTTTCTTCAGTGTCTGATATTCTGCTGACTGTGTTGGCATATTTCCACATTTTCAAAGTGTTAACAAAGATCTTTTCCTAAATTTTCACCAACTTAGTCTTGTGGATAAACTGTTATAAATAAATGTCTGCTTTTGTCTTTTATTACATTACGGTATATATTTATCTTTTAAATAAAGTATAAATACCTGTATTATATTATTTGTTTAATTATTATGTATGTTGTGCTGGTTTTTGGCATTTGGTTGCAATTACATTTAGTAATTGATAAATGTAGAAAGAAATGGTGCTTTACTTACAACCGAATCATACTAGGGCATTTTGGGACTGACATGTGCTTTACTTTTATTTTATTTGCACATAGCGTGAGAAAAAAAAGATATCTGGAGAAAACCAACGAGATTTGTAAGGCTACCCTACTACGTGTACTTGTCATGTATAAGTGGCAATAGAAACCATTCTACTTAATTCAATGACAGAACTATGTTGCAATGCACATGCGTTCAACCGTTTGATCATCGAAACGTCCAGAAGGAAATAGGTAGAGAGAAATAGGGTGTAACGTCATATAGGCATTTGGTTATTGGTTGACTGAATTTCACATTGACAACCGCCAAATATAGATTATATAAAAGGTTTAATTGCTCATTTGACATTAGAATTACATCCGCAAATGCTGTGACGTAAACTTTACGCAAAATTTACGTTAGATTTACGTCAGAAAATTACGAAAACTTTACGTTAGATTTACGTCAGAAAATGACGTAAATGTAACGTAAAAATGACGTAAACTTAACGTTAGTTTAGTGTCATTTCCTGACGTAAACTTATCGTTAAAATAACGAGCAAAATGATGGTAAACTTACTGACCATTTTTACGTAAATCTAACGTAAAGTTTACGTCATTTTCTGTTTACGTCATTTTCTGACGTAAATCTAACGTAAGCGACGTAAACTTTACGCAAAATTTACATTAGATTTACGTCAGAAAATGACGTAAACTTTACGTTAGATTTACGTCAGAAAATGACGTAAACTTTACGTAAAAATGGCGTAAACTTTACGTTAGTTTAACGTCATTTAATGACGTAAACTTTACGTTAAAATAACGAGCAAAATTATGGTAAACTGACTGACCATTTTTACGTAAACTTTACGTAAAGTTTACGTCACTTCGTTAACTAGGAATAGAAATCTCGACGGAGAAATGAAAGACATACCACAGATAATAGTACTGAAGGCCCATGACGGAGATGCCAGAATCCGAGTTGTAACCCCAGGCCAAGGTTCTCAATGCTTCCAATGCGAGAAGCATGGCCACTCACGCAAGGAGTGCCCTCTTCGAGGCCCAGAAAGGGACTCCTTGCACAACACCCACGAATCTTTCAAGGCGACAGCCTTCAATCAGAGTCCATATCAGAAAATTATGAATCTAATGCACATGTGTCACTAACAGAGGTATCGTTATCCTCCTCATCATCCCCATCATCAATGTCTACCGATGATCTGAAGTTAAGTGACAAGGCCGGGTTGATATACAGTACACGAACACACATTGCCTCATTCAACTCCCATCCATATCCGAGTGGATCAGTTACGTTACTGACATTGTAACTTAGCATGATATATGCTTGATAGTTCTCTCTGTTTATGTGATTTTCAAGGAAATTCGAGACTATCTTTTCATATTTAGACATTTGCTAGCTCTACCACAAGCTACAGTTGTGGATTCTATGGCATTATAGATGCATCTCAGTACAAATTGTTTCAGATACAGTTAATGCGACACCTAAACCATCTAACAATGATGCATCTGCAATAAACCTGGACTTATATAAAGTCTTTCTGGAATGGCCAAAAAATCCCGACACTGTATCACAACCGGTTATCGAGTGGAATTGTACGATACAAAGCGCCACATCGCGTGGCAGTATTCTTTATGCACCAAACAAATGCCCTTTCGTCTAACTGCTAGAGACCCTAGCTCCATATGAGAAACATAGTATCTTCTGGGTCTACAACTACAAGTTCATCATTTCCACTCGATCTCAGTTGTGCATAAAATGTAAAACCTGGGTGTGTTTTTACTAATTTTTTGAACTCTTTATGTAAAAACACTGGTAGTCTCACTTTATTAGCATCGTTTGAAAGGAAATTGGAGAATTCTCGAGCGGTCAGAAATTTACTATCGACCTTGATATAAATGTTCTTGGTACCAGATTGCGTTCAGAATCTTTTGTCGAGATCGGAAGATCGCATGGGTCATTCACAAATTTTCGCTTTTGGGTGTAGTTTCAAAGCTATTCTCCCATTCTGTGACTGGTAAACTTTATTCTAGCTTGATACTTGATCTCTGGATTGAAATGACGATGAACCAGGGTTCGCAAATGAAAGGAGGGTTTATGTGCATCCTAAAAAAATAGTGATTCCATCTACAGAAAACAGACAGAAAGCATATTATAATGTATACACATGGCATGCTTATGTAGTAAACATGTCCAATCTAGCTTTGAAACCATTGTATTTGTGATTGACCCATACGATCTTCCAATCCAGACAAAAGATTATGAACGCAAACTGCCAGAACAGTACCAAGGTGGTACCAAGAACGTTTACATCAAGGCCGATAGTAAATTTCTGAACGCTCGAGAATTCTCCAATCACCTTTTAAACGATGCTTATTAAGTGAGACTACAGGTGTTTCTACATACAGAGTTCGATAAATTAGTTAAAACACACCCGGGTATTCAGTTCATTTACTATACCCGAAAGAATTGTTATGATCTAACAGCCAACAACTGCAGGTTCCAACTGTTCGAATATGACCAATTAGAGGCGGACACTATTATGTTTTACATTTATGCACATCTGAGATCGAGTGAAAATGATGAACTTGTAGTTATAGACGCAGAAGATACTGATGTTTTGGTTATTTCAAGCTATGCTTCTCATATGGAGCTAGGGTCTCCCCAGGGTCTGCAGCAGTTAGACGAAAGGGGCATTTGTTTTGTGCACAAAGATTACTGCCACGTGATGTGCCACCGGTTGTGATACAGTTTCAGGATTTTTTGGCCAATCCAAAAAGACTCTATATAAGTCAACATTTAGTACAGGTGCATAATTGTTAGATGCTTTAAGTGTTGCATTAACTGAATCCGATAACCTGGTAGCCTCCATGGAACAATTTGTGCTGAGATGCATCAATAATGCCCGAAAATTCCACAACTGTAGCTTGTGGTAGAGCTAGCAAATGGCTTAAGATGATAAACAAATGCACACGCCGTATCCCACCCTTTCAAGATAATCTGGAACATCACATAAACAGAGTGAACTATCAAGCATAATATCATGCTAATATACAATGTCAGTAACGTAGCTGATCCACTAGGACATGTATGGGAGTTGAATGAGGGAATACATGTATGTGTTCCTGTACGGTATATAAACCCGGCCTTGCCACTTAAGTTCAGATCAGCGGTAGACATTGATGATGGTGATGATGATGAGGATAATGTTACCTCTGTTAGTGACACATCTGAGTCAGACAGTGCAGTTCAGATCAGCGGTAGACATTGTTGATGGTGATGATGATGAGGATAATGATACCTCTGTTAGTGACACATCTGAGTCAGACAGTCAGTTCAGATCACCGGTAGACATTGATGATGGTGATGATGATGAGGATAATGATACCTATGTTAGTGACACATCTGAGTCAGACAGTGTAGTTCAGATCACCGGTAGACATTGATGATGGTGATGATGATGAGGAAAATGATACCTATGTTAGTGACACATCTGAGTCAGACAGTCAGTTCAGATCACCGGTAGACATTGATGATGGTGATGATGTGAGGATAATGATTCCTCTGTTAGTGACACATCTGAGTCAGACAGTGCATTAGATTCAGAACTTTCTGACACAGACTCTGGTTGAAGGCTGTCGTCTTGGAAGATTCAAGTGAAAGATATATGCCTATGAATTTTTAGAAATTGTAATATTAGTAGGTGCTATATGAATGACGTTTTGCGTATATAATAATATTTTCTGTACCTCTGTATCTTCTGTTCGCTGACTTTGGTTCCATATTAAACATCTAATGTAGATTTCATTGACATGAGACCATCAAAAATGAACTAAGCATCCACGAAAATCCTAAAAACAATATATTACAAGCTCATATTTGCATTACCAGAATAAATGGCATTATTTTCCGTTTTTTTCACCATTTCCGCCAGATTTCCGCCATATTGGAATATGGCTGCATTAAAATGGCTTGGGAGTGTTCTTAATGGATTCGGCGACCCTGAAAACTATAAAAATGACATATTACAAAGACGGTTTGATGACATTTGCCGCCAACTATAAGTCTCTGTGCTATTTTGGCAGCCATCTTGGATTTTTGCCTCTCCTGAGAGTTGCCCACACTTTCCAGAGGTTGCAAACTGCATAAATCCTCAGAACAGTCCCCCCTACCAGAATCAATCGCCAAACCTTCCTCCCCGGAAATTGGTCACGGATCTGGGAGTTCCAACCCTACTATATGATCCGAAATCACATAATATCATCGAAATCTAACCGGATCATTTAAAAAAAAACATTTTTTTAAAAATATATTACACGTGATTGTCTGCGATATCACTTCGGTGGAAGCGGGCGTAAAATACGACTATTTACGACAACATATCATTCAGATCATACTTTTTGGCGTAAGAGCCTTCACAAGGTTCAATAAATTGAAACAACTCCAAAGGTAATTAACTGATTTTTTTTTCTCAATTAAATAGGATTTTTAATCTCAGTAATGTAAACAACGCATGCCAATTTCAAAACGATCCGATGATAAATGTAGTGTGTAGAGTGTTCACAAGCAATCGTGGACGACGGACCGACAGACAGACATACGGGGGCGACGACAATATACGACCACATTTCCACGTGGGCGTATAAAAACGACAATAACAAAACAAAACAGACATGCTGTAAACTTAATAAATTATATTACTTTAAAATTACATTCTTCTTTGGCAAAAAATAAATTCAGGAAAAAAAAAAATCAGTAAAATTTATATTGAATAGACCATTTCCGACCATTCTTGATCAATATTGGAAGAAAACATGCTCATATAAAGGCCATACACTATTTCATGACGTCAAAAAATAATGTGACGTCACATCCTGTCATATTTGCAGAATACAATAGCGGCAAAAACCAGTGTGCAAATAACTTATCTGCAGCCAGCACACCGATCAGCTGTTAATATTCGCTAGGCCAATACAGCCACTGATACGGATGTCATCAATGCCACTTAATGGGCCACAATGTGCGGCCATTTGCAATGTCACTAACGTACAATAGACGTTTTATCAGACTTCTATCTGGGTAGAAAATATAAATTGAGCCCGCTACCTACTTGTGAGACTCAAAAGTTATGGCACAATATACCCAGATGAAATATTATTTCAATTAATATTTTAAAACAAAAATTATTAAATGCTGTCTTTAATCTGAGCACCAAAAATTAATTATGAAATTTGAAATATAATTAAAGCCCCCATCTGTTTTTTGTTTTTTTCAAATATGAAATATAAAAGTCTACTCCTAGGTTTTAATAAAGATCTCTACTAAACTCGGAGCTAACTAATATAAATCTTGTGGTGGTTATTATTGTCCATGATAAATAAAATAATAGAAAAAAAACCTCACAAAAAAACCCCAACAACCTATTTATTTAGTTATCTATTTTTAACTCGCACTACATTCGTTCATCATGAAATAAGGGGAGAGAATTACTATATACATTCTTAACATGACATGATATACACCACACACTTTAAACATTATATACACCATACACTATAAACATGATATACACTGTAAACATGATATACACTGTAAACATGATATACACTATAAACATGATATACACTGTAAACATTATATACACTATAAACATGATATACACTGTAAACATGATATACACCATACACTATAAACATGATATACACTGTAAACAGGATATACACTGTAAACATGATATACACTGTAAACATGATATACACTGTAAACATGATATACACCACACACTGTAAACATTATATACACCATACACTATAAACATGATATACACTGTAAACATGATATACACCATACACTATAAACATGATATACACTGTAAACATGATATACACCATACACTGTAAACATGATATACACCATACACTGTAAACATGATATACACTGTAAACATGATATACACCATACACTGTAAACATGATATACACAGTAAACATGATATACACCATACACTGTAAACATGATATACACTGTAAACATGATATACACTGTAAACATGATATACACTGTAAACAGGATATACAATGTAAACATGATATACACAGTAAACATGATATACACCATACACTGTAAACGTGATATTGTTAATTTATGAGAGAGATAGAGAGAGAATGGGGTTTAACGTCCACTCAACACAACTAGGTCATTTCGGGATTAACATATAGTTTAATTTTATTTCAATCAATCGCTTGGAGGGACCCGGAGGAAACCCCATAAGGTTGAGAAGGCGCCCCTATCTCCATGCCACATACGCTCACACCAGGGCTCGAAACCACAGCCGCAAGCCAGAGGTGGCCGGCCAAACTAGAGGTCGAAGCGCGGCACTCTAGACCACTAGGACAATCCAACCCCTGTTAACTTATGAATTACAATTGAACAATTATGACACAAACTGATCCATGTCTATATACATACACACTGTAACAAGGGTGTCATTTGAGTGGGTGTATGTTTATCCTGCAGACTGTTGACCTCTAGATGTTCTAAAAAGTGGTACCCCAACAGATTTTTCTAGCACCTTAGACAAAAATGGTAGATTCGATACAGGTCGATAATTACTGTGTTGATTTATACGATTTATTCTACATTTCTATCAATTAAACTTTAGTAAAGTTTTAGAGAATTTATATATATCTGTGTATATCAATGGTAAGCTTACTCTTCCGGACACCTATTACCACTGTTTGTCGTGTATTTTGAACACGGTGAACAGTCCATACGCTGATTAAACTGTTTTGCCTTATTACACTATTTTGCCTATACCGTTTTTTTAGGACTTCGAATTTTGTCTAATGGTTTGGATTGTTCGTACTTGGTTTTATTTCATATTACCAGGATGCAGATTCCAAGAGGGGCGGCTTTTTAGACTCCCACATGTTCATGTGGAGGTATATTATCGTCGCCCCTGTTTGTCGGTCCACAATGTGTCAGATAAAAATAATAAAACCAGATGACCTCAACGGGACCGTACGTAACTAACGTGACGAAATTTCTGGTAGCTTGCTTTTTTTTCGCACGTTTCTAGTGAATGACCATTTTGCTCAGTAATCCCAGCCAGAATTAAGCTATTTTTTAAAATTGCGTTAAAGTTTTACATTTTTGTTTAGAAAATAAATAATTTAACTATTAGTCAATCCCCACATTGGCACTAGTCAAGTTTGTTTCCATGGCAACACAAATTCCTATATAGCAAAAGGCGCAACTACTGTAATAAGACCCGTTTACGCTTGACCGCGATAAGCGTGCCATTCTGGGCACGGTACCTGGCCGCGATAAATTTCAAGAAATTGACCCGTGTGCATTAGTCTAAAATAACCGATCTCTGAACCGTGCCAAGCACGCCAAATGTGGAACTCTTCACAGAAAATCAGTGCCTATTTGCTAGTAATTGGATAATAATGCCAACGCCAACCAATCATAAGCCAGGTTGTCGACTGTTGAGGATGCAAATATTTAAACACGTGTTACAATCGATTTAAACCGAAAATAAAATTTGTTTCCAAATGAACAATTAATGTTGCTATACCATTCCTCATACACGAACATAATCGACCCATAAACCACGTTTATCTTGAATAACCAATAGAGAGCAAGGAGGAAAACACTAAAGCACAAATATAAAATATTATTTCCGGGACAAAAATGAAAGCAATATGCACATGTCGACGTTGATAAGCTAAAACCTTTAGATCTAAAATTAACGACCACATAAAAGTTACTGATTTTATTTCCAACACAATTGATGAATACTATTTGCAACGGAAACCCCCTAATAATTATTTCTTTTACTGTATCTGAATGACTCAGTTTTTTAAACTGACAATAAAAACTGGTTATATTTGACTGTATACTATACTTTGTTGATATATTAACTGGTTTAACCTTTTTATTGGTGTAATAGACTGTCATACTCCGTAAAACCGGTTTAATGAGGAAATAAATGAAGCCCAAAAGTTCAGGGATTTATTTAAAGCCTCCAATAGGTGTGACGACTATAGAATATGGAGAATTAAACCAAACATCGAATAACTAATGCTAAAAGAAGCTTTATCAAAGACTCTATCGAAAATGAAGAGCAATCTAAAAATATATGTTCTAGACATGCCAAATCAACCCACTAATTACCCCTATCCCAACAGTATTAAATATGGTAAACCAATAGTTAATGATCGAGATGCTATTGCTAATGCGCTGAATAATTACTTTACTCATTTAACTGATCACATTAAGCCCAAATAACAAGTGTTCTATTAATTGTATTACTACCACAGAGGTATTTAAACATTTATTTACAGATAAGAAGGAAGCTTAGTTGATCCGAACAATTATAGGCCAATCTCATTTATCCCCACAATTTCAAAAATATTCGAAAGGCACTTAAGCAATCAAATACAATTCTATTTGGAAATCTTTATGCGCACCAATCTGGATTTAGATCAAAGCATCCGTGTGCTACTGCACTGATCGGAATGATAGATAATTGGCTTGGTGCTATCGATAATGGTGCGATGAGGGGTATAGTGTATCTTGATTATGGCAAAGCATTTGATCTTATTGACCACAAGCTTATTATCGAAAAACTACACCTTTATCGATTCGATCAAAATTCACAAATATTGATTGAATCATATCTTAACTTACGAAAGCAAAAGATCTGCTTAGGATCACATACCTCCTCAATTACTACTGTCAAATGTGGGGTTCCATAAGGGTCGATCCTGGGTCATCTCCTATTCCTGATTTTTATTGAATCAAATAAGATGAAAGATTATTTACCTTATGAAACATGAATTATGTTCTATAATAGTTACATACTACCAATATTTGATTATTGCCCCATTATTTGGGGGAATACTACTAAAAGTAGATTAGACATTCTTTTTTTAAACAATATTTTATTGAATATTAGGATTAGGAAACAGTTCCTTTAAAATTATTTGCTTGACTCGATTGGCCTGCACTAACAAGATGATTCTTTATAATATAATTGTCTTATCATTCAAAATTATTACATTTAATACTCCACTTTCTCTAAAATTCTATTTCATTGAAAAATCCATGATTTAACATGTATTTATTCAGAGTTCATTTATACAACGATGAATGGAATAATATAATAAATTGGATACAGTAACAAGCAACTTAATGCTTATATAAAACTGCTTCCAAAAATCTCATGTTTCCAAAACTGATATATTGCTCCGTTCATAGACCAGTGAATCACCTTTCCTTCAAAAATGCAAAACGGAATCCATGAAACGTACGTTTCATTTTTCTGCATGTTTTTTATGGAACAATCTGCCTTTTGATATAAAGATGTGTAATATGGTGAACATTTTAAGATTAAACTGAGTATTTTTTTTATCTTAAGCACTGATATTCAACTGATGGCATACTTATTATTTTTAACCTGCAACTGCATTTTATCTTATTCTGTGTGTAATTATAGTGTTCTTCCTATATCCTACTTGTATAATGTATAATACGTTTTGTAGTTTAGGAGTGACTTCCGAAACTTCTCACTTTAAAATGATATTACATGTGAAATGAGATGTATCCTGATATTACATGCATATATCGCCCTGTAGCTTAGAAGGGTCTTCTAGAAGATTAAGGGTCCATTATTTAATTTATTTTACATAAATGATAGTCAATTTTATAAATAATAGACGATGGGTAGAAACATACATTCTCCTATCATGGTTTAAAACATCAAAGGGTGGTGTTATATCTAAGTTTATTGTACTTATTTACATTTTGATCACACCATCCTCCCTTATTTTAACGATCTTCTAAATCAAATATAAAATCTGCTCAATGAATTTATTGTATGTTAATGTACTGGTATTATTTAAATCAAAATCTACTTCCTTATTTTAACGATATTCCAAATCGCATATTAGATTTATTGAGTGATATTCACGTATTTTAATGTTTATTTTAACCTTGCTTCTTAGTTACTACAATATTCTAAATTAATATGCATATAACATCAAATACATTTATTGACTTTTATCGTCAACGGCTTGTCTACGTGTTGTTATTGTAGATTTTTTTTTCATGCTAAAGACCCCTACGCGCAAGCGAATTATTGAAATAGAATTAAACCATTTAGTCTCAAAATGACCTAGTTGTGTTCAGTGTACGTTAAACCCCATCAAATACTCCTGAACAATGGCGTAAATTTCGAATTTTCAGAAATAAAGTTACATCGGAAATTAGAAAAAGTAAGAAGGCGTATATAGATAAAATTGATTCAGAAGTTAACTCAAATTGTTTCAACAAATCTAAATGGTGGTCTCTTATAAAGGACATTTCATTTAAACGTGGGAATTCATCTACAAAAATCCCCCCTTTATCTCATGGAGACAAAATATATTTTGATAATCATAACAAAGCGGAAGCTCTAAATGACTTTTTTGTTTCCCAGTGCTCAGTAAGGGACAATTGTGAAGCTCTGCCAACAATTACATTTCTTGAAAATTCGATTCCAAACCTAAATATAAATGTTATCCAAATTGAGAATATCTTACTATCCTTGAAAACAAAGAAAGCATGTGGTCCAGATAATATCAACAACTAAATATTAAAATCTATTGCAAAATCCCTAAGCTTTCCATTCAAATGTTTGATTGATATCTTAATCTCGTCCACAGTTTTCCCAAAATGTTGTTCCCATCTACAAAAAGGGAGATGCACACCAGTGCTCAAATTATCGCCCAATCTCATTGTTGTCCTCTCTTGGCAAGGTCTTCGAGAAATTAATTTATAATCACATTTACAATTTTATTCTTTCAATAAACTTAATTAGTCCATTTCAATGTGGCTTTCAACCGGGAAATAGCGCTATATATCAACTAATCGATATGTATGACTTTATTGGACAGGTCTTAGATAGCGGTGGTGAAGTTAAAGCAATATTCTTTGACATAAGTAAGGCTTTTGATAGAGTATGGCACGATGGGCTAATTCATAAATTAAACGCTTCGGGTATTCGCAACGAAACTTTGGAACTTCTGAAAAGTTATCTGTCAAATCGCGTCCAAAGAGTAAATATAGCTGGTAGCTCGTCAAGTCCTAGACAAATCTTGTCCGGTGTTCCACAAGGCTCAATAATTGGTCCCTTTCTCTTTTTAATCTTTAATAATGACATATCTGAAGATCTCGAATCAAATGTGAGATTATTTGCGGACGACACGTCTCTGTTTCTTGTTATCAACAATCATGGTCAAACACGCGATATTCTAAATAGAGGCATTGAACGCATTTATCAGTGGTCCGTAAAATTTAAAGTTAATTTTAATCCCTTAAAAACCATTAGCTTGACCTTCTCAAGAAAAATATCCCCTTCGGATTTTAGACTTGACTTTAATAATGTAACCATAAGTGATAGAAGCGACCATAAGCACCTTGGTGTTATCTTCAACTCAAAGGGAAATTGGGAAATACATATTAACTACCTAACTTCAAAAACAAGTAAGCTGATAAGCTGTCTGAGATCCTTAAAATACCGATTAAATCGTAAAACTTTGGAAACTGTTTACAAATCGTTCATTCTACCTATTTGTGATTATGCTGATGTTTTGTGGGATAACTGTACAATTGAACAAGCAAATAAAGTAGAAAAACTACACCAAGATGCCCTGCGAACCATAACTGGTCTTCCAAGGGGGACCTCTCACGAAATTCTTTACTCGGAGACTGGATTTTGTCCTTTGAAATATCGCCGAACCCAGCACAAATTGATTACTTTTTATAAAATAATCCATAACGATGCTCCAGAATTTCTTTCAAACAAGATACCCCTACAGGGGTCAGCCAACAACTCGTACTACCTGCGAAACTCAAGACATTATAAAAACTTTAGGTGTAGAACTAACTATTATCAAAGATCTTATTTTCCCTCTTCAGTCTCACTTTGGAACAACCTTGACACTGATATTTTAAATACGGAATCTATATCACATTTTAAATCAAAGATCAAGTCAAAATATTCATCTGCTTCTAATGACATATTTTACTTCGGTGACAGATTTTTCGAAATAATTCATTGCAAACTGAGGCATTGTAAAAGTGACCTAAACCACCACAAAGTTTTGATGCACATATCAAATAATCCAATGTGCGTCTGTGATAAATCAGTTGAAAACTGTGACCATTATTTATTTCATTGTCCACTATATAACGACCCACGATCTAAAACATTGGACACGCTTGATCCAAAATATCAAAACAGCAAAGTCTTGCTCTGTGGAATTGAAAATGTCCCCCCAGATATAAATCATTCAATATTCAACACCTTACGAACCTTCATAATTCAAACGAAACGATTTAAATCGTGACTTCCGCCTTACGTAATTCTTGTCCAGAATTAAACGATATTAAATGCCTACTGCCTGCTTTCCTCGACACTGATGACTACACCGCACCATCTTTTTATACGCCCACATTTTCATGTGGACGTATTATGTCGTCGCCCCTGTCCGTCCGTCCGTCCGTCCACAATTGTTTGTGGACTCTCTACAGGTCACAATTCTTACCCGATTTCGACGAAACTTGAAATATAGGTTTATCCCCCAAAGATCTCGGCTGCTTTCGATATTGGCACGTATCGGATTAAAACTTCATGGATTATGGCCCCTGATTGTACGTAAAATCACGTTTTTAGCTTGTGGACCCTATAGAGGTCACAATTTTGAACCGATTTTGATGAAACTTGACATGCATGTTTATATCCCAAAGATCTTGGTTCCTTTCGATATTTGCGCCTATCGGAACGTAATTTCCTGAATTATGGCCCCTGATTGTCCGAAAAATGACCTCTTTTAGCTTGTGGTACCTCTGGAGGTCACAATTATTATCCGATTTGAAAAACCGTTCGATTATATCACCGTTACACCCTAAGGATGGTTGAGTTCAAATTTCGGAAAAATCGGACCAAAATTACCATACAAAATGGCCGCCGTTCGTACGCGAATACTGTTAAAAAATGGTATATCCAGGTTGTGGACCCTGTAGGGATCACAATTTTAATTTGATTTTGATGAAACTTGAAATGCATGGTTATAACCCAAAGATCTTGGTTCCTTTCAATATTTGCGCATATCAGATCGTAACTTCCTGAATTATGGCCCCTAATTATACGCAAAATCGTCTTTAATTAGCTTGTGGTCCCTCTGGAGGTTACAATAATTATCCGATTTAAAAAATCGTTTGATTATATCACCGTTACACCCTAAGAAAGGTTAAGTTCGAATTTCGGTTAAATTGGACCAAAATTGCCATACAAAATGGCCGCCATTCGTACGCGAATACTGTTAAAATATGGTATATCAAGGTTGTGGACCCTGTAGAGGTCACAATTTTAATTCGATTTTGATGAAACTTGAAATGCATGGTTATAACCCAAAGATCTTGGTTCCTTTCGATATTTGGGCATATCGGATTGTAACTTCCTGAATTATGGCCCGTGATTATACGCAAAATCGTCTTTGTTTAGCTTGTGGTCCCATGGAGGTCACAATTATTATCCGATTTAAAAAATCGTTTGATTATATCACCGTTACACCCTACGGATGGTTGATTTTGATTTTCGGAAAAATTCGGAACAAAATTGCCATACAAAATGGCCGCCGCATGTACGCGAATACTGTTATAAAAAGGTATATCAAGGTTAAGTGGACTCAGTATAGGTCACAATTTTGATTAAATTTTGATAAAACTTAAAATGCATGGTTATAACCCAAAGATCTTGGTCCCTTTCGTTATTTGCGCATATCATATCGTAGCTTTCTGAATTATGGCCCCTGATTGCCCGAAAATTCGCCTATGGTCCCTCTGGAGGTTATGATTATTATCCGATTGAAAAAAAGCTTGACTCTATCACCGTTACACCATACCGAAGGTTGAGTTTGAATTTCAGGGAAATCAGACCATAATTGCCAGACAAAATGGCTGCCGTTTGTACTCTAATAGTGTTAAAATTGGTATATCAAGGTTGTGGACCCAGTATAGGTCACAATTTTGATTCGATTTTGATGAAATGCATGGTTATAACCTAAAGATCTTGATTCTTTTCGATATTTGCGCATATCAAATTGTAATTTAATGAATTATAGCCTTTGATTGTAGGAAAAATCACTTTTGGTTTTGCTTGTTCTCTAACCATCTCTCGAAAATGTGGGCGTATCCTGCCTGGCAGTGCCAGCTTACTATCTTTTTATTTTTGTTTATTTGTTTATGTATATCTTTGTATACTCTAAATATCTTTCATATCCGCTTCATCATTATTAATACATTTTTTTTCCAGGAAGCGATATATATAAGCATCTTTGTGCTTGTTTTCGTATCCTATATACTGTAATTCAGCTATAAAAATTGTAAACATTGCAAATAAATATTGTTTAAACCAACCCCATTTTTCTCTCTCTAACGGAGATTTATACTTTATATACCACCATCCCTTTATGAACCACAGGGCGTTATCATAGAATGGCCCTCAAGTCAAAATAGTCAATTGGGAGATAATAAAATTCTAAATATATCCTGTTACTTGGAGCGAGTGTAATAAACGATAACGGCCACAGGCGCAAGAGCCAAGTGAAATTTGGGGAGATTGAGAGGGGTCTGAAATGCCAAAAACAATTGCTGTTTAGAGGCCGCGGTCACACAAACTGGATACCAGGAACTTCACTACTCGAAAAATTGATGAACAGAAGCAAATAAAAGATGACCATACACTGAAAAATACAGTTTATACACAAAGTACGTTGGAACTGATCAGTCATTACGAGACTCGAGCATTCGCAGACCGTATGTCTTTTTGATCACAAAATTCTACTTGAAAACAGTGTTGAGCTATTATAAATTTGTGTCAGATATGGCGAGAAATGATTCATTTTGGCGAACAAAGAGAACTAGTCGATATTCCAAAATAGCCACAAGACAGGTGTGGGGAAGAGTGGTAATTTCATATGGCTGCTATATCGTTGGGTTAGAGCAAAAACATCGTAAGTGACATTTTTAATTGTGGAGAAAAACGACGTTAAAGGTTGAAACCTTCTGGTAAATCCATTTTTTTTGCAATATATTTCACATTTCTTCAGTTGACTTATGATGTTAAGGGGAACTGAAACATTTTAGTGCAATTTTGGAATTACAGTAATTTACGCACATTCTGTCCAAAATATCACTTACAATGTTTTTGCTCTAAGTTAAATTCAATATTCACTCGATAAATTTAGTGCAAATTTTTTTTGCAATATATTTCACATTTCTCCAGTAGACTTATGATATTAAGGGTAACTGAAATGTTTTGGTGCAATTTTGGAATTACAGTAATTTACGCCCATTCTGTCCAAAATATCACTTACGATGTTTTTGCTCTAAGTTAAATTCAATATTCAGTCACTTACAATGTTTTTGCTCTAACTCTTAAATTTAATATTCACTAGATTAAGTTATTGAATTAAAGTAAACATAAAAACTGTATATTTTAATCATCTCCAATCTGTTTCCATAGAAATGTGGCTGTGATGTCATAAATTATGACGTCATATCAGCTATGGCATCATGTTCTTGCTCTAAACAAGTCAGATACGATGATTTTGCTCAAACCAATATTATGACATTTATGCACATACGATATATTGGGGGTAGCCATATCTCCGAGAAAAATTGAGAATTTTCGTCATTTCATACCCCCAACGGTGGATATAGGTTTTCGAACTCCAAAACAATCAAAAAACAGTTTTCGTAAAATTTGTCACTTACGATGTTTTTGCTCTAACCCAGCGATATAGGGTCTGGTAGGAACGGTCGGCGGACACGGGACACTGTCCGATTATAGATAGCCCCTAAAGGAACTAGATTAGAAGTCCACTTTTTTGGCAAAATAATTCAATAAATATTTTTAAAACATTGACCCGACCCCCCCCCCCCCGACCCCTATCTCCGGCCCTGAACTCAAAGCTTTCTTACAGTAAATTAAATTACGTACTACTTAAGTACAGTTTGTGGGTAAAATGATAGGGCTTGTTTAATCAATGAGCTTTTTTTTTATCTCCTTAACTTGAATAAACGCCTGCCCGGGCAAAAATTTCCCTCATAGCACACTGTATGGTGTATGCCCGTCTTTGAATAAACGCCAAGTTCCTACACTTTCTCAAATTTCAAACTGTTCTGTGATGTAGAGGCTATGGCACGCGAGGGTTTTTATACATAATACATTGATTTAATATTACTTTGCCAATACCAGCAACGCTAAATGTCCGTATCCTTTCTATTGTGAGTTGTGTGCCGTATTGACCTGTACAGAAAACGAATGAACGACTGTCGGGTGACATTGCATAGTCTCGGCACTGAGTTAAGCTTTCAGTGTTATTAAATCACATGGGGGTATGTTGGATATTATTTATTATTTATTTTGAATTGTTCGATCGCTGTGTAACACTGTAAATTATGAGTAGTTCTATCAGACCTGGTACGAACGTATTGATACCTCTGGGTTAGCTTCCATTTTCATGCTAGTTGTTATTATGTCTCATCGCCGAGAACACTTTCGAACCCTCTTTGCCATGAGCTAGTTACGTCCCTGATTATAGATTGTCAATAATTTATTTCAATTTAATTTATCAATTAAAAGTCCCGTGCTGAAAGGTGAGTATCGCTAGTTCGCTACACGAGCAAATAATTTATGAACACCATAAGTGTATATTTGGATTAAATGAGTAAAGTCGATAGTATTTGGGACCTAGAAATTGGCACAATTGGGTCGCAACGCATATAATAAAATACATTCAATCGTTTCCGTTTTTACTCTTAAGTCTAATTTCAAATGAGTTATGTTTAGCAAAATAGGCGAGAAGTCTCAATCGAATGGCAATCTCTAGCGTCTGGTATATTCCAGTCTACACCGATAGCATTTATTGTGTTTGCTCTTTTGATAGAGAAATGACGTCACCGTCCGACATGACATACGTCTATCCTCGTTCTTCGAGTGCCTTATTACAAATGGCGCTGAAACGTATATTTATTTTGTCTTAAATATTAGATATCAGGAGTCCTTCTTTCCCCGGTAAGATCAGTACATCAATGTTAATTTAAATTGACATTTAATTCGTGTTTTCAACGTCAAAGACTTTACATGATACTGAGTTAGAGACTTAGCTACTTTAATTTATTTGAAACTGCGCACACAAAAACTACCACAAACGTATCACAGTAAGATACACAAGGAACATTTCATTTTATTATTTTTTTATGAGGCCCAAATGCAAACGTAAATAGTTCCACACATACAAATAATATTATATTTGTTCATTTGTTGGCTGTGATGATATATTATTACAGAATTTAAATAACAAAGGTATAGCCCATCAGAGAGAGAGAGAGAGATAGAGAGAGAGAGAGAGAGAGAGAGAGAGAGAGAGAGAGAGAGATATTGGGTTTAACGTCCACTTGACATAAACTAGGTCATTTCGGGACTAACATATTTTTTTTTCAATAATTCGCTTGCTTGTAGGGGTCTTTAGCAGTGGGAGGAAACCGGAGGACCCGGAGACAACCCACGAGGTTGGACATGCGATCCTACTCCTTGCCACGTACATGATAGAGCGCGTACACCTCGTATTTATTACCTACGTTTCAGTTTTTTAAACACTGACACATGGAGTAATTTATTTGAATATACATTATATCAGATCTAGTTAAAGAGATGAAAGTTCTTGCTATAATAGTTACAAAATACATAATTCAAAATATATGATGGCTGAAAGGTTATAACGTGCGTGTTGTAATAAGGTCACTCATGGTGTCAACTGGCGTGGTTTCGATTCATCGGTTGGACGTGACAAGTAGTAGGGTCGCCTATCCAAACCTCGTAGGTTTTTTCCGGTCCTAGCTTCTGTCGACTGGGCGTTAAACCCCATTTTATTCCCCCTCTCCATTAAAGTGTAATGCTAACTTTGCACCCATAATTGTAAACTATTCAAATGTCGCGTGAGTGGTTACACAAGCTGTTATATTATTTTTGACCTTTAGCAACCCATAAATCAGTCAACTGTTACTACAATAAAGCTTGAGAATTCACACCCGTATTCATGTTTCGAGAGATTATTTCTCGACTACGTGATATAAATTACAAGAATGGGGTAAATGAACTAAAATCACATGACTGTATTAAGCCATGTCATAATAACCTGTCTATTTTACTAAATGTTTTTACAGGGTAAAGATGTATTAAAGATATTATGCATTGTGGATATAAGAACGATAAAGACATAGATCAAGGCTGGGCATGGGTTGTACTATGTGCGGTTTTTATTTCTATGTTACTATATGGCATGGTGCAGTACAGTACTGGAATTATTGTTGCGGCCATGTTAGATGAAATGGACGTCGATTTAATATCTGCGTCATGGGTGGGATCAGCCCACATAAGCGTTGGTTTTCTTACAGGTAATGTAATTATTGTCCTCTTTTCATAAACGTATTACCACACTATAGCTTCGTCTACACTAGGATAGTAAAATCCGGCTTTTTCAAGTGTAGCGTCTACACTGACTGAAGTTTTGTAACGGTAAAAGACAATGAACACCGACCTTCGTTACTTGTGCCAATGTTATGAATGTACGGAAGTTCGGGAAGGATGACATCCGGGTACCCGATAAAACCCAGTTTTTACCGTCTACACACATAAAATTGCCGGTTTTTTGAAAAAGCCGGCTTTTTGATTTGAAAAATCCCTCAATTATTGCCGGATTTTAAAAAGCCGGCTTTTTCGATTGAGAAATTGAAAAAGCTGGCTTTTAGGAAAAAACCGGGATTTAAAAGGCTAGTGTAGTCGTGTAGACGGTGAATGCTGCTAGTGTAGACGTAGCTTATAAGTACTTTTAAGTAGTAACGAATGTCATTCACTTCTTTCTTAAAACATCGATATCACAGTTAATCTATTCCTTTATACAGATGTGGCGGCTGATGGGTTTCATTAAAGATTACAGGTCAACAATTTAATAACTTGTTTTTAAACGGTTTGATTTATAAAATGATATGTCCTTGTCTGTTATGTTTCAGGTCCTGTAGCTGGCGTTATTAATGGTAAACTTGGCTGTCGTTTAACAGGAATCTTGTCAGGGTTCATTATACTTGTAAGTCTCGGGTTGGCTTATTTCGCAACATCAATATGGTCTTTGATGCTGACATTCGCCATTATGGGAGGTAAATTTTAAATAATAATTGTCCGCCTTGTTTCAATATTTGAACTCTCGTCTTTATCAAGAAAATGATACAAGTATGTATATGTATATTTGCTTGATAAAGATGGAAGCAGTGGCGTCACTAGGGGGTGGCACAGGGGGCACGTGCCCCGGATCTTTTCATGTGTGCCCCGGATCTTTTTTGAGCAGACAAAATCCATAATCTGCAATAATTTCACTACTTTCCCAATCATTATTTCGAATGTCCCGAGTACAGAAGAGAAGCTTTCCAGTACGAAGCTTTTCTGGATTGTCCTTTCTGGCCCACCGTAGATTTCCTCAATTGCCTGCACGTGCACAGTTCAATACAGTATTATATAACTAAATAAATATTTGACTGAAAATAGTGTAGAAACGACCGTGTGTGACCTAGTTTACCCGCCGTGTATGTTAAACAGGACAACAATATAAAATTAAACTTCACAAGAACTCGTACATATTTCCCCATCGACAAAAATAATCCGCGGTTTGAAACATCAATAGAATACCCACGGCAACGTCATGTCGTTATTAAAACGAATACTGGAAAATATGTACGAGTTGAGCCTGTGCCCCGGATCTAATTGGGTCCTAGTGACGCCTCTGGATGGAAGTATCCTCGTCGAAATGTCGCTTAGTTTCAAACTTATTAATTATTGTGTTCCATAAAATTGTACCCTGTGTTACTGTTTATTGTTATAAAGTAATATTTTACTTCATGAATAAATTGGATTGTTTTCCTTTTCTGTTTTTCAGGTTTTGGATTTGGTCTTGCGTACAATAATTGTTATGTAGCCACTGGGCAATACTTTCATCGTTTACGAGCTGTGACGTCGGGCTTTATGACATCCGGTGTGGCTTTAGGAATATTTATAGGACCCGTCACTACACGTGCTTTGATTGATGAATTTACTTTACATGGGATGTTTTTAATAATGGGTGCTTTGTGTTTTAATATTACTGCATTATCGATACTAATCCGCCCATCGCCTTTTGAAAAATCAAAACTTCAAAATAATAAAACAATTGATTTGTTAAAAGAAAATACCAAGACGCGTTGTAGTCAAAGTGCGTGTGTTATGGATTTCTGGAAACTGGTGAAAATCAGGTCATTCTTTTTTTACGCCTTGAGTATATTTTCATTTAGTACTGGGGAATCAATGACCCTGATTCAGCTACCGATATTTGCTGAGCAACAGGGTTCCACCAAGATGGAAGCAGCAACCTTGTTTACAGCATATGGCAGCTGTTCTATCATTGGACGTCTGCTCATCGGGTTGCTAGGTAACGACAGGAACATAAATAAAGCATTGTTACTCGGTTCTTGTTTAGGAATAACTGCACTCTTAGTCTTACTGTTTCCATCCTATTCAAGTTCTTGGACATCCCAGATGATATTTGCCGGAGCCATGGGAATGTTCACTGGCGGAATGCCTGCTCTCTTTGGTCCGTTAACAGTTGAGTGTGTTGGATTAGCATTATTAGCATCAGGATTTGGGTTTATATCTATGATGTCCGGTTTAACCTATGCTGTTGTTCCAACTCTTGCAGGTAAATGATAGCAATGTTTACAAAAAGGAAAACGGATACAGCAAACGACCATAAACTTCAACGATATTTTGTTAATAAACAATATGTCCAATTTACCTGAGAGGTAATTATGCGATTACATCAGGCCTGGTGTCAAAGTTAGGCCCCCTTTTAATTGCAAAATAGGAGATCTACCGAGGACCCAATAATCGTCTAAAACGAACAACAGAGGGTATTAAAAACGACAAAAATAACACCGAATTGAAAGGTTTATTTTAATAAGAAATGTTATTGAAGACCATCCAATTGTCTATATAAAGACGAACAGATGGAGCAAGTATATGAAATAGGTTCCATGTGAAAACCAAATAGATACGTAGGCTAGTCGTTGCGTTTTAAGCAGAGTCACAAAACACTACGCAAAGACAGGTATACAGAGTCACACCGTGACGACAAAGCGGATAGGGTATACACATTGCTATCGATTTTATTGGGAATATTTCGGAAAATAACTAAAATGGTTCCAAATGAGTGCAACGTTACTTTGTATCTCTCTTTCCTACAATGCCTGTCGCCCTTGTAATATGTTTCCGAAACATAAAATAATTAAGATTTATTTCCTTTGCAGGCGCTCTCGTCGAGGCAACAGGCTGTATGTCTTATACATTCTATATTGGTGGTAAGGTCAATTTCAAATTCTAAGACGAATCTAAAATAGAAACAAACGAACATTGGTTTTATTCATCTTAAAAGGTGTATGGCCCTATTCTTTCGCACAATAGATAAGACGAAAATATATTAATGTATTACGAATGTATAAAAAGTGATTTATATTCAGTTTAAAAATCTCTGTAGAGACAAAAAATTCCACTTAAACAGATTTTATTGTCCATGGTATTTTAACAGGTTCTGTGGTAATAGTTGGAAGTTTGTCAGCATTTATGTCCGGTACACATCTTATACCAATAACAGATGATAACACAGAAATAACCGTTCTACCTGATCCACAAAATAAACAACTTATAACCACAAGTGACCCGCAGACGATTACAAATAGGGAGTTACGTCCCCTGAATACAACTGGCGATTTATCAAAATAAAACGTGTTTTTCGTATTTCTTTAATTTTCTGAAAGCTGCTGGTAATTGATCAGGGGCGGTATTTATAAACATTCTAAGAGTTGAAATCAACTCTTAACTGTCAAAAATTAATACTAATTAACTATGTAGATTTCCCTTAGACCTATTTATAAAACATTTTACTTTAAGAATTACTCCTAACTATGACACATATTTAGGAGTCCTCCTGTAGCATTCCTAACTTGTTAAAAGTACTCTTATCTTGGTTAACATGGCCGTTCGTGTACGCCGCCTAAGAGAGTTTAAAACAAGTAGATATTTCTTAGTGGAGTACAACAATGACGAGTTGATAAGGAGATATCGAATGAACATGAATGGGATTCTTTTTGTGACAGATTTAGTTTGGTTAAAAGTAACTCTAAGACCCTTTAAAAATATTTTTAGAGGGTAACTTTTAACTAAATGTTGTTTTAGAAAGTCTTAGAGTAAAAGTTAAGAAAACTCTAAGAATTTTTATAAATACGGCCCCAGGTGGGCATTTTGCGTCATCTGATCGGTAGCATTTTTTTTTTTTTTTTTTTTTTGCGTCTTTTATGTAAATCATTTTAGTGAAGCCTGTACCAAGACAGGCCCGGGACTGTACAGCGCAGTGGACGCTTACGGCTGGCCCCCGGATCCATTCACTTGATTTGATAATTGTTTAGTTCTTGTAATGTATATTTTCTGCCTTGTCCGCAGGTTTATCTTGTAGATTTTTTGTTTGTTTTGCGTGTAGTGCAGTCCTCCTGCATTTACTATTAGAGAAGAGTTTTAGCCCTTCGTACTGCAGAATGTTCTCGTTGTCGGGCTTTGCTCCTGTTAGCTCACTACATTTTTTTTTAGCGTTTTCCGAGTTTCTGTCAGGATTATCGCCCTTTTTGTTAAAATTGTTTGACGTTCTGGCACCTGACGTCAATTGGCTGACTATCGCCATTGAAGAGACGACCACTTACAGGATCGGTCGCATTTTTTTTTTTTTGTTTTTTTTTTTGCGTCTTTTATGTAAATCATTTTAGTGAAGCCTGTACCAAGACAGGCCCGAGACTGTACAGCGCAGTGGACGCTTACGGCTGGCCCCCGGATCCATTCACTTGATTTGATAATTGTTTAGTTCTTGCAATGTCTATTTTCTGTCTTGTCCGCAGGTTTATCTTGTAGATTTTTCGTTTGTTTTGCGTGCATAGTGCAGTCCTCCTGCATTTACTATTGGAGTTTTGGGGATCCCTTGACTGTTGACGTCACACCCTCTCTTAAATGGCAAAAACAACACTTACGTGGATTCAACGCAGTTTTGAACGTTGTTGGTCGATTCTAGTCTTCTTTTTTTTTATCATAATACATGTAGTAGGCTATAACTAGTGTAAACATATTATAACGTAACACACAGCCGAAAATTGCCAGAAGAGAACCCTACTTGACCAAACGCCTAAAATTGTTTTGTATTCCCGCGTATCTTGCTACTGGTGCCAAAAATCAGCAGTCATCAAACCGCAATAGGCCCGACTCTGTCATGGTGAGTCCATTAATAAAATTAATATTATTTACCGGTACTTTGATTTATTATTGGGTGGTGGGTCTTTCTAACCTTGTGTCCTCACCGCTTGTCAACCACAGCCAAATGGGTTGAAATACTGAAATATCACGATAATTATTTGCTGTGCTATCTTGACCAAATAATGGGCAAGGTAGCCTACAATGGTGTAACTCCCGACAACATATTTATTTCTTTGGATTGGGGGGGGGGGTGTCACGTTGGCTAAGTGGGTAAGATGCTGGCTCGGATGTTCGATCCCTGCATTGGCCGAGTGTTCCCCAGCTGTTATGATAGTATAAAAACATGAGGCCCTGTGTACACATTGGCGTGCACGTAAAAGATCCATTGACAGTTGGCGTTCGTTATAAGAGTAGGCCGTAGTGCCTTTGCCGGGAAAGATTTCCCTCATAGCACACTATATGGCGTAGCCAATGTCCGTCTTCATTAGCCCAGTTCGGAGCAGAACAATAGGGCGTTAAACCCCATTTTATTGCAATTCAATTTCTTTGGCAATAGTCACTCGGCTCATCTGTTTGTGACCCTTGGTTATCGTCTGATACAAGTCCGATCTATCGCTTCATTTAGTAGTGATGACTGTTGTCCACAAGGCAGGACATGGTTACTCGTTTAGAACATCTTATACCCCTTATTGTTTGCTTGGGAAGTAACATGGAGAGCCGGGCTTGTTTTCTCCTGGGGCCTGTTTCACGAAATTTTAACTAAGATAAAATCCGATTTTAGTAATACGATTGGATAGTATTAGATTGATTTTAGCGCTTAGCCAATCAGATTTAAGTATGTACTAAAATTTGGATTTTAAGTTAAAATTTCGTGAAACAGGCCCCAGACTCACAATGATATCGAAAGTAAAAATTGTCCTTGATAATTAAATATATATTAATTTAAGAGAACACATTCAGCGTATGCCGGTGTATTTATAAAATATAAAAGAAAAACTTTGCATGTACATCATTTATTTATCGAAAGATTATCCGCAGGAAAGAGAATTTCACAGGAAGGGAAAGTTTTACATATTATAGAGATTCAAGTCCAAAATGGAGAATATTGAAGATTAAACAAACGGGTCCCAAAATGTCTGGCTTTCCGTCCAATATTTAGTGCTGAGCAGCGTCTATAGCCATTTCTCTGGTGACACATCTCTGGTAACAGTGATTTGCATATTTCCAACATGGTCCCTCGCATGTATGGTACTGGTCTTCAGTTAGATGTTCACAGTCGTATAGTTTAATACAATGATGTAATGTGCCTTTACACGTGTTCTCACATTCGTTAAAATTATCTTGCAGGGTAGCGCTGGCTGTCATAATCACCATCACCATACCAACCAGAAATAATACAACTTTGGAGTTCTGTAAATACAAAACAAAACTTCTTGGTAATAATAATAATAATAATCACGTCATTTTACAAGGGTAGCAAATAAGGTCTGAGCCCTTTTTCAAATTTGGCCCTTGGCACAGATCGTGCGAATAATTTCGATCATTACTGCAGGAAGAAACCGAAGAACTCGGGGGAAACCTGCCTGATCGGACGGGAGACCAAATATCCCTCTCACTTACAACGATAAAGTTCATGCCCTGAGCTGGGATTGAACCCTCGTTGCATTGGTGAGAAGCCGCCTCTCTATCGTCATGGATGTGTTTATGAAATATCGATCTTTGCATTATGTTAAGCCGTTATCTTTGTGTCTAAAAAATCTTACTTCTATCTTTGTTTCTTGAAGAATAACATATAAAATCTTTCTTTTATCCAGTGGCGGACTGACACCCCGATTTTTCAAAAATTTTATCCCCCCCCCCTCCTAACAGGATTTTCTGGGTCCGCCACTGCTTTTATCTTTTATCGCCCCCCCCCCCTCCTAACAGGATTTTCTGGGTCCGCCACTGCTTTTATCTTTTATCTTGAAGAATAACACGTGTATCTTGAAGAATAGTATATAAGATCTCTCGTTAATCTTGAAGAATAGTATATAAGATCTTACTTTATCTAGAGTGATAACATTGATCTTATTTTTATCTTGAAGAATAACATATAAGATCCTTTTTTTTATCTTAAATAAAAACATGTAGTATTTTACTTTTAGCTATTTATCTTCAAGATTACACGTAACACAACAGTCCCAGGGCCCAGGGGCCTGTTTCACGAAATTTTAACTAAGATAATTCCGATTTTATAGTAATTTATATATAACCACTCGGATTCAAGTATGTTCTAAAATTTGGATTTTATCTTTAGTTATGATTTCGAGAAACAGGGTCCTGGACTGTATAGTCGAGTGTGCTCTTACGGCCAGCCCCCGTATCCATTTACAAGATCTGATATAAACTTTTATTGTTTGAAATGTCATGTCCGTTGGTTTGTCTTGTCAACTTACTATATTACATCCTCTCAGTTCTATCTTTTTTATAAATTGGAGAGAGAGAGAGGGAGAGAGATGGAGCATATAGTTTTATTTTATTTCAATAATTCGCTTGCGCGTAGGGGTCTTTAGCAGTGGGAGGAAACCGGAGGACCCAGAGAAAACCCACGAGGTTTGACAGGGGAGCCTACTCCTTGTCACGTAAAACACGGGTTCAAGCCCCAATACCACTCTTGTTGTAACTGAATAATATGTCCCAATCTTTATTCTGGTCAACAATTTGTACTATTTTACAATATTTCAATTAAAAAATGATACAAATTTCATCTTAACACACCTAATTTTAAAAACTGTAAAAATTCAACTACATGCCGTAACATGGTTTGAAAAGCCTTACTACGTAAGCACTTTCAAATGCAACTTGGATTTAAACATATTTGAACCCTCTGGACAAGTAAGATAGGTTGTAATGGATAATTTACACAACAGGTAAGACACTTAAACATCTTGTAGTTAGAATAAGGCTAATTTTTTTTTCTGGACCTGTCAAGCCAACAAGAGTGTTATTGTCCCTTTAACCATTCGGCCATCCAACCCCCCAAACTTGAATAAAAATATATAAGTCTAATACTCACCATTCTGTCAGTGTAGATATCGATCAATGTTCACTGAAAGTACAGCTGATGTGTGAAATCTACATCATGATTAGGGCTTATATAGGTACATCTATAATAATTATAGTTATAGTCATTTCCCTCACCCTAATTACATCGGATATTGTTTTATTTAATACTCCATTATTACCACTAATTTCACAATAAATTTGAAAATTCCATTATAAAACATGTAATTATAATAACTTTAATGGCTCTATGCATGTGGCAAATTTACCAACCTTTTAAAATGTTAACGAAATTTCGATAATTATGGATTTAATCAATGTATCATAGACAAAAAAAGCAAACATGCTACATTGTGATAATCAACATAAAAATCATAATTTGCACGTACTTCTAAATTTGCTTTAAATCCTTCAATTGTTTTAGGAGAAAATGTCGAAATTATAAAAGGAAATTGACTACATTGCAGACATGATTTAAACTATATTTATTCAAAATAAGATACATGTTATACATTATAAATTGTCAAAAGTTAAGGATTCAAAAACAAGCCAAAGGCTTATATTAATTCGTCTCCTTATTTAATAAATATACTAAAATAGACGTATGATATATACACTTCACATACAAAATACATTTAACAGTGCAGTATTTTGTATTCACTATTAGTCGTGCATGCAAGAAATGTAATAGTTTGTGTCACTTACAGTGCCTTACCATTTTATAATACGTTTAGAGGACGTTAGATGTATATTAACCGAGAATTCAATTAATATCTTACGATGGTTATTCTAGTCTTTTGGATAAATGTATAAATTTGTGGACTATATTAAAAATGTGCATATTCATTTGCAAGGTAGTATTACTATCACCGTTTGTTAAAGTTTGTAAATTAATAAAACTATTTGGTAATGTATTTATAGTTTGAATTCTAACATTGGTAAACTTTGGACAATGTAACAAATAATGTTCCGTATCCTCTATATAGTGGCCACATGAACAAGCTGGGTTGTCCGTTAAATGCATGGCGAATTTATGGTAGTTTAAATTGCTCTTATTGTGGCGCAGTTTTGTATGGATTATTTGAGAACAACGCTTTCCAGTATAAAGATATTTAGGTGGTGATTTATCATCATTGGTTAACTGTGCTTTAAAGAGTTTTATGCTAGGACACGCTTTCGTATGCTCGGGTAAATTATTCCAGTCGTTTGTTACGGACGGTAAAAAGGAGTTTTTATAAAATGTAGTATGGGCAGGAATATTCCTATATAGTGGCGAATTCCGCGTTTCGTAAGGGTTTACGTCTGAGGATTTGGGAGGAACTAGAATAGACAAGTAACCTGGGGTTAATTTATTCACCATTTTGTAAAATAAAATTAGTTTATGGCGATATCGTCTAATTTCAAGCGAAGTGAACCCGGATTCTTTATACAATACATTGTGAGATGTGCCTCTCACTAATCCAGTGATTGTTCTAAGGGCATCAAGATTTAAGTTTTCAAGTACAGTACTTTCGTGTTTAGTACAGTTATTCCAGATTACGTCACCGTAGTCGAATAAAGGTAGTATAAATGCTTTGTATATTGTTTCAAGGGACCTTCTGCTTAAACGATATTTTAAACTTCTGAAACAATCTATAAATTTACTAACTTTGATTACAGTATAATTAATATGAGCAGTCCAATTACATTTACTACTTAAATAAACTCCTAGATGCTTGTGGTCTTTGATATCAGTTAGTGCTGTTCCATCAAAATAAAGATTAATAACAGTAGGGTTTTGTTTTCTCGAGAATGTAATAGTCCTTGTTTTGTGTGGATTAAAGTTAATTTTCCAACTTTTCGACCAGTTACTAAGTTTTTTTAAGTCTTCATTTAGAAGGGATTGGCATCCTGTTTGATCATCAATTACCATATATAGTGACGTATCGTCCGCAAAAAGACGGATATTTGCAGTTATTCCACGCGTAATATCGTTTACATAAATAAGAAATAAAAGAGGCCCAAGGACTGAGCCTTGTGGTACTCCGGAATTTATCTTTAGGACATCAGAGCTCTGACTACGGATTATTACGGACTGTTGGCGGTTTTGTAAGTAATTTTCAATTAATCTAAGCAATTTTCCCCGGATTCCAATCGAGTTTAATTTGTAGATAAGACCCTTATGCCAAACACGATCGAATGCCTTACTAACATCACAGAATATGGACTTTACTTCATTACCGTGATCAAGTGAACGGCAAATTTGGTCATACAAGTCAACCAATTGGTATATTGTAGAGTCATTACTTCTGAAGCCAGATTGAAGCGGAGTCAAGATATTATGACTAATAAGAAAATTGTTAATATATTTAAAAATACATTTCTCAAAGATTTTACCTAGGGTTGATAACAGAGATATTGGTCTATAATTTTGAGGGTCATGTCTATCCCCTTGCTTATGGATCGGTACTACGTTGGCTTCTTTCCAACAGTTGGGAAAAGTGACGTTTTCGATTAGAAAATTGAAAAGTTTTGTTAACGGCCTACATAGGCTTTTTGCACACGATTTTAATAATAAATTATTGATGTTGTCGGGCCCAGGGGCTTTCTTAATGCTGACGGTGGTTAAGATATCATGTACTTCGGAAGAACTAATTAATATGTGTTCGATTGAGAAATCATTAAATGGCAATATCGGCGGCTCATCGTCTATGTCGTTTAACTGATTGTTACTAACAAAGACATTATTTAAAATATTTGCCTTTTCGGTGGTATCATAAAATATCGTGTTATTGAAATTGAGAGGCGGTATTTCTTTAATTGAGTTACCTTGTTTAGTGGAAATTGATTTCACAAGTCGCCACCAATTATTTTCATTGAAATTGTTTTCTGAAATTTTTTGGTCAAGTTTATCATAGTATAGTTGTTTCGAATTGCGAATTTCAGAAATAACAAAGTTGCGATACGATCTGAATTTTTCCCAGGATTCATAAGTGTTATGACGTTTCGAGTGGCGGTGTATACGGTTTCTTTTGCGTATGATTTTCCTCAAGTGACCGTTCATCCACGGCGCGTCTCGGGGGCGTATAATCACATTTTTGTGTGGGGTGTAATCCCCAATAGCTTTAATTAACACATCGGAAAAGGCGTTGGCCAAATTATTAGAGGATTCGTCTATCTCAAAAATGCTTTGCCAATTTAATGCTTCAAAGTGCCTATTTAATTCTTCAAAATCGATTTTAGAATATGACCATATAGTTCTAGCGTATTGCAGACATCATGTTATAAGTCCGAAGGGCTAACAATATAGATATAAAAAATGTTTTTCAGAATATTGTTTTGTGTAAATACCAATTATATTTTTGTTCCTATATGCGAAAATTCCTGGAGTGTGAAATCAGGCCCTCCGCCCCCCCCCCACCGCAAAAGACCCCTATGCGCAAGCGGAAAATTGAAATAAAATTGAACCATGCCTTAGTTCTTATACAACATAGCAAATCTGTCCAATATGACCAAAATTACCCATACTATGGACATTCACTGAAACAATAATCTTTGCCGTATAACTTCTTATTGGGTCATTTTAGTTATGCAGTGTGAATAATTGCAGGACATTAAGTTTATCATTCATGATGGAGGCAATTAAAGTAGTTTTGGGGCAAGGCACATATTGAAGTCTTACGAGGAAAATACTGGATCCCCTACGACGATTAGTGAAACACCCATGCGTGACGTCAAGGGATTCGCACACAGGTTGTATGAGGTCATTGTAAGAGGGAGCGCTCAATGTAGCAGTCCCGATATGTATGCAGCGATACATGGTCTTTTATGTATTCAACGAATTCTCCCTTGGCTTGCTTCCCTTCCGTGGCGTTCAATTACGTCAAAAACATGGACTGTTTTTTTTAGCTTCGGGTGTTTCCCGTTGACAACAGTGTTTTGAAAGCGATTTAGAGCAAAATTGTGATTGATTAATTAGTTTGAGCATGTGTTTAGTCCAATTATACACTGTATCACCAAATCACCTGGTTAGTACACGGGCATGTATCTTTAAAAACCTTGTGCAGATTTATAATAATTTTATCCTGGGCCAGATAAAAGGATTTAACCGTACAAAACATTCCACGATTTCTTAGTTTTATATCCTCTAAATGCATGTCCGTGAGCTTTATGATATCTCTCTGCGCTTGCGATTGATTCATTGGGATGTTTAAATACACGTTTTCAAAAGAACTGTTAACATGTCGCTGTAAATGCAAGAATGGGTCACTTGTTTGCAGTTTTGATATTAGGTAAGAACGGAATTTATCACCTTTGATGACATCAGATGTTGGTAATATAGTAAATGTATCTGACGACTCGACTAAAAGGGTAATCATATTTACATGTTACGTATTTTATTCATGAAAGGGCCAACCCCGATAGAGTCATAGAGAATAAAACTTAATTTTTTGTTCAAATCGCTTAAGATCCTAGAGCCGACCAACTGACCCTATTCATGTGATATGTTTTCAAACGTCTTTCCCAATCGCTAAATGCCACTTAAAGATTTTGTTTTCAAACAACTTTTACCAACCAGTCTTCATTTGGAAACGAAGACCGATGTCCCAAGCTGTATTATGCGGTGTCTGGATAAAACCTGACTTTCATGTTATAAAAATAATGTGTAGGTGAGATTTACCTTCTGTTATCAAGTACAGCCCATGGGTCATCCATTGTATAGATCTATAATGGAACGGGATTCGATTCGATTATCAGATCACCCAACGAAAAAATTGACCCGAAATCTTAAAAGGTTACTTATCAGGATAAGCAGTTTTGACGTTCACGTCCAAACTACTCAATATTTTGAGGTGATATTTTGAGACAAGGTAAATACACCATTTCTCTTTGGTGCTTAAAGGGACAATCCCGAATTATACAGAGGCTCAAAAATAAAAGTCTGAGAATGTATGAAAACAACCGCCAAGATATAGGGGAATTGTGTATTTACCTTGTCTCAAAATTTCAACTCAAAATATTGAGTAGTTTGGACGTGAACGCCAAAACTGCTTATCCGGACACGTAACCCTTTAAGATTAAGGGTCAATAATTGTTTCGTTGGGTGACCTTATAACCGATTACGGTTACTTGAGAGGGTTATGCAGAGAATAACCCATGTGCCGTACTTGATAGAGAAAGGCAAATTTCAACTACACATTATTTTTATAAAACAAAATGTTTGTTTTAATCCAAATACCACAAAATACACCTTGGGGACCGTTCTCAAATTTCAGATGAAGACTGACGGATTTAAGTCGTTTGAAAACGTATCATAAATACTGAAGTAGTTGCTCGGCCCTTGACTCGAATTTTTTAAGGGATTTTAACACAAAATTAAGCAGTTTTATTCCCAAAACAAATATCGGGACTAGCCCTTTAAATTTCAACCTACCAAGACATTTTTATTTTTGAGTCCCTTCACACTTTCAAAGACCTGGACCGGTTGCTCAAAGCTCCGTTATCTTTTAACGATCCGTTTACTTTAACGGAGAGAAAGCTTGTTGCTTGAAATAAAGGCCCCGAACATTCTGTGGTGCACATTTTCCCTACAGATTTATGCTAATAATTATAAAGGAAAAGATAAAGTATTCTGTAGTGTTTTCTGTAGTAAATTTAACGGAAAGTTAACAAACGTTACCAAGATATAGGTCCGTTAGAGTTTAACGGATCGTTAAAATAATTCCTTATATACGCCCACGTGTTAATGCTATTTCCGAATAGCCTGTGAATGTAAAAGAGAATACAATCATTTTTTTTCGAGACAAAGCTGATGTGTGGTTATCTTTGTATGTTTATCATCAGAAGAAGTGGTTGTCAGTGTATGGAAGTCAACATGGAAGATATTCCTTCGTTTTCGACGGCTCTGATAACTCGTCTTTGCAAAATGAATAGTTTCGGTTCATTGTATTTCATCTTACCCTCCCCATAGACTAGACTATCTGCGATATGTTTGACCTTGAATTCTCAATTCTGTATTACCTCTTGTATTAAAAAAATATTTTATATTTCATTCTTTTTAGCCATCTGCGTTGCTCCAGCGAAAGGTGCTCCTAGCCTCACAAAACCTTATGTAGAAACATGCTTTGATTGTAGTTCTGAGGACTGTCATTCGGTAAGAGGAACGCATGTATGCCATCACGAGTGGGTACGTAACTCCTGTCCCGTGTCTTGTGGCGAGTGTGGAAAATGGCTCTCGGACAAAAAGCAACCAATCTGCCACGTTGATGACAGTGTCTGTAAAACTATAGTTCATAAAGACTGTCGCTACCAACTTATAAAGAAGACATGCACTTCCAAATGTGGTGGTTCCAAAGAA